>CAWUFW010006467.1:0-600000 GCA_963921515.1 Calotriton arnoldi
ACCAAAGGACACCTGTGCACCCGGCTTCCCTGGGTGAGGTAACTCCAGCACTACGGTGCTCCTGTGGGTGTGGGCCCTAGAACTACTTACCCTGTAAGTGACTTGCTTGTAGGTTCTCCCGAAGTATCCTAAAACTCTTTATTTCCAACAGCGACTTGCCCCATTGAAGTTAACGGCGATTCGCGCCTGTGTATCCACACTGCACGCGTCCCCCGTGGGTCCTTTACTTACCTGCCTTGGGTGGTTTCGTGAGGCCCCAGCACTTCTGAAGGCCCTAGGCCTTGTCTCCCTGCAAGTCGTTGTCCCTAAGTCTCTTACTTAGTATATGGTCTGGTACGCCCCTAGGGCCCCAGCCATATTTTGTGCTTAACTTATTGTGAAACGTTGATTTGTGCATATGTTTGTCTTCTAATCTCATAAAGAGATTAGTAGAGAGTTATTTAGAAATAAATACATATATATTTGATATATATACCTGTGTGGTGTCTTTTCATTTGGTGATTCAAGAGATTATATGGTAAAACAAGCTGCTTTACATTCCTCCGAGACTTAGCCTGAAGGCTGCTCTCCACAGCTACCACTAGGATAGCTTTCTTTAAAAGGTTGTCTTAAACCTATCTACCATAAGAGTCGATTTGCCCTGGTGCAAGGTGTCCACTTTAATTAGTGAACAGCATATACCAGGCCAACTTCTCACATTGGTGGGCAGCGTGTGGGATTCCAGCTTGCCATTGTTTTACCAGAAAATCTCTATTTGAATTACTAACTGAAAACCATTATAGGTACTCAAGGTACATATAAAGTCAAGCTTAGTATCAATAAGTTCTACTGAACTTAGAGCTGTGTTCCAAGGGATAGCACACCCTTTCCACAGCTCAAGCTAGGATCAGTAGGCCACAAACTAGTGTAGGTAGTACAACACTGCACAACACTAGAATGTCCTTAAGGGGTGGACCCAGTGGATCCACTCAGCCTCAGTATAAGGACATGGCTTTCTCTGACTTGAGAGCCATGTGTGTTGACAGACACCTGAGGACAGGACAGAGTCCCTCAACACTACACCTGATAGATCTGCTGACAGCAGATGACCTTAGATTGGCTCTAGGAGCTAAGGGGTCTGAATCAGTGGGTGGGTCAATCATAGTATCTGGGTCAGATGAGGACAATCCGAATGACCAAGACTCTGTGGTTGAAGGGCCAGGCTTCAAGGAGCCTGAACAGGACAGAGGAGTTCTCCCTAAGAGAACTGGCAGAGTGGATGAGAGGCACAGATCCCCTTCCAGAGAATCTGAGCACTCTTATCACTCTGGCAGAGAATTTGTCCAAGAGAGGAGCTCATACTTTAACTTAAGAGAGACCTCCTCTGAGAGAAGGTGCAAACTGCTCCAGTATGAGGAAGCCAAAGTGGCCCTCAGAACCAAGCAGTTGGCACTGGATAGAGAAGCCCTGGAGATCCAGAGAGCTTCCAGAAGGGAGGGTTTAGAACCCCCTGGTGGCAGCAACAGTGTCCCTAGAGGCAGAGAATATGTCCCTGACCATAGGAACCTGAGCAAGGTTGTTCCTCCCTACCAGAGTGGGGATGATATCCACAAATGGATAACTGCTATGGAGAGGGCCTGTAGAGTACAGCAGGTCCCCCAAAAGCAGTGGGCAGCAATCTTGTGGCTCTCCTTTTCAGATAAAGGAAGAGACAAGCTCCTCACTGTTAGAGAGGAGGATGCTGATGATTATGAGGTCCTGAAGAGTGCACTGATAGATGGGTTTGGCTTAACCACTGAGCAGTACAGGTTGAAGTTCAGAGATACCCAGAAGGCACAGACTCAGGACTGGACAGACTTTGTAGATTGTGCATCCAAGGCTCTGGAGGGTTGGCTGGTTGGCAGTAGGGTTACTGATTTCAAAGGATTTTATAATCTAATGATGAGAGAACAGATCCTTAATAATTGTCAAAACCAGCTTTTACACCAGTACCTGGTGGACTCTGATCTGACCTCTCCCCAAGAATTGGGAAAGAAGGCAGACAAATGGGTCAGAACCAGAGTAAGGCCTAAGAATCAGGGTGGTGACCACAAGAAAGATTCTACCAAGTCCCAAGAGAAAGGTGGGGATAAATCCAAGGATAAGTCCACTACAGGGCCCCAAAATTCCTCTTCTGGGGGTGGGTCCCAAACTCCTTCCTCTCCTGAAAAGAAACCCTATTGCCATGTCTGTAAAAAGCCTGGGCACTGGAAATCTGATCCCAGTTGTCCCAGGAATGGCAATAAAGAAAATGTTCCTCCAACAACTACTACCACCCCTCCTGGTACTACCAGTAGTAATCCTCCAGTTGGGAGTAGTGCACCCAAAAAGTTAGGTGCTTTTGCAAGAGGAACAGAGGTGGGCCCTAGTTTAGACAGGACCCCCTCAACAGACTCCTCAGATTCTGATGGTGGTGTAGGATATGCCACCTTTACCATGGGTCCCATAGCATTGGGCAGGTACAGACTGGAGCCAATAATTAATGGTCAGAAAGCTGTGGCATTTAGGGACACAGGGGCTAGTGTCACCATGGTGGCAGGGAAACTAGTCCCCCTCACCAGCTTTTACCTGAGTTTAAATACCAGGTGACCAACATTGATGGTGTCAGAACAGATCACCCCATGGCCATAGTCAATCTCAGCTGGGAGGGGGTCACAGGCCCAAAGAGAGTGGCAGTGTCCCCAACCTTACCTGTAGATTGCCTGATGGGCAATGATCTGGAAATTTCAGCCTGGGCTGAAATTGAACACCAAACCCATCTGAAGATGTTGGGTGTCCCTGTAAAGGTTAGTGGGGCTGTGATGGCCACAGCCCCAGCCCAAGATTTTGGAGAGATGGAGCCTGGAAGAATGGCCCACTCTCCCCCAGAAGAGAGCACAAGGGTTGAAGAAAAGTCTTCTTCCCTCCAGACAGTAGGTAAGGGTCAGCCTCCTCAGGGAACTGACCCTACCCCTAGTGAAGGAACTGCCACAGAGGTAGTCAGGCCTGGCCTGGCCACCCCCTGATGGCAGAGGACCCTTACAAGGTGGTACCCAGTCTGGAGCAGGTAACCTGCCCCTCTCTACCCTGCCTCAGTCAGCCCAGGGCTGCAGAGGTCAGGGAGGTCAGTGGACCCCCCAGGGCCCCCTGTCCAGAGGAACCCCCCATCAGCAGATTAGGGGCACCCAGGCTAGTAGCCCTAGCCAGGTAGAAATTCCTCAACCCACTGAGGGATCCCCCATACCTTTATGTAGGGACCTCCCCCAGAAGGACTCTGTTAGGCAAGGGCAAACCTGGGACCAAAAGGTTCCAAACATGCCATGTCCCTCCAGTGTTCCACCCAAAGGGACCCAACCCCCGGCTGTAGGCAGTCAAAGGTTGACCCTTAGAGCAGAGTACCACTCAGTCATGGAAAGACAGGCATACATGGTGACCAGTGAGCTGAGAAAGCTGAGGCCAACATTCCTAGGGCCACACTTCCCTACTCAGACACCTCACCAGGCTGGTACTTTACCAAAGCACACCACAGGTAGTGATTCCCCATGGTGGAGACCCTCTCATACCCTTAGGGTGAGGGATTGCTTAGTGGACCATAAGACAGGGGGCAACCATGCTAGTGCAGGTGCTTCCTTATATGGCCACTTAGTCAATAAAGGCTCAACTGGCCAAGGTTAGCCTTATCTCCTTTCGTTTGGGGGGGTTATGTAGGAAGGTGGAATCTGACTATATGGTTGCCCCCACTTTTTTATGGTGTTTTGCTGGTTTATGACTTAGTTGGACTGGGACCCTGCTATTCAGGGCCCCAGTCTATCTGCTCTCTCTAAACGACATGGAGTGCACTCTAGGTGCACTAGTGATTGGATACTGTGGTGCCTTATGAGTCCCTAGTATATGGTACCTTAGGTGCCAAGGGCATAGGTACTTCACAGGCCTACCAGGGGCTGCAGCATGTGTTATGCCACCCCTGGGAAGCAGTCTAAATCTGACACCACAGGCCTGCTACTGCAGCCTGGGTGAGGTGGTGCTAGCACCCCTCACTGAGATATAGGTTTCCTATATCTCTCCTGCACACACATATAAACCTATCAGTCACCCCTAAGGCAGGCCCTATCAATCCTGAGGGCAGGGTGCTTGGCTTCTATGTGAGGGGGTGCCTCTGCCTGAGCAGTACCCCTCTGCAGCTCTCAGAGTCTATTCTCTGGTGCTGTTTGTGGATGCGGTTAAACCATATACTATTTAAGTGCATTATATCCTCGCGGTAAATGCTAACTTTGGAATGGCTGCATCAAAACATGTCGTGTTTGGTGTCAAACATCTTGGAATACTACCCCCCGCCAATCTTGGCGGCGGGGGTAGCATTCCACCCTTCTAGAGGGATAAGACATGTACCTGCTGTGGAAACGCGGTAGAATCCTAAAGAGCCCTGGCATCACAAAATGGATGCCACCAGTCACAGACACTGGGCTGCCCTCCTGCTGATGACCGAAACTCGCAGTGGAGGAAGCCCAACAATAGGCATCCTGTCACAGGGAGGTGTAACCACCTTCCAGACAGGGTTTAGTGTATTGGGGCTGGGTGGGTGCACTCTTAGAGTGCTTTGAAGTCCTGTACTGGGGAGCAGAAGGCTCCTCTGTGCATATGCCAGTTCAAACCAGCTCAGGGGCTACCTGCCCCTGCTCTGGCGCGAAACTGGACAAAGGGAAGTGGGTGTAGCCACCCCTCCCTTGACCCTCCCATAGGTGGGGTCATAGAGCTAGTCCATCCCCTCTTTTTAGTATAAGAGGGGGAACCTTGCCATTGCAAAGCAGATAACCCCTGGACGACGCTCTACAGAAGAATCCTGGCCCTTCGACGTTCCACTACCTTTGGAAGACAGAAGAATCTCCTTGGAGTCAAGGAGTGACTCCCCTGCTTGGCAGGCACCAAAAACGACAACGATGGTCGCAAACTACGCCGCTCCCGCCGGAGTCCGAAGTCCCTGCAGCCCAAGAAGTGGATTTCCTGACCTCTCCCAGGCCATCGTGAGTCCCCAGCGAAGCTGAGGCAAGTGGACCCCACGAGTAACGAGGAACCGCGACCCCTGGGTACCGTGCACTATTGTCGAGTGCAACCCCTTCACAACGTTCTACGAACCTGTGCTTTGGACCACGTGTGGTCCCGACCTCCAGCAGGAATCCCTCCGAAGATCAGAGGCCTACACCGTCCCGAGTGACCGTGGGCCCCTGTTGAGTGATTCCGCCCGAGGTGTCTTCGCGATCCCTTGCCCGCTGGCTTGTGGGTCCCCAGAAGACTTCTTAAAGAAACCAAAGGGCTCCCTGGTTGCTCCAGGCCTGCCCTGACTTACCCTCGCTGGGTGAGTTCCACAGACCTTGCTGGTCTGCGCCATCGACTTTTCTTCATCTCCCCGAGACTTGCGGCTGCCAAGGCTTGTTGGCTCCGATCGAGTTGCCGACACCGCAGTCAGCTGCAGACGTCGAGGGACACACCGAATCCAGCTCCTGGTCGTCGTCGACGCCTCCTGGACCATGTGGCTGAAGAGTCAAGGCACCCGCAACCGACCTGAATCAACCGACGACGGTGGGCATCCATCTTCCTTGCCCCGGGTCACTGCCAAGTGACTTTGAACACTGTCCCCTCTGCTTTCAGGTCATCCTTCTTCAGAATCCAGGCTTGGATTCCACCGGACACTTCTTCAGCTCCCGCAAGCAGCAAGTCTTCTTTGTTCGCCATTGAAAACGACGCCGCGACCCGACACCAAAGGACACCTGTGCACCCGGCTTCCCTGGGTGAGGTAACTCCAGCACTACGGTGCTCCTGTGGGTGTGGGTCCTAGAACTACTTACCCTGTAAGTGACTTGCTTGTAGGTTCTCCCGAAGTATCCTAAAACTCTTTATTTCCAACAGCGACTTGCCCCATTGAAGTTAACGGCGATTCGCGCCTGTGTATCCACACTGCACGCGTCCCCCGTGGGTCCTTTACTTACCTGCCTTGGGTGGTTTCGTGAGGCCCCAGCACTTCTGAAGGCCCTAGGCCTTGTCTCCCTGCAAGTCGTTGTCCCTAAGTCTCTTACTTAGTATATGGTCTGGTACGCCCCTAGGGCCCCAGCCATATTTTGTGCTTAACTTATTGTGAAACGTTGATTTGTGCATATGTTTGTCTTCTAATCTCATAAAGAGATTAGTAGAGAGTTATTTAGAAATAAATACATATATATTTGATATATATACCTGTGTGGTGTCTTTTCATTTGGTGATTCAAGAGATTATATGGTAAAACAAGCTGCTTTACATTCCTCCGAGACTTAGCCTGAAGGCTGCTCTCCACAGCTACCACTAGGATAGCTTTCTTTAAAAGGTTGTCTTAAACCTATCTACCATAAGAGTCGATTTGCCCTGGTGCAAGGTGTCCACTTTAATTAGTGAACAGCATATACCAGGCCAACTTCTCACAGACAACCTTTAATGAAAGCTATCCTAGTGGTAGCTATGGAGAGCAGCCTTCAGGCTAAGTCTTGAAGGAATGTAAAGCAGCTTGTTTTACCAGTCTATAATCTCTTGAGTGACCAAATGAAATAGGACCACACAGGTATATATATAAAATATATGTATTTAGTCTTAAACACACCCCTCTAGTCTCTTTATGAGGCTAGAGTTCGAAGTACATAAGTTACAAGTCAAATATCAGCAGTATTTAGCATAATACACGTTTGAGCCCTAGGGGCGTACCAAACCATATACTAAAATAGTGGTATAAGAACCATGACTGAGCTAGACACAAGGCCTAGAGCCTGTAGAAGTGCTTGGACCCCAAGGAACCACCAAGGTAGTGACACAGGGGACCCACGGGGGACGCGTGCAGTGTGAGAACACAGCCGCGAGCCGCCGTTGACTTCTATGGGGAAAGTCGCGGTTGGATTTTTAAAGAAAAAGGACACTTCGGAGAGGACTTACAGTTAACCCCTTAAAAATTAAGAGTTTCTAGGGCCCACACCCACGTGAGTACCGAAAAACTCGAGTTACCTCACCCAGGGAAGCCGGGTGCATACGTGTCAAAAGGTGTCGGGGATCGTCGTCGTTTTCAATGGCGATCTCGTGGAAAGTGCTGCTGCCGTGGAGAGAAAGAGTGTCCGGTGCGATCCAAGCTTGGATCGAGGAAGAGGAAGACGTGAAAGCAGAGGGGACAGAGTCTGGGTCACTAGCCAGTGACCAGGGGCACGATAGTCGAATGCCCTCAGATGTCGGGTGCTTCAGGTGAGTTGACGGGTGCCTTGACTCTTCAGCCACGAGGTCCAGGAGGTGTCGACGACAACCAGGAGCTGGAATAGAGCTGTCCCACAAAGTCTGTCGAGTGCTGCGGTGTCGGCCACCAGATTGGACCCAACAAACCTTGGCAACGGCAAGTCACGGGGAAACAAAGAAAAGGCTGCAGTGCAGACCAGCAAGATCTGAGGGACTCACCCAGCAAGGATAAGTTAGGGCACTTCTGGAGCAACCAGAAAAGCCCAAGCAATTGAAGAGTTGCCTTCATGGGGACCCACTGGCCAACGGACTAGAGATTGCAAAGGAGCCTCAAGTGGTCGCACTTGGAGCTGGCCCCCGGGACACTCGTGGAGTGTAGGGCAGTGATCTTTGCTGCAGTTGGTGCTCGGGGCTAGGGCTACTTGTAACACAAAGCACAACTTCGAGAGAGGTCAGGAAGGTGGTGCACTTGCAAAGGTGCTCGGTGTCCAGGGGTCACGGTTCCACGTTACCCACGACAGCTATGAGCCTTAGCTTCGCTGGGGACTCTGGGCAGCCTCGGGGAAGTCTGGAAATCCACCTCTGGTGATGCAAAGACTTCGGCGTCCGGCGGGAGCTTCAGCGATGCAGACCGGACAGATGCGTTGTTGGTGCCTGCCAAGCAGGGGAGTCACTCCTTGACCCCAAGGGAGATTCTTCAGTCCTCTAATCTTGATGTAGAGCATCGAAGGTCCAGGATTCAGCTTCAGAGTTTCATCCAGGGATATCTAAAGTCCTGTTGCCAGGGTTCCCTTACTTATACTAAGAAAGGGGGTTGGACTAACTCTGGGGACCCACCTATGGGAGGGTTTGGAAAGAGGGGTGGCTACACCCATTTCCTTTTTCCAGTTTCACGCCAGAGCAGGGGCTGGTAGCCCCTGCAACCGGTTTGAACTGGGGTATGCACGAGGACACCAAATGTGCCCCCAGTGCAGGACTTCAAAGCACTCAGAGAGTGCACCCACCCAGCCCCAATCCACTAAGGCCTGTCTGGGAGGTGGTAACACCTCCCTGCGACAGGAAACCTATTGTCCAGGCCTCCCCTGCCGGAGTTTCGGTCAGCAGCAGGAGGCCAGACTCGTGTCTGTGGCTGCAGCATCCATTTTGTGATGCCAGGGCTCTTTAAGGTTTCTACCGGGTATACCGGTGGAGACATGTCTCTCCCTCTAGAAGGGTGGAATTCTGCCCCACCGCCAGGACTGGTGGGGGGGGGTAGGATTCCAAGGTGTTTGACACCAAACACGACATGTTTTGGTGCAGCCAGTCCAAAGTTAGCATTCTACTGTGAGGATATAATGCACTTAAGAGTATATGGTCAGGCTGCACCACAGACAGCTCCAGGTAAGGGATTCTGAAAGCTGCAGAGGGGCTCAGCTCATGCCAGAGCACCCTCTCACATAAAACCAAGCACCCTGCCTTCAGGATTGATAAGGCCTGCCATAGGGGTGACTGATAGGTTTCTATGTGCAGTGATAGGTGAGATATAGTGAACCTATATCTTTGTAAGGGGTGCATGCACCACCTCACTCAGGCTGCAGTAGGAGTCCTGTGGTGTCATTTTGGAGGGCCTTCCAGGGGTGGCACAATACATGCTTCAGCCCCTGGTAGGCCTCTGGGGTACCTGTGCCCTGGGTACATATTATACCATATACTAGGGACTTATAAGGGCACCCCAGAATCCAATCTGGGATGTACCTAAAGTACATGGAATCAATTTAGAGAGGAAGCAGCTAGGCTGGGGTCCTGAATAGCAGGGCCCCAGCCAGACTAAAGTCGAAAAACAGTGTAACACCAGCAAAAAGTGGGGGTAACCATAAGAGGCAGATCCTACTCTCCTACACCCCATTGCTTCATTCTGTACTTCTCATGCTTCTTTCTGCACCTGTCTTGCTTCTTTCTGCACCCCTGTTGTCTTTTTCTGCACTTGTCTTTCTGCACCTCTCTTGCCTCTTTCTGCACCTAACTTGCCTCTTTCTGCACTTCTCTTGCTTCTTTCTACAAATCTGTTGCTTCTTTCAGCAATTCTCTTGCCTCTTTCTGCATTTCTCTTGCCTGTTTTTGCACCTCTCTTGCCTCTTTCTGTACCTCTCCTACCTCTTTCTGCACCTCACTTGCTTCTTTCTGCGCCCCTCTTGTCTTTTCTGCACCCCTCTTCCCTCTTTCTGCAACTCTCTTGCCTCTTTCTACACCTCTCTTCCCTCTTTCTGCACCACTCTTGCCTCTTTCTGTACCTCAGTTACTTCTTTCTGCACTTCTCTTGCCTCTTTCTGCACCCTTTGTGCCTCTTTCAGCACCTCTGTTTCTTCTTTCTGCACTTCTCTTCCTTCATTCTGCACCCCTCCTGCCTCTTTCTGTACCCCTCTTGCCTCTTTGTGCACCTCTGTTGGTTCTTTCTGCACTGCTCTTGCTTCTTTCTGCACCTCTGTTCCAAATTTCTGGATCCCTCTTGCCGCTTTCTGCACCCCTCACCCATCTTTCTGCACCTCTCTTGCATCAGTCTGCCCACCTGTTCCCTGTTTCTGTACCACTTTTGCCTGTTTCTGCAACTCTCTTCCCTCTTTCTGCAGTTCTCTTGTCTCCTTCCGCACCTCTGTTGCTTCTTTCTGCACCTCTCTTGCAAATTCTGGCACCCCTCTTGCCTCTTTCTGCACCCCTCTTGCCTCCTTCTGCACCTCTGTTGGTTCTTTCTGCACTGCTCTTGCTTCTTCCTGCACCGCTTTTGCCTGTTTCTGTACTTCTCTTGCCTCCTTCTGTACTTAAATGGGAAGTACAAGCTGTCAAGTTTAAAGGTCTGCGTGCTCTCGTGACTGAGCTATATGTCTACTTGTATATGTATTCTTACATGTGTTATGCATCTGAAGATGGTAGCTTAAAAAGTGGGTAACTTCTCCAATAGGTGGTCAAATCTTCTCAGTTCTGCTCTGTCATTGGGTTGCACAGGCAGACATGTCTTATGTATACATGTGTTATAGAGCCCCTCAAATATACTATTGAATACCCATGTGCCCTGTATTGTGAGCAGAAAGAAATGCATACACCTTCTTTTACACAAATTTGCAGAGTATGCTGTTTGAAACACAGGTATTTAAGTGTTTGCATGTTTATTTTAATTTAACATTTCACTAGGTAAAAGCATAGACACGCATGCATACCTTCACAAACTTGGTCAGACTTACAACAGTGATATGCTTAGGATTGCTGTTTTATATTTGGTAGGCCTAACATTCTGAGCAGTCGATTAATAGTGAACCTTCAAGAGAAAAGTGAGGTTTAAGACATCTTCGGAGAAGGATTAGTGATTAGGGTACTTTGTATGAGTCTGTTGTAAGGTACAGTCAAAGTAGGCCTCTTTCTGCACCTCTGTTGGTTCTTTGTGCACATCTCTTGGTTCTTTCTGCATCTTTTTTCCTCTTTCTGGACTTCTGTTGCCTCTTTCTGCACTTCTCTTGTTTCTTTCTGCGCCTTTCTTCATCTTTCTGCACATGTCCTACCTATGTAGGCATATTTAGAAATTAGCATTTAAAAAACCTTACAAATTCACTGAAAAAACCAGAGGTTTCATGGACGTTATAGTTAGGAATTAGCAGTTAAAAAACCTTTGAAATTCACTGAAAAAACCACAGGTTTCAGGGACGTTATAGTTAGTTGGACATTTCACTCGTGCAAAACCAGAGAAATTTGGCCGTTATAGTTAGTTGAGCTAACTATAACTTGCGCCCCTGCAATGTACTGCTGATGACGTCACATATTACATCACTCATGACATGGTCAGTGACATCACTGATGACATCACTGATGACATCTCAAATGACATCACTGATGACATCACTGATGACATCATCCACGTGATCATCTGATGCACCTCCTCACACCCTAATATAACCTTTGATACACCCCTTCTAAAAAACAGACTACCATTCTCGAAACCATACACACACCAATAGCAGTTAGTACATATCCACTCACTGATTCATAGGTCTACACACACATCCACTCACCCATACAGTCACTCATACACGCAGTCACTCATCAATATAGCCACTGAAATATGCACTCATACACCTATACAGATACTCACACAACACCACTAACCATAGAGTTACTCACACACCTAGTCAGTCATGCAAAGAATCAATCACACTCCCATTTACTCACCTATACAGTTATACACACACCACCTCACATATTCATACAGATACTAACACATACTTACTCTCTTATACAATCACTGACACAAGCACACACTCATCCATCAAGCCACTCTCACAATCACTCACTCTCACATATAGTCATTTATATAGTCCAACACTCACATATACTGCCTTTCACATATGTAGTTACTCACACATGTATCACTGAGACATCCATTCACTCACCAACATACCCATACACACACTCACCCACCCATACAGCCCTTCACAGATGCACTCTTGAACCCATAATCCCAGTGAATTACCCGCTCACACATCTATGCACAGTCACACACCCCCCACCCACTCACACAGACACTCAGGCACCCATACAGATACTCAGACAACCAATCAATAACCCATGTAGACACTCATGTAGCTACTCACCAACCCATGCAGCCGCTTACACACCAACTGACAGACTGATACAGACATTCACACCATTTAGTCACTAACCATGCATTCAGTAAGACATGTTTAATTACTCACTTATACAGTCAGTCACGCACCTACTAAATCATCCATTCAGACACTCATACACCCACTCATTCTTCAATACACCTTGGCATATATAGATATATAAAAAACATATTTTAACTTTACAGAAACACACAGTCACTGGATGATGTCATCAGTGATGTCATTTGAGATGCCATCAGTGATGTCATCCGTGATGTCACTGACCATGTCATGAGTGTGAGAAGTTGGCCTGGTATATGCTGTCCACTAGTTAAAGTGGACACCTTGCACCAGTACAATTTGACTCTTATGGTAGATAGGTTTAAGACAACTTTTACAGAAAGCTATCCTAGTGGTAGCTGTGGAGAGCAGCCTTCAGGCTAAGTCTTGGAGGAATGTAAAGCAGCTTGTTTTACCACACAATCTCTTGAATCACCAAATGAAAAGACACCACACAGGTATATATATCAAATATATATGTATTTATTACTAAACAACTCTCTACTAATCTCTTGTGAGATTAGAAGTCAGGAACATATGCACAAATCAACGTTTCACAACAAATTGAGCACAAATATGGCTGGGGCGCTAGGGGCGTACCAGACCATATACTAAAAAGAGACTTAAGAACAACGACTTGCAAAGGGCAAAGGCCCAGGGCCTTCAGAAGTGCTGGGGCCTCACGAAACCACCCAAGGCAGGTAAGTAAAGGACCCACGGGGGACGCGTGCAGTGAGGGAACACAGGCGCGGGTCGCCGTAGACTTCAATGGGGCAAGTCGCGGTTGGAAATTAAGAGTTTAAGGGTACTTCGGGAGTAGCTACAAGCAAGTCACTTACAGGGTAAGTAGTTCTAGGGCCAACACCCACAGGAGCACTGTAGTGCTGGAGTTACCTTACCCAGGGAAGCCGGGTGCATAGGTGTCCTTTGGTGTCGGGTCGCGGCGTCGTTTTCAATGGGAGCCAATGAAGACTTGCTGCTTGTGTAGCCAGAAGAAGTGTCCGGTGGAATCCAAGCCTGGATTCGGAAGGAGGAAGACCTGAAAGCAGAGGGGACAGTGTTCAAAGTCACTTGGCAGTGACCCGGGGCAAGGAAGATGAATGCCCACCGTCGTCGACAGATTCAGGTCATTCACGGGTGTCTTAACTCTTCGGCCACGAGGTCCAGGAGGCGTCGAGGATGACCAGGAGCTGGATTCAGCGTGACCCACAAAGTCTGCAGCTGACTGCGGTATCAGCGACCCGATTGGAGCCAACAAGCCTTGGTAGCAGCAAGTCTCGTGGAAAGAACAAAAAGTCAATGTTGCAGACCAGCAAGGTCTGGGAGACTCACCCAGCGAAGGTAAGTCAGGGCAGGCCTGGAGCAACCAGGGGAGCCCTTTGGATTTGTAGAAAAGTCTTCAGGGGACCCACAAGCCGGCTGGCAAGGGATCACAAAGACGCCTCGGGTGGATTCCTTCAACAGGGGCCCACGGTCACTCGGGATGGGGTAGGCCTCTGATCTTGGGAGGGATCTCTGCTAGAGGCTGGGACCACACGTGGTCCAAAGCACAGGTTCGTAGAATGTTGTGAAGGGGTTGCACTCGAAAATAGTGCACGGTACCCAGGGACTGCGGTTCCTCGTCACTCGTGGGGTCCACTTGCCTCAGCTTCGCCGGGGACTCACGATGGCCTTGGAGAAGTCAGGAAATCCTCTTCCTGGGCTGCAGGGACTTCAGGCTCCGGCGGGAGCGGCATAGTTTGTGACCGTCGTTGCAGTTTTTGGTGCCTGCCAAGCAGGGGAGTCACTCCTTGACTCCAAGGGAGATTCATCAGTCTTCCAGAGGTAGTGGAACGTTGAAGGTCCGGGATTCTTCTTCAGAGCGTCGTCCAGGGATATCTAGTTTGCAATGTTCAGGGTTCCCTATCTTATACTGAAAAGAAGGGAGGGACTAGCTCTATGACCCCACCTATGGGAGGGTCAGGGGAGTGGGTGGCTACACCCACTTCCCTTTGTCCAGTTTCGCGCCAGAGCAGGGGCAGGTAGCCCCTGATCCGGTTTGAACTGGTGTATGCACAGAGGAGCCTCCTGCTCCCCCAGTGCAGGACTTCAAAGCACTCTAGGAGTGCACCCACCCAGCCCCAATACACTAAACCCTGTCTGGGAGGTGGTCACACCCCCTTGGGACAGGATACCTATTGTTGGGCCTCCTCCACTGCGAGTTTCGGTCATCAGCAGGAGGGCAGCCCAGTGTCTGTGACTGGTGGCATCCATTTTGTGATGCCAGGGCTCTTCAGGATTCTACCGCATTTCCACAGTAGGTACATGTCTATCCCTCTAGAAGGGTGGGATCATACTCCCAACTGGTGTGGGGGTATGATTCCAAAGTGTTTGACACCAAACACGACATGTTTTGATGCAGCCATTCCAAAGTTAGCATTAACCGCGAGGTTATAATGCACTTAAGAGTATATGGTTTGACCGCATTCACAAACAGCCCCAGAGAGTGGACTCTGAGAGCTGCAGAGGGGCCCTGCTCAGGCAGAGGCACCCTCTCACATAGAAACTAAGCACCCTGCCCTCAGGATTGATAGGGCCTGCCTTAGGGGTGACTGATAGGTTTAAATGTGTGTGCAGGGGAGATATAGGGAACCTATATCTCAGTGAGGGGTGCTAGCACCTCCTCACCCAGGCTGCAGTAGCAGGCCTGTGGTGTCAGATTTAGTCTGCTTCCCAGGGGTGGCATAATACATGCTTCAGCCCCTGGTAGGCCTGTGAAGTACCTATGCCCTTGGTACCTAAGGTACCATATACTAGGGACTCATAAGGTACCACAGTATCCAATCACTAGTGCACCTAGAGTGCACTCCAAGTCGTTTAGAGAGAACAGAGAGGCTGGGGCCCTGATTGGCAGGGTCCCAGCCAGACTATAGCCAGAAACCAGTGTAAATATCAGAAAAAAGTGGGGGCAACATAAGAGGCAGATCCTACTCTCCTACACAACCCCCCCCTAAACGTAGGGACACTAAACTAACCTTGACTAGTTGAGTCTTCGTGCTCTAAGTGGAAATACCTTGAGAGTCCATCTGCATTGGCATGTTGGGTACCAGGTCTATGTTCCACTGTATAGTCTATCCCCTGTAGGGAAATGGACCACCTTAAAAGTTTTGGGTTTTCACCTTTCATCTGTTTAAGCCATAGGAGGGGCTTGTGGTCAGTCTGAACCATGAAGTGAGTGCCAAACAAGTATGGCCTCAGCTTCTTCAGGGCCCACACCACAGCAAAGGCCTCCCTCTCTATAGCTGACCAACGTTTCTCTATAGGGGTCAGCCTCCTGCTAATAAAAGCTACTGGCTGGTCTTGACCTTCATCATTCAGTTGAGACAGTACAGCTCCCACACCCAGCTCAGAAGCATTTATTTTATTTTATTTATTTATAAAGTTTTATATAGCGCGAACGTGACCCACGAGGGTATCAGAGCGCTTTACAGTATAAGAAGAAATATAGAATATATGAATAACAAACATAGAGGACCATGATAATGTAGGACGTTGTACAAAAGATAGTTAATGAACATTAGGTGATTGTGCTAGCAAACATAAATATTATAACCTCTATTGATACACAGTGGATATAAAATGTATAGATGACCAAGGGGACCCACAGCCAACTAAGATTTTACAATACATACAATTATTGAGCAAAGAGGGCTGTGCTATAAGTCATACATGCAGTCCATCTGAGATAGGCAATGGTATTCGGCTCTTAAAGATGACTCAGTGACCTCCAATAATTAAAACTTAGGGCATGAATTTGTTCATTAGTAGTCTTTTTACTTCCTTTTTGAATGCGGTAAAGGAAGTGATTCCACGCACTAGTGGAGGTAAAGAGTTCCAGATCTTTGGTGCAATCCCTGAGAAAGCTCTACAACCAGTTCTCCTTTTATGGAAGGATTGCGGTTTCAGAAGGAAAGTGCTTGCACTTCGTAGTTGTCTGCAGCCTCCCGATCTTTCCAGCTTTAGAGCCAAGTAGCTGGGTGTATTGTTGTGAATTGCTTTGTGCGTCATGCAGGCCACTTTAAGGTGTATTCTTGCCTCGTAAGGCAACCAATTCAGTGCTTTCAGAGTTGGTGAGATGTGACTATTTCTTTTGGTTCCTGATACCAGTCTAGCCGCAGCATTCAGTGCTGCTCTCAGCGGAGCCAACTTGTATTTGGGGAGACCACAGAGGGTGGTGCTTCCATAGTCTATTCTTGGTAGCACTAGGGCTTGTACTGCCGTTTTTAGATCTGCCTGAGGGAGGAAGGGTTTGAGTTTTCTTAATATACTCATCTTATGATTGGCTCCCTTGGTGGCAATAGAGATGTGCGACTGCATATTCAGATGTTTGTCTATGGAGATTCATAGGGATTTTGCGGAGTCAATGATGAGGGGGATGCAGTCAAAGGAGGTTAGGTGTTTTAACCATAGGTCTAGCTTTGGTGTGTGGCTTGGTGGCGAGATGAGAATGAATTCCGTTTTTTGGTATTCAACATGAGGTGGTTGTTAGTGAGCTAACTTTGCGTGTTCAGAAGAATAGTGTTGAGGGCAATGAAGTCATCGGGCGAGGTGATTTTCAGATACAACTGGGTGTCATCAGCGTACAGGTGATATAGAATGTTCACTGATTTCAGTGCGTTCGTCAAAGGCTCCATTAGGAGGTTGAAAAGAATGGGTGATAAGGCAGATCCCTGCGGAACACCAAGTGTGACCAAAGAAGGTTGCGAGAGTGAATTCTTCATCTTGATTCTTTGAGTTCTGTTATTCAGGAAGGAGGAGAACCATTGCAGCACTGTGCCCGAGAGGCCCATCCTACGTTCCAATAGGGACAGAAGGTTGTCATGCTTGACCGTATCGAAGGCGGAGGACAGATCAAGAAGGATCAGTAGGCATGATTCATTGCGGTCAAGCATTTTTAGTATATCATCCATAATGTGTGTGAGTGCCGATTCTGTGCTGTGATCCTCGGCGGAAGCCCGATTGGTGACTGTCTAGGAGGTTGTAGTTCTCAATGTGGTTGCATAATTGAATTTGTACACATTTCTCCATTTCTTCAAGCATCTGTTTGGACAATGAACTTTTGGTGTACTCTGGACTCTGTAAGATGGGGGCAGTGCACATGGCCTGTTTTAGGTCTTCAAATGCCTTCTGACAGCTAGCTGTCCACTGAACCTTTTTTGGCATTTTCTTTGAGGTCAGATCATTCAAGGGGGTCACTATAGATCCATACCCCTTCACAAACCTCCTATAGTACCCAGTCAGGCATAAGAAGGCTCTCACCTGTGTCTGGGTGGTTGGAGCAACCCATTCCATTATGGTTTGGATTTTGCTCTGTAAAGGCTGAACCTGGCCTCCACCCACAAGGTGGCCCAGGTACACAACCTGACTCTGCCCTATCTGGCACTTAGTGGCCTTGATAGTGAGGCCTGCTTTCTGCAGAGCCTCCAAAACATTTCTGAGGTGGACCAGGTGATCCTGCCAGGAGGAACTAAAGACAGCAATATCATCTAGATAAGCTGAGCAATAAGTTTCCATCCCTGCCAGAACTTTGTTCACCAACCTCTGAAAAGTGGCAGGTGCATTTTTCAATCCAAAGGGCATCACCACAAAGTGGTAGTGCCCACCAAGGGTACAAAATGCTGTTTTGGCTTTTGCACCATCAGCTA
Source organism: Calotriton arnoldi (assembly GCA_963921515.1). Classification (NCBI taxonomy): domain Eukaryota; kingdom Metazoa; phylum Chordata; class Amphibia; order Caudata; family Salamandridae; genus Calotriton; species Calotriton arnoldi. The sequence goes on from CAWUFW010006467.1 coordinate 17,609, forward strand.
ACCTGATCTGCCAGTAGCCAGCTGTTAGGTCAAATGTACTCAGATATTTGGCTGAGGCCAAAGTATCAATCAGCTCATCTGCCCTTGGTATGGGATAGGCATCAGTCCTGGTGACTGCATTGAGGCCTCTGTAGTCTACACAAAACCTCATTTCTTTCTTACCACCCTGGGTATGAGGCTTGGGTACTAGGACTACTGGGCTAGCCCAGGGGCTATCTGAAGGCTCAATCACACCTAACTCCAACATCTTCTGGACTTCAGTCCTGATACAGTCCCTGACATGGTCAGGTTGCCTGTAGATTTTACTCTTGACAGGCAGACTGTCCCCAGTGTCCATCTCATGGGTGCACCAGATAGTCTGACTAGGGGTCAGGATAAACATATGTCTGTACTGCTGCAGAACTTGTCTGCACTCAGTTTGCTGATGGTCAGTGAGGCTGCTTGCCAAAGCAACACCATCGACTGACCCATCATCAGGGTTCTGTGAGAGCAGGTCAGGGAGAGGGTCACTCTCCTCCTCCTGTTCCTCATCAGTTGCCATGAGCAAGCCCATGTCAGCCCTGTCAACATATGGTTTCAATCTGTTGACATAAAGGACCCTCAGGGGGCTCCTGGGAGTTCCAAGATTCACCAGATAGGTGACTTCTCCCTTTTGCTCAACTATTGTATGGGGGCCATTCCATTTGTCTTGGAGGGCTGCTGGGGCCACAGGCTCCAACAACCACACTTTCTGTCCTGGCTGGTACACAGTCAGCACAGCCTTTTGGTCATGCCAAGCTTTTAGTAATTCTTGGCTGGCCTCCAGGTTTTTGGTTGCCTTCTTCATGTATTCGGCCATCCTGGAGCGGAGACCAAGTACATAGTCCATCACATCCTGTTTGGGGGGTTTGAGAGGTAACTCCCAGCCCTCTTTTACCAAACATAATGGGCCTCTTACAGGATGCCCAAACAGAAGCTCAAATGGGCTGTAACCAACCCCATTCTGTGGAACCTCTCTGTATGCAAACAACAGGCAGGCAAGAAGAAGGTCCCATTTCCGCCTAAGCTTCTCTGGGAGTCCTTTAATCATTCCCTCAAGGGTTTTGTTGAAGCGTTCAACCAACCCATTGCATTGTGGGTGATAGGGGGTGGTGAACTTATAAGTTACACCACCCTCCTTCCACATTTCCTTCAAATATCCTGACATGAAGTTGGTACCTCTGTCAGAGATTACCTCCTTTGGGAAACCCACTCTGGAGAAAACTCCACTGAGGGCTCTTGCCACCACAGGGGCTGTGGTGGTCCTCAGGGAATTGCCTCTGGATACCTGGTGGCATGATCCACTACCACCAGGATAAATCTGTGCCCAGATGCAGTTTGAGGGTCAAGGGGACCAACAATGTCAATCCCTACCCTTTCAAAGGGTACCCCCACCACAGGTAGTGGTATCAGGGGGCCTTTGTGGTGCCACCTGCCTTGCCACTGGCTTGGCATGTGACACAGGAGCGACAAAACTCCTTTGTGTCCTCTGACATATGTGGCCAATGAAAATGTGGAACAAGCCTGTCCCAGGTCTTGTTTTGGCCCAAGTGACCTGCTAAAGGGATATCATGTGCTAGGGTCAAGAGGAACCCCTAAACTTCTGAGGTATTACCAACCTCCTGGTGGCTCCAGGGGCTGGATCTCTACCCTCAGAATATAGGAGTCCCTCATCCCAATAAACTTTATGGGACCCACTAGCACTCCCAGCAGCCTCAGCAGCAGCCTGCTGTCTGAGTGGTTCAAGAGAGGGGCAGCACTGTTGCTCCTTACTCAGATCTTCCCTAGAAGGGCCCCCTGCCCCCAAGAACTCAACCTGATCAGGCTCAAGTCCCTCTGGGGCAGTTCCTTCTTCAGGATCTGTTCCTCCTCCCTCAAGAGGGGAATCAGTGATCTGAGACAGAGGGGAAGGCACTGCCTTACCCCTACTGCTCCTCTTCTTGGGAAGCATCTGGTCCATGGTTTCAGGATCCAGAGCTGGTTCAGTGTCATGCATTTTGGCCTGTGACCTGGTCACAGCAAATACCTCTGCAGGGATGCCCAACATCTCAGCATGAGTCCATAACTCTACTTCAGACCAGGCTGAAGTTTCTAGATCATTGCCCAATAGACATTCTACAGGGAGGTCTGCACTGACTACAACCTTCTTGAGGCCAGTTACCCCTCCCCAGGAGAAATTCACAACTGCCAGACTATGGTTGGTCCTGACATTGCTTGCATTGGTCACCTGGTACATTTCGCCCAGGATGATCTGTCCAGGGTCCACAAGATCCTCTGCCACCATGGTGACACTAGCACCTGTGTCCCTAAATGCCAAAGCCTGTTTGCCATTTATTACAGGCTGCTGTTTGTATTTGCCCAGATTACTGGGGCTCACCAGGAAGGACATGTCAATGTCTCCATCACAAATCAGCATTGCCTGAGTGGGTACTCTGACTAGGCCAGAGTCCACTTCAGAACCCAGGGTCAACCCTACCACACCCTTATTCTGAGTACCACCTCCACCAGTAGCTGAACTAGGGGGAACAGTTGCCTTAGGGGCAGGAGTGGTGGTGGTTTGGTCTTTTGGACTTGTTACAATCAGAAGTCCAGTGCCCTTTCTGTTTACAGAATTTGCACCAGGGCTTCTTTTGGCCTTTTCCCTTGTTGGATTGTGACTCCCCACCAGATGCAGATTTTTGGGGCCCTTGTGAAGACTTCTGGTCTCCATCGAGAGCAATTGCGTGTAGGAACCCCATATCCGGAGGCTCCATGCCATCGAAAATAAATCCCATTCATCAATATTGATATGAATTGAGCTTCCCCAAATGCATCGAACCTTAACATACCATGGATTACAAGACGAAACAAGTATCCCTTGTATTTTATCTTATATCAAGACAGCTTATCCTCATCTGTCACAACGAATTTTTATTATGAATATTTAGGATAACATACAGCACAATATTCATAGAAAGGGATGCAATAGAATCATTATTGAATAATACATCGACAGACATGATTTTTACATTCTCTACTCAGCCAATATTTTTGATAACCGAGAAATCCCATTCATCAATATTGATATGAATTGAGCTTCCCCAAATGCATCGAACCTTAACATACCCTGGATTACAAGACGAAACAAGTATCCCTTGTATTTTATCTTATATCAAGACAGCTTATCCTCATCTGTCACAACGAATTTTTATTATGAATATTTAGGATAACATACAGCACAATATTCATAGAAAGGGATGCAATAGAATCATCATTGAATAATACATCGACAGACATGATTTTTACATTCTCTACTCAGCCAATATTTTTGATAACCGAGGTCTAGATAAACATTCCAAGAACAGTACCGTTCTTAAATTATCTTAGAGTACGACTGGTTATTATAACTACCTAGAAATCCTCACATGTTCCAACTGTGGCCTCTTTCCTGACGAAGGCACCTGTGTGTGCCGAAACGCGCGTAGAACACCACCAGTCATTTTGATTTTGTGCCACTGTGTTCTATTTGAATCTATTTCTTATACATTGTGTCTATCCATCAATTCTGTGGAAAATGTCACCACTTTAACAATGTTTTTATATTGACATGAGTATGCATGGAAGTATGATTGATGGAAATGAAAGTGAGTGTGTGTAGACTATAGATTGTCACATTGTCAAGCATTTAAATAAATGATATTTTGTATTTTTGATAAATAGCTGTTGTTGCCTTGTTTCTTTCCATTTATTATTGTTTATACATTATTGTTAATCATCATTTCATGATTGGTTGCCTTAATTCTTTACATTGACTGTTGACTTATCCCCACTTTTCTCAGAGCCCTTAGAATCCTGCTTCTTTGTGTCACCCCCTTGGTTCTGGATTTTCTGCCTCACCCTGGTTCTGACCCACTTGTCTGCCTTCTTTCCCAATTCTTGGGGAGAGGTCAGATCTGAGTCCACCAGGTATTGATGCAACAACTGGTTCTGGCAATTATTAAGGATCTGTTCTCTCATCATTAGATTATACAATCCCTTGAAATCAGTAACCCTACTGCCAACCAGCCAACCCTCCAGAGCCTTGGTTGCACAATCTACAAAGTCAGTCCAGTCCTGAGTCTGTGCCTTCTGGGTGTCTCTGAACTTCAACCTGTACTGCTCAGTGGTTAAGCCAAACCCATCTATCAGTGCACTCTTCAGGACTTCATAGTCATCAGCATCCTCTTCTCTAACAGTGAGGAGCTTGTCTCTACCTTTATCTGAAAAGGAGAGCCACAAGATTGCTGCCCACTGCTTTTGGGGGACCTGTTGTACTCTACAGGCCCTTTCCATAGCAGTTATCCACTTATGGATATCATCCCCACTCTGGTAGGGAGGAACAACCTTGCTCAGGTTCCTATGGTCTGGAATATTTTCTCTGCCTCTAGGGACACTGTTGCTGCCACCAGGGGGTTCTAACCCCTCTCTTCTAGATGCTCTCTGGAGCTCCAGGGCTTCTCTATCTAATGCCAACTGCTTGGTTTTGAGGGCAAATCTTGCTTCCTCATACTGCAGCAGTTTGTACATTCTGTCAGAGGAGGTCTCTCTTCTTGGGAAGTAGGAGTTCCTCTGGTAGACAGATTCTCTGCCAGAGTGATAGGAGTGGTCAGATTTCCTAGAAAGGGACCTAGGCCTCTCCTCCACTATGTCAGTTCTCTTAGGGAGAATTCCTCTGTCCTGTTCAGACTCCTTGGGACCTGGCCCTACAACCACAGAGTCTTGGTCATCCTGATGTCCATCATCTGACCCAGACACTGTAATTGACCCACTCACTGATTCCTAGAGCTAATCTAAGATCATCTGCTGTCAGCAGATCTATCAGGTGCAGTGTGGAGGGACTCTGTCCTAGCTTCAGGTGCCTTGCAGCACACATGGCTTTCAAGTCAAAGAAAGTCATGTCCTTATACTGAGGCTGAGTGGATCCACTGGGTCCACCCCTTAAGGACATTCTAGTGTTGTGCAGTGTTGTACTACCTACACTAGTTTGTGGCCTACTGATACTAGCTTGAGCTGTAGAAAGGGTGTGCTATCCCTTGGCACACAGCTCTAAGTTCAGTAGAACTTATTGATACTAAGCTTGACTTTATATGTACCTTGAGTACCTATAGTGGTTTTCAGTTAGTAATTCAAATAGAGATTTTCTGGTAAAACAATAGCAAGCTGGAATCCCACACGCTGCCACCAATGTGAGAAGTTGGCCTGGTATATGCTGTCCACTAGTTAAAGTGGACACCTTGCACCAGTACAATTCGACTCTTATGGTAGATAGGTTTAAGACAACCTTTACAGAAAGCTATCCTAGTGGTAGCTGTGGAGAGCAGCCTTCAGGCTAAGTCTTGGAGGAATGTAAAGCAGCTTGTTTTACCACACAATCTCTTGAATCACCAAATGAAAAGACACCACACAGGTATATATATCAAATATATATGTATTTATTACTAAACCACTCTCTACTAATCTCTTGTGAGATTAGAAGTCAGGAACATATGCACAAATCAACGTTTCACAACAAATTGAGCACAAATATGGCTGGGGCCCTAGGGGCGTACCAGACCATATACTAAAAAAGAGACTTAAGAACAACGACTTGCAAAGGGACAAGGCCCAGGGCCTTCAGAAGTGCTGGGGCCTCACGAAACCACCCAAGGCAGATAAGTAAAGGACCCACGGGGGACGTGTGCAGTGAGGGAACACAGGCGCGGGTCGCCGTAGACTTCAATGGGGCAAGTCGCGGTTGGAAATTAAGAGTTTAAGGGCACTTCGGGAGTAGCTACAAGCAAGTCACTTACAGGGTAAGTAGTTCTAGGGCCAACACCCACAGCAGCACCGTAGTGCTGGAGTTACCTCACCCAGGGAAGCCGGGTGCATAGGTGTCCTTTGGTGTCGGGTCGCGGCGTCGTTTTCAATGGGAGCCAATGAAGACTTGCTGCTTGTGAAGCCAGAAGACGTGTCCGGTGGAATCCAAGCCTGGATTCGGAAGGAGGAAGACCTGAAAGCAGAGGGGACAGTGTTCAAAGTCACTTGGCAGTGACCCGGGGCAAATAAGATGAATGCCCACCGTCGTCGACAGATTCAGGTTGTTCACGGGTGTCTTGACTCTTCGGCCACGAGGTCCAGGAGGCGTCGAGGATGACCAGGAGCTGGATTCAGCGTGATCCACAAAGTCTGCAGCTGACTGCGGTGTCGACGACCCGATTGGAGCCAACAAGCCTTGGTAGCAGCAAGTCTCGTGGAAAGAACAAAAAGTCAATGGTGCAGACCAGCAAGGTCTGGGGGACTCACCCAGCGAAGGTAAGTCAGGGCAGGCCTGGAGCAACCTGGGGAGCCCTTTGGATTTGTATAAAAGTCTTCAGGGGACCCACAAGCAGGCTGGCAAGGGATCGTGAAGATGCCTCTGGAGGATTCCTTCAACAGGGGCCCACGGTCACTCGAGATGGGGTAGGCCTCTGATCTTGGGAGGGATATCTGCTAGAGGCTGGGACCATACGTGGTCCAAAGCACAGGTTCGTAGAACGTCGTGAAGGGGTTGCACTCCAAAATAGTGCACAGTACCCAGGGACTGCGGTTCCTTGTCACTCGTGGGGTCCACTTGCCTCAGCTTCGCTGGGGACTCACAATGGCCTTGGAGAAGTCAGGAAATCCTCTTCCTGGGCTGCAGGGATTTCGGGCTCCGGCGGGAGCGGCGTAGTTTGCGACCGTCGTTGCAGTTTTTGGTGCCTGCCAAGCAGGGGAGTCACTCCTTGACTCCAAGGGAGATTCTTCAGTCTTCCAGAGGTAGTGGAACGCCGAAGGTCTGGGATTCTTCTTCAGAGCGTCATCCAGGGATATCTAGTTTGCAATGTTCAGGGTTCCCTATCTTATACTGACAAGAAGGTAGGGACTAGCTCTATGACCCTACCTATGGGAGGGTCAGGGGAGTGGGTGGCTACACCCACTTCCCTTTGTCCAGTTTCACGCCAGAGCAGGGGCAGGTAGCCCCTGATCCGGTTTGAACTGGTGTATGCACAGAGGAGCCTCCTGCTCCCCCAGTGCAGGACTTCAAAGCACTCTAGGAGTGCACCCACCCAGCCCCAATACACTAAACCCTGTCTGGGAGGTGGTCACACCCCCTTGGGACAGGATACCTATTGTTGGGCCTCCTCCACTGCGAGTTTCGGTCATCAGCAGGAGGGCAGCCCAGTGTCTGTGACTGGTGGCATCCATTTTGTGATGCCAGGGCTCTTCAGGATTCTACCGCGTTTCCACAGTAGGTACATGTCTATCCCTCTAGAAGGGTGGGATCATACTCCCACACCAGTTACTGGTGTGGGGGTATGATTCCAAAGTGTTTGACACCAAACACGACATGTTTTGGTGCAGCCATTCCAAAGTTAGCATTAACCGCGAGGTTATAATGCACTTAAGAGTATATGGTTTGACCGCATTCACAAACAGCCCCAGAGAGTGGACTCTGAGAGCTGCAGAGGGGCCCTGCTCTGGCAGAGGCACCCTCTCACATAGAAACTAAGCACCCTGCCCTCAGGATTGATAGGGCCTGCCTTAGGGGTGACTGATAGGTTTAAATGTGTGTGCAGGGAGATATAGGGAACCTATATCTCAGTGAGGAGTGCTAGCACCCTCCTCACCCAGGCTGCAGTAGCAGGCCTGTGGTGTCAGATTTAGTCTGCTTCCCAGGGGTGGCATAATACATGCTTCAGCCCCTGGTAGGCCTGTGAAGTACCTATGCCCTTGGTACCTAATGTACCATATACTAGGGACTCATAAGGTACCACAGTATCCATTCACTAGTGCACCTAGAGTGCACTCCAAGTCGTTTAGAGAGAACAGAGAGGCTGGGGCCCTGATTGGCAGGGACCCAGCCAGACTATAGCCAGAAACCAGTGTAAATATCAGAAAAAAAGTGGGGGCAACATAAGAAGCAGATCCTACTCTCCTACAATGAGTGATGTAATATGTGACGTCATCAGCAGTGCATTGCAGGGGCGCGAGTTCTAGTTAGCTCACCTAACTATAATGGCCGAATTTCTCTGGTTTTGTACGAGTGAAATGTCCAACTAACTATAACGTCCCTGAAACCTGTGGTTTTTTCAGTGAATATATATATATATCCGAACCAAAACCAGCGCGTCTTCTTTCAGGCACTGGAATACAACACAGCGACCAAGGTAAATTGCTCCCAAATTAATTTATTAGCAGGTTTAGAGGGCTAAGACGCGTTTCGGCAGGAACCCCTGCCTTGATCACACAAAAGAGCCAAATTCCCAAAATACATATAAGTGCTCTCCTACCACCACGTGATGCCAGAAGACATAGACAAAACACTACACACCTCAATAAAAGTTCATTGCTAATGCAATATTGTTTAACTTTGACTATTTGTTGTTTACAATTCAACCTTTAAATACATGCTCTGGTGCACTGGTGGCACTGTGATTTAGTGTATACAATTACACTTCCACTATGGGTCATGCATTTTTTCTCTCATTGCATTCTTTTTTATCCTTTCACTACAATGAACTTTATTGTATCAAGTGAGTAAGCCCTTTCAGATTGTTTCAAAAGTTAGTGTTCTTTTGTTTCACAAATTCTACATTCTAACTGGGTGTTGATGGTTTAGATAATCCCTTGTTTTAACTGGACAGCGCGCGCCATGTATTGGATATTGAATGTATTCAAATATCGTATTGTCTATCAAAGCGCACCGCATGTGCGACATAGTGAACTAGCTATGTCTACTTTCCTTGACCCTAATGGCCCCTGACATCACATCTGAGATACAATACTGATATTTTAATGTCCCCTAATTATTGTATGCTGTAACTTGGCTAGTCACTGTTAAGTATTGTACGGGTAGAGCGCTGGCAGCTGTTATGTGGGTTTGCGGTGTGAGTCCACAGTTGATTTTGGTGTTTTATAAGGCAACTCGAGTAAAAGTGCAAGTGCTATTTCCCAGTGCTATATCTGCTTTGGTGCAGATTCACATTTGGCTACCCTGCCGTCTCTATTTTAATGGCATGCAACTCGCAATCCACTTGGATTTTTGTGCAAGATACACATAACATTGCTAATAGCTGCCTATTCTTAAACGTGCAAATTCGCATTCGGTTATGTGCAAACTTGCAATTAATAGACCCTAAGGTCTAAAACTTAGTATTATAAAGTGTAAATGTAGGGGGGCGTGGCCAAGGAGCCGATGAGGGAAGACGCGTGAGCCTGAAGCTCCGCGCTGACCCCGATTGTTATCCTGTTATGGGACCAGGAATCGTTCCAAAGAGCACCCGCGACGGTGCTAGTAGGAGCTGGTAACACCTGCCATTGATGATTATAAGGCTGGGCGCCCTCAATGACCGGCAAGCTGAAGAGGCGGTGAGATAGTCTGCGGAGCGACCAAGATGGCGCTGATGGCGACGCTGAATATTTGAGCGCTGCACTGGAGGACGAATCTCGGTGCCACCGAGGGTGTGGAGGAGTGCAGAGGGAACGGCTTGCCAGCGGCATTAAGGAGGTACCCCCGCCGCGCTGATACCCTGGGGGCCCCTGCAATACTGGAGATGGTGGCAGCCGCAATGTTGAGGAGGGGACTGGCGGCATGATGACGCCTCGCTAGCAACTGCTCCGAAACTTGGAGGTGACTGAGCTGTGCAGCGGCAATCTGTACGGGAGCGAGCGAGGTCTTGCCCTGCTGATGCGGCACTGAAGTGTCACGGGGAAGCACTGGATTTGTGGGTGAACCGCCATTTTGGGGCCGGATCCGCCATCTCGGACACTTGAACGATGGGAGCGCGCCATAACTATCGGCACATCAGTGGGAGTGCCCGATTGCGGCTGAGAGCGTGGCGGACAGCGGATAGAGCGATGCCAGCCTACCTCTGCCCTCGCTGAGGAACTTGGAGGGCAGATAGTAGCGACGACACTTTGGGGGCGCCGCCGAGGAGCGGAGACCTTGCACAGGAGTAGCCCGCTAAACCAGTAGAAGGGAGTGTGAAGACGACCAGGCGGTGGGGTGAGCACCAGCGGGGCCACGAGAAAACAGGTCGGTGAGAGACGCCACAGGCGGACCCATTCGGGGGACCTGTGTTACTGCCTGTCTTGGTATGGTTGGGATCTCTGTGTGCGGCTGCCCGGCTCGTTTCCTGGGGGAAACATGCCACTAAGGGAGATGAGGGATGACCGTGGGCCCTGAGACGCCTCATGTTGAAGTAAGCCACAGGCGATAACGCAGCAGAGGAGGGGACGGCACAGCGGCGTATTGGCAGACATAGGTGGCCTTGGAGCGAGTCGCAGTGGCCGAGCACGAACCTTGGGACTTACCTTCCGCTGCTGAACGCGGTTCATTCCTGGGAGATGTGAACTGGATCGGTGTGGGAAACAGATTTGAACCCGGGCACTCAGTGTTGGGAGACGGCTGCGGGCGGCACTGGTGTATCACGCAGAATGCGACTGGGAGATGCTGGAGGGTGGCCACAGAGAGCAGCAGGATATGCGGTGAGAAAAGTGCACCAAGGCACTGGAGAGAGACTCTGCTGGTACAGGCACTGGTTCGGCATTTGCGCTAGGCACGGGTAGAGTTGGAGGTCGGCTGAGGGGCTGTACTGGTGCTGGGACTGGCAACACAACCAATAATGGGGAAACCGCGGGGGAAGCAAGGGGGAGCGCCCCCGGAGTTGGAAGAAGAAACAGGTGCGCAAGACAAGCAAGAAATGATTACACCACCACCGGAGGGGATGATGCAGCAACAAGTGGATCAGATTCTCAAAGCCATTACTGACACTAGAGACGCTCTCCACCAAGACATTGTGCATGTTGCACAGGGACTGGGTCTTCTTCAGGCAGATCATGCTAAGTTGGCGGATAGAGTAAAGCAGACGGAAGCGACCGTGGGGACTCTGGAACCTGCCCAAAAAGCATTGGAAGCTCAGATGACGGAGGTCCGCCAACGACTGCAAACCTTGGAGCGGAGGGCGGAAGACGCTGAAGGGAGGAACCATAGAAACAACATCCGCGTGGTGGGGTTGCCGGAAGGAGTGGAAGGGGCCAACGTGGTGGACTACTTAGAGAATTGGCTTCAGACGAAGGTTGCCCCGGAAGGCCTGACCTCTTTTTGCACCCTGGAAAGGGCGCATAGAGTGCCAGCTCAGCCACTGGCCACTGGTAGGCCACCCAGACCGGTGGTGGCTAGTTTACTCCACTACAAAGATAGGGATCTCCTGCTGCATAAAGCTCGGACATCGGGACTGTTAGACCTGGCACCATTGGCGTGGGTCTCCCTTCCATTTTTTGCTGTTGTCTCCTCTGTTTTGCTGGTGTTAGATGCTCTGGGCGCTGTGCCACTGCCATTCAGTGTCACAGCGCGAATGCTCCCTGTGTAAAGATGTCTATGTGAATTGGTATATCCCTGATTGGCTTATTTGGTTTACCTGTTAGTCCCTAGTAGTGTGGCCTATGTGTGCCCAGGGCTGGTAAACCAAATGCTGCTGGTGGGCCTGCAGCACTGATGTGTGCCACCCACAGAAGCAGCGTGTAAAGTGTGTCTCAGACCTGCCACTGCAGTGTCTGTGTGCAGTCCAGAACTGCCATCTTGGCTGTGAAGTGCACCCACTTCCCAGCCCCTGAACCTTCCCTTGGCATCCTGTAAGTCACCCCTATGGTAGGGCGCATTGTATGTGTAAGGTAGGACATGCCTTGGTGTATGTAGCATGTCCTGGTAGTGAATTACACCCCATTTCGTTTTTCACTACTGTAAGGCTACCTGTTCCTCATAGGCTAGAATGGGCGGTTTGACTATTACATTCTATAGTCCTAACTGACCCCAGGAACATGGTAGAAAAACGAATTTAGTATGCCTGAGCTCAGAATATCAAAATACATCTTTTAGTGAAGTTTATTTTTATATTCTGTGTTTGAAAATACCACTTTTAGAAAGTAGGTATTTTCTTGCCTAAGCCTTCCAGTGTGCTCTGCTGTTATGTGTATTGGCTGTCTGGTTTTGGAGGGGCAGGGCAGGCTGAGTCAGACCTGGGTTGAATAGAGAGATTTGCATTTAGAGTATGGGGAGGGGTGGCTCCTTGACCTGAATAGGGCTGTGCCTGGCAAGGTGAATGCTGGCTCCACCTCCTACTGTGTGTCTGCTAGCAGACCCCCTCTTTCTGAAAGGAAGGATGCAGCCTGGTAAACAAAGTGCTCCAGGCCTGAGCAGAACTGGTTCTGGCTAGGTTCAGTGACTTGTAGCTTCTGAGAACAAAGACTTTTGGGGTATAAATATCTGTGCTCAAACCCCTACATTTTGTATTGCTTTTGGATCTGGAGAGGAAACTCTGTCCGTGCCACTGGAGGAATCTGCAGGAAGTGACTGTCCCTGTGCTTGTGTGTTGTTTCTTGCACTGGCCTGCAGCAGTGACAACTGGACCTTGAAGAAGCGGAAAAGGAACTCTTGAGAGAACTTTTATTTTTGTTACAAGCAATTACCCAAGGGCTAGGAAAAGAGCTAGCCTCCTGCTGGAGTCTCAGGCACATCAGACTCCACCATCAACCTCCTGCTTCCTCCCTGCGAGGACTGCTATCTGCTGATGAGGCTCCTGTGAGTTCCAGGGCCTCTAGTTTGCATCTGAGAAGAGAGTGTGGGAAATCGACGCTAACGCATCTTTGCGAGCCGCTGCAGTCGAGAGCGCTGGGAAAATCATCGCGCTGCTGCCGCCGAGGGCTCGCAATACGAAACCATCGCTGACGCCCCTTTGCGAGCCGCTGCAGCCGAGACGCGCTGGAAAAATCATCGCGCTGCTGTCGCCGCGCACTCGCAACCCTTAAAGAAATCATCGCTTCGAGACATCGCATTGCGGACGCCATGCGTCCGCCACTTTGATCGCATCGCACCGAATTTCGTCGCTCCCTCGCGGAGCGTCTTGTCTTCGCATCGCAACACGATCGCACAGCGCAACAGGATCGCCGCATCGACTTCTCCCACGCGGCAAGAAAGTCATCGCATCGGCGGTCCAGCGTGCAGAAGTTTGTCGCATCGTCTCCGCACGCATCACGCAGATCGGCGCATCATCCTCCCTTGCGGCAAGGATTTCAACGCATCGCCGGCCTCGCGTGCCGAGAATCATCGCTACAGCTTATTTGCGACATTTTGTTGGTTTTGCTACTAAACCCAGGTACTTTGTGAGAGAAAGGGTCGCAGAGACCACTGCTTTGAACTTGAACCTTATTTTTGCAACCTTTGAACTATTTTTGACAGCCCTTCAACAGCTATCCTATTTTTGACAGTATTGTGGCTTTTACAGTTATTGGTCTTGTGATAAATCTGCCTTTATATAAAGATACTTATTTTTTATAACTACTTGTGTGGTGTCCCTTTGTAGTGTTCCTCACTGTGTTACTGTGTATGGTCATAAATGCTTCACACCCTGCCTCTGAGATAAGCCTACCTGCTCGTGCTACGTTACCACAGGGTTGAGCAGGGGTATCAAGGAGGGTAGCCCTCTTACTCTGACTTAGGAAGAAGGGTCCCTACTTGGACAGTGGCCAGCCATTGCCAACTAGAGACCACCATTTCTAACATTGGTGGTCAGCGGTGAGGATCTGGACTTGCATTTATGATTGCATACAGTAATTATAGTGTACACTACTAGTGAGTGCAGACCATAACGTACCGCATACATTTTTTGAGAGTTTTTTTTGGATCCTATATTGTGATTGATATTGCCGGTGATTTTTCACCCGCACACATTTTCTGAGAGTTTTTGGATCCTATATTGTGATTGATATTGCCGGTGATTTTTCACCCGCACACATTTTTGAGAGTTTTTGATCCTATATTGTGATTGATATTGCCGGTGATTTTTCACCCGCATACATTTTCTTGAGAAGTTTTCTTCTATCCTTTATTGATATTGCCAGTTATTGCTACAATGGGCAAGCCCAGATCCAATGCCTCAGAGGATCTCTCCTGGGAAGAAGAGAAAATAGAAACCTACAATGCCAAGCAGCTCAAATATTTTTGCAAGCAATTCACAGTCCCTATCACAGGTCTCACTAGAAGGGAGGAGTATTACAAGCCGCTGAAGGCCTGGCTAGAAGCCAGGGATGCCCCTAAGGATATGGGAGAGCTTGTGGAGGGGGGAGAGAATGCAGGAGGGCAGCAGGGCGATGTAGTGGACTTAGTAGGAGATAAAGCACTTTCCAGCCCGGGCACTAGTGTGTCCGCTAAGGGGCTGTCCCCAGAAGAGCTGGAGGACAGGGAGAGAGATAGGCGGCATAATATGGAGATGGCTAAGCTTAAAATGGATGGTCACCGGGACCTAGAGAACAAGAAGTTAGAAATTGAGATTATGAAAATGAAACTTGAGCATGAGAGAGTATTGAGGGAGTTGGAGATTAAAGCTAAGAGTATGGAAATCTCCCCTCTGGTGGCAGCGTACCTGTAGTGCACCCTGAGAGTAGGGTGTATATACCCAAGGAGGTTATTAAGGATTTCCACAAAAGTGAAGATATTGGGCAATGGTTTGCCGCTTATGAATTAGCCATGGTGTCCCACCGGGTCCCTGAGAAGGATTGGGGAGCGGGGTTGTGGGGACGCTTTGTGAGTGAGGGAGGGATACCTTGTTGGACCTGCCCCCAGAAAGTAGGATGGTTTATGCCCACATGAAGGAAGCGTTGATGACCTGCTATGGTTTGACCCCTGAGATGTATAGGCAGAGGTTTAGGATCTGCAAGAAGCTAGAGGGTACCAAGTGGGTTGAATATGTGTCTTTTTTTTGCAGAGCCATGGAACGCTGGGTAAAAGGTAGCAAAGTAGAAACTTTTGCGCAGCTTTATGATTTGATTGCATGGGAGCATTTATCTAGTAATTGTTTTCCTGAGCTACGCCAGCACCTAATTGATTGCAAGCTGACTAACCCTAGAAAGCTTGCTGAGGAGGCGGACCGCTGGGTGAGCACCCGGGTTCGCAAGGGTCCAGTGGGAGACTTCGCCAAAGGTGGGCAGGGTCCCCAGCAGATGAGTGGGGGGACAAGGGTCAACAGAGGGAGTTCCACCGAGGGCCCCAAAGTAATCCCCCAGGGAACCAAGCAGTGGTGTCCCAGCCCCCCAAGAACGGAGGACAGGGCCCCCAACAGGTAGGCCTGTTCCCAGGGGGCCCCCACTTGTTACAACTGTGGTCAAGTGGGCCACAGATATTTTGATCCCCAGTGCCCCCAAAGGGGGCCAGTGCACCACCCCGTGCACCACCCCGCCAGATTGCTAGTGTAGCCCTGGGAGAGGAGGAGATGGGTGCCCAAGAGGGGTGGGATCCCGTAGAGTTGACCCTTATCTCATTAGGGAACTTTGAGATGGTCCCCAAGCCTGCACTGCCTGCTAACACTAAAAAATACAGGCAGTGGGTGACCATCAATGGCCATAGGGTGGAGGCTCTAAGAGACACAGGGGCCAGTGTAACTGCTGTCAGCTCCCGGTTGGTGTCCAAAGAGCAGGTTGTCCCCCATGCATTCTACCCAGTAGTGTCCGCAGACAACTCAGAGAGCCAATGTGAGGTGGCTCAGGTTCCCTTTGAGTGGGGGGGTCTCAGGAACTCTTCAGGTAGCTGTGAGGCCCGCCATGCCTGTAGACTGTCTGCTGGGCAATGATTTAGAGGACTCCCCGTGGGCTACGGTGGAGAGGAAGGCTCACTTAGAGATGTTGGGTCTGCCTGAGTGGGCGTGTGCTACCACTCGGTCCATGGCAGCCAAGGAGGGTGTTGAGAAGGATCTGGAGCCTGAGAGTATGGCCCAGATCCCTGCCTTAGAGAGAAGTGGCAAGGGGCGCGGGAAGCCGGCCCCCTTGGTTCCCACGGCCCAGGAAGGAGCAGACCCTGAAGGGGATGCCCTGGAGCCTACCGGGGAGCAGATCGCCGAACTGGGGGACCTGCCTGAGCTGACCCATTGGCAGCAGGAAGGGGGACCCTCCAGGGAGGAATTTTGTGAGCAGCAGAGAGTTTGCCCCTCTCTTGAGGGTATGCGGCGACAGGCTGCAGCCCAGGCAGAAGGTGACATGTCTGGTTCACATCTGATTTATTGGGAGAACAGTCTCCTGTATAGCGAGCCTAAGGCTACTGAGCCAGGGTCAGCCCGTGTGCTGGTGGTACCCGAGTGCTTCAGAGCCTTCCTACTGGGGTTGGCTCATGACATTCCATTGGCAGGACATCTGGGGCAGACCAAGACCTTTGAGAGGCTGGCCGCCCACTTTTATTGGCCCCAGATGCACAAGAGTTCAGACACTCATTGCAGGACCTGTGAGACTTGCCAGGCAAGTGGGAAGAGTGGGGGAAGATCAAGGCCCCACTCCAGCCCTTTCCAGTTGTGAGTACCCCATTCGAGCGAGTGGGCATTGACATTGTGGGGCCTCTGGACCCCAAGACAGCCATGGGCAACAGGTTCATCCTGGTCTTGGTGGACCATGCCACCTGGTACCCTGAAGCCATCCCGCTCAGGACAGTGACGGCCCCCGTGGTGGGACGTGCACTGATGGGGATTTTCTCCCGTGTGGGATTCCCCAGAGAGGTGGTGTCTGACAGGGAGACCAACTTCATCTCCCAGTACATGAAGTCTCTGTGGAAGGAGTGTGGGGTAACTTATAAGTTGACCACTCCTTACCACCCCCAAGGTAATGGTCTGGTTGAAAGGTTCAACCGGACCTTGAAGGGCATGATCATGGGCCTAGAAGAGCCCCTGAGGCGTAAGTGGGACGTCCTCTTGCCATGCCTGTTGTTTGCCTACCGTGAGGTGCCACAGAAGTCCTTAGGGTTCAGTCCCTTTGAACTCCTCTATGGCCACCCGGTTAGAGGACCTCTGAGTCTGGTCAAGGAAGGCTGGGAGCAATCTCCCAGGAAACCTCCCCAAGATGTATTTAGCTACATGTTGGCCTTCAGGAACCAGACTCGGCGTTTCAAAAAGATTGCTGAGGCAAATCTGGAAGCCAGCCAGGAAGAAATGAAACATTGGCACGACCAGAATGCCACTCTGGTCGAATTTCAACCTGGTCAGAAGGTTTGGGTACTGGCCCCAGTGGAGCCTTGTGCGCTCCAAGATAAGTGGACCGGTCCATTTGAGGTGGTGGAGCGCAAAAGTTCAGTTACCTACTTGGTGAATTTTCAGTCTCCCAGGAACCCCTTGCGGGTCCTGCATGTGAACCGCCTGAAGCCCCACTTTGAGAGGTCTGAAGTGGGCATGCTTCTTGCCACAGATGATGGGGTTGAGGAGGAGAGTGAGCCTCTCCCTGACCTCCTGTGTGCAGGAGAGAAGGATGGGTCAGTGGAGGGTGTGATCCTCTCCACCACACTGACCCCTGAGCAGCAGAGAGATTGTCACCACCTGTTGGGGCAATTTTCTGATTTGTTCTCCCTGGTACCTGGTGTCACTGATTGGTGCGTCCATGAGGTGGATACCGGGGACAGCCCTCCTGTCAAGCACAAGGCTTACAGGGTGACTGACAGGGTCAGGGCTTGCATTAAGGAGGAGGTCTCCAAAATGTTTGCCCTAGGGGTGGTTGAGTCCTCTAGCAGCCCCTGGTCCAGCCCCGTGGTCTTGGTACCAAAAGCTGCGACGCCTGGTGCCACTCCTGAACTTAGGTTCTGTGTGGACTACCGAGGTCTCAATTCGGTCACCAAGACCGACGCGCACCCCATCCCCAGAGCTGATGAGCTCATAGACCGGTTAGGGGCTGCCCGGTACCTCAGCACGTTTGATCTGACGTCTGGGTACTGGCAGATCGCCTTAACTGATGGGGCAAGGGAGAGGTCAGCATTCTCCACACCAGATGGGCACTACCAGTTCCGTGTGATGCCCTTTGGGATGAAGAATGCCCCTGCCACCTTTCAGAGATTGGTCAACCAGGTGTTGGTTGGGCTGGAGGCTTTCAGTGCCGCCTACCTGGATGACATTGCAGTGTTTAGTTCCTCCTGGGAGGACCACTTGTGCCACCTCTGGGAAGTGTTGATGGCGCTGCGCAGAGCAGGCCTCACAATCAAGGCCAGTAAGTGCCAGATTGGGCAGGGTTCTGTGGTGTACTTGGGACACCAGTTGGGGAGCGGCCAGGTGGCGCCCCTGCAGCCCAAGATTGAAACCATCCTGGCTTGGGAGCCCCCAAGGACCCAGACCCAGGTGAGGGCCTTCTTAGGACTCACGGGTTACTACAGGAGGTTTGTCAAGGGGTATGGCAACATTGTTGCACCCTTGACTGAGCTGACTTCCAAGAAGCGGCCAAAGATTGTGAACTGGACTGACACCTGTCAGAAAGCCTTTGATGCCCTCAAAACTGCTATGTGTACAGCACCCGTACTCCAGGCGCCCAATTTTGCTAAGGAATTTGTTGTCCAGACAGACGCTTCAGAGCATGGGGTGTCACAGATAAATGAGGAGGGACTAGACCAACCTGTAGCCTTCATCAGTAGGAGGTTACTTCCACGGGAACAGAGGTGGAGTGCAATTGAGCGTGAGGCATTTGCTGTGGTCTGGGCACTGAAGAAGCTGAGACCATACCTGTTTGGGACTCACTTCCGGGTTCAGACAGACCACAGGCCCCTCAGATGGTTGATGCAGATGAGGGGTGAGAATCCCAAGTTGTTGAGGTGGTCCATTTCCCTACAGGGTATGCACTTCACGATGGAGCACCGCCCTGGTACAGAACACGCCAATGCTGATGGTCTGTCCAGATTTTTCCGCCTTAGCGATGAGAACTTCCAAGGGGATGGGTAGTTCTCCCCACATTTCAGCTGGAGGGGACGTGTGTTAGACCTGGCACCATTGGCGTGGGTCTCCCTTCCATTTTTCGCTGTTGTCTCCTCTGTTTTGCTGGTGTTAGATGCTCTGGGCACTGTGCCACTGCCATTCAGTGTCACAGCGCGAATGCTCCCTGTGTAAATATGTCTATGTGAATTGGTATATCCCTGATTGGCTTATTTCGTTTACCTGTTAGTCCCTAGTAGTGTGGCCTATGTGTGCCCAGGGCTGGTAAACCAAATGCTGCTGGTGGGCCTGCAGCACTGATGTGTGCCACCCACAGAAGCAGCGTGTAAAGTGTGTCTCAGACCTGCCACTGCAGTGTCTGTGTGCAGTCCAGAACTGCCATCTTGGCTGTGAAGTGCACCCACTTCCCAGCCCCTGAACCTTCCCTTGGCATCCTGTAAGTCACCCCTATGGTAGGGTGCATTGTATGTGTAAGGTAGGACATGCCTTGGTGTATGTAGCATGTCCTGGTAGTGAATTACACCCCATTTCGTTTTTCACTACTGTAAGGCTACCTGTTCCTCATAGGCTAGAATGGGCGGTTTGACTATTACATTCTATAGTCCTAACTGACCCCAGGAACATGGTAGAAAAACGAATTTAGTATGCCTGAGCTCAGAATATCAAAATACATCTTTTAGTGAAGTTTATTTTTATATTCTGTGTTTGAAAATACCACTTTTAGAAAGTAGGTATTTTCTTGCCTAAGCCTTCCAGTGTGCTCTGCTGTTATGTGTATTGGCTGTCTGGTTTTGGAGGGGCAGGGCAGGCTGAGTCAGACCTGGGTTGAATAGAGAGATTTGCATTTAGAGTATGGGGAGGGGTGGCTCCTTGACCTGAATAGGGCTGTGCCTGGCAAGGTGAATGCTGGCTCCACCTCCTACTGTGTGTCTGCTAGCAGACCCCCTCTTTCTAAAAGGAAGGATGCAGCCTGGTAAACAAAGTGCTCCAGGCCTGAGCAGAACTGGTTCTGGCTAGGTTCAGTGACTTGTAGCTTCTGAGAACAAAGACTTTTGGGGTATAAATATCTGTGCTCAAACCCCTACATTTTGTATTGCTTTTGGATCTGGAGAGGAAACTCTGTCCGTGCCACTGGAGGAATCTGCAGGAAGTGAGTGTCCCTGTGCTTGTGTGTTGTTTCTTGCACTGGCCTGCAGCAGTGACCACTGGACCTTGAAGAAGAGGAAAAGGAACTCTTGAGAGAACTTTTATTTTTGTTACAAGCAATTACCCAAGGGCTAGGAAAAGAGCTAGCCTCCTGCTGGAGTCTCAGGCACATCAGACTCCACCACCAACCTCCTGCTTCCTCCCTGCGAGGACTGCTATCTGCTCATGAGGCTCCTGTGAGTTCCAGGGCCTCTAGTTTGCATCAGAGAAGAGAGTGTGGGAAATCGACGCTAACGCATCTTTGCGAGCCGCTGCAGTCGAGAGCGCTGGGAAAATCATCGCGCTGCTGCCGCCGAAGGCTTGCAACAAGAAACCATCGCTGACGCCCCTTTGCGAGCCGCTGCAGCCGAGACGCGCTGGAAAAATCATCGCGCTGCTCTCGCCGCGCACTCGCAACCCTTAAAGAAATCATCGCTTCGAGACATCGCATTGCGGACGCCGTGCGTCTGCCACTTTGATCGCATCGCACCGAATTTCGTCGCTCCCTCGCGGAGCGTCTTGTCTTCGCATCGCAACACGATCGCACAGCGCAACAGGATCGCCGCATCGACTTCTCCCACGCGGCAAGAAAGTCATCGCATCGGCGGTCCAGCGTGCAGAAGTTTGTTGCATCGTCTCCGCACGCATCACGCAGATCGGCGCATCATCCTCCCTTGCGGCAAGGATTTCAACGCATCGCCGGCCTCGCGTGCCGAGAATCATCGCTACAGCTTATTTGCGACATTTTGTTGGTTTTGCTACTAAACCCAGGTACTTTGTGAGAGAAAGGGTCGCAGAGACCACTGCTTTGAACTTGAACCTTATTTTTGCAACCTTTGAACTATTTTTGACAGCCCTTCAACAGCTATCCTATTTTTGACAGTATTGTGGCTTTTACAGTTATTGGTCTTGTGATAAATCTGCCTTTATATAAAGATACTTATTTTTTATAACTACTTGTGTAGTGTTCCTCACTGTGTTACTGTGTATGGTCATAAATGCTTCACACCCTGCCTCTGAGATAAGCCTACCTGCTCGTGCTACGTTACCACAGGGTTGAGCAGGGGTATCAAGGAGGGTAGCCCTCTTACTCTGACTTAGGAAGAAGGGTCCCTACTTGGACAGTGGCCAGCCATTGCCAACTAGAGACCCCCATTTCTAACAGGGACCCTACAAAGTGAACAACTGTAATGTGACACTGTTCCCAGAATATACATTTGATGTACAACGTCGCTGGGCCTCATTCTTAGCGGTCAAAAAGGAGCTCCGGGACGAGGATCTCCAATACTCACTGCTGTTCCCCACTCGCTTAAGAGTGGCACTGGATGGTAGGACATATTTCCACGACAGTCCTGAGGAAGCCTGGACGTGGCTGGAATCGTACAGAGCAGGAGCGGGCGAAGCGGGACGCGGCATGAACGCACCAGCAGAGGGACTGCCACGCCGATCCCGGCGCATCCGTAGGCGCCGACCTGCTAAGCAAAAGCCCACGGAGACTCAAACGGAGAGAGAACGAGCTGCCGCGTTGCAGGCCGTCACAGCAATATCTCAGGAGAAAGGAACGGCATCGCTGGCGGCCACGGAATCGGAAAAGGGCTCTTTGGGGTCAGACACTGATGTATCGGACACGGGAAGTGTTCGATTGCCTCACGTCACACCTGGGACAGCGGACGAGATTACAGATGCTTAATGTTGCAGGATTTATTATGAGTGCACGCGGGGGGTTGGTATTGTTCCTTGCTGCCTCCTCACCCTCATGTAGGTGGTTGATGGCTGGAAGTTAGGAGAGTCGATAGGGACGAATGGGTGCTTGAAATATGTGGTCCCTGCTAAAATATCGCCTCCAGAGAAGTCGAGGCTCACTTATCTCTGGGGGTACGGCGCGAGATGATGTGGAACTGGTGGGTCGGTCCTCTACGGCTCTAGGCCGCCTCCCCTATTTTTGTGTGATTGTGGTTCCTCAGTAGTAGTCAGAGGAACGCTTAGAGTGTGAGTTTGGATGGGTGCTAGATTCGTAGAGCCTGTTCTGGGGTGGGGATGTTGGGGAATTTTTGTGTTGTTTTTTGGGGTAGTTAGAGCCACCGGTGTGTTTGAACGTTGGGCACAGTTGTCTGGGAGAGTTAGGCTTCAACATGGGAACGTCACTTGATTTGAAATGCATTACCTGGAATGTACGGGGGCTTCACACGATGACACGACGCCATAAGGTGCATGCTTATTTAGTACGGAGGGGGGTTCATATAGCCTTTCTCCAGGAAACTCACATTAACCAAACTGAGGGGCTGGCATTGAAGCGCAGATGGAGAGGGCAACTTTATTACACGACGTACTCAGCGTTTGCGAGGGGGGCCCTGATATGGATTAGGGCGGGAGTCCCATTCCAGATGATTCAACAATTGGTAGATCCAGACGGGAGGTTTGTGATGGTGACGGGCCACCTTGATGGCGTAGACGTGACATTGTGTAGTATTTATGCCCCTAATGTGGACCAGGTATCCTTTTTTAGTAGCCTATCGGGGAAACTGGCACCGTATTTGACTGGTTCAGTATTGATGGGAGGGGACTTCAACTCCATAGTGGACATCGAGATGGATAGGTCCCATCCCCGATACCTGAAGCCCCTATACACAGACTATCCAAGGCTAGGAGCGAGTGGCAAAGTGGCTGGGGGTTGGTGGACACATGGCGCGCACACCACCCGGAGGAGCGGGATTATTCTTATTTTTCTGCTCTACACAAACTGCATGTGCGGCTTGACGCGATGTTATGCACCCCTGATATCCACGCTAGAGTGGGCCACATTGAATATCTCACCAGAACATTGTCAGACCATAACCCTTTATTGATTAAGATACACTGGGCCCGGGAGAGACCTGTGGTACCGACCTGGCGGTTACGGCTGGAGACACTAGAGGACCCTGTCTTCCGCGAGGAAATTGGGGCAGGTATAACTCAATATTTTAGCGAGAACGAGAACACAGCATCAACACTGGCACTGGAGTGGGATGCTTTTAAGGTGGTGGTACGGGGCCTATGTATCACAAAAATGGTGGGGGTGAGGAAGACACTTCTGAGTGACATAGAGATAGCAGAACAACGACTACGAACAGCTGAGAGAGCCCGCCCAGAGCACTTAGATGCACAAGAGGATGTTTTGGAGGCTAGGGAGGCAGTAGCTGCGCAGGTGGAGAGGCTGCGCTGCTTTGATCACAGGTCATATCTAGCGAGGGTGCATGCGGAAGGGGATAAGGCGGGTACGTTATTGGCGTGGTTGGCTAACCCGAACCCCTGGGGCTCTCCTATATTGGGTCTGACGGCCCCGACAGGAGAATTGATGTATACGCAACAAGCGATTAATGGGTTGTTCTTGGAATATTACGCTGAACTCTACTCCAGCAAATTGCACGGCGCAGGAGATGCTGTGGGGGATTTCTTGTCAGAGTTGAGGTTGCCCCGACTGGATGAGGAGCAGGCAGACCTATTAGGGAGGGAGATTACGATAGGAGAAATACGGGTCGCAATTAAGCATATGGCGCGTAGCAAAACACCGGGAGTGGATGGGCTGCCCATTGAGTTCTATTCGGTATACGTTGACTGTTTGGCACCAAGCGGTCTTTCAAGAGGCACGCAGGGTGGGGAAGTTGCCGGCAACTACTCGGGAGGCTATTATTATACCGCTACTGAAGCCTGGGAGGGATCCTTCTGATAAGACGGCTTATCGCCCATTATCAATGTTAACCACTGATTATAAAATCCTGAGTAGGATACTTGCGACCCGGCTCCTCCCGTACATGGTGCAGCTGATCCACCAGGACCAGACGGGATTCATTCGTCAATTAGCGTGAGACGTTTGCTTCGCATTCTGGGGGAAGATCACAGTCATATGCCGTCTGCAACGGTCCTTTCGGTTGACATTGAAAAGGCTTTTGATAGCCTGGAATGGCCGTACTTGTTTCAGGTTATGCGAGTCCTGGGTTTGGGAGAGGAATTCGTGGGATGGACAGAGATCCTTTATAGGTCGGCGACGGCTCGAGTGCGAACAGGAGCGACGGTTTCCGCTTCCTGTTCAGTTGGACGGGGCACGCGACAGGGGTGCCCACTTTCTCCTTTGCTATTTGCATTGGCCATCGAACCGTTGGCTGCACAAGCTAGGTCGGGGAGGCACTACCTTGGTCTGATATTGCGCGGGGACATACAGTATATATCGCTTTATGCAGATGATTTACTCATGTTCCTGGCCAACACGGGGGAAGCTCTGAAGGGGGCGACGTCTTTATTGCATGCATTCGGTGCGGCTTCAGGACTATGGGTGAACTGGGCGAAGACCTGCCTGTTCCCTGTAGATGCGTCCATGACGGGCACTACCCAGATGGAGGGTATACGATGGGAACCTCACTGCTTGCCTTACCTTGGAACTAATATTTATCATAAGCAGGAAGACCTGGTAGAGGGTAATATAGGTAGAGCTATGAGAGGGATTAAGGGGAGCCTAGCGTTCTGGAGTACTTTGCCGTTATCGGTAGCGGGTCGGGTAGCACTCTTGAAGATGGTGGCGCTTCCCCGGTTGTTGTATTATTTTAGAACGCTGCCGATCTGGATATCGAGCTCATTCTTCAAAGCGCTCAGATCAATGGTGGGTGGATTTCTATGGGGGTCCGGCAGACGGAGGGTGGCTTTGGTCACAATGATGCGACCGCGAGCTGAGGGAGGGTGGGCAGTCCCAGACTTCGAGTTGTACTATTTGGCGGCCCAGCTGCAGTGGTTTACCCAAGCAGTGGCTAGGGAGTTTAGGGGCCCGGATGGCCCGATGGGTCGGTGGATTCCACGTCATGTGTTGTCCTTTATTATACTTCATCAGAGGTTGCACCTTGGGTCGCTATCTCCTGAAGAATGGACGCTGAGGCTGTGTTGGAACCGGAGCCACAATAGAGGTGGGATTGCCCGACCATACGCACCGGAGATTCCTTTGGGTATGGGTACTGCTCTTCCACATGGGGGAGATTGGGCAGCTTTGGCCGTGAGGGAGGAGTTAGGAGTGCAAGTACTGGGAGACTTATATGAAGATGGCATCCTCTTAACGTACCAGGCCCTGCAGGATAGGTATGGCCTTCCCAGGGGAGATTTCTTATTGCATTCAGCCCTCGTGTCCGCAATTCAGCGTCATTGGGGAGGGGGGTTGTTGGAACCGCAGACATCTGTGGTGTGCCAATATGTGGTGATGGCAGCGGGAACCTTCAAAGCTATCACGGGTTTATATAGACTAATGGTGAGTGAGGGGACGAGGCCCTTGAGTCAATTACAGCGGAAATGGGAGGCAGACCTTGGCAAGGAGATCCCTGAGACAACGTGGACCAGACTAGTAGAGAGAGCGTGGAAGAGTACGCGAAATGCCAGGTTCCAACTGATTCACTTCTATATATTACATAGGGTGTACCTAACTCCAGATAAGATTAACAGGTATTTTAAAATAGACACAGCCCAATGCCCGCGGTGCAACTTAGTTGGAGCAGAGTTTCTCCATATGATGTGGAGCTGTCCGCAGCTGGGAACATATAGGGAAGAGGTGGTTGGCATGCTATACAGACCGACAAATAGAACCGGACATGGGTACGTGTCTATTACACTGGTTTCCACATACATCTAGAACAAAAGTCACGAGTAAGTTTTTGGACCTGGGGTTATTGTTAGCCAAGAGGGATCTTACGGCGCATTGGAAATCCAGGCAAGGTCCCAGCATTATAAGATGGAAGGCAGAATTACTTAAATGGGCAACCAGTGAGAGCACAGTTAGGTTCCAGCACGCAAAGAGAACTAATAATGAAAGCGCATTGGAGACTGCGAAGGCGTGGGAGGCCTTGGTTGTTTTACTGCAGACCCCCGACACGGACTCAGATGGAGACTCAGTACTGAATGAGCCGGGGGGAGCACCCTGAACAGATGGAAAATAGAGGGGACCCTGACATTCTTAGGTAGCACTGCTGCAACATTGGGGATTATTAGATGGGCCTGAGTGGCCCGGAGGTTGATGTGCTACATAACTCTAAATAAATACCGCACACTGTTGTACCTTTTATATACATGATGGACACACCAGTGGCAAGGGGTGGGGAGGGTAACAGGACTGGGACTGGCTCTGGGTTTTTTATAGCGATGCGAATTTCAGGTGAACTATTGAGACATGTTTTGTAACTGAGCAGACGATAATTTTAAATGTGATTGTAGAAAGGTGTAAGGCTCAGGGAGGAGGAGTGATGGGCCTCAGTAATGGAATATGTTAATGTATAACTGCATAAGTAGGAGCATCTGCAGGCAGTAATATAGAACGTGGACTAAGATGTGTATTGCAATTCATTTGTGCATTGTTTATGCCAGATGTGAGATGTTGGGAAAAATCAATAAAACACATTTTTTTTTAAATAAAGTGTAAATTTAGCAATATATAAGAAATATGTGCAAAGGTGCATGTTGGGATATTAGCTGCCTTAGAGGATAAAGTGCAAGTGCACTATCAAAATCCAATTCTTCTTAAAATGGTTTTAAATAGCACATGTTTAGTCCCCTACTTTAAAATTGCCTACATGCATACTCAACTATTATCTCCTCACATATAATATTTTCTTCATTTAAACCCGCAAATAAATATCTATCATCACCCGGTTAAAACAATAAAGAAGATATACTCCTCACACTAGAGTTATTCTTAAAAACACTTCTGGGCTATGCATTAAATCTCATTATCACACTGTGTCTATTCAAAAAATTACACACTTAAAAATTCGTTACAAATGATCATAAAAAGCATATAACAGATTCACATTTCTGAAGTTGTATACGGCTTCATGTATTCGCTAATACCACCTGTCTCACATCTAGCTGAACATTAGGAGGGTTTGACTCAGTACTCCCTGCTAAGCTAGGTGTATGTGCAGTCCCTCATCGGAGTTAAGACCATTTGGGCTTTTACAGTCGAGCATCAAAATATAGAGAGACTCTAGCTTTCTCAGCTCGACCTCCCGATTGCCTCCTCTTCTCTTTTTGGGTACTGAGTCTATGATAAAATAAGATAAATACTCAACTCTGCCTTTGTGGATTTCATTAATGTGGCGAGCAACTGGATAGGCTGGGTCCTTATTTTTAACTGCTCTCAGATGTTGGAGAATTCTAACGTGGGCCATATGGATGGTACTGCCCACGTATACCATGGGGCACGTGCATTGAAGCACGTACACCACATGGTCGCTCCTACAGTTCAAAAACCTCGGAATCCTCCAAGGCTTAGTCATTAGTACCAGCTGTACTTCCTTTTTGTTGATCCCATGCTTGCAGGCTTTGTATTTCAGGCATTTGTTAAAGCCCGGATTGGCCTTAAGCCAACTTTCTGTTTCGACCAGTTCTGGACTATTATTAACTAACTGTTCCCGCATCGATCTAGCCCTTCTATAGGAAATGAGCGGTTTTCTGGGAACTGAACCTCTTAGGATGGGATCCCCTCTAACCAGGTGCCAATGCCTACTCATGCAGGCTCTCACCCTAGCATGGTAGGCATTGAACCCGGTTATCATCCTAATGTCTTGTCCTTGTGACTTGCTGTCTTTTCTGGTCCTCTTGCTCTCCCCAAACAGTATATCCTGTCTTGGCATACTGTCCACTTTGATCAAGGCTTGATTAAGGACGGCCTCACTATAACCTCTTTCCTTAAATCTCAATGTCAGATCAGTTTGAGCTTGTGCTAGGGTACCTGCTTCGCTGCAGTTCCTTTTCATGCGGAGCTGTTCCGCATAGGGAATGCTCTGTTTTAGCTTCTGGGGATGAAAGCTTTTGCAATGTAAAACAGAGTTGCCTGCGGTGGGCTTTCTAAAAGTGCATGTGTGCAGGCATCCATCATTTATAAACACCTCTAGATCTAAAAAGTGTACAGAGGAAGGGCTTATGTTGTCAGTGAATTTCAGATTTAAATCATTAACATTCAGGGAAGCAATGAACATTTCGGCATCAGCTGATGACCCTCTCCAAATGATGAACAGGTCATCAATAAATCTGACCCACAACATAATGTTGTTCTCCCACTCATTCCTGAATGTGGTTCTGAGTACCTGCTCCTCCCACCAGCCCATGTGAAGGTTCGCATAGCTGGGGGCGAAGCAGGTACCCATGGCCGGCCCGCTTAGTTGCTTAAATGTGTCACTACCATACTGGAATATGTTGTTCTCAAACACAGTTCTGCCATTCTCACTAGCATCTCTGAATGTTGATACAGTCGCAGGGGCCTGTTTCCCAGAAAATATCTCAGCGCCCTTAGTCCATCAGTGTGGGCAATGCTCGTATAGAGCGAGGAGACATCAAGGGTGATAAGTAGATCCCCCTCTTCCCATGTGATCTCATGCAGTTTCCTCAGAAAATCCCCAGTGTCTTGGATATGGGAAGGCAGCGCTTTGACAAATTCCTGTAGGAAATGATCTAAAAATCTTGATGTCGTTTCAAAGAGGCTGCCAATTGCCGAGATAATCAGTCTCCCAGGCGGTGTCAATATATCCTTGTGGACTTTGGGTATTAGGTAGAGTATGGGGGTCACAGGATTGTCTACTTTTAAATACTGGAGTTCTGCCTCAGAGATCAACCCCATACCTCTCCATCTTGCCAGTTCCTTGTGGAATTTTGCTTTAGTCTCCAACATACTGCTTTGCGGGACTTTTTGATAACACTCTTTGTCTTTTAGTTGAGATCTCGCCTCAGCATCGTATTGGCACAGGGGCAACAGGACTACGTTGCCCCCTTTGTCCGATTGTCTTACGACTATATCTTTCCTCAATTTTATTTTTTTCATGATCTTTTCATACTTGATATCTTCCTCTTTCATATTTTTGTTGAAATTTCTGCTTGATTCTTTAGCCAAATCCTTGTGGTCGTTAAAAACATGTTCTGCAAAAAGATCGATAGAGTCTTTTGGCATGACTGGTGTGAAAGTTGACTTCTTCCGGAATTCCGTGGCACTGGTCCCATAGATATTAATCCCCAATCTGTCGACAGTGTTGACATTGAATAACTCCTCATCTGAGTTGTTGGCTTCTCGCTCCAATTTATCCATATTTCTGAGCAGGTTCAGATCATCCACCACCAGGTTGCCATCAGTTTCATGCTGTGGCCTGCTATGTTTTGATTGTTCACATGGATTTTTCTTATTGAAATATTTGCTCAGTTTTAGTTTGCGCATGAATTTTAAAAAGTCTATGCGTGTTTGCGCATAATTAAAGTTGCTGCGACTACAGAAGGATAACCCTAGTGATAAAATGTTCAAATCTTCTTCCGATAGTTCCAACTCAGAGAGATTTATTACTGTGATGGAATTATGATTCATTCATTCCGTTTGTACTCCTTCTTCCTGGAGCCCGATCTTAGTTCCATACCTTCTTCGCCTTCTCTTTCTCTTTCGTTTTATTTGTTGTAGCCCCTGCCTCTTCCTCCTCTCGATGGCTTTTGTCTGGCAGTTATGTTGCGGTCCATGCCTAAAAAACAAAACTCTTGAACAACTGTGGAGGGTTTGAACTGTTGGCCACTTACATTACCCCCTTCTTCCAAGTCTGTGTCTGCCTCTGAGCTCCATTCCGAGCTTGTGTCTGTATTTTTTTGCCTTTCTTTGTTTTTGCTGTTGGGGGCAAGGTTACCAGACAGCTCTTGTCTGCGTAGGGTGTCGAACCTCTTGGCGAAGGTGTAGATCTGCCCCCGTTTTTGATTTTTTCAATGGCTTCGACCATCGACACTGCTGCAAGTTCAATTTGAAGCTTTTTAATCTCATCAAGTATCTTATCTCTGTCTTTCCTTGCATATTTGGTGAGGATCCTCATCATATTATTGGAGGACTCCGCGCTGTTCGTGGCCCACTCTTGCAGCATATCCGGATCTAAATTCTCAAAAGTTGGTGCAATTAGAATTCTTAATCCCCTTGGGACTCACCCCACTTCAAGGTATTAATCAAGTGATCTGATCTCCCACCATTTGGATATTTCGTTACGTCGTAGTTTCTCTAGTTGTCTCATCATGGTCACAGCATCATTTGTCTTAGTGTTGCCACCTGCTCCGGTTTCTTTGCTTTGTCCACTGGTTCCTGGTCTTTCTTCATTAAACACAGTGTCAACAGCCTGGTCTCTCAGTTTGACCCAGTCCTCCATTGCCAAATGATTTTATTCAGAAGCTTGAATCTGCTTCTTTGAATGACCTGCTCCCACTACTCTGTAGCGTTCGTGCTACCGAGTAGAAAGCCCTCGTTACTGCTGTTGTTGTTATGGAGTCCTTGTATCTGCTGATTGGGATGCGCCTTGCATCCTCAGCACCTCTCCCCCTTTGGCTCTTTCTTTACACCGTCTCCAGAACTCGTCGGCCGCTTACCTACTGCCAGGCGTCCTCCGGCGCTCTGTCCGCGGCAACGCTCCCGTTCACGACTGGAAAAGGCTTCTGCATCGGTTTCCTTCCGGGGGGGCCCCTCACGTTGTGCACCGCACCGTTTCCTGAACAGCCGAGTCTCCGTGGGGCTCCAAATCGAGGGCGTGTTGTGAATGCCGCACTCACACAGCGGCTTGACATCCGAACCAACACCAGCGCGTCTTCTTTCAGGCACCGGAATACAAAACAGCGACCAAGGTAAATTGCTCCAAAATTTATTTATTAGCAGGTTTAGAGGGCTATGACGCATTTCGGCAGGATCCCCTGCCTTGATCACACAAAAGAGCCAAATTCCCAAAATACATATAAGTGCTCTCCTACCACCACGTGATGCCAGAAGACATAGACAAAACACTACACACCTCAATAAAAGTTCATTGCTAATACAATGTTGTTTAACTTTGACTATCTGTTGTTTACAATTCAACCTTTAAATACATGCTCTGGTGCACTGGTGGCACTGTGATTTAGTAAATACAATTACACTTCCACTATGGGTCATGCATTTTTTCTCTCATTGCATTCATTTTTATCCTTCCACTACAATGAACTTTATTGTACCAAGTGAGTAAGCCCTTTCATATTGTTTCAAAAGTTAGTGTTCTTTTGTTTCACAAATTCTACATTCTAACTGGGTGTTGATGGTTTAGATAATCCCTTGATTTAACGGGACAGCGCGCGCCATGTATTGGATATTGAATGTATTCAAATATCGTATTGTCTATCAAAGCGCACCGCATGTGCGACATAGTGAACTAGCTATGTCTACTTTCCTTGACCCTAATGGCCCCTGACATCACATCTGTGATACAATACTGATATTTTAATGTCCCCTAACTATTGTACGCTGTAACTTGGCTAGTCACTGTTAAGTATTGTACGGGTAGCGCGCTGGCAGCTGTTATGTGGGTTTGCGGTGTGAGTCCACAGTTGATTTTGGTGTTTTATAAGGCAACTCGAGTAAAAGTGCAAGTGCTAATTCCCAGTGCTATATCTGCTTTGGTGAAGATTCACATTTGACCACCCTGCCGTCTCTATGTTAATGGCATGCAACTCACAATTCACTTGGATTTTTGTGCAAGATACGCATAACATTGCTAATAGCTGCCTATTCTTAAACGTGCAAATTCGCATTCGGTTATGTGCAAACTTGCAATTAATAGACCCTGAGGGGCACATGCATCAAGCTAGGCAATTGCGATTTCTTAATAGCGATTATTAAGGAATTGCTATTAAGGAATCACAATTGCCTATGCATGTAGGTTTTGCAAAAATATTTGCGATTCCTACAAATTACTTAATTGCGAATCGCAAATTGCGATTCGCAATTAAGCAATGCCTTCCCATTCATTCCTATGGGCCTAGAGGCCCATAGGAATGAATGGGAAGCCATTCGCAATTTGCGAGTACCAAATAGGTACTCGCAAATTGCGAATGCAATTTGAAGGGTGCTAGGGGGCCTTAAAGGCCACCCTGCTGCACCCCCAAATTTGGCATCTGGGCTCATGTGGCGCACACATATGCCGTAAGGGCATATGTGTGCGCACTATAGCACTTTGAAAAATGCACTTTTGTGCATTTTTCAAAGTTTTTGCAAATTACCATCAAGTTCAGAGTGATGGTAATTTGCGACCCCTATTAGCGAAATCGCTATGTTTTTCAGTTTAGTGCATTGCATTTAAGGAATAGCAATTTGTGATTCCTTAAATGTAATCGCAATTAAGTAATCGCAATTTTGCGATTCCTTAAATTGCGATTTTTGCATTTGGGATGATGCATCCCAAATGCAAAAATACAGGTCGCAAAGGAGCAGATTCTGCGAATCTGCCCGTTT
The DNA here is from genome assembly GCA_963921515.1 of Calotriton arnoldi. Lineage (NCBI taxonomy): Eukaryota > Metazoa > Chordata > Amphibia > Caudata > Salamandridae > Calotriton > Calotriton arnoldi. The sequence continues at coordinate 49,817 of CAWUFW010006467.1, forward strand.
GCGACCCGATCTTCGTTTGATGCATGGGGCCCTAAGGTCTAAAAATTAGTATTATGAAGTGCAAATTTAGCAATATATAAGAAATATGTGCAAAGGTGCATGTTGAGATATTAGCTGCCTTAGAGGATATATATATATATATATATTACCTACTGGCGGTCGCCAGTAGGTAGTTATAGTTAGGACCTTGTTTCTATTCAAAAAGCGTTTTTTCTTTTGCCAATATCTTTGGTGCCGTTTGACGAATCTTCGTGACATTTTCAAAACTAATGGGGCACTCCAGTCAGCTCCTGTCCTGAACGTTTTGGGGTGATTCATCAAGCGGGGGCCGAGAAAAAAGGGGGGTCCCAAAATGCAATTTCAACATGTTAATTTCCATAGGAAACTTTAGACAAGGCTACAGCCCGAACTGCTGAACGGAATTACACCAAATTTGGCAAAAAGGTAGCTCTTGGTTCAGAAAGCGCCCTTTTTTTTAAATGGTGTAAATCCATTCAGTAGTTTTTTAAATATTAAAGGAAAAAGAAATGTATATATCTGGGCGGAGCCTAACCACACATCTCATCGTGAGATCTGATTGGCTGTCAGCACTTCATCCAAGAAGTGTTGGCAGCCATCTTGGGACCAACATACATGATAGCACCCCATTAAAATGCATTGTAGTGAATGGAAGGTTTTGAGGGTCACCAAAAGGAGAACGTATAAAGGGTGATAAGACTTTAGTTACATTATAAATCATTTGTTGATGGTACCATACTAATTTTAGGAATTGTGGTGTGTTCTAAGGTGATTTTACCCTGTGAAAAAGCCTTCTGCTGGGATATCATGAATCATGTTTGAGAGAGAACTATTTTCTCATACTTTTCCCATAGAGGTTTGAAAGGTGATCTAGAAGCTAAAATGAGAGCATATTTTCTGTAAATTCACATTATCTTTCTCAGTCATGTGAGAATGAAGTCTGACATTCTCAGTAAAACATGTACATCCAACAAGGGCAGAGACTGTCAGTTGATTCCTTTGTGTTCTACTGCAGCTTCCCAGAGTGTTCTAAAAAAACAACTAGAGCGCTAACAGTCTTACTTATGACAAAAGTATGGCACACCTGAAGCCATCTTGATTGGAATAAAGTGGTAACACTTAAAACATTTAATTTAAAAAGGAACAAAATGAGGGGGTTCATTTTGCCATAGAAATTATGATTAGTGCTGCAGAAAGAAAAATTAGGGCACATTTTGAGTAACTTCTCAAATCCTCTTCTATTTCATTAAAACATTCTGACATGCAGACTGAAACATGCACTTTCAATACCAGCAGCAGACTTCCCTGGTGAGCAGTAGCTTTACTACAGTGATCTAATGAGCAACTAGAGTGCTAACATTCTGAATTTATGGCAAATGTGTGACACATCTGAATGCCTTATTGATGGATTCAAAGTAAAAAACTGAAAGTATTTCCTACTGAGGAGACTGTAGAAAATGAGGAAATTAGGAAACTTCATAACAAATAAGTCTCCCAAGATGGCCACCAGAGACAAAAGAGCCCAAATGTAGCACAAATATCACCCAGATGTGTGGTGATCCAAGGATAGGAGACAGGTAAGATAAAATGTGTTTATTGTGCTGGACCATCAGGCAGAGCAGCGACAGCGCAGCTCACGGTTCAACTGTCTTTTCAAACCCCCGGTGCAGAACATTCATACATCAAGGTTCCGCACCAAGAGGGTTCCATACAAGAGTTCACGTGCTGAGCTCGTGAAAAGAGAAACAAGAGCCACTACATGGGTCTTTCCCAAAAACATAAAGAAAAGCAGAAAACAACCTAAGAAAGAGAAGAAATAAGGTAAAGGAAGAGAAAGAAGAAATTATGCAAAATACTACAAAATTACAACTCTAACCTGAGGAATAACAGTAAAGGAAACTCCTGTAAGACAAAAACTAACAATATAACCAGGAGTATTACAATGATGAAATATGGTGACAAACCTGTAAAGAAAAAGAACAAATGACAAATACCATTATGTCCTAAATCTCAAAGGAATGTTTTTGGTCCTAGAACTGCGTCACACATCATTTTGTTCAACATTAGAATAACTAGAATTTCCATCAAAACTGGATGCATTAGATAAAGGAAGAACATTAGATTTAACTAAAAACATTTGTTCCACCATTGACCATTCCCAAGTTTGACAGAATCTCCTTTGACTTCAATCACATTGATAGGAGGAGAAAATTTGGGTCCTCCTTTCCACACATGAACAGGTTTTTTTACACGTACACAATCACCAACAACCAACTCAAACTCCTTGGTCCTTTTCCTGCTGTCAAAATAAGATTTCTGCTTTTCCTGAGAAAAGTACACATGCTTCCTGACAGAAGCATCAGTCCAACTACTTCCCTTGACCCACTTACTCATCCAACACGGAGAAAATACTGTGGTTGCTCTGCGTCCACGCAACAACTCAAAAGGTGAAACACCTGTAGAAGAGTGCGGAGTTGTGCGATAAAACCAGAGCATGCTCATGACAGAGTTAACAACAGAGCATTTGTTGGCTAAAGCCCACTGTATACATTCCCCCAGAACTCTGTTCATTCGCTCCACAAGACCATTTGTCTGAGGATGGAAAAGCGAACTTTTAAGATGTTTGTTTCCACTAGTGACAAGAAAATCTTCAACTTCAGTAGCAATGAATTGAGGGCCATTATCTGTCACCAAGAATTCAGGGAAACCTTCTTTCAGAAATATGTCTTTAAGAAATTCAATAACAGATAAAGAAGTCACTTCTCTAGCAGGCCATTTGGTGTAATAATCCATTAAAACCAATGCAAATTTACATGAAGAGTCAAGAGCATGAAAGGGACCAATAATATCTATCCCTAATTTGACCCAAGGTGCAGAAGGCAAAGCAATGGGAGACAAAGGAGGGGTGGACAACTTTGCAGACTTGTCACAACTCGAGCAAACAACACACGACTTAACAGCATCTTCAACCTCCTTATCCATGTTGGGCCACCAGAAAGAAAGTCTCACTCTCCTTTTAGTCATGGTAGTGCTCAGGTGTCCCTCGTGAGCACGTACAATGATGCTAGACCTCAAACACACAGGGGGAATGAGTTTATCACTCCTCATGAGCAAACCATCCTCAATAGACAACTCATCAGCAACTTGTACATAAGTCTTAAGCTCAAACTTGAGATTTCTCTTCTTGGGCCAACCTGTCTCCACATACTTCATGACAGACAACAAAGATGAATCCTTGGCCAGCGCACCACGCCAATCACGCTCCATGATAGCACACAATTGAGGGATATCAATAGCAGCAACAATGTATTCTTCCTTGTCATCCTCACACACATTTAAAGGATCTTCCAAAATATCTGAAGAGCGGGACAAATAATCCGCACAACTATTCTCACTGCCAGGAATATACTCAGGAGAAAAATCAAACTGAAGCAGTTTAGATGACAAACGAGCAATACGAGGAGTGAAGCCCCTAACATTCTTCCCACTCAAAATAAAAATCAACGGCTTGTGGTCAGTTTGGAGACAAAACCTTCTTCCCCATATGAAATTTCTAAATTTCATCACAGCCTACCAGGAAGCCAACAATTCCTTCTCAATTACAGAGTATTTTTTCTCTGCCTGAGACAACACCCTTGAGGCAAACCCTATAGTCCTTACTTCATCCTCTTTGGTCTGAGTCAAGACAGCCCCAACACCAACATTACTAGCATCCACAATCAAAGTGCATGGAAGATCAGGGTCATAGTGCTTCAACACCCTAGGTGATACAAGTTGTTCTTTTACCCAGTCAAACACTCTCTGACATTCATCAGACCACTCAAACCCAAATCCTTTCACAAGCATCTGAGAGAGCGGCCTCAATTTAGTTGCAAAATGTTGTACAAAACGTTAATAAAATTCACATAGGCCCAAAAATGACTTGAGAGTAGACTTATCAGAAGGTGGTTTAGACTTCACAATGGACTCTACTAGACTGGACTTCGGAAGAACACCTTGCTTTGTAACAAGATGTCCTAAATATTCCACCTCCTCAGTCATGAAAACGCACTTGTCTCTGCGTAGAACCACACCTTTGGACTGAAACCTAGGCAACACCTCTTCCAGTATTGCATCATGGGAAGACCTGTCAGGAGCAAAGATCAGAACATCGTCCTGAAAAACAGACAGTCCATCAATACCCTTAAGCATGTTGTTCATCAAACGTTGAAACACTGATGCCGCTGACGCTAGGGCAAACGGCATACGGACATACTGGTATGTGCCAAACGGAGAAACAAAAGCAGTAAGATGCCTGGACTCGGGAGCTAACTCTACTTGATGGTAAGCAGACGCTAAATCAAGTTTTGAAAACACTTTAGCATCTTTCAGTCCCGCAAGAAGTTCATTAATGTTCGGGAGAGGGTGTGAGTCTAACCATATTTCCTTATTTACGCAGCAAAGATCAACACACACCCTTAATTCGCCATTCTGTTTCCTAGAGACCACCAGCGGAGATAACCACAAAGATGAGTCCACAGGCTCAATAATCCCTTTCACACACAAAAAACTCAACTCGTTTTCCAAATCTTGTCTGATGCTGAAAGGGACATTCCTTAGTTTGTGTTTAACCAGTTTCGCACCATCCTTGACAATGATGGTGTGTTTGTAGTCACATATTTTCCCAAGCTCCCCTGAAAAACATGAGGAAATTTGTTGAAAATGTTCTCAAGATCTTCATTGTCTCGTATAACACAGACTTGCTCACTGGTACCAGGCCTAAGCACCATTCCAAACAACCCCTGGTGGAACCACCCAAGAATGTTCAGCCCTTTGTGAGCGACATACACTTTCCCTCAAATTTTCCTTCCTCTGAACTCCATAATGTCCTCAATGTATCCAGAAAGGTCAATCTCACGGCCTTCATATGAAACTGCTTTCCGATCAGGAGGAATTAAGGGTCTATCAGGCCATGTTTTGTCAAACAGATCTTGTGTGATCATGGAGATTCGAGCACCCGAATCCACCAACAGTCTTAAGATTTTATCTCCAACCTGGACTTCAACATAAGGGTCTGCACAGAGGGCCCGATTCACAGAACTAACTTAAGACAAAATCCTAAACTTACTACCATTTTGGTATTCACAGAAGGCACTTACTCATTTTGGTATTCACAGAAGGCACTTACTCATTTCGGCATTCACAGAAGTTAGTAGTCCTAACTTTAGGACTCCTAAATGCCTTCTGTGAATACCGAAGAATCTTAAAGTTAGGATTTTTCTCAGTTTAGGAGTAGTAAAGTTAGGACTCCTAACTTAGTAAAGTTAGGACTCCTAACTTTAGGACTCGAAATGCCTTCTGTGAATACCGAAAGTCTTAAAGTTAGGATTTTCTCAGTTTAGGAGTAGTAAAGTCCAACTTTACTACTCCTAAACTGAGAAAATCCTAACTTTAAGACTTTCGGTATTCACAGAAGGCATTTAGGAGTCCTAAAGTTAGAGTCCTAACTTTACTACTCCTAAACTGAGAAAATCCTAACTTTAAGACTTTCGGTATTCACAGAAGGCATTTAGAAGTCCTAAAGTTAGGACTCCTAACTTCTGTGAATACCGAAATGAGTAAGTACCTTCTGTGAATACCAAAATGAGTAAGTGCCTTCTGTGAATACCAAAATGGTAGTAAGTTTAGGATTTTGTCTTAAGTTAGTAATGTGAATCGGGCCCAGAGTGCAGGATTGCCCACTTTAACTCCCTCGTCGTGAACAACAACAACCATGTTACTTAAATCTCTAGTGGCAATATCTTCATTATTGTCATCTAAATTTTCGGCCATGACACACTTGACCATTGAAGACTGCTTATTTCTATTGGTTTGACAGACTTTCGCAAAGTGGCCTTGCTTGTTGCAGATTCTGCAAGTGCCAAACCTCGCAGGACACTTGCTTCCATACCCATGAGCTCTGTACCCACATTTAGAACATATGTTCTGATGATTAAAGAAGGTATTGCGTTTATCTCCTACACACACGTGGCTTCCCACGCGAGCTAGCATCTTTAGAGTCCTTGACTTTTACGGCCGAAACACCTTCACTAGCTTTAGGTTCAAGTTCCTTTGCTGATAGTTGTGATGTTTCAATGCTTTTGGCTAACTTAATGGTTTCCTCCAGTGTTGGATTACCCATTGAAAGCAATTTTTGTTTTATCATTTTGTCAGTACAATGACAAATGAACTGATCTCGGACTAATTGATCAGCAAAGTTCTCGAACTGACACTCAGAAACCAATTTCCTCAAGGTAGTGATATACGTATCAACATCCTCATTTTGCTTCTGGACACATAAAAAAAATGTATGTCGCAAGACAACTAAACTGGGTTGTACATCAAACCTGTTTTTCAATTTTTTAGAGTTTCTTGATACTCATCAAGAATTTCTTCATTGTGAACAATTGGTGGAGGAAGATGTTTTAAAATCTCCCTTCCCTCAAACCCTAAAGAATGAAGAAGAAGGTATTTCCGTCTCTCTGGCCTGAAACGCATTGCTCCGATTGCCCCCCATCGTACCACTGTTTCCATTTTATGGGTGGCTCTCCTGGCGTTTCCAAAATGGTGGTGGAGGTGCAACAGCCTGCATGCTGTTTGTGTTGATAAGTCTTATATGTAATAAAAAAAATTGCAACTATTTTCCTTTAATAATAGTTGATTTCCCCCCAAAAAATTTGCAACTATTTTCCTACAATAATAGATGATTTCTCCTGCTTTTTTTTAAAGACTTCCTTCAGATCTTGTCTTTGTCGAATAAAACATTTTTTTCCATCTAAAAACTCTTTACTAACTGAGGGAACAAACAACAATGTATCCACTATGACATTTTCTGAGATTCCGCTGCTAGAGGAATAAAAGAATCTCTATTGTGACGTCACAATAGGTCTCTCTGTGAAAGCCGTCTGTTTCTGAGTTCCAGAATTGCTTAACACAAATAAATCCTTTGGAACACAACGTTCGCGCTCCACTGACGACATCCAGTGCTCACCTCCTCGACGTCATCATGCCTGCCTCACGTCACTGTTTCCCTTTTTGAAACGCACCACCATTCCCGCGTTTCACAGAGAAAACGATAACCGTCGTCCACTCACTGTTCTGCTGCTCTGCCTCACTTCAGCTCCAGTCTGCCTCTGGTCCGCGTCGTCTGCCTGCACTCCCGAATTCTTCAAAGAAACACTCAAAAGCTTCTTTCGCAGGCCTCAACACGAACCAGGATTTTCTTCACAGACGCTCTTCTGGCCATCGGCACGTAGGTTCCTTGTGATGGCCCAACACTCGTCGCCAAAAAGATGTGGTGATCCAAGGACAGGAGACAGGTAAGATAAAATGTGTTTATTGTGCTGGACCATCAGGCAGAGCGACAGCGCAGCTCACGGTTCAACTGTCTTTTCAAACCCCCGGTGCAGAACATTCATACATCAAGGTTCCGCACCGAGAGGGTTCCATACAAGAGTTCACGTGCTGAGCTCGTGAAAAGAGAAACACGAGCCACTACAAGATGTAGCCCACGTATAGCCCAATGACAGAAGTGTGCAAAACACTTTTTATTTTTTGGTTTTTTGCAGTTTTATATAGTGCAGACTGGTCAGGTATTGGAGTGCTTTACATGAGCATTGGTTACATCACACAAGGACAAATTCATGTTGGTTGTAGACATGGGGAGATTAAGTGATTTGACCAGAATCACAGAATGTCGAGCTGAAGCAGAAACTCCAACCTGGTTCCCCAGTTGCAAAGTCTGCAGCTCTGGAAGTAATACCACATCCTCTCCCCTAAGTGCAACATTTAATCAAGTGGTCAACTGGATAAAAAACATAAAGATAACAAATAATTTAAAAGTGTTTTGTCGCTATTTGAAAACTCAGAAAATATGTCCTCATTTTAGTTTTTTAGAGCACTAACCATAATTTCGATGCAAATAAGACCCTCTCATTTCTGTAGTTTCTAAAGGAAATGCTCTAGGTATTACAGTTTTGATTACATCAAGATGACGTCAGGCGTGCCACACTTTTGTAATAAATATAGAATGTTAGCAATCTAGTTGTTCATTAGGATACTGTTGAGAGGCAGAGGTCAGGGGCACGGACTCAGAAAATTGAACGCAGGTAGGAGGGTGCAGAGGCAACAATTTGACCACACTGGGCAGGCAGGAAGGGCAGTGGCAGCACAACAGACTATGGAGGGCAGTGGAAAGGGGGGCAGGGGCAACAAACCAACAATGCAGGACAGGCAAGAGAGGCTGTGGCAATATAATAGACCATTGTGGGCAGAAGGAAGAGGCAGTGGTAGTACAACCATACATGCCAACAGACCCGATTCAGCCAGGAAACGCCCAATGTTTTTAAGCCCAAATGGGCTTTATTTAATCTGTCTCCTGTTTACAATCTCCTCTTTTTCAATGTAAGTCAATGGGGAAAATCAATACCCCATTTTTGTTTTCAAAATCTCCCTCTTACCAAGTTCAAAATGTTAGCAAGTATGGTACATTGGATCATGGAAGGCAGGAGGAATTGGGGTAGGGACATGGACTCGGATAATAGAGGACAGGAGGGACATGGACAGGTGCACAAAACTGACCTTACAGGGCAGGCATCAGGGTTTGCAACAGCACAATACACCACACAGGGCAGGCGGGACGGGAGTGCAGCACAACAATCCATGGAAAGCAATAGGGAGGGGACAGGACCATGCACATGGACAACAGAGAACAGAGGGGAAAGAGGCAATGGCAGCTAGCTGACCATAATGGACAGACAGGAGAGAAAGCTGCAGCATAACGGACCATAAAGGGCAGGAGGTAGGGATCAAGGGCATTACAATGGAACAGACAAGCCAGGAGGGAGGGAATAGGGGTCTGCACATGGAAAGCAGGGGGCAAGGGGGCAGGAGCAGCAAGCCGACAATGGAGGTCAGGCAGGATGGGCACTAGAAGCAAGACACACCATGGAGAGCAACAGTGAGACTATAATGGCATACACACAGACCATGGAGGGAAGGTGGGAGGGGGATCAGGGGCACCTAGCTGACCACACAGGGAAGGTGGGAGGGGCCGTTGCAGCACAGAAGATCATGCATGGCAAGCGGGAGGGTTAGTGGCAGCACAATGGCCATGATGGGCGAGAAGGAGGGGGCAGGTGCATGCAGAAAGGACCATGGAGGATAGAAGGGAGGGGTAGGAGCTGGGCACAGACAAGAGAGTTCAGGGGAAGGGGCCTCTAAACAGACCACGCGGGGCAGGCAGGAGCAGTTGCAGCACAATAGACCAGGGAGGACAGAAGGGTGTGGCAGTAAAATGGACCATGGAGAACAGGAGGAAGGGGATAGGGGCATGGAACGTGGACAGGCAGGGTGGAGGTGGCAGGGACAGGTTACAGTCATCTGACAATGCTAGGCAGGTGGGAGGGGAGTGGCAGCTCAACAGAACACTCAGAGTAGATAGGAGGGGCAGGTCCATGGAACATGGTGGGCAAAAAGGATAGAGCAGGGGCATGCACACAGACATCAGAGGGCAGGGGGAAGGAGAGTAGGGGCAGCAAGCTAAGCAGAGGCTAAGCAGGAGGTCAATGATGGGGCATAGATTTGGGCAATGGAGGGCAGGAGGAGTGGACTGGGACATCATGCTAAATGGAGGGCAGTGGCAGCACATCAGACCATGCATCAAAGGAGGGAGAAGGCTAGTGCATGGATTCAGACAACAGAGGATAGGGAGGAGGTGGATGGGGCAGCAAGCTAACTGTCAGCGAAGGCGGGAAGGCCAGTGGCAGAACAACGGCCACACAGGGCTGTAATGAGGGAGCAGGGGCATTGACTTGGACAATGGATGGCAAGGAGGAGGGGATGCAGGAGCAGCAAGCTTGGGTGGGGGCAGCACAATGCCATGCCAGGCCCTGCTTCCAACCCCCCACCATCCATTGTGATAGGCATCTTACTTAACGTTAAAAAAAACCTAGAAATTCGCTGAAAAAAACAAAGATTACAGGGACGTTATAGTTAGACTCATATTTCACTCGTACAAAATCAGTGAAATTCAGCAGTTATAGTTGCCTGAGCTAACTATAACTTACACCCCGCAATGCACTGCTTATGACCTCAGACATTACATCATTCATTGCATGGTCAGTGAGATCACTCATGACATCTCAAATGAGCTGTGAATGGAATGGAACTATAATCGCTAGATCTTTATTTATGGATAGTGTGTGTATATTAACACCCCTTTTTTTTTTCGTGTAAGAACCATTATAATATGCAACGTGCCCAGATCAATATGGCCGATAGCCTTTCACTTTAAAGTAATGTGTAGTCCATTGTTTATGTTGATGTTTGCAATCCTAAGTATGTTTATTATGAACAAGTCACGTTGACGAACATACAGGTACGGAGGTCACAGGCAAAATATGCTGAAATGACATTGTGTGCATATTAACACTTGTTTTCTTTTCTTTATTGTATCAATTCCTGAATTTTCACATCGTGACTAGGCCAATATGGCTGCTAGCTTTTTGGATTAAAGTAATATGTAGTCCTTTGTTAATGTTGGCAACTGGAGGCATTTGTACATTTAAATAAGGAAGCTACAATGACGTCTTGCATCGTTATCAAGGTCGGGCGAGCCGAAATGCGTGGATCGCATTTCACATTTGAGATGTCATCAGTGATGTCATCAACGATGTCACTGATCATGTCATGAGTGATGTAATATGTAATGTCATCAGCAGTGCATTGCGGGGCGTGAGTTTTATATATATATATATATATATATATCACCTACAGATACTCAGACAACCAATCAATAACCCATATAGATCCTCATTTAGCTACTCACCAACCCATGCAACCGCTTACACACCAACTGACAAACTAAACTGTGTGAATGTCTGTATCAGTCACTAACCCATGCATTCAGTAAGACACATTTAATCACTCACTTATACAGTCAGTCACGCACCTACTAAATCATCCATCCAGACACTTATACACCCACTAATTCTTCAATACACCTTGGCATATTTATAAAACATATTTAAACTTTATAGAAACACACAGTCACTGGATGATGTCATCAGTGATGTCATTTGAGATGTCATCAGTGATGTCACTGACCTTGTCATGAATGATGTAATATGTGACGTCATCAGCAGTGCATTGCGGAGCGCGAGTTATAGTTAGCTGAACTAACTATAACGGCCTAATTTCTCTGGTTTTGTACGAGTGAAATATCCAACTAACTATAACGTCCCTGAAACCTGTGGTTTTTTTCAGTGAATATATATATATATATATATATATATATATATATATATATATATATATATATATATTATTCTGCAAAGATGCAACGCACTCCAATTTAGCTTAAATGGCTCCAACCAACGGGTTTCAGCCCAGCGAGGCCTTTGTCACGGTCAGTGAGTCCCTCTTTTGTGTCACTATTTATACCAATCACCTATTGCCTTTAATGCATCATTGTGGGAAACGTAGTGCTAGTTTATATTATACATGAATATTTACACTATTTACAAAGTTTTCCAGTTTTCAGGTGGCAATTCATTACTTTACATTACAATAATCAATCATTGCAAGCATTTCATTACATTCAGAGTTGCCTTAATTAAACGTTTAGTACATTAAATAAGTCTTTTTTCTATTTTAACCTAAGTGTCTTGTTTTTAATGTCCATTCCTTTCCACTTTTGGTATTTATTTTTGATTTTTATTACTGTGTAGTGTTCTTTTTTCAGTTGATCCATTTTTCTTGTTACAGTTCTAATTTTTGGGAGTAGTTCCCTCTTTGTTTTTTTCATTTTTCTCTTTTTTCTGAGTTTTTATTGAAGTCAAAATGGTCTCAATCCAGGTGTACAAAAAGTTCCTCATCATTATTGATCCCATGAGGGGTCTTGGTTCTTAGCCTGATTATATATCTTGACTCTGTTTGGCGTAGTTTCCTGATTCTATCACCCCCTCTTTCGTGGTTTTCTATGGTGTGGATTCCAAAGAAGCTCATGGCTCTCCAGTCACTGTTTCGACACACCATCATGTGTTTAGCTGTGGCGTAGGAAGTATCTTTATTTTTTACGGCTCGAATGTGCTCAAGGATTCTTTTTTTGAGCATACATATTGTACTTCCTATGTATTGCATGCCGCATTTACATTGGATGACATAGATTACAAACTTTGTTGTGCAAGTGATAGTTTGTTTGATTTCAATCGTCTTGCCTTGGAAGTCCTGTATGTTTTTGCGATTCACTCCAATTTTACATGCCTTGCACGTGGTGCATTTCACAAATCCCTTTTGCTGTTGGTGCAACCAATTCGTTGGTGTTTCTTCTTGAAAGTGGCTTCTTACAATTAAGTCCTTTATTGATTTGGTTTTTCTGTACGTTATCATAGGTCTAGGTCCCAGTACGGATCCAATGTCCGGGTCATTGGATATCAGGTGCCAGTATTTTGGGATATTTTTTGTGATTAATTCACTTTCTTTGCTGTACGTCAGAATGCATCTTGGCGTATTTTGTTGATCATTTTCTGTTGTCATTTTCTCCTTTTTAGTGATCAGAGTTTCTGTTCAAGTTTTCTTTTATATTTTTTGTCTGCCTTTGCGTAATGTGGTTTCATTGTATCCTCTTGATCTTAATCTTTTTGATGTTTCCTTTATTCTCTCTCTTGCGTCGTCTTCTTTTGAGCAATTTCGTTTCATTCTAGTAAATTCACCGTAAGGGATACTTTCTAAAAGAGGTTTGGGGTGAAAGCTTCTACCAAGTAATATGCTATTCGTTGCTGTTTCCTTTCGGTATAAGGTGGAATGAATTTGATCCCCCTCTGTATATATCCAGGTGTCAAGGAAAGCAATACCTCTTTTGCTTGTTGAGTATGTGAACCTTAGGCCTAAGGTATTTTCATTCAATATTTCAAAATATTCCAAAACGTTTTCCTCAGAACCGTTCCAAATTATAAACAAGTCGTCAATAAATCTGACCCATAAAATTATGTTGTTCATCTGATTCTCATTTTGTGTATTCCAGGCTACTTCCTTTTCCCACCACCCCATCACAATGTTCGCGTAGTTTGGCGAAAAGGAAATGCCCATGGCAGTTCCACACTCATGCCGATATAGGTCATGATTAAAGAGGAAAACGTTATTTGTCAAGCACAGTTCTATCATTGTCAATAACATTTTCGTGTGCTCCAATTCAGATATATTTGGCTGTTGTAAAAAATATGCACATGCCTTCAATCCTATGTTATGCTCAATTGAAGTATAGAGCGAGACCACATCTATTGTTGCCATGATGTACTCCGGGCTCCAGCTTATTCCAGTAAGGATTCTCAAGAAGTCCCCCGTATCGCGTATGTAGGATACGATTGGTCTCCCTGGTGGTTGTTTTAGTGACTTATGAATTTTCGGTAGAAAATAAATTGTTGGTATTGTTGGCAAATCATTAGTCAAAAATTGCAATTCTTCCAAGTTCAATAGGTTTGCTTGGTGCCAGGCTTTTAATTTCACATTCAACTGCATTGTCATGTCATTGATGGGGTTTCTTTGGACTTTAGTATATTTAGAAGTGTCATTTAATTTCCTGTATGCCTCATTTTTGTATGCATCTATTTCCTGTACAACAATATTTCCACCTTTATCCGCAGGCTTGATTATTAGTGTTTTGTGCTCCATTAGATTTTTTAGAGCTTTCCTCTATATATATATAAGCTCTGTGGCGCTTACTGGAGGATCCTGGTGGGCTAGTTGGCCCCCAGGGACCCTCAGGATTTAAGAGGACTTAATCCCCCAATTTACAATGCGGCATGGGGCGCGTTTGCACAGTGGTACAGGGAGGGGGCGGGGCCTGACATAACAAGTGTGCTAACGCGCCCCCTGGCATGTTGTAAATTGGGGGATTAAGTCCTCTTCAATCCTGAGGGTCCCTGGGGGCCAACTAGCCCACCAGGTACCTCCAGTATGCGCCACAGAGCTGCGTTGCAGAGAGGTGTTCCGAGGCCATTCCCCTTTTTACACCTCTCTGCAACGCAGCTCTGTGGCGCTTACTGGAGGTACCTGGTGGGCTAGTTGGCCCCCAGGGACCCTCAGGATTTAAGGGGACTTAATCCCCAACTTACAATGCGGCATGGGGCGCGTTTGCACAGTGGTACAGGGAGGGGGCGGGGCCTGACATAACAAGTGTGCTAACGCGCCCCCTGGCATGTTGTAAATTGGGGGATCAAGTCCTCTTCAATCCTGAGGGTCCCTGGGGGCCAACTAGCCCACCAGGTACCTCCAGTATGCGCCACAGAGCTGCGTTGCAGAGAGGTGTTCCGAGGCCATTCCCCTTTTTACACCTCTCTGCAACGCAGCTCTGTGGCGCTTACTGGAGGTACCTGGTGGGCTAGTTGGCCCCCAGGGACCCTCAGGATTTAAGGGGACTTAATCCCCAACTTACAATGCGGCATGGGGCGCGTTTGCACAGTGGTGCAGGGAGGGGGCGGGGCCTGACATAACAAGTGTGCTAACGCGCCCCCTGGCGCGTTGTAAATTGTGGGATTAAGTCCTCTTCAATCCTGAGGGTCCCTGGGGGCCAACTAGCCCTCCATGTACCTCCAGTAAGTGCCACAGAGCTGCGTTGCAGAGAGGTGGTCTGAGGCCACGCCCCTTTTTACACCTCTCTGCAACGCAGCTCAGTGGCACTTAATGGAGGTAGCTAGTGGCCTATTTGGCCCCCAGGGACCCTCAGGATTCAAGGGGACTTAATTCCCCAACTTAGAACACACCAGGGGGCGCGTTTGAATGATGTAATATGTGATGTCATCAGCAGTGCATTGCGGGGGCGCGAGTTATAGTTAGCTGAACTAACTATAACGGCAGAATTTCTATGGTTTTGTACGAGTGAAATGTCCAACTAACTATAACGTCCCTGAAACCTATGGTTTTTTCAGTAAATTTCTAAGGTTTTTTAAATGCTAATTTCTAACTATAACGTGCCTGAAACCAATGGTTTTTTCAGTGAATTTCAATGGTTTTTTAAATGCTAATTTCTAACTATAACGTCCCTGAAACCTATGGTTTGTTCAGTGAATATATATATATATACATGCTGGTCCACAGCCATCTCCAACCAAAAGAAGGTGGTTGGTTGAAACATACTAAAGGCTTCCACAAATGTGGGAAATGTAAAGCCTGTAAAAACAGCAGAAACATATTGGAGGTAATCCTAGAAAGAACTAATACCAAATGGGTAATATCTAAATTTATCACATGTAGTACTGAGTTTGTGGTGTATGCTGTAGTCTGCCCTTGTAATCTCTGGTACATTGGGTCAACAACATTCCCTGTAAAGAAGCGCATCCTTGAACACTGGAGGGCAATAACCAATTCTGACCAGAGCTATAGCACAGCCAGACATTTCTCTAGGGAACATGGGTCGGACTGGACCAAAGCTAGATTTTTCGGATTAGACACTATCGTACCTAATCCAAGAGGAGGCAATCGCATAGCGGCCCTCCGCAAACTTGAGTCACGGTTGATTCTCTTGGCAGGGACCATGTACCCAGGTGGCCTTAATCAGAATGAGGAACTGTATTCCCACTTATAGGATGTACACTGATCAGTATGATCAGAGCCTTGGCTGTAGACTCACGCCCTACCTTCTCCTTCTTTAGTTTATTTTGTTTAGCTGCACACACCACCTTTTCCTTTTCTAGCTCACATATATTATAATATTATATAAACAGACTTGTAGCTTATTTGATGAATTTATATGTAGAGTCTCTTCAACCTTGGTTTCTTTTATGTAATAGTTGAAATATAAATACTGTTCAAAATGTGATATTATGATGCTAATTATTGTACCTTTGTTACGTTTTCAGAACATAAGATGTGAATCACCATGAAACAGCACTTGGCAATCATGTAAGAGCACCGGAGTATGGCGGACCCCCATCCAGCTCCTAGTCAAATTTTATACTTACTAGGGTAATATACCTGTACTGCAGCTAAGTGTTAGTAGTCTTGAGATAATTGTACATAATCACTTATTGAATACAGGGCACTAGTCCCTCCATGTCACAATTGAGCAGTGTTTCTTCATTGTTATAGTGTAACATTAATGAATAGATTTACCACTAATATGAATAGTTGGAGGCCGTTTCTAAACATTTAAAATGCTATGATTGTTTACAACATTGAAACTAATGTGTCTGTTTTCACCATGCACTTTTTCACTTTATTGTTATATGTGCTTGTAACATTTCTTTTATGTTTATTAAACAAATATGTGCACGTACCTTTAAATAGTAAAAAATGGAGGCGATGGTCATGTGACCAAGACCACGGACGTGGTCGAAACGCGTCGTCCTTGTCTGTCATAGAAAATAAACTGCTTTGATCGACCGAGTGGGCTCGCCTGGATTCTTTTTCCTCAAGATCCTTTGCTGTGCGATATATATATATATATATATATCCACAATGTGATCCCTTTGATCAATGCGCTCTCGCAGCGGGTGCTCAGCGTGGGGGCCGGATCCTGGCCCCTAATTCAATTTTACACACAAGGGACGCGGCACTCAGGAGTGAAGATTATTCAAATGAGTTTATTTGCACAACTCAACCAACGCGTTTCAGCCCTCTCACGGCTTTGCTCACGGTTAGTGAGTCCTTTCTTTGTTGCACTATTTAAACCCAGCTGGCCTCAAGGTGGCATTCTGGGACATGTAGTGCGTTACATTCAACAATACATTATTTACAGAAAGGAAATATAACTGTTATTGTTATTTTCAATGGAGGCCAGTTAGTTCTTAGAGGCATACTTATATTATCTCATGACATAGTATCCTGCGACATTACAATTTTACCAATTTAACACACATCATTAATTTTTATGATATTTTGGCAAGATGAATTGAGGTTCCGAGTTTAGCACTCCGCATTTGCTTTTTAGACACATTTTTTACTGAGTATTTTAACAGGATATAGTATCCTGTAGTTTTTACCGAGCAATGGTGTCTTGGCATTTTAAAGATAATTACAGTAAAGTTCTATGTATTTTATTTGATGTTCATTCCAAATGTGTATAAAGCTCTTCGTCATTGTTCATCCCCCTCGGGGTCTTTGTTTCGAGTCTGACAATATAACGTGATTCCATCTGACGTAGTTTTTTTATTCTGTTTCCACCACGTTCATCCAATGTGATTGCCTTGATGCCATAGTAGCACATTGCTCTCCAATCTCCATTTTGGCATAATATCATATGTTTGGCAGTTGCATATCAGAGATCTTTGTTCTTAACTGCTCTGATGTGCTCCAGAATGCGCTTCCGCAAGGTGCAGATCGTGCTGCCGATGTATTTACTGCCACAATTACATTCAATGATATATATCACATATTGTGAGGTGCACGTGATTTTTTGGTTTAGGATGATTGTATTTCCATTAGGTTCCACAATGTTTTTTTTGTTTTTACCAATCTTACATGCCTTGCATTTTGTATAGCCATTTTGTTGTTCCATTAGACAGTTGGTGTCTAATCGCTGTTTGAAATGGCTTTTTATTAGCATGTCCTTTAGAGATTTTGTTTTTCTATAGGTCACAGTTGGTTTTGATCCAATAAGTTGTCCTATATCAGGATCTTTTTCAATTAAGTGCCAATGTTTTTGATCTTTCCCATGATCTTTCCACTTTCTTTACTATATGTAGTTATGAAACGTGGCGCTTGTTGTTTTTCACAATTTTCCGTTTTTTTCTTTGGTATCAATGTGTCATCTCTCGTTTTTTGATCAATTCTTCTTTTGCTTTTTTCAATGTTGATTCTTTATATCCTCTTACTTTACAATGAGAATTTAATCAATGATGATGAGCTAAATTTTCTGACAAAAGACTTCTCAGTTATATATATAAACATATTCTCCCTTGACGGAAAAAAGGTGCGCCGCACTCGTAACTTGCTGTTTATAGATCTTTATTTCTTGATTGGTGAAGCAGCATGGCAGTCCTGATGCGTTTCGGTCTCCAAAGACCTTTATCAAAGGTAAACCTGCACTATACACATCGCTGGTGTCCACGGCCTAATGTCCTAATTTAAATCTTGATCCTCCAATGGATAACTTTTATGCTTGCATTCTGGGACATGTGGTCCAACCGGCAGTGTTATTTTAATTCTCTCCAGTGGGCGGTGCTTTTGTTTGCTGTTTCCATAAGGCATGTGCTCATATAAGTATTCCACAAATATATATATATATATATATATATATATATATATATATATATATATATATATATATATATATATATATATACTGCTCTTCATCTGAAACTTGGGAACTAGACCGGGTTGCCTCCTCTTTTCTTCTTTTTTTCCAAAAAATAATTTATGTTGCACACTAAGCCTTAAAGGGCATTTATTATATATAGAATGCCCCTTTTATGGCTCAATACATTAAAAATTTAAATATTAAATGAAGACAGCCCATGGTTTAGCTAAATGTTATATGTGATGATGAAGTCGACTCTACCCCATGTTTTGTGCAATAATTTATTGACATGTTAGGCACAAACTCCCTCTTTAACTTACAGAGCAGCTATCCAATTTGTATTTCCCCCCTGTATTTCTGACCCCTTGTACTACTCTGTGGATACTGCTTTCACTATTCTGTGGATGTTGTTTTTTTTTTCCCCCCAAACTCGCGGTAGTTTTGACTGCACCTAAACTCACTGATTTTCCGCAAGCTGCCCCCTTCATTGGCACGACCGTGTGATACTTGTCACATGGCAATACACCTGCATTATCGGCGCATCGCCTCACGCTGCACACTAGCAGCTGCGCGGAGGGACATTACATCTACTAGTATACCATACAGTTCCATAGAACCCCTAAGTATGCTAAGATTGTTAATCATTTCAAAGAAACCATGGCCTACATATATGTGTAACTATATAGATATTACGCACATTAAGAACTGCTGCATTCTTTTTTGTGGCTGAAGCTAAAAATATCCTGTGGTCAGCATGTGTAGGGGAACAGAAGGCACACCATGCCTGCATCAAAAGAAGCAGAAGGGGAAAAAACACCCACACTTTTTGCCGTAGAACATTATTTTCAACAGGGGCTTTTAATTATTTTCGATAACGTTTTGTATTCTAAATTTCTGCCTCCATTGTGAATTGGGAGTAGGGTGTGCATTTGGTGTTTTACACACAACTCGTTTATTCTTTGCAAAATGTACTTGTGTTTCTTCTAGCTTTCGGTTGTTTGTCTTTCTGCCTGTATTTTTCTTTATTTCTAAGAGTGTTTTTTGTTATTCGCTTCCCACCGGTCTTTCTTTTATCATCTCAGTCTGGTTTCACTCAATTTTCCTTTTATGCTAGTATCTGTCCTTCTGCCATCCACCAGCTGCAAACGTTTTTCAATCTATGTGTTTTTCTATTTGCCCTCCCCTTTATCTAGAAGCCTGTCTTCTGCTTTTTAAGTCTTTCAACCGACCTATCTTTCCCCCTTTTATCATCCGCTGCACATCAGTAGCGCTTGTCTTTTCAACATTTTCTATCTGCTTTTCTTGTTTTCTCTCTGTCTGCCTGACTCTCCTATGTTCAAGCTGTGCATGGCTGCCCGAATGTGTGGTTGCCATTTTCTGTCTGAGTTCCCATCCGCTTGTCATTCCATTTGTCTTTTGCCGAATTTCTTTTTACCCTTTTGTGTCTGTGTGCCGTTTGCTCATTCTCTGTCCTACTGCTTAATGGTTGTTCTACTTTTCAGTCTGTCTTTCATCATTTTTTTATTCGTCTGTCTGCCTGGTTAAACCTATTTTTTGGCTTTTTTAACTGCCTGTTTTTTAATATTATTGTATCTGTCCCTTATCCTGTCTTTCTTCATTTCCCCCTCTTGGTTTACTTGTGTGCATCCCTTCTTTAACCGTCTGCCTGCCTTATTGTCATTCTCTGTTTGCTTTTACTTTTTCCATAGCTAGCTTTTCTCCGCCTTTTATCTGCCTTCCTGTGCCTCTTTGCTGCGTGGCACCTGTCCGTCTGTATATTTGTTCATCCTTTTGCCTTTTTTTCTATCTACCTGCCTCTGCTTTAGCCATAGCTCACTGTAACTGTCTCTTTGTTGTGACTTTAATTTTTTTTATCAGCGTGTTTCCCTTGTTACCTTTGTTTCTGTCTGTCTTGTCTCATTTTCTATCTATCTTAATCTTTTCTGCCTGCCTTTTGTGACAGTTGACCACTCTGTCTCTTTTCCCCTCCTGCCCCTCTTTTCCCATTTTCTATGTGTGCATCTTCTCTGTTTTCTACTTTACTTGCCTTTTTTCGAACACTCTGTCAGCCTCCTCACGCCCCCTTGCCTTTTCTATATGTTCCTGTTTTATTCTCATTATATATATATATTTTTTCTAATTCTTCCGCTTGTTTTGTACCTAACTCTAAACATTTGTGAAGTCATGCCATCTTGTCCCCGAGCTCTTTGGTACAATGCATGTAGTACAGGCTTCTGCAATGCTTTACAAGGCTCACGTCATGGGTCAGAGGGACCTGAAGACAGACCGGCATTTCACAGCACATATGTGCCCACACAGCGTACCTCTCCACTCCCTGCAGCAAGCACACCAGTGGTGGACCCTAAGATTCTAGAGAAGCAAATGGTACTGTTTGGATCAATATGTCATAAGCCTCATTTTGCACCTCTGTTGGTTCTTTCTGCACTTCATCTCTTTTGCAAATTTCTGCATCCCTCTTGCCTATTTCTGCACCCCTCTTCCCTTTTTGTCCACCTCTCTTGCTTCTTTCTGCACTTCTCTTGCTTCTTTCTGCACTGCTCTTGCTTCTTTCTGCACGTCTCTTGTAAATTTCTGTATCCCCCTTGCCTCTTTCTGCACCCCTGCACCCCTGTTCCCTCTTTCTGCACCTTTCTTGCCTGCTTCTGCACCTTTCTTGACTCTTTCTGCACCTCTTTTGCTTCTTTCTGCACTGCTCTTGCCTCTTTCTGCACTTCTCTTGCCTCTTTCTGCACACCTCTTGCCTCTTTCAGCACCTCTCTTGCCTTTTCATGCAGTTCTCTTGCCTCTTTCTGCGTTCTACACTTCACTTGCCTCTTTCTGTCCCCCTCTTGCCTCTTTCTGCACCTCTGTTGGTTCTTTCTGCATTGCTCTTGCTTCTTTCTGCACCTCTGTCCCAAATTTCTGCATCCCTCTTGCCTCTTTCTGCACCCCTTTCTGCACCTCTCTTGCCTCAGTCTGCCCACCTGTTCCCTCTTTCTGCACCCCTTTTGCCTATTTCTGCAACTCTATTGCCTCTTCCTGCAGTTCTCTTGCCCCCTTCTGCACCTCACTTGCTTCTTTCTGCACCTCTCTTGCAAATTTCTGCACCCGTCTTGCCTCTTTCTGCACCCCTCTTACCTCTTTCTGCACCTCTCTTGCCTCTATCTGCACGATTGTTCCCTCTTTCTGTACCTCTTTTGCCTGTTTCTGCAAGTCTCTTGCCTCTTTCTGCAGTTCTCTTGCCTCCTTCTGCACCTCTGTTGCTTCTTTCTGCACTTCTCTTGCCTCTTTCTGCACCCCCATTGCTTCATTCTGCAATTCTCATGCTTCTTTCTGCACCTGTCTTGCTTCTTTCTGCACCCCTGTTGTCTCTTTCTGCACTCGTCTTCCCTTTTTCTGCACCTCTCTTGCCTCTTTCTGCACGCCTCTTGCCTCTTTCAGCACCTCTGTTGCTTCTTTCTGCACCCCTCTTGCCTCTTTCTGTACCCCTCTTGCCTCTTTGTGCACCTCTCCTGCCTCATTCTGCACCTCTCTTGCCTTTTCATGCAGTTCTCTTACCTCTTTCTGCACCTCTTTTACTTCGTTCTACACTTCACTTGCCTCTTTCTATCCCCCTCTTGCCTCTTTCTGCACCTCTGTTGGTTCTTTCTGCACTGCTCTTGCTTCTTTCTGCACCTCTGTCCCAAATTTCTGCATCCCTCTTGCCTCTTTCTGCACCTCTCTTGCCTCAGTCTGCCCACCTGTTCCCTCTTTCTGCACCCCTTTTGCCTATTTCTGCAACTCACTTGCCTCTTCCTGCAGTTCTCTTGCCCCCTTCTGCACCTCACTTGCCTCTTTCTGCACCTCTGTTGGTTCTTTTGCACTGCTCTTGCTTCTTTCTGCACCTCTCTTGCAAATTTCTGCACCCATCTTGCCTCTTTCTGCACCCCTCTTACCTCTTTCTGCACCTCTCTTGCCTCTATCTGCACGATTGTTCCCTCTTTCTGTACCTCTTTTGCCTGTTTCTGCAAGTCTCTTGCCTCTTTCTGCAGTTCTTTTGCCTCCTTCTGCACCTCTGTTGCTTCTTTCTGCACTTCTCTTGCCTCTTTCTGCACCCCCATTGCTTTATTCTGCACTTCTCATGCTTCTTTCTGCACCTGTCTTGCTTCTTTCTGCACCCCTGTTGTCTCTTTCTGCACTCGTCTTCCCTCTTTCTGCACCTCTCTTGCCTCTTTCTGCACCTCACTTGCCTCTTTCTGCACTTCTCTTGCTTCTTTCTACAACTCTGTTGTTCTTTCAGCAATTCTCTTGCCTCTTTCTGCACTTCTCTTGCCTGTTTTTGCACCTCTCTTGCCTCTTTCTGTACCTCTCCTACCTCTTTCTGCACCTCACTTGCTTCTTTCTGCACCCCTCTTGCCTTTTTCTGCACCCCTCTTGCCTTTTTCTGCACTCCTCTTCCCTCTTTGTGCAACTCTCTTGCCTCTTTCTACACCTCTCTTCCCTCTTTCTGTACCACTCTTGCCTCTTTCTGTACCTCAGTTGCTTCTTTCTGCACTTCTCTTGCCTCTTTCTGCACCCTTCGTGCCTCTTTCAGCACCTGTTTCTTCTTTCTGCACTTCTCTTCCTTCATTCTGCACCCCTCCTGCCTCTTTCTGTATCCCTCTTGCCTATTTGTGCACCTCTCCTGCCCCTTTCTGCACCCCTCTTGCCTCTTTATGCACCTCTGTTGGTTCTTTCTGCACTGCTCTTGCTTCTTTCTGCACCTCTGTTCCAAATTTCTGAATCCCTCTTCCCTCTTTCTGTACCTCTCTTGCCTCAGTCTGTCTACCTGTTCCCTGTTTCTGTACCCCTTTTGCCTGTTTCTGCAACTCTCTTCCCTCTTTCTGCAGTTCTCTTGTCTCCTTCCGCACCTCTGTTGCTTCTTTCTGCACCTCTTTTGCCTGTTTCTGTACTTCTCTTGCCTCCTTCTGTACTCAAATGGGAAGTGCAAGCTGTCAAGTTTAAAGGTCTGCGTGCTCTCGTGACTCAATCAATCAATCATGTCACTTATAAAGCGCACTACATACCCGCGAGGGTCTCAAGGCGCTGGGGGAAGAGAGGGGTGGTGCTGCTACTGATCGAAGAGCCAGGTCTTGAGGAGTCTTCTGAAGGCCAGTAGGTCTTGGGTCTGTCGGAGGTTGGTGGGGAGGGTGTTCCAGGTCTTGGCGGCGAGGTGGGAGAAGGATCTGCCGCCGGCGGTCGTTTTCCGGATGCGGGGGACTGTGGCGAGGCTGGTCGAGCGGAGCTGGCGGGTGGGGGTGTAGAAGCTGAGTCATCTGTTGAGGTAGGCTGGTCCGGAGTTGTGGAGTGCTTTGTGTGCATGGGTGAGGAGCTTGAAGGTTATCCTCTTGTTGACAGGGAGCCAGTGCAGGTCTCTCAGGTGGGGTGTGATGTGGCTGCGTCGGGGGATGTCGAGGATAAGACGTGCAGAGGCGTTCTGGATGCGTTGCAGCCGTCTCAGGAGCTTAGCCGTCGTTCCTGCGTAGAGGGCGTTTATATGTCTACTTCTATATGTATTCTTACATGTGTTATGCATCTGAAGATGGTAGCTTAAAAAGCGGGTAACTTATCCAATAGGTGGTCAAATCTTCTCAGTTCTGCTCTGTCATTCGGTTGCACAGGCAGACATGTCTTATGTATACATGTGTTATAGAGCCCCTCAAATATACTATTGAATACCCATGTGCCCTGTATTGTGAGCAGAAAGAAATGCATACACCTTCTTTTACACAAATTACATAGTATGCTGTTTGAAACACAGGTATTTAAGTGTTTGCATGTTTATTTTAATTTAACATGTCACTAGGTAAAAGCGTAGACACGCATGCATACCTTCACAAACTTGGTCAGACTTACAACAGTGATATGCTTAGGATTGCTGTTTTATATTTGGTAGGCCTAACATTCTGAGCAGTCAATTAATAGTGAACTTTCAAGAGAAAAGTGAGGTTTAAGACATCTTCGGAGAAGGATTAGTGATTAGGGTACTTGTATGAGTCTGTTGTAAGATACAGTCAAAGTAGGCCTCTTTCTGCACCTCTGTAGGTTCTTTCTGCACATCTCTTGGTTTTTTCTGCACCTTTCTTCTTCTTTCTGGACTTCTGTTGCCTCTTTCTGCACTTCTCTTGCTTCTTTCTGCGCCTTTCTTCATCTTTCTGCACATGTCCTACCTATGTAGGCATATTTAGAAATTAGCATTTAAAAACCTTACAAATTCACTGAAAAAACCAGAGGTTTCATGGACGTTATAGTTAGGAATTAGCAGTTAAAAAACCTTTGAAATTCACTGAAAAAAACTGAGGTTTCATGGACGTTATAGTTAGAAATTAGCATTTAAAAACCTCAGAAATTCACTGAAAAAACCACAGGTTTTAGGGACGTTATAGTTAGTTGGACATTTCACTCGTACAAAACCAGAGAAATTCGGCCGTTATAGTTAGTTGAGTTAACTATAACTCGCGCCCCCGCATTGCACTGCTGATGACGTCACATATTACATCACTCATGACATGGTCAGTGACATCACTGATGACATCTCAAATGACATCACTGATGACACCATCCACGTGATCATCTGATGCACCTCCTCACACCCTAATATAACCTTTGATTCACCTCTAAAATACAGACTACCATTCTCGAAACCATACACACACCAATACCAGTTAGTACATACCCACTCACTGATTCATAGGTCTACACACACATCCACTCACCCATACAGTCACTCATACACACAGTCACTCTTCAATATAGCCACTGAAATATGCACTCATACATTTATATATTTTGTGTCTGACTTATGCAGCCCCATTTATTCACATGTATGGAGTAGACCAGTGTGCACAGAGGAAGCCTCCCCCATTTGCTTACATGACATAAAGACAATGCCTCCTATCCCTGTCCTCCTTTTTTTTCATCCTTAACTGGGCTGCCTGCCAGTAAAGATCATTAATAATATAAGACTGTCATTGGTTGTTGCTTCCATGGGCAAAGAGAAGATACCATAGACAAATGTGCAGTGCACCACACTTGGAACAGGTAACTATGCACCAATGAGGAATATTTTGAGTGATTGATGATTCATGTGGTGGCTGGGTGGGTTTTGTAACTAATTTGTAAACTTGATTTTAATGTTTGTGGCCTGATGGATGATTCTACCTGAATGTTTGCCTTGCTTTCATATTTCACTATAATTATTTACATGGTTCACTCCAGTCTTTTCCTGTACTTCTTTTTTTTGTTCAGGTTCTTCAGAGAGCAGTCAGTTTAGTCAACAAAAGTACAAAAAATGCTAAAATTCATTTGCCCTTTGTTGTTTATCACAACTACAGGTCTATCTGATTCGGGTCGGGCCTTGGAATTAGGACGATCACAGGCCTAGCCCAACAGCCAGAAGAAGGATTTCATGAACAATGCCTATGGGAAACAAGCAACATGACTCAAAGAGGCCTACTCCTGTGGACTGAAGAGAGGTGCGCTGATTTGGAAAATGCTGAATAGTTAATGTTCTGACTCAACTGTCAATCAAATTTGAATTAAGTTGTTGTAGTCTGGGGGACTGTCACTGACACGTCACATGATGGGGACACACAATTGACATTATGAGATTAATCAGCCAGGGACATGCGCTACCTTTCTGGGATTGGTAGTAAAAGATTGTTCTCACCTCAGAGTTAATTGCATATGACAGCATCAGTCTATACTCTGCCCTCTTGATCCTCATCCACCATGAAGCATATCTTCTCCTTGACTTGAAAATTAAAAACAAATGCATTCCACAGGCGATATCATCTTCCACATGAAAGCTACATAACACTCCTGCTTACTGGACCAGTTCAGTTCTGCACACAAGACGGCCATTCTGAGAAGAAGAATGTAGATGCACCATCCATTTTGGCATTTATATATACAGCATAATTTTTTGTTCCTTAACAATAACATTTTGTAGAACTGTGTGGGTCCTCCCAATTTTGTTTATTTTTTCAACCCTATGTAACTGAGATAACTTGGGACTCTGGGGCTGAAGGATTGTTTGCAATGCATTTGGTAAGTGAACTGTCATTCCTTCCGTAACAAATATGATGATGTGCCGCTCATCGACTTTATGGATACACGTCGCCCGACAGCACAACCTCAACATCATCTCCTACGCCGACGACACCCAGCTGATCCTCTCCCTCACCAAAGACCCTCACACCGCCAAAGCCCACCTCCACGAAGGAATGAAGGCCGTCGCCGAATGGATGAGGACCAGCCGACCTGAAGCTGAACTCGGACAAGACGGAGGTCCTCATCCTTGGTTCCAACCCTTCAGCCTGGGACGACTCCTGGTGGCCAACATCACTGGGAACAGCCCCGCCACCCACCGACCACGTACGCAACCTAGGGGTCATCCTCGACCCCACCCTCTCCATGACTAAGCAGGTCAACGCCATTTCCTCATCCTGATTCAACATCCTCCGAATGCTCCGCAGGATCTTCAAGTGGATCCCCACCGAAACAAGAAAAACAGTCACTCAGGCCCTCGTCACCAGCAGGCTGGACTACGGAAACGCCCTCTCACGCAGGAACGACGGCTAAGCTCCTGAGACGGCTGCAACGCATCCAGAACGCCTCTGCACGTCTTATCCTCAACATCCCCGATGCAGCCACATCACACCCCACCTGAGAGACCTGCACTGGCTCCCTGTCAACAAGAGGATAACCTTCAAGCTCCTCACCCACGCACACAAAGCACTCCACAACTCCGGACCAGCCTACCTCAACAGACGACTCAGCTTCTACACCCTCACCCGCCAGCTCCGCTCGACCAGCCTCACCCTCGCCACAGTCCCCCGCATCCGGAAAACGACCGCCGGCAGCAGATCCTTCTCCCACCTCGCCGCCAAGACCTGGAACACCCTCCCCACCAACCTCCGACAGACCCAAGACCTACTCGCCTTCAGAAGACTCCTCAAGACCTGGCTCTTCGATCAGTAGCAGCACCACCCCCTCTTCCCCCAGCGCCTTGAGACCACTCGCGGGTATGTAGTGCGCTTTATAAGTGACATGATTGATTGATTGATATTGTGTTTGTCCTTGTCTCACCTTTCCCCAGCTCCCCCTTCCCATCCATTCAATAAAGCCCTAACCCTCTTCCCCAGGTTGTGTGACCTATTGAGGTGTGACTTAATAATTTATACCATAAATGGATCATACACTTGGCTGGGCGGATGGGTAGTACTAGTGTACCCTATGGCCTGATTCACAAAGATAAAGTAAAATTTCACTTTCGGTGTAGGTTTACTCTTGCAGTGTCACTGTATTACCAGCCAGTAACTTTGTGAGTAGTAACTAAGGGTGGGCGTAGTTCGCGAAGTAGCGCTACGTGAAGCTACGCGAAGTGCACTTCGCACTACGCGATCTACGCATAGCACTACGCGAACTGCGTAGTGCGCTGTTCGCGATGATTGCACAGTGCCGGATGCTTGTCCGCACTGTGCAATCATTGAAAACGGCATCTTGCACAGTGCGGAGCTGTCTTTTACTGCCGCTCGAGTAGATTTTTACTCGAGCGGCAGCTTTCTCAACGCGGACTGGTAGTTTCTCATCGCGAGCGGTCGCGAGCATACGCGACCTCTCGCAACGAGAAACCTGACCTCCCCGCGTTGAGAATCTCGCCGGGAGGTTTATTTTCCACGCTCGCGATCGGCAACTTGATGTTGCTGATCGCGAACGAGGAAAAAGTCTCGCCGGGATGTCATTTTGCTTGCTCGCGGTCGCCAACTTGACGTTGAGGACCGCGAGCAAGCAAAAATGACCGCTGCACTACGCTACGCTTGCGCTACGCGTGTTTGCACTGTGCTACGTGCAATTCGCGTAGTGCAAAGTAGCGCAAATCTCGCAAGCTACGCGAGCGTAGCGTAGTGCTTTGCCCACCCTTAGTAGTAACTAATTAGTATTAACATTAACTCCATTTAAAATTATAGGAGTTACTTACTGCTCGCAAAGTTACTACTCGTAAGGTTAAGTTACTGATTGAAAAGTTACTAGGCTTAAACTTACACTGCAAGAGTAAAGTAACACCAAAAGTGTAACTTACTTTACCTTTGTTAATTAGGCCTTGTGCTGCTTACAAAATGTACGCAACATGCAGTAACCTTCTCCTGAATCCTAACTCAAGGTTTTTGTAAGTTTAGTTTTTTTAAATTAATTAAAAAGTTATTAGCTCCCCAGTTTGCTTAGTTGTTGTTTGTGTGACACTTTTGTAATGGTGGTCTCAGTCTTGAATTACCCCCTTACTCTGTATTTTCTTTCAGTCTAGTTGCTTGTGATGGATAATCCTTTTGAATAATCCTGCAGTTGTAGTTCACCTAGCAAGCATCGTTCAGAATGTGTTTGCTTTGTGAATGTCTTCCCTGTTAGTGTTAGCGTACTACATTAAGCATTATTACACTACATTATTACATTAAGCAGGCCCTTTGGGACACCCTGCAAAAAGGTTTGGGAAGATTGAGAGAGGAAGCTAGCCATCCCATAATCCATTCAGGTAAGAACTAAGATGCAAACTAGTTAAGAACATATTACTGAAGTTGTTCTTGGGAAGCAGAGATAAATAGGATTTAGATTTGTGTGTATGTTCTCAGCATAACCCCTAGTGGCCAATAGCTAAAAAGGGTAGAACAAGGTCTTTAATTACCTAGTATACATTTTGCTAGGTAGCTGGGGGTTGCAAAACCTCATCAAGCAATACATCAAACAGAACTAGTCTGTTCCCCCTCTGATAGCAGGGTATACTGGACTGCAGGAAGAGGTAAGTAAAGTAACCTAATGAAGAACAAATATATGTCAAGGGCGTTCAGGTAGGAAAAGCCAAGCGGTAAAAGTCGATGTACAGTATAACATATGACAATTTCAGCGGACAGCTTCTCGTTTCACTTTCATCAATAAACCACAATGCTACACTAACTAGCAATGTAATGACAAAAGACAGATAGCGAGTGAAATGTTTTGAAAAAAACATAGATTTTTTACATAAGGAAACCCATCCTCTCCACCCACAACAGGCCCACCCCTCTCCCTAAGCAAATAACCCCAAAGTACTGAGTCTGGCCCTTTCCCCCAATTTCCCTTCCCAGTTCCCACCCTCTCCACCCACAACAGTAGTCCCTCCCACCAACAAAACAGTTTTATAAAAAAGGGCCTTAAGGGCATCCTTTTCAGAGTTTATGCAGGCCATGTCCCGGGCCAGGTTCTGCTGCCCACTCGGAGCAGTTCCATCTTTTAGCGCCAAGAGACCGTCTGGTGAAAGTGCGTTTATTTACTAGAGTAATATAACATAACAACATAACATGTAGGACGCGACAGAGGAGGCAGTCTGTTGATGAAGAGGAGGAGGTGGGGGTGTTCTGCTGGGCAGCAGTTGATCCTGGCTGAAAGCGGTGCTGACGGTGGTGTGGCTTGTGGGATGGAGGCGGGTCAGGCTGGCGGCCAAAGGAACTGGAAGCATGTGCCTCCTCCTCTTCTTCTTCCAAGGCCTCCAGCAGGCGGTATTCATCCGCCACCTCCTCTGGATTCTGGAGACACAGCCAGGAGGCGATTTCCTGCTGGGATGGGTGACCTCCAGCAGCAGGAGTAGCATTATCAAGAAAGAAAAAAATGAAAAACTCAAATTGTAATGCTCAGTGCAAAAACTTGTTTATACTATAGTGGCACAGTAGCAGAACATTACTAGTCCCCTTGGGCCATTGGACATTTTTATGTGATTAATTGCAGGGCCAAGTATTTCCACACATGCATCACATAATGCAATAGCATTGACTTCAAGGAATTAAGCCAGAATACCAACATAATCAAAAAGTGATTTTTTTAAAGGATTTCATAGTGAAACTGAACAGACACTTTGTGTGTTATGAATTGCCTCTCATTAATGAGTAAGGCATATATGCTGCACAATTAATAGTATACTTGACTATAGTATATGTGCAATTTTAATGGAGGCATGCTGGTGGGTCTGCTACTCTGCAGCATGTTTTTTGGGACCTGTAATGGCATGATCATTTATTAACTTATTTTAATTAATTTCAATGACCTTGCTCTTCTGCAACTGCCCCTCCAATTCTATCTTGACTCCAAACGTAGGGGCAGATTGGATACTCCGTTACACACGTGCCGTATCACGGATATCCCATCCGCCATAAGTAGACAGTGCACAGATTATAAACGATGCACTGTAGTACAGCGAACAGTGTATATGTTATTTGACGCATTTGTCACAGAGTATCCCGTCCGCCAAAGTCTAACTCGGGCACTTAGTCCCACATTACACCCTGGCCTCCACCACAAATTATTTTAAACAAATGCCTTCACTTAGCAGTAGGGAAAGTTACTTTACAGGAAGGTAAATTAGAAGGATTAAGATAAGGAAAGGTTTAGCTGTGGAATGGTTGGGTGTCACTGATCATCCTACGATTTTGCTTAGTCACATTGGTTGACGACGTGACAGAAGGAACAAATTGGGATAGGCATAAATCCATCATGGAAGCCATGAAATACAAGTCACTTGGTCAGAAAAATGTCACACATGCCAAGATGGAATTTACAATTTTTTGTAGGCTGGGAGAGGAGGAAAGAATGTTGAAGTGACGTACTAGTAGGTGACTGAGTGGGCACTGAGAAGCACACTTTGTGTTTGGTTTGTATGCATTGAAACTTTGTAATGCTGTGCTGTTAACTGAAGGAGACGTACATTTCACCTCCTACACTGCACCGCCGAATTAATCCATGCTGCAGTTTTAGGTGGCAAAATGCAGCGGGCAGGGAAATGATGGGTGGGATATCTGCCTTGCTTAACAAATGCAGTATTGTCAATAAGAACACAAGGTGACTTACCACTTGTCTCTGCCACCACTGGGACTTCTCCCGCTCTGACCTCCTCGGCCTCCTCTGTCCCTGGCTGGCTGCTGGCATTAGCTGCGGCACTGGTGATCTGTGCGCCTAGGAAAAAACATAATGTACCCATTTTAGATACCAGATTAGCCACCTAAGTAATTATTTTGCTCAAAGTACAACTGCAATACCTCACTACAGTACAGTTAGCTATTTTCTATCTAAACTACCACTTTGGAAGGTTTTTTGGTTGACAGCATGTTAAAAGAGCCAGATAGTTAAGTAAGCTAAAAACATGTTTCTTCTAATGGGGGATAAGACTACAAAAGGATGAGAGTGAAACACAATGAAGGGGTGGAAGGGAATGGTCAATGAGGACAAATGGTATTGGTTGCTAATGGCATCTCATTCCTGCCATGTTGCAGAGTCATGGAAACCGCTAGTATACTAACATTGAGGGCCTATGACTATGGCCACTCTATCTCTCTGTCCCTGTACTTTTTGACTGTTTGATAAAGAAAGCCTTCTCAACCAACATGTTTGGTGAATAGTTTACTTTGGCATATGAGCCTCTTCACATTACCAAAAATGTGTTTTCTTAACGGTACTACACAAAACATATAAAAGAGGGGCGACAGAAAGCTTACTAGAAAAGGGAGTCGAAGAAAGCTACAGACAGGAGAAAGTCAGCTGCAGAAACAGGAAATGTAAAAAACACATGGCAATGCAGGGATGACACATTAGATAGGGGAGTTGAAAAAAGGTATATAATATAAATAAACAAGGACATCATTTTGCTAGTGGGAAGAGGTAAAAGTAAGAACTAACAATAAACATGACTTACAGGGCCAGCAGAAAATAGACGCTGGTGGTGGCAGCCGTTTGGCCCTCGGATGACCTCTTGCCCTTGGGTGCTTATGAAACAAATAAAGAAGATTAAAAAAATGAAAAGTGGTACTCTCGACAAAAAACATTTTGACAGGCACAGCATTGTGCTTTCTAAATCAGATAGCCCATTCCGAGTTTCCTAACCTAAAATTACATTTTGAACTACTCATGCATTGCCCGAATGATCTTTGCTTCTCCGCCCCTTTTTGATGGGTTAAGTCAGTCTCCCTTTGCATACTGCTCATCAGGGAGATTGGAACTGTATCAGCTACCTAAAGGCACAGGGAAGAAAGCTAACACCCCTGATATACTACTATCTTAATAGTGACTGGAGTAGGCATCCCTTCAATCAGCCCAAGTGAGCACTTGGATAGCTCATGCTGGAACAGAATCCAGACAGTAATATTCTCTTGACGTCCACTCCACTCCTATGGTGCAACACCATCCCTGTCAGTCTGGCACAATGCACTACTCTCAGATCCCAGATTTATCAATGGTTTGTGTTGTCCTTGCCACTAATGATTGTTTTTGTGCAAGGAGCTGTCCCCTTCCTGCAAAAAATCAATCCAGGGTGCAGTGTAATGTAGCACCCGTGCTTAATGGCGCAAGGGTGCCTGCATTGACGTTAAGCAGCACTTGGTGTACCAGCACAGGGAGAGAAAAGGAATGTGCCATATCTTGATAAATTAATAAATATGTTGCATTCCTGCCCTATCCCTATGACACAGCACAGAAAGTTGCCTTGCTGCCCTGCGCTGTAAGAAATTTTGATAACTCTGGGCCCAAAGAACTCAGCAAAGTGTATAGATAAACCTCGACATATTACATCACATGCCCACTTCTTCTGGAATAAAGACAGTGGACGCAACTGCAAGGACTCTCTGATGCTAAAAGTGCATTTATTTATGTGAGTGGCAAACACTGTTAAAAAACATGCCTGAATATGGTACCACTCTCATAAATAAAATGCCCTTTTAATTGTTGCCTCCCCTACCCCCATGACTACTGACCCTCTTGCACCTCACTCTACGGCCCCGGTAACCCAGGGGCGAAGCCACAGCCTTACTTCCCCTGTCCCGCCCAGGCCTCCTCCGCAAATCACCATTACTTCTGACCCCCCCACTCTACACTCCTCTATTCCGGTGATCATGGGGAGAAGTCGTATCCCGACCTCCCTGGCTCACCCAGACCTCCCCGCAACTCATCTCCATCCATTCCGGCTGTCCCCCAAAATCAATCCTGAACCCATCAACTGCATGCTTGTCAACTGCCAATCGGCTGCACGACATGCAACAGAAATTGCGGAAACCATCCTTAGTGAAGCCATTGACATCGCGTTTCTTACAGAAACCTGGCTCAAAGCTCACTCCTCATCTATTCTTGATCTACTCTCTCCTCCGGGCTACTCCATCCTCAGAAAAGATAGGCTTGGTAAAATTGGAGGGGGTCTAGCCATCATCTATAAAGACAATCTACAAATCTCCCTTGTTCAGAACCCCGAGCAAACCACCTTCGAATACATGGGAGCCGAACTTAAAGTTCAGGGTTCCCCCCCATTCGACTACATAATATCTACCATCCCCCGGAGACCCTATGCCCTTTGTGGAGGAATTTTCTGACCTGCTCTCCCAAGCCTCGATATCTAACTCTAAAACCTCTTCCTCGGAGACTTTAATATTCATTGGAACAATAATGATAATCCTTCGGTCATCATCCTCAATGACCTCTCGATGTTACTGACGTCAAGCAACTCTGCCATGCACCAACACATTCCAAAGGGGCTACCCTTGATGCTATCATTACTAGCAAAGATCTTGCTTCCCTTTCCCACATTGTCCCCATCGACTGGTCAGACCATCACCTTATCCTCTTCACTATCAATAGCTCCATACCTCCCCGGCCTCTCAAAACATTAAACACTGGAAACTAACTAGAAATCTTCACCTTATTCCTCCAGGTGTTCTGGAGACTAAGATTAAAGCAAAACTTCAACTGTCACCTCCCTCACAAGATGCTAATGACCTTACCGAACACTACAACAAATCCATCATTGAGGTCCTTGACCAAATTGCCCCTGCCAAACTAAAACCACAAAAAACAACCCCCTAAATCCTGGTTTAACACTGATCTTAACAACGAAAGACGCTCGCTTAGGCTGACCGAGCGCACGTGGAGACAACACCCTCGCCACCAAATCTTGCCCTCCTTAGAACCGCTAGGGCTAATTACAAAAACACATCCTCAATGAAAAGGCCTCCTTTCTCCGCACACAACTCGATCGGGCCAAAAATAGACCCAGGGAACTATTCAGCATTATTAAAAATCAAACAGCTTCTGCCCCCCAAATTAATGGCCTCTGTGGAAAGATGTGAAGAAATCGCAAACTTCTTTTCCGAAAAAATCGCTAAGATTGATCTATCCTTTACTCCATCCCCCCGCCATTGTGCTCCCTACCCCTCCTTGACCCCCCGCCCAAGTCTCCTTTCACACCTCCGCCCCCTCCTGACTCTGTCCATCCCCCTTCCATCGTCGCCCTTCCGGCTCATCTCCAGACCATCCCACAGCCAAAAAATAATGCATCCTGGTTTAACTTCAGCCCAGTTACTGAGCGGGAAGTCTACAACATCATCACTAAGCTTAAACCCTCCTCTCATACCATGGACCCTCTCCCCGCCAACCTTGTTAAAGAGTTGAAACATATCATCACCCCTTATTGGACTAACATCATCAACTCCTCCTTTGCCACAGGAGGTGTCCCTGTCTCCCTCCAACTCGGCCAAATTACTCCCACCCTCAAAAATGCTAATGCTGACCCCACCGACCTGAATAATCTGCGCCCTATCTCTAATTTGCCGCTTCTATCCAAGGCCCTCAAAAAATGTGCCCTGTGCCAACTAGACAAGCACATTGACTCCTTCAGCCTTTTGGATACATTACAGTCAGGCTTTAGAAAAGGCTGCAGTACCGAAACTGGGATGCTCAACATTGTTGATGACATCCACCACTCCCTTGACAAAGGAGAAGCCTCCCTTCTCATCCTTCTTGACCTCTCTGCGGCTTTCGATACTGTCAACCACTCCGCCTTACTGAACACCCTCGAAAATCGGTTCGGCCTCAATGGTCCTGTCCTTGAATGGTTCTCCTCCTTCTTTCACCACAGAACCCAACAAATTAAGATCAGCCAGTGCCTCTCTAAACCCACTCCTGTCCCACTGGGCGTTCCCCAGGGTCCATTCTCTCTCCCTCCCTATTTAACCTCTTCATGGAGCCCCTCACCCTCATTCTCAAGCAAGCAGGAATCAACTACCACCTCTATGCGGATGATACCCAGCTTTACTATAAGATCAAATCCCAATCTGATATTCTTCACCTTAATGATGCCCTGACCAAGATACAACAATGGTTCCATCACAATCACCTTAAACTCAACCCCAAAAAACGGAAGTCATTCTCTTCGCTCCTAAAAACAACCGACTCCCCATCCTTCACTGGATCTCTGACCTTAAAGCTCTCAATTGCTCTCTGTCCACCTCTAACTCAGTTAAATCCCTCGGAATAAGCATTGATCAGAACCTCAGCCTCTCTCCCCACATAAAAACGCTGCCAAAGGCGCTCTTTTCTCTCTTCTTCACCTCAAGAAAATCAAACCCTTCATTCCTGCTGATGACTTCAAACTAGTTGTTCAATCACTAGTACTTTCTAGACTGGACTATGGCAATGCCATTCTCTCTGGAACTCCGAAAGTCTACTTAGCCCCAATAAAATCTGTCCTTAACCTCGCAGCCAGGCTTATCTCAGATTGTAAGCGGTATGACCACATCTCCCCCATCCTCAAAGAACTCAAGTGGCTTCCCATTGAAGGCCGATCCACCTACAAGAATGCTTGCATTACGCATAAAGCCCTGCACCATCAAACCCCAGCGTATCTCCCGGATAAACTCCACAAAACGGGCTGCTCAAGAGAATTGAGGAGTACAAATACTCTTATGCTAGTCCCCCTCTTGGTTAATAAGAAAGCCACCCAACTCCGCTCTTTCTCCGGCAATGCACCTACTATTTGGAACTCACTCCCTAAAGATCTACGCTGCAATCCCTCCTACCCCAGCTTCAAAGAGATCTTAAAAGGCACCTTCTCAACAAATACTGGGGTCCTTAAACCTACCACTATACGGGGTTCCACATCCTGCTCATGCTATTGTCAGATGCCCCCACTTTATACTTGATTCACTGCACCCCACTCCTCCCATCCTTACATATACTTCCACTTCCCCCTTACTAGTCCTCCTATAATCATGACCTAGCCCCACATGCCACCTCCTCTCCCTTCACCCTCCTCTGCTCCCCCTACCTCTTTACTGTCTCCCCCTTCCCAGTTAACCCATGTTAGTCCTGCCAACCAACTCCGGCTATGGCCTAATTTGTACCTTTGACTTTCTCGACCTTGTATTGACTGTTCTTGGCTTATGGTTTTGATTATTTGGCACTGCTTTTTGTACAAATGTTATTTTGCAACTTGCTCCTCTCTTAACCCTTGTGAAGCGCTCTGATACCTTTGGGTCTAGCCAGCGCTATATAAAACTGTTTAAATAAATAAATAAAATAAATAAATATATATATATATATTCACTGAAAAAACCACAAGTTTCAGGGACGTTATAGTTAGTCCGCGACTGGACCGCGCCCAGCGCCAGAACCCCTGGAACCCACCGATGCAACACCACTCGACGGACCTACGACGCCGCCACACTCACCGCACTCAATGCCGGCCGGAACCCTGCCTGCTACCGAGCCTCACCGAGACGCACCCACGGACCCTTCACCTGCCAAACCTGCCGATTCACCTGCCCCCGGACGTGCACCACCTCCGCCAAGTCGAGCACCAGCAGCAACCACCTGAAATGCATCCTGTTGAACACCCGCTCCGTCCACAGGCACGCCGTGGAACTCTGGGACCTGCTCGACGCAACAGCACCGGACATCGCCTTCCTCACCAAAACCTGGATGAACGCCTCCTCAGCGCCCGACATCGCTTGCATAGCCATCCCGGACGGATACAAGATCTCCCGGAGGGACCGCGTCAACCAGACGGGAGGAGGCATCGCCATCGTACACAAGAACACCATCCGCATCTCGACTAACTCCGACGAGACCTTCACCGCCGCCGAACACCTACACTTCCAGATACACACTGACCCCAAGACCACCCTCCGAGGCACCCTCATCTACAGACCCCCGGGACCACGCACACTATTCAGCGAAGACATCGCAGACTTCATCAGCCCGCACGCCATGCCCTCCGCCGACTACATCCTCCTAGGGGACCTCAACTTCCACCTGGAGAACAACAACGACAGAAACACCACCGCCCTGCTGGACAACCTCGCCAACCTCGGACTCAAGCAACTGGTGAACACGCCCACCCACTACGCCGGCCACACGCTAGACCCCGTCTTCTCGTCCAGCAAGCACATCTCCTTCAGCCACGCCACCGGACTCCACTGGACCGACCACAGCTGCATCCACTTCAGCTTCAGAAAGACTGCGACCCACCACCACCCGCAACAGGCTCCCCGCCGGAGCTGGAGCAAGATCACCGCCGAGCAGCTCACCGCCTCCCTCAGCCAGAACACACCCACCAACACAACGGACCCAAACGAAGCAGCCAGTAACCTCGATAAGTGGCTGACCGCCTGCGCCGACGACCTCGCACCACTAAAAAACCCTCCCAGCAGACCCGGAAGCAAGAAAACCCCTTGGTTCACCAACGAACTCAAGGAATCCAAGAAGAACTGCCGCACTCTCGAGAAAACCTGGCGACTCGACCAGACCACAGACAACAGGACCGCCCTCAAGCACGCCACCCGCAAACACCACCAGCTGATCCGTGCCACCAAGAAGTCGGCACTCAAAGAACGACTGGACAACAACGCCCATGACAGCAAGGAACTTTTCAGCATCGTCAAAGAGTTCTCCAACCCCAGCGCCGGAAACAACGACATCACCCCTCGCAAGACCTCTGCAACTCACTCTCCGCGTTCTTCCACCGCAAGATCACCGACATACATAACAGCTTCGACGCACAAACCACGCACCCTACCGCCGAACCAACGCCCGCCACCACCACCCTCTGCAACTGGACCCCGATCAGCACCGAAGACACCACCCGCACGATGAACTCCATCCACTCCGGATCACCAACCGACTCCCTGCCCACACCACGTCTTCAACAAAGCCGACGCCACCATTGCACCCCATCTCCGGGACATCATCAACTCCTCCTTCCTCACCGCCACCTTCCCGGAGAGCTGGAAGCACGCCGAGCTTACCGCCCTCCTGAAGAAACCAACGGCGGACCCCACCGACCTCAAGAACTACCGTCCCATCTCGCTCCTTCCGTTTCCGGCCAAAGTCATCGAGAAGACCGTCAACAGACAGCTTGCCGCCTTCCTCGAGACGAATGGATCCTCGACCCCTCGCAGTCCGGGTTTCGGGCCAACCACAGCACCGAGACCGCCCTTATCGCAGCCACCGACGACATCAGAACCCTAACCGACAACGGGGAAACAGCTGCCCTCATCCTCTTGGACCTCTCCGCGGCGTTCGACACCGTCTGCCACCGCACCCTAGTGAAGCGCCTCAGCAACATCGGAATCCGAGAGAAAGCACTGGAATGGATCATCTCGTGCCTCGCCGGAAGAACCCAGAGAGTCCGCCTCCCCGTTCAGATCCGAAGCCACCGAAGTCATCTGCGGCGTTCCACAAGGATCTTCACTCAGTCCAACCCTCTTCAACGTCTACATGAGCCCCCTCGCAGCCATCGCACGCCAACACAACCTCAACATCATCTCCTACGCCGACGACACCCAGCTGATCCTCTCCCTCACCAACGACCCTACCACCGCCAGAGCCAACCTACACGACGGGATGAGAGACGTCGCCGACTGGATGAGGAACAGCCGCCTTAAACTGAACTCAGACAAGACGGAAGTCCTCATCCTGGGCTCATCACCCTCCGCCTGGGACGACTCCTGGTGGCCCCCCGCCTGGGCACCGCGCCCAAGCCAACGGACCACGCACGCAACCTGGGCTTCATCCTGGACTCCTCCCTGTCGATGACCAGACAAGTCAACGCCGCCTCATCTTCATGCTTCAACACCCTGCGCATGCTCCGCAAGATCTTCAGATGGATCCCCACTGAAACCAGGAAGACCGTCACCCAGGCACTCGTCACCAGCCGACTGGACTATGGGAACACCCTCTACGCCGGAACCACAGCCAAACTTCAAAAAGACTCCAGCGCATCCAGAACGCCTCCGCACGACTCATCCTGGACATCCCCGACACAGCCACATCACCGGACACCTGAAAGACCTGCACTGGCTCCCCGTCAGCAAGAGAATCACGTTCAGACTCCTCACCCACGCACACAAGGCCCTCCACGACCTGGGCCCAAAGTACCTCAACGACCGCATGACCTTCTACACGCCCACACGCCAGCTACGATCAACCAGCCACGCCCTCGCCACCGTACCACGCATCCGCAGAACCACCGCCGGAGGAAGATCCTTCTCCTACCTGGCAGCCAAGACCTGGAACTCCCTCCCCACTCACCTTCGGCGAACCCAGGACCATCTCTCCTTCAGGAAGCAGCTCAAGACCTGGCTGTTCGAGCAGTAACTTACCCCCTCCCCCAGCGCCTTGAGACCCTCCCGGGTGAGTAGCGCGCTCTATAAATGCCGTGATTGATTGATTGATTGACATTTCACTCTTACAAAAGCAGAGAAATTCATTCGCTGAGCTAACTATAACTCGCGCCCCCGCAATTCACTGCTGATGACATCACATATTACATCACTCATTACATGCAATGTCAGCCTAACTATAACGTCCCTGAAACTTGTGGTTTTTCAGTGAATATCTAAGGTTTTTTAAATGCTAATTCCTAACTATAACGTCCCTGAAACCTGTGGTTTTTACAGTGAATTTCTAAGGTTTTTTAAATGCTAATACTAACTATAACGTACCTGAAACCTATGGTTTTTTCAAATAAATTTCTAAGGTTTTTTAAATGCTAATTTCTAACTATGCCTACATAGGTAGGGCATGTGCAGAAAGAGGAAGAAAGGCAAAGAAAGAAGCAAGAGAAGTGCAGAAAGAAGCAAGAGAGGTGCAGAAAGAAACAAGAGAGGTGCAGAAAGAGGAAGAAATGTGCAGAAAGAAGCAAGAGAAATGCAAAAAGAGACAACAGAAGTCCAGAAAGAGGAAGGAAGAAAGGTGCAAAAAGAAGCAAGTGAAGTGCAGAAGGAAGCAACAGAGGTGCAGAAAGAGGCCTACTTCGACTGTACCTTTCCATAGACTCAAACAACGTAGCCTAATCACTAATCCTTCTCCCAAGATGTCTTAAACCTCACTTTTCTCTTGAAGCTTCACTATTCATCGACTGCTCAGAATGTTATGCCTACCAAATGTAAAACAGCAATCCTATCCATATCACTGTTGTAAGTCTGACCAAGTTTGTGAAGGTATGCATGCGTGTGTCTCTGCTTTTACCTAGTGACATGTTACATAAACATAAACATACAAATACTTAAATACCTGTGTTTCAAACAGCATACTCTGTACATGTGTGTACAAAAAGGTAGAAGCAAGAAAAGTGCAGAAAGAAGCAACAGAGGTGCAGAAAGAGGGAAGAGGGTGCAGAAAGAGGCAAGAGAAGTGCGGAAAGAAGCAACAGATGTGCAGAAAAAGGCAAAAAGAGGCAACAGAGGTGCAGAAACAGGCAGGAGAGGTGCAGAAAGAGGAAAGAGAGGTGCAGAAAGAGGCAAGAGAGGTGCACAAAGAGGGAAGAAGGGTGCAGAAAGAGGCAAGAGGGGTGCAGAAAGAAGCAAGAGATGTGCAGAAAGAAGCAAGAGAAGTGAAGAAAGAAGCAAGAGAAGTGCAGAAAGAAGCAACAGAGGTGCAGAAAGAGGGAAGAGGGTTGCAGAAAGAGGCAAGAGGGGTGCAGAAAGAGGCAAGAGGTGCAGAAAGAAGCAAGAGAGGTTCAGAAAGAAGCAACAGATGTGCAGAAAAAGAAAAGAGAAGTGCAGAAAGAGGCAACAGAGGTGTAGCAACAGGTAGAAGAGGTACAGAAAGAGGGGAGAGGGGTGCAGAAAGAAGCAAGTGAGGTGCAGAAAGAGACAACAGTAGTGTAGAAAGAGGAAAGATAGGTACAGAAACAGGCAAGAGAAGTGCAGAAAGAGACAAGAGAAGTGCTGAAAGAAGCAACAGATGTGTAGAAAGAAGCAAGACAAGTGAATAGCAGAAAATTGCAGAAAGAAAAAAGAGGTGCATAAAAAAGCAAGAGAAGTCCAGAAAGAGGCAAGTGAGGTTCAGAAAGAGACAAGAGAAGTGCACAAAGAGGCAAGAGAGGTACAGAAATAGGCAAGCGAGGTACAGAAACAGGCAAGAGGGGTGCAGAAAGATGCAAGAGAAGTACAGAAAGAAGCAACAGAAGTACAGAAGGAGGCAGGAGAACTGCATAAAGAGGCAAGAGAGTTGCAGAAACAGGAAAGAGAGGTGCAGAAAGAGGAAAGAGGATTGCAGAAAGAGGCAAGAGGGATACAGAAAGAAGCAAGAGAGTTGTAGGAAGAAGCAAGAGAAGTGCAGAATGAACCAACAGAGGTGCAGAAAGAGGCAAGAGGGATGAAGAAAGAGGCAAGGGAACTGCAGAAAGAGGCAAGAGAGTTGCAGAAACAGGCAAAAGAGGTGCAGAAAGAGAGAACAGGGCTTCAGACAGAGGCAAGAGAGGTGTAGAAAGAGGGAAGAGGGATGCAGAAAGAGGCAAGAGGGGTGCAGAAATTTGCAAGAGAGGTGCAGAAAGAAGCAAGAGCAGTGCAGAAAGAACCAACAGAG
The DNA here is from genome assembly GCA_963921515.1 of Calotriton arnoldi. Lineage (NCBI taxonomy): Eukaryota > Metazoa > Chordata > Amphibia > Caudata > Salamandridae > Calotriton > Calotriton arnoldi. Next base: position 91,755 of record CAWUFW010006467.1, read on the forward strand.
GTGCTCAAAGAGGCAAGACAACTGCAGAAAAAGAGGTGCATAAAGAGGTAAGAGGGGTACAGAAAGAAGCAAGAGAGATGTGGAAAAAAGCAAGAGAAGGTCAGAAAGAACCAACAGAGTGCAGAAAGAGGTTAGAGGGGTACAGAAAGTGGCAAGAGAACTGCAGAAAGAGGCAAGAGAGTTGCAGAAACAGGCAAAAGAGGTACAGAAAGAGAGAACAGGGGTGCAGACAGAGGCACAAGAGGTGCAGACAGAGGGAAGAGGGGTGCAGAAAGAAGCAAGAAAGGTGCAGAAAGAAACAAGAGCAGTGCAGAAAGAACCAACGGAGGTGCTCAAAGAGGCAAGAGAACTGCAGAAAGAGAGGTGCAGAAAGAGTCAAGAAAGGTGCAGAAAGAGGGAAGAGAAGTGCAGAAAGAAGCAACAGAGGTGCGAAAAGAGGGAAGAGGGGTGCAGAAAGAGGCAAGAGAAGTGCAGAAAAAGAAAGAAAGGTGCACAAAGAAGCAAGAGTAATGCAGAAAGAGGGAAGAGAGGCCCAGAAAGAAGCAAGAGTGGTTTGCGCACCATTAGTACTAATTTAACACCCACATTTAGCAATAAGTAACAGGTGACCATTCCAGGTCACTACGCTGTAACACTTGTCGCTGCATTTTTGGTAACGTTTGAGCCGTTTGAGCTAGAAACAAGGTTTTTATTGTTCAAATCTGCAGATTATGCAGCAGATGATGGATTATGTGGCAAATGCAGAAAATGTCTAATTATGCGAAAATTGGTGCAGCCGAACAGTCGCATAATTCCAGTGGCCCTCCGACTAGGTCCAGAAGTGCTCCTCAGTGGTTCCTTCTTTTTTTGTCTCATTGAGTTTATAGTTTAGCTTCTATGGAAATGAGGAAGACTAAACCTGAGGTTATCACTCCACAACACAGACTACCATACCACATAATTACTCTCCATAACACATAATCCCACTCTACATAATTCCTATACACTAAATACCACATACTTTCTATCCACATAATTTCACTGCACAACATACCACATAATTCCACAACACACAATGGACATCCACTCCAAAAAACATTAGTAAAAAACTTTTACATTTACAACGCCAACAGCCCTAACTTTCGCAAATGCGAGACCTATTACATTGCAAATGCTTCTTTAACTAGTAGTCGTGTTTACAGAGTGGTGGAGAAAGGGGGCTGGGCCTCCAAGCAGTGCTCAGGAATTCCGCTGCATTGCACTTACAGGAGGTACCAGGAGGTCTTCTTGGCCCCCAAAGTCCCTCAGCAGTAAAGTGGACTTCATCCCCCAACCAGTAGTGTGCCAGGAGGCGCATTTGCAGAGTGGTGGAGAAAGGGGGGCGTGGCCTCCGAAGAACTCTTAGCAATCCCATTGTGTTGGACTTACTGGAGGTAACAGGAGGGGTAGTTGGCCCCCAACTACCCCTCCTATTACCTCCAGTAAGTCCCACAAAGGACTATTGCTAAGTTCTCATAGCAGGCCACACCCCCTTTCCCCACCGATCTGCAAACGCGCTCCCTGGCACGCTCTTGGATGGGGATTGAAGTCCCCTTTGCCGCTGAGGGTCCTTAGGGGCCAACTAGCCTACCTGTTACCTCCAGTAAGCCCCACACAATGGGATTGCTGAGAGGTGGACACAGGCTACGCCCCCTATCTCCACCACTCTACAAACGCACCTCCTGGTGCGCTCTTGGTTGGGGGATGAAGTCCCCTTGCCTCCTGAGTGTCCCTGGGGGCCAACTAGCCCTCCTCTTATCTCTAGTAAGCCCCACACAGCTGGATTGCTGAGAGTAGTCACAGGCCATGCCCCCTTTTTACACCACTTTAAAACGAGCCTCCTGGCGCACTGCTGCTTGGGGGATGAAGTCCACTTTAGTCCTGAGGTCTTCAGGACACAAGAGGACCTCATCACCCCACCAGCAGTGCGCAAAGAGGCACGTTTGCAGAGTGGTGTAAAAATGGGTGTGGCCTCGGACCACCTCACAGCAATCCAACTGTGTGGGGCTTACTGGAGGTACCTGGTGGGCTAGTTGGCCCCTAAGGACCCTTAGGATTCAAGGAGACTTAATCCCCCAACCCAGAACGTACCAGGAGGCACGTTTGCAGAGTGGTGCAGGGAGGGGGCGGGGCCTCCAGCAAGATGCCGGCTTATCTTTTCTGTCTTCTTTTTGGAAGGGGGGCTGTGTGGTCCCCCTTCCCTTTATACTTTTTGGGCTGTGGGGACCCCATCCACCAGGGCCTGAGCCATTTAAAAAAAAAACAATAAAAAAAAAAACCTTGCGATCCCTGCCGGCTCCTTGCCTCCTGCGGGAGCCAGCATTGCTTTTGGACAAAGGGAGCTGCAAACATTCAGCTCCCTTTGCCCAAAAGCAAATCTGCTTCGCTTCATGGAAGCAAGAGCAGTTTTTCTGCTCTCGCTTTTAGGAAGCGAAGCTGAAGTTTGCTATGGCAGGACGGGAGCAGTGCTCCTGCCCTGCCATAGCAAACTGCAATGTCCCAGGGGTGGGCACTCCGGGACATTTCTGGAGCCGGCTCTGAGGGGTGGTGCTGCCCAGGGCCAAGGAGGGCTCCTGGAAGGGGGGCACGTGGCCCCCTCCCAACTAGTTTAAAGCCCTGGGGAGGTGGTGGTCCCTGGGGCTGAGGGTCCACAACAGACCCCCATATTTGAATAAAGTGTGCCCTGGGGAGGTGGTGGTCCCCGGGGCAGTGTGGGGGGCTTGAGCCCCCCACATCGTTTTTAAAAGTAGCCCCAGGGAGGTGGCGGTCCCTGGGGCTGCGGGGGGGCTGCGTGACCCCCCCCCGCATTTAAAGCATATAGCCCCGGGGAGGTGGTGGTCCCTGGAGCAGTGTGGGGGGGCAGGAGCCCCCCCACACTCAATTACTATTAAAAAGCCCCGGGGAGGCGGCGGTCCCTGGGTCTTGGGGGGCCCACGAGGCCCCCCACCCATAATAAATTAAAGCACCGGGGAGGTGGCAGTCCCCAGGGCTGCAGGGGGCCTCGTGCCCCCGCACATTAGTAACAAAGCTCCAGGGAGGTGGCGTTCCCCAGGGCTGCGGGGGCCCCCGGGCTCCTGCTACATAATTATGTATTGCCTAAAACAAACGAAGCGCAGGATTCTGCGCTTCGTTTTTTAAAATTTCCGTCGGATTCACGGACCCTACACTGTGGGACCCCCTGAGCAGGCCGAGGGGGTCAGGGTGTTTCTACCCTGCCCCATTGTCTTATTTTTTATCTTTTTTTCACCTTTTATCTTGTGACTCAGTTCAACCGAGTCACAAGATGGCTGCCAACATTTCCTAGTTTGAAGTGTTAGCAGCCAATCATCCAATCAAGCTCTTGCTCTGGAGGGTTCGCGGATCAACCGCGGTCACCAGATACTAATATTTGTTTATGTATGAATTTCTCAGGAACTACTGAACGGATTTACACCATTTAAAAAAAAGGTCGCCTTCTGAACCAAGACCTACCTTTTTGCCAAATTTGGTGTAATTCCGTTCAGCAGTTCGAGCTGTAGCCTTGTCTAAAGTTTTCTACGGAAATTAACATGGAGAAAATGCGTTTTGGGACCCCTCTTTTTCTCGGCCCCCACTTGACGAATCCCCCCAAAACTTTCAGGACAGGAGCTGACTGGAGCGTTCAATTAGTTTTGAAAATTTCGCAAAGATTCGTCAACCGGCGCCATAGATATTGGCAATAGTAAAAACGATTTTTGAATAGAAACAAGGTCCTAACTATAACTACCTACTGGCGACCGCCAGGAGGTAATATTTTATATAGATAGATATATACATACATTAACACAATTTATACACACATGTAATTTACATTTTATAACAAATGAACACATTCACATTTTATATAAATATATTATATTTATATATACTTACATCATGAATAATGAATATGCACACTTATTAACCGGTGTGAAATATATCAATTTTTCTAAATAGAAATAAATAAACATATATATATATATATGTGATAAAGGCCGCAGGCTTGCGGTCGAAACGCGTCTCTTGACATGAAATTGCAATAAATCTTTCTTTCTGCATCTACAATGGAGTCTGTGCCCGTGTTTTACCCGGCGTGGTTTAACTTTGGGATCCTGTTATATATATATATATATATATATATTATAGTGTATATTATATTATATATTATGTGTGTGTGTGTATATATATATATATATATATATATATATATATATCTATCCAAAATCAAGTTGCCTGGAATGAGAGGGCCCACACGAGGAGTCAATTGTTTGCCACTTCTTTAATGGGGGATGCAGTGTGAAATACAGCAGATTGCTTCACTGAAATCCAGTCCAGCCCAACGCGTTTCGTGCTTGGCGCACTTACTCATGGGCTCAGGGCTTCAAAAGAGTTCGGCCACGGTAATTTTATCCAGCACCAGTTCACAAAAAAACATCTTTCACCCTGCCCAGGTGGGCGTGGCTACCCCCGTGGCCTGCTGGTACTTGTGGTGCCTTCAATTTCCCTCCCGTGAGTCACCGTGGGACCACCACCCCCTGGGGCTTTCAATTAAAAATGGTGCGGGAGGGCACTCGGCCCTCCCGCAGCCCCGGGGACCGCCACCCCCCGGGGCTTATTTTTTTTAAATTAAAATTACCTGTGTGGGGGGGCTCGAGCCCCCCCATACGCCCCGGGGACCGCCACCTCCCAGGGGAACTAAGAATTTGAATGCGGGGGTCCGTTTCGGACAACCGAGCCCCGGGGACCACCACCTACCCGGGGCTTTGCACATGTTGGGAGGGGGGCCGCGCGGCCCCCCTCCTGGAGCCCTTGATGGCCCAGGGGGCCCCCACCCCCCAGGGCCGGCTCCTGCAGTGTCCCGGGGTGCCCACCCCCGGGACACTGTAGTTTGCTATGGCAGGGCAGGAGCCTCGCGGCTCCCGCCCTGCCATAGCAAACTGCTTTGGTTTTTGGAAGAGAGAGCAGGAAACCTGCTCTCTCTTCCAAAAACCAAAGATGATTGTTTTTCCACACGGGGAGCTGCATCTTAGCAGCTCCCCATGTGGAAAAGCAATGCCAGCTCCCGAGGGACGCGGGGAGCCGGCTGGACCGTGGGGGTATTGGGGACCCCCCCACGGTCCCCAACGGAGAGGGCCAGCCCCAGGGGATGGGGTCCCCGGGGCTACAAGTGGCCCAGGAGGGGGGCCACACGGCCCCCCTCCCCAAAATTGAAATTTAAAAAAATATATTAAAAAAAAAACAAAGGCCGGCCCCGGGGATGGGGTCCCCGGGGCCATAAGTGGCCTGAGGAGGGCAATGCAGCCCCCTCCAAAAGAATTTTTTTTTAAATAAGGCCAAGCCCCGGGGGATGGGGTCCCCGGGGCCGATTAAGGCCTCGGGAGGGGGGCCACGCGGCCCCCTTCCAAATTTTTTGTTTAAAAAAATAAATAAATAGGGGGCAGGCCCTGGGGGATGGGGTCCCCAGGGCAAATAAATTACAAAAAGAAGGAGGGCCACACAGCCCCCCTTCTTAAAAAAAAAGAATAAAAAAAAAAAGACCGGCATCGCTCCGGAGGCCACGCCCCCTCCTTGCAGAACTCTGTAAACGCGCCCCCTGGCACGTTTGCAAATGGGGAACGAATTCCCCTTGAATACTGGGGGTCCCTGGGGGCCAACTAGCCCACCAGGAACCTCCAGTATGCGCCAGGGGGCTGCGTTGCAGAGAGGTGTTCTGAGGCCACGTCCCTTTTTACACCTCTCTGCAACGCAGCTCTGTGGCGCTTAATGGAGGTAGCTGGTGGACTAGTTGCACCCCAGGGACCCTCAGGATTCAAGGGGACTTAATCCCCCGACTTAAAACGCGCCACGGGGCGCGTTTGCACAGTGGTGAAGGGAGGGGGCGGGGACTGAGGTGACATGTGTGCAAACACGCCCTGTGGCTTAAACTTTACAGAAACACACAGTCACTGGATGATGTCATCAGTGATGTCATCAGTGATGTCACTGACCATGTCATGAGTGATGTAATATGTGACGTCATCAGCAGTGCATTGCGGGCGCAAGTTATAGTTAGCTGAACTAACTATAACGGGGAATTTCACGGGTTTTGTACGAGTGCAATGTCCAACTAACTATAACTTTCCCTAAAACCTATGGTTTTTTCAGTGAATTTCAAAGGTTTTTTAAATGCTAATTTCTAACTATAACGTGTCTGAAACCTATGTTTTTTTCGGTGAATTTCAAAGGTTTTTTAAATGCTAATTTATAACTATAACGTGCCTGAAACCTATGTTTTTTTAAGTGATATATATATATATAAAATCAACAATCACATATACTTAACTTACCTGTTATCATGCTGCTTGAATAAAATATTAGGAAACAAAAAGATTACTCACGAGACCCACAAACCTCAACACTTAGCTGGTCGAGCAGGTCCTGTTCCCTGTTTAGGATGTCGGCCCAGCAGTGCGTCAGCTGCTCCTGGGTGCGCTGGATCCCTGTGCTGCAGCGCACACACTGCCGCACTCATCGTCAGAGCAGTCGATGCTCCCACTTGACGTAACCCTCAAAGGGCCTGCCGCCTGCTACCAACATGCGGGGAAGGTGGCCCTGCTCCCAAAAGAATAGCACTGCCACCTCTGTCTCGTGGAAAATGGACCAGGTGCTGAAGAGTAGGCCGTTGTCCGCACGAGGAGCAGGTCAGGCATCATGGATGGTGATTGTTTTGGGCTGAAAAGCCAGTCGTTGCTGGAGCTCCATGTTGGTGGTCGATGAGGGCTGTTGCTGTAAAGAGAAGGTCTCACTGGAGCTTGTCGTTGGAAGTCATGGCAGATGGTAGCTGTTGTCGCGAAGTGCAGGTCCCGCTGGAGTTTTGTATTGGTGGTCATTTCTTGGTATGAAGAGGTGTCTTTGCAGTTGGAAGGAACCCAAATCATCTGTATTTTCACCCTGAGCTCAGGAGGAGTACACTTTTATGCCAGCCTATGGTCTAGGACCTGGGGGCCACCTCATGGGGGATCAGAACTCACTCCAGCAGAGGCCATCAGCAGGGCTCAGGTAGGTCCAGCTGGTGCTGGTCAGCTGGGCAGATGCAGGGAGGCCTCTTGAAGCTTGTTGGGTTCCTGTATCTCAAATAGGAGGTCAGCTAACTGACCCTTGGAGTCACTTCTGGAGAGACTGGGTTGAAGGCAAGCAGGTCCAATATTCCTTCTTCAGACAGCAGGGCAGTTGCAGTCTTTTTGTGGGGGAACTCCCTAGCCTACCCCCAAACTAGTTCTGATTATTTCTTCCCCTTCTCCTGGTCCTGGCTCCAAACTGTATAGGGTGACAAAGGCAAGGGCAGGCCTAGTGTCAGGTTCCTTTGTGTGTGCTGCAGGCAGGGCACTTTGAATTGCAATCAGGGCAGGATCCAGCTTCTTCCTAGCCATCCTATCATGAAGACCCACTCCACTCACTCCTCGGCCTCCTTTGTGTCCATGTCTGGAAAAAATATGCAACCTGCAACTGGAGATCCATTTAGTCATGTGACCCATAAAAGTGGCAGAGTTGTTTTGGCAGAAAAATGCCAACTTTCTAAAAGTGACATTTTCAGAATTGTAACTTAAAATTGGAATTTACCATTAAAAATGACTTTAAATTACAATTCATTTGAGTGGAAGCAGCATTTCTCTATCTAGTCCCAAACTGAAGTTATCACTTATTAAGTGTAATAATCTAACCCAGTGTTAGTATATGGAAGAGACAGCCTTACAGCAGTGACACGACTTTGCTAGGACATGTAAAACTTAAACCCACATGTCCTACATTATAAATAGGGCTCCCGGTTTTATGGTATTTATTTTTTGCCATTTCCGTCTGTATTTATCCATATTTATTTTTTGGGCATTTTTTCTGTATTTATCCACATTTATTTTTGCCACAAGCAAAAGACGACGCTACAGCTAGTATTTTTCCACATTTATTTAAATTGACAATGCACACATGCGCTCGGTTGTTATTGGTCAACACTATACATTCATCTGAAAACTTTGCCATTTGCAGAACGTCCCAAATATGCTTAAAAGTGCTATCACAAGCCATTTGTCTCAGAGCCTTGCAGTTTCTGTCATCTGCAGAGTGCCACATCCTCTCCCCACTGAACACCATACTGCCCCACTGAGAGAAACTCACACTGCCTTCAGCTGCAACCCAATTGTGCCCCGCTATAAACACCTGGAAGCAATTCAATTCAAATTATGCACTAGACTACAGTAATATGTTGCCTGAAAAAAGTAACAACATACCGGAAAAAGCAAACACTCATAGGGAATACAACTTAAAGCTTTTACACTCATTATTCAGAAATTAATGAGCGTTTTTGCTTGAAAAGCTAACAACATGAAAAGAAAAGTAGTGCTTCACTGGCAAACTCTGTAAGGTGGCGCTAATGTGTTTGAGTGTAAATAAAACCAATCTGGCCACTTTGCGACTACTCTGTCTTGCTTTATTTAGTTATGTATTTATTGTTTGTATTTTAAAACCTTTTTTCTCTCCTCCTGAGGCTGCATTTTGGAGTAGAAAAATGTCTGAAAAAGACATCTGCCGCAAAAGTGTTTCTTCTTTTTTTGGATCCATTTCACAGAGGAACAAATGACGGAAAGGAGAGGAAAGAACAGTCACGGTTTTCTACAAGTGAGGAGGAGCGCAACAGAAAGAGAGAGAAGAAGAGGAAGAAAGAGTGGGGGCAGCAGAAGTGGAAACTGTCCTTGACCTTGTCCGGGGAAAAAAGGAAGAGACCGCCGCTGTGTAATTGAGCACTTTGAAGTGGCTTTGAATCATATCCGTGAGTGACCCGCTAATGCTAGACACAAAACGCTAGAGTAGGTACCTTAACCGATTGAACTATCTCTCTGAGATGCGTTATTGCTGGTGTTAGCTGAGGACGGCCCTGTAATAGACGAGTGAGGCTACTGTTCGTACCCACAGTGGGGAGGGCACAGACCGAGGCACGGCAGGTGTTATGTTAATACTTTTACTCAGACACACTCACTGACGGCCCATGGCCTGTGGCGAGCTGCTGCCCTCTTCCTCCTCAGTTATGCAACCTCCAATGGCACAGTAGGGACCGTCCCCTGCTTGTCTCTGGCACCAGCGACCTTTCCACCCTAACCTGTTGGGCTACTGCTACCTGCACAACAAACACGCTCTTCAGATAACAGAGGCTGCAAGTGCCCCCTCAGTGCCAGACCGTGTTTAATTTAATAGGCTTTGCCGCCCCACGGAGTGCTGGCATTCGATTCCTGCTTTTGCCACCCCCAAAACTGCATACGCCACTGACTTCAGCCCCCACCCCTTCCCCGAGGGCACCTACTTTTGTTTTGAAATGGCTGCATATGCTGCAATTAGGCAGGTCTGGGGTCAGACCGTCAGCCTCTTGGCCACTCTGGGCGGCTTCTTTCTATTCCTGGAGGAGTGAAAGAACAACAAAGCCTTGTTACCAAGTAAATGGTCTTTCAAAGACCTGTGAAGTACTCGGGTGCGGCTGTGTGTGCCCGGGAAGCCTGACACCTCTTAACCCTCTAAGGAGGGGAGACACCAGATGGTTGGGGGTGTGATTCTATTGATGCCAATGAAGACCTCACTCGAGGGGCGGAGCGGAGCCCCCGGAAATGGCTGGGGCATCAATAAAAGCGTTTTATGTTACTGTAGGCAGGTCTGCTGGTGCACGGCAGCGCGGCAAAATGTACTAGTATTTTCCCGTTTTTATATATAAATACAGATAAAGGAAAACTTGTTTTCTGTCTGTATTTATATGTAAAAATCCGTTTAAACGGAAAACCGGGAGCCCTAATTATAAATACCATGCACTCTACTCTAGAGGTGGTTAGAACCTACTTTAGGGTTGACTTATAAGTATTAAAAAGCAAGGTTTAGGCCTGGCATAAAGGTTTATTTTGCCAGGTCGAAATAGCAGCTTAAAACTGCACTACAGGGTTTAGTGGCAGGCCTGATACATGTTTTGCAGTGCGTGCTACTTTAGTGAAAGGCATAATGTGTGCTGCTGCCTACTTGTAGGATTTAATTTACCGGCCTTGGGCACATGTAGTCCCATTTACTAGGGCTGTAAGTAAATTAAATGTGCCAACTGGGTGTATGTCAGTTTTACCCTGCTTAAAGGCGAGAACACAAGCATTTTACCACTGGTTAGCAGGGGGAAGGTACACAGAGTTCTAATGCCAGCAAAACCGACTTCAGCAAAAAATCGGGGAGGGAAGGCAAAAAGTCTGGGGGAATAGCGCAACAAGGTTAGGTCTAACACGAATCATGAAGGTTATAGGCCTGATTATTTATAATGAAAAGTTATGAAAGAAAAAAAGGGAGTAGGATGGACTTAGTGATTGTGAAAGCATATGTTAAAGTTAATAGGCATTTAAGGTTGGACTGATTACTCTGTATTAAAGCCTAAAGGTAGGTATTTTGTTAAGTGACTCTCACAGATTACCTTTTGAGGAAAGAATTGCGGAGTTGGTTACCTTCTTCTGGCAAACTCTAGTGTTTGAACATTTCTACTCTAATAATTCATGCTAGAATCTGTTTGTCAGAATTGACAGTCTTAGCTGTCCGCTAGGATCTTGTAATTAAAAAAAAATCATTAAATAATACATACATTAACTTATAAACTATATATCCATATAGAAACATTGAGGGCCTTTGGGTTAGCCTTCTTCTGCCATCGGTCTGCCTGAGTGCCATTTACACTCTTCTTCCATTCATGACAGCATACTGCATGGGGTAATGCTTCGGTCCACATCAGTCATTGACTCTCTTGCCCTGAGAATGAGAGCAGTTTCTGATCACATGCATTTCAACCTGAAAACTAGAGCTCTTCAGTGTCAGGGCTGATGGGCCTGTCCTTTAGTTTTCAACAGTCTCCTTTTTTAGTTCCCCTTTCATTTCTTTGATTCTCCTCTTTTTATTTAAATTTTCTTAGCAGATACTACGGCTCTCAAGGCGATGGTAAAGGATCACTTGCTTGAAACTCATTTCATCTGCAATGCATTGCAAACAACATTGCAAGGTGATCGTTATGGACTGCTGTTGTTCATAGTGTTTCATTGCTTTACCATTTCAAGATTGCCAACACGTTGGTTCTAAACGTGGCAGCCATGCTGAAACTTCTAACTAAGGTTAGACTATGTACAATACTGCTGCAAGACAAACACCCTCTGCTTTGTTTAGTTTTGTTACTGCAAGCATTAGGGCGCCGTGTTTGGAAGGCAATATGTTTGCTTTTTTCTTTAATTGTATTTTTTAAATGTTTCCTGCATATGTTGTTGTGTGCATGTGCGGTTGTGTCGGAGGGTTAATGGTTTGATGAATGGGTGCACGGTTGCAAAGATGAGTGAAGATGTGTAATGACTTACTTAATGCCTGAACCTATCAATGACAAAAAAGACACGTTCATTCAAACCTATTGGCACTGCAAGTGCTTGTTACTATTGCTTAATTTTCTTAACAATATTCTGATATGTCCAGTAGAAAACCAATGTGACAGTCTTGAGTAGAATTGTAGCATGTCATGGAGCTCACTCACACAAATAATGCTGGGGGCTATGGCTGCATGTAGGAGGACTCCGGGAGAGAATTCTGGAAATCCATAGAAAGCCAAGTCACGTCTGCCAGCACCCGTTCACGATGTATTAATTAGCAAGCAGCACACCAGCATGCACCAGTCTGTTTCCGCCCCTCCCGCCGGAATGTGGATTTGTATTTGTGTGTAAGTTAAATGTTTTTATCTTACTGTCATCAAGATGAAGAACCCACCGCCGGAGGGATTTTACCTCCTGTGGGAAGAAAGCATGGGGTGTGCAATATTTTGTGGTAACATGTTCAGTGGTGGGAGTCGATCAAGTCATAGAATGTGAAGATTCATGACCCGTCAAACTCCCTCCTTTGGCTTATAGGCAGTGACTAATCTCAAAATACCAGCAGTTAACTCTTCCATTACAGGCTAGAGGCTGCGTATTTGTTCCAACAATAGCATCATGCTGAAATATGAACATGTTTCCTGGTGCTATTGTAACACGATATCAATAGCTGCGTGCTTTTATCACTGGCTTTTGGTAGAGTTACAACCACATTTGGGGCATCAGGCGGGTGCATCTCCTTGGGTGTTTCTAGAGAACAGAGCAAGAATATGGCAGGCACAGAACATGTAATGGCTATCAAAACTACTCGGCCTTTAAAATGAATGCATCTATGTCCGAGAGGCTTTCAAAGGTTTATTTCATTTAGTTTATTTGTTTTGTTCTACAGTGAAGATGCTGCATGAAGGCCACTTCAAGAGCTTTGGGGAGGCTGGGTAAGGAACGGGTACAGAGCTTCGGAGGATTTTTCTTTGCATGCTCAATAGATCACTTGTTCAATCTGCAGATCGGAGGGCCAGGGGAACAGGTGCAGCATTGAGCAGTCCGAAAGCCTGTTGGAATAAGGGCATTGTCAGGAATCTCCCGTAACTCAGAAAGTCTGATTCAAGGGAAGAGAAAGTGAATTCCATATCTAGGAGACATAACAATATGTTAGCAGTAACATCCTCCTTCTAAAATACTTCTATGTCGAGATAGAGTATGTTTCAGTCAGCCAACCTTAAATGTCTTGATGTGTGTGCACATCTGTTGAGGGGTAATGCGCCAGTGCAAACAGTACCTGAAGTCAACCGAGGCTTCTTGGACAAAAATGATAAATAACAGAGCGCTTCGTATTGCACAGTGCACAAAAAAACCTCTTAAAATGAATCACCACAATAGAATAATCAGCACAGGGGTTAGCCTGAGACACTGCATCTGCAAATGGAAGACATAAAGACCCTGATTATGAGCGAGGGGTAGCAGAATTACCATGTAGCACACTGTAAGAAATTGGGTTATTAGTTGAGAGGGATGGGGGTCCCACTCAAATAATAACAAGCATTGGCATAGCCAATAGGTCTCGCTTTTGGGACCTTAAAAGTATTTAGTTATGCAGCACAATATCCTTAGTGCAACAACATCAACTGTTGCATGGCTAAACACTTATAAGGTCCCAAAGGCGAGACCTATTGGCTATGCCAATGCTTGTTTTGGTTTTATCATGTATTTGGTGATATTGTACAACCTTGAGAAAAGCCCCATGGCTCCGAACCCTAAGGGCCGAAACGTGTTGGCTGCTCTTCTGGAAACATCGTAGAATGAAATAAGATACAGAGAGAAGGTGACATACAGAGAAAAAAGGAGGAGATGCAGAGAGAAGGTGGAGATACAGAGAGAAGGTGGAGATACAGAGAGAAGGAGATGCAGAGAGAAGGAGGAGATGCAGAGAGAAGGAGGAGATACAGAGAGAAGGAGGAGATACAGAGAGAAGGTGGAGATGCAGAGAGAAGGTGGAGATACAGAGAGAAGGTGAGATACAGAGAGAAGGTGAGATACAGAGAGAAGGTGACATACAGAGAAAAGGAGATGCAGAGAGAAGGAGGAGATACAGAGAGAAGGAGGAGATACAGAGAGAAGGTGACATACAGAGAAAAGGAGGAGATGTAGAGAGAAGGTGGAGATGCAGAGAGAATGTGAGATACAGAGAGAAGGTGACATACAGAGAAAAGGAGGAGATACAGAGAGAAGGTGGAGATACAGAGAGAAGGTGAGATGCAGAGAGAAGGTGAGATGCAGAGAGAAGGTGAGATGCAGAGAGAAGGTGAGATGCAGAGAGAAGGTGAGATGCAGAGAGAAGGAGGAGATGCAGAGAGAAGGAGGAGATGCAGAGAGAAGGTAGAGATGCAGAGAGAAGGAGGAGATGCAGAGAGAAGGTGGAGATGCAGAGAGAAGGTGGAGATACAGAGAGAAGGAGGAGATGCAGAGAGAAGGTGGAGATACAGAGTGAAGGTGCGATACAGAGAGGTGAGATACAGAGAGGTGAGATACAGAGAGAAGGAGGAGATGCAGAGAGAAGGTGGAGATTCAGAGAGAAGGTGGAGATTCAGAGAGAAGGTGGAAATACAGAAAGAAGGGAGAGATGTAGAGAGAAGGGGTAGATGTAGAGAGAAGGAGGAGATACAGAGAGAAGGTGGGGATGCAGAGAGAAGGTGGGATGCAGAGAGAAGGTGGGGATGCAAAGAGAAGGCTCAGCGGCTCAGCAGAAGCTGCCAGATTCAATTAAAGACCCACAGGTCCTAGGAGATGGGAAAACTTTTTTTCTGCCTCAAGTCTACTTTGAGGCCGGTGACTGGGAAAGCGCTCACTATCGTGACACACTTTTCTCGGGAGCTGTACACCATGTGCTCTGACTCGAAAAATAATTCACACTGGAGCTGTGCAAGAAAATCACTACAGCAACAATGCTCCCCTTTGTTATCCCTCTCCAGTTAATGCTGGTTAAACAATTACTTTAGCAGACTGTAAGGCCCCCAACTCAATCCAAACAAACTTTTAAGAAACGGGTAATTTCAGAGGGCGGGACAGGCTGCGAGTAAACCATTCGCGCTCTGAAGGGAGGGAGCCATTTGTTACCTACACAACATAAACTATATGACGTTTCATAAATCCACGGCGTCTGAAATGGCTGTCCCTGAGTGGCTGACCAGCCTGCATCATATCTGAAAAAGTCATTAATAAGCCCCGTCTTTATAATGAAACCTGAGATGCGGCCTCCCTCTGCAAGTAGTTATTGCTACTGGGACAAGGAGAGGATGTTTGGTCTGCACTAAACTAAAGGGGGCGGGAGGGGGAGCGAGAGGCGGTGAAGGGAAATGCTGCGGGAGGAGAAAAGTTCAGAGCGAGAAAACACACGTGAGAAAAGAATAACAGAACAACTCAGTCGAGTCTGGACTCTGTGCTTCATGGAGGGCGAAGTATGCCTTGGAGAGCGAAGCATGCCCTGCGTGTAAAACTTCCTGATCTAGCCAGCTTGTTTCATCCCTGCATCCGCTCGCCGTAGAGGGATAAAAGGTCAGTCACTGCCAGTGGTGGGTGGCGGGTACCCTTGGTGGGTGGGCAGCGGGCACCGTGCGGTCAAAAAAACAAAAGCAGCTTCAGCAGAGCTAAACGAAGCATTGTTTTTGCCCAGACAATGTGCCGTGATTGAATGTGGTGCCTTTGTGATGGAAAAGTCTGCTGGCTGGACTATGTCTTATTTTTCCTTACTTTGTAAAACGTCGGATCCTCTCACAGTATGTTTCTGCAAGACGTTGGTGAGATGTGCTTTTGGGGGGCGCCCTTGCTCCCCCACAGGTAGCGAACTGAACACGCAGTTAACACTATAGGGAAACAATGTGCGGTGCTTTACTGCATCTGGTGTAAGTTTCTTGCAGCACTCCTGTTGTTACCGGCGGGGAGGGCACGGCCGGAAGAGGACATTGTCAGAACGTTGAAAGAGTGCCGCTCGTGCAGTGTCCCGCGAATAGACGCCGCGGTTCCCTGTGCCCTCAGCGGGGTAGGGTCGGCTCTTATAGGGCGCTAATGTTTTACGGCACGCAGTGTTGTCCTCATCCATGAAACCAGCGCTTAAAAGGACGGAAGCATACAATACCTCGGGCTCGTGATATGTTAGCAACACATTCCCGAAAGAGTGATTGCAGGGTGACACAGGGCATTAGCACTACTTGAGGAAGCGTTTAGAGAAAGAAGCACACGCTTAGAGGTTTAAAGTCTTTAATTAACGAGCACTATAGATTATGTAGTGCTCGAGACTGGTCAAATGGTGTGAATAACAAGAGCGCGCGCCTCGCGCTGGAAAAACAAGTTTGGCAGGAGAGGAGGAGGCAGCAGGGGAGGGGATAGAGGAGGGAGCCTGGGCCTGTTTCCCTTGCGGGAGCGAGCAGAAACCATATGTTAATTGCAACCAGATGGTTTTAAAGCTCGCTCCCACAAGGGAATCGCCAAACGTGCACGCGTTGCCATTAAAAGCAATGCAACGCGTGCACGTTTTTGGGACACAAACTGAATCGATTGCTTAAGGTCTTCCTATGCAGCGCATGCGCGCTGCGTAGGCGAGACCTAAAAACAATCCTTGCCAGGGTGAACCACTTGAGTCATTAAATAAACCTATGCATAACCCTCTAGTAGTTTGACACAAAAGCAGTCAGGCTTAACTTAGAGGCAATGTGTAAAGTATTTATTTAGTACTCAAATAGTACATAAAGTGAGACACCACAGTAAAATCCCAAACCCATTTAGTAAAATAGAATTAAATTTAATGTATAAATGACACCAAAATGACAAAAATCCAAACACTACAACCGGAGATATGAATTTTTAAACTTTTACGTGAAAATGGTGTCAAAAAGCACAAAGTGCCACTGACAGTTGTCTGCTCACACTGGACCGGGGGAAATCACAAGTTCAGGCCGACTGCGATGGAGTGTAGGTCGGATACAGGGACCAGGTTCTTTCCACTGAAGAGTTACATTCTCAAGTCTGCACGAGGAGTTTCCGTTCACATTGCCATGGGACGCGAGGAAATCGTTGTCATTAGGAGCCAGGTCATGCAACACAGATGGTCACTATTCTGGTACGAAAAGGCAGTCATAGCTGAAGCTTCGCATTGGCAGCCGAGACAGGCTGATGCTGTCAGCACAAAGTGCAGGTCCCGCTGAAGCTAAGCATTGGTGATCATCACAGGAGGTCATTTCTTGGTGCTAGGAGGTCACTTCAAAGCAGCCAGGAGTGCAAAACGTATATATTTTCACCTTCAGTTCTGGAGTACACGTTGATGCCAGCTAAAGGTCTAGGACCTGGGGGGGCACCTCTTGAGGATCATGGCTCACTCCAGCAGAGGCCAGCAGCAGGGCTCAGGCAGGTCTAGGCGGTACTGGTCAGTTGGTTCTGACAGTTTCAGGGGGGCATCTAGAAGCTTGCTGTGTCCCTGCAGCTCAAATAGGAGGTCAGCCAACTGACCCTTGGAGTCACTTCTGGGGAGCATGGGTTCAAGGCAAGCAGGAACAATCTTCCTTCATCAGACAGCAAGGCAGTCTTTCTTATGAATCTTCAACACGTCCAGAAGTGTTCTGATGAGAGGTTCTGAAGGTGGCACTTTTATCCCCAGTGCCAGCCTGTGGGTGAGGGATGTCTCCTTTGTCTAATCTCCCCTCTTTTTTGGGGTTTGGCTCCTAGCTGTCTAGGGTAACAGAGGGCAGTCAAGCCTAGGTATTAGCTGCTTTTGTCCATGGCATGCCAGGTGGCCCATAGAAGTCAGGAAAGGGGTGGGTAAGCCCTGAAGCTATCCTTTGAGGCTCAGGAATGGCTGAGTGAAACCCCCAGGACATCCTAAATCAATCAATCAGTCATTTATAAAGCACAGTACTGTCACCCTGGGGGTATCTAGGTGCTGCTTCTCTGTCGAAGAGCCAGGTCTTGAGTCTCTTTCTGAAGTCTGCTAGCAAGGAGGCTGTATGGAGTTGGAGAGGAAGGTTGTTCCATGTGTTGGCAGTGATGTAGGAAAAGGAGCAGCCACTTCTGCGGCTGCGACGGATGAGGGGAGAGTGTATGAGGGCAAGTGAAGAGGAGCAAAGGTGTCTGAAGGGCTGGTGGAAGTTCAGTCGATGGTTGATGTAGGCAGGTCCTAGGTCGTGGAGGGATTTGTAGGCGGGTGTGAGGATCTTGAATTGGCATCTCTTCTGGATGGGGAGCCAGTGGAGGTCTCTAAGATGGGGGGCGAAGTGGGTTCATTTGGGGAGGTCCAGGATGAGTCTGGCTGCAGCGTTCTGTATGGTCTGAAGTCTTCTGCGGAGCTGGGTAGAGATGCCGGCGTAGAGGGCGTTGCCGTAGTGGAGGCAGCTGGTGATGTAGGCCTGAGTGATGGTCTTTCTAGTGTTGGTTGGCTGAAGATTCTGCGTAGCATGCGAAGTGTGTGAAAGCAGGAGGAGGCGACTGCATTGACTTGTCAGTCAAAAAGCTTTATTCGATTTCAAATTTGATAATCATAAAAGCAAGCATAATTAGAATACATTCATACATTTCTTACTAAAATATGTAAAATCCGACAGTAAAGCATGTAATAAAAGAGAATATACACTTTTAAAAGGATAAAATGGTAGTTTCAGATACATTATTCATATTCCTATACCAGTTTATCAGACATGAGACAACAGAGCAAATAAGATCAGAATCAAGGCTGCATAGAAACTTGTAGGCATCCTGATGAGCTAAAAAATTCTTAAATGGTACTGGGAGAAATAAACATTTCCTGAGAGTGCAATATAATTTACAGAATAAAATAAAATGCATTGTTGTTTGGGCATCTAGGAAGTCGTTTAGACCACACATCTATTTTCAGGATAGCCACAAGACGGTGTGCGATTCCAAGTCGGAGTCTTGGAAGATAAACATTTTTTAAACATCGGAAACCATTACGAAATATCCCTGCAATCCTGGTAGCATTGGTCCATCAAGGAATGTTGTTACTGAAACTTACTGTCTTTCCTTGGTCTCTCTCATGGCTACTCGTTTATTCATAAAAGGGTTTAATTTCATTCTTTCCATACTGTAAAATATTAACTGGATTTTTTAATTTTAAAGTCCACATCATTTTCCCGCATTAGCCTATCAACCTCACCCACCCAGGGAATTTTCTTATAGTACTAGAGGGTGAGACAATCAGTGATGACTACTCTAGAACATTTCGTACCTGTTTTGCTCCAGATGTTATACCAGCCAGTTATCACCCTCAGATCAATTATGTCCTCCATAAAATTCATGTCTAGTTCCTTCTGAGTGATTATGGAAGGTATTGTGTGAGGTACAGCAAGAAGCCTAGCCATGAAAAGATTTTCCTGAATTTGTAGCATAGTGTTTGCTACTGGAATGCATTTACTCTTATAAAGTTGGAGCTTTTCTCGGACAGGCTTATTTCTGACCTTTCTTGCAAACCTGAACAAGGCCTCAATAGATGTTACAAACTTCAGTTTTGCTAATTCCAAGTGAGGGGTCCATGATCCAGAATTTGAAAAAGAAAACCCAAATAGGAGAATCTATCGACTTCGAGTAATTTGTGCCCCCCGACTGAGTGTATTCTCTTTTTAGGCCTGCCACTTCCACATACCCTGGTATAAGTCTTTCCGCTCCATAAAGGCAACAAATCCATCAATCAGTTTCTGGAGACCGTTTGCGGTTCTAGATATTGACAACGCGTCATCGGCATATAGAAGCACCGGGGTGAAGCGGGATCCAATTATGGGTGCATCTGCATCTAAAGCCTGGAGCTCTTTATCGATCTCATTAACATATAGGGAGAAAAGGGTTGGGGCCATCACACATCCTTGTCTAATCCCTCTTTTAACCCCAAACCTGGTGGTGCATTCTCCACCCAACCCAAATCTGACACGTGAAGTCATTGATAAGTACATTTGTGATAGGTGGACCACTATGTCTGTTGGAGCACCCATGCCAATCAGAGTTTTCCATAAGGTGACATAGTTCACCAAGTCAAAGGCGCTAGAAAGATCAGCAAAGCAGAGCTAGACAAGTCCCTGCTTTGCTAGTGTATATTTGCTAACAATGAGATGCAAATGTATATATTGCTCTATGGTCCCGATGTCCTTTCTAAAACCAAATTGCACATCAGTTAAGATGCAATTCTCACTCATCCACTCGTCAAGTCTATTTAAAATTACCCTCCCTAGAATCTTAGCAGAGGAGTCCAATAGGCGATAACATCTCGGATCTCCCATTTCTCCCTTTTTGAAAATAGGAACGAGAATTGAATTGGTCCAGGTTTCGGGGATAAACCCCCTACCCACAACATTAAAAACATTTGTGAGAACTGGTGCCCATATTTCAATTAAGTCTTTGAACACGTCAACTGGTACCCCATCTGGGCCCGGTGCTTTCAGGGCAGCAGATTTTCCAAAGGCTGCGATAACCTCATCCACAGAAATGGGTTGTAAGGGAGTTGTTATCATGCTTGTAATCTTACCCTGGGATGCTATCGGGTGATCCGTGCAGGAATAAATTCCTTTGAAATGTTCAACCCAAATCAGTAGGGCGATAAGAGCTTCAACTTTTGGATCAACTCCATCTGATAAGAAGGAGAATTTATGATTTTCCAAAAGAGCATACTGTCTTTAGTATATGCTGCTTGTTCTAAGCCTGCCCACATTTGTCTCCTTAACTCATTTTTGCATCGAGCTATAGCATTTTTGTATTCTACCCTTAGTAGCCTAAGTTCCTCTTTATCTCTTGGTAATTTTTGCAGTGCCCTTCTTAATTTATGATTTGCCTGACTGCAATGTTGATTAAACCATCCCGTACAGCGCACTTGCTTGCTCGAATTTACTTTCTTCAGATTACCCGCTCAAACATAGAAGTCATCTAGATTACTTTTTACCAGCTTCTCCAAAAATGCTGAGGGGTTTACTCCTGACCATTTCTGGCTGATACTGTTCTTTTTTGCAATCACAACTGAGATGGACATCTGATACACCTCATGGTGCTGAGTTGGCAGGTCCATTATAAGAGTGAGTGGAAAATGATCACTACAGTAGACTGTACTGATGGTTCATGTACTAGATAGGCTCCCATTGTTAGAAGACATGAGAGCATGATCAATGCTTGAGAAACCTCTAGTCCCACAGAAAGTTGATAGCGGTGTCCCCCTATTCTGTTTCCTCATCTCCAAGTTGTATTTATATAGCATCGTTTTTAAGCTGTCTCCATAGTTATTGTGGGGGAAGTGTCTCAAGTTATTACTATTCAGATCTACATGCCCGCAAATATCTGTGAGTGAATGTACAAAAGGACCAATAGTGAAATCGCCTACCCAAATAAGAGACCAGCTTCCAACAATATTGTTTGTAAATTTATCTAATTCTTTTTCAAGTAGCCATACCACCTCACAGCTCTTAGTGTTAAACACATTATTATAGAAATTAATCAATACAATAGAATATCGCAGATTTACTTTAAGTAAAACCAATTGAAAGAAGGAAGAATTTACAAAAGTCTTTTTCACAGTCACTGAGGCCTTGGTTGAGACCAGGACCGACAGGCCCCCTTTAGCACGTCCATGTATTGATGGAATAGCTGGACTATTTATAGCAATATACCCATTGATTGTGTAGTCCCCAGTATGCCAAGTTCTTGAAGGCATAGTAAATCTGTTGTGCATATATAGTTACACCAGTCAATATTAGCAAATATGTTTTTTATCCCTGCTATATTCCAGGATTTAAGGGAGAAGGACTTTTTGGCAGTGATTTCCTGAGGGTACAACTTCCTGTTATTTACTTCAGCATCATGAAAAGTGTCCCCCATACCATTTTGTACTGTTTCAGGCTGAATGGTCCTTCTGTTAGATTCATCTGCTTCCAGAGGTACAACCCCAACTCCCACACCAATATACTGTTGCATATTATGGTGTCAGTTGTGGTCGTCGAGAGATAGTAGGGGTGCAAATCTATTAGGGGTTGTAAGTAGATCAGTTGATCTGGGATTACTTTAAACATCAACAGATTTCTGTGCCTGTGATCTCCATCGGTGCTCTTGAGGCGTGTAAAAGTAATCAACGGGGGACAGCTGTCGTCATATCGCCATAATGATCACAGCACTTCCATCGTTGCTGCAGGGGAAAAGAAGCGACTGTACCAAGACAGGGTTTCGAAAATTGATTATGACACAGTCACCCCTTTCTTGCTTCAGATTCGGGCCCACCCAGTTTATTCTCCTTACCATAATAATCTCAGCGTGTAATACATTTGCATTTATTTTTAGGATGACAGCCAATGCACCACTTTGTTTTTTAAACTGCCCCAACTTTCTTTGGTTCTTAGCCCAAGCCTGGAGAGACCTTTTAACACTATGACATAGGGTGCTGCATTAGGAGGTAGGTGGAGTGTTACTTGATCGTCCTGTGCTATTAGCTTTTTGAGAATTTCTACTCTCCACATTCTTCTGTGTGGATGCCTTGACAGTAGTTTCCCTGCTTTGGTCCCCACTAGGCCCGTGATTCTGTTGTTGTCGTGGGTTACTTAAGCTATTTGTGGGGTTAGAGTCCAAACTGGCAGATTTTTCTAGTTTATTTGCTTTGGGATGTAGAAAGTTATGAATTTCCCCTTGAGTTTTACTTATTGGTACCAGAGCGTCTTTGCACTCCTTACAGTGTGTTTCAAGAGCGGCCACTCTGTCTTTGATCTCCTTCAATTCTTGCACCACTTTATATTCAATAGAGTCCAATTTTAAAAATAATTCATCCACCATTATTTTAATTCTATGTGACTCTGGGTCTTGAGTTTTTCCCGTGAGATTATCATTTCCTGTAATTTTAGGCAAATGGGATCTGGTAGTTTTCAAAGTTTTTGGGGATAATTGTTCATTTGTGGTGGGGACGTAGATTCAGAAGTGTCAATAAATCCCTCAATTTCTAGGGGAATGTTCGATACATACAGGTTGTCATGTTGCCTCAAGTTTGCACTGGCATTTCCCGTTGTTAAATTTGAACCTTTTGGTGCATGCACTACAGCGCAGCCCAGGACTGTACTTGCTGCTTGCTTTGTAACCACTAATTGCTCCTCCACACTTAAAATGTCATTTTCTATTAACCCCCCAGCCACAGTATTAATGGAATTTGTTGGAGTACTATGCTTCCCTGCACTAGTAGTTGCCAGTTTTCTTTTAACCATGATTTGATTCCTCTGCCTGTGTGCTTTTAAAATGATGGTTAAAAAAAAGGAAGAAAATGGGGTTCTTGTTCCTACCTTAAGAAGACTGTCTTCTCTTCAAGGCGAGCGCAGAGAAATAGAAAAAATATGAAGCCAAACGGGGTGGCCCGGCCCAGCCTCTATCGGTCGCTGAAGGGCGCAGATGGGCCCGCTCATTGCCCAGTCTTCGCCAACAGTAACATATAAAAATACACGCTGTTATCTGCGGCAGTGCGCACAAAGGGTTCTTCGGATCAGTGCGCTAGGAAAGTCTCCCAGCCGGACCGAAGGAGATGGAAGTTAACAAAAGGAAGCAGGTGAGGAGGGTGCACCACACTGGAACAAACATCTGCCATATGCTTCAGAAAAGCAAAGAATGAGGCCCGTGAGCACTTACACCACCGATGGGAGGGGGTGCCCTCCAGGCAAAATCAAGGGCCGAGCAGAAAACTCTTTCCAATCTTCTGATCTCCCTCCTCCCCCAAAACACATTCAGTCATGCAACACTGCCCCAAGGAAACTTCACACCCTCCAGCTAGGTACCACACACACACACAAAGACGTCCCTCGGCCGCAAGACCAATTCACCAAGAAGTTGGAAGAGCAGCTCCCTTCCATCCATTGACCAAGAGGGGCCAGGGGCTCAACGGGGCAGTACAATGCGAGGAGATGCCTAACCCTGGAGAGTCCGAGACCAGGAAGAGGTGCATCAATTGTACGCCTCTGCACTGATCCGCTGAATTGCGAGAGACAGTAATGCAGGTGAGTGACAGTCACACAGGCAAGACACCATTGTGCAGCGCGGGGGGAGGGGTGCACAAAAGCCATGTTACAAGAGTGGCTGGGAGCTGGAGGGTGGGGGGGTTGAGAGAATCATACAATGGCCTACAGCGACCGTTGGTTTGGAGGGAGGACGGCCGCAGGCCTGCAATTTACACGCTCGACAAAGGAAGCTATGGCGAGCAAACTATGGCACCTCACACAAAACACAGTCCGGGGCTTTTGCAATGGTAGTGCTTTTCGGCTTGTGTCTCTTTACGGCAGACGCGTAACAGCTGAGGGTATGTCAGAGGTTGGTTGTGGCGAGTGACAGTGCATGAAGAATGGCAGGAAAAAGCAATGTTTGCGCGCTCGATATCGAAAGGCAGGAACTCCGAGCGGAGAAGACGGAAAGAGAGTCTGTGAACGGAAGATGCACAAGCAAAGAAAAATAATGGTCCCAACGCAAACACAGAAGAGTAAGGAGACCTCGTGCCTGCAAATAAGACACTCAAAGTAAATAGTGCTTACAGGCTACAATAAAGCATCCCGTGTAACAACTTAAGTAGAGGGGCCAGTCGCCATGGGAGGTTACTGAGGCGGGACTCACAAGCCTATTAACCAATCAGAAGCCTGCATTTACGAAGGACAAAGTTACAAGCCAAAGACAAACATGGGTGGAGAGTGGGCGGAGCTTCTACTCCGTACTCCACAACAAGAAGTCTTGCAGAGCAGCGCATGAGCGCTGACTCTAGGCTCGACCTAAGAAGGATGGCCCCACTAGTTTATATCCATATCTAATCCTCTGAAAGGAGGGAAGGGGTGGGAGGTCCCCTCTCCATTATGACGTAAAGGTGGATCCCCTGTAGTGGTAAAAGTGTGCACGTTGTCAGCAGAGGACCAGTGCCCTTATATGCCAATCACCATTTTGCGGAAGAAAGAGGAGAAAAGTCAGCAGAACATGACAATAGTAGACACAGGGAGCAGAAGTTACCATTTTGCATTCGAAGAACCCCAAAGACGCAGAAAATACAAAGTGAGAGACTGGGAGGGGCGGTTACTGGGGCAATCAAAGCCACTGTGCGACTGTCCATAAACAAAGGGCCGTTCTTTACCAATTTAGTGGTGGACTTCCCAGTCCCAGTATACCTTTTAGGGAATTATATTCTGTTGGCACATAGTATTCAGACCCCATTGGGAGTGTTCATATTCAGATTTTCTCACAAACCCGATTATGGAAGAGCATTGAAGCCCATAGTCACTAGGAAAGCAAAGTGGACACAGGGAAGAAACCAAGTCCTTCACAGCCAGTGACACTGAAGCAATTTCACTTACCAGGCAATACAAAGAGATATGAGCAATGGTGGAGGCCCTATTGGAAGCTGGGGTGATTTGGGCAGCATTAAGTCCTTTCAACTACCCCTTGTGGAACGTGAAGAAACCAGTCGCAAGCTGAAGGACGACTGTAGATAATCGAGCATTGCATAAATGTCCCCTCCGCCGGCAGCAGCTGTACCTGACATGGTGACTACATATAGGGAAAAGGGCAGGAAAATGGCACGAAGTGATGGATTTGGCCATTGCTTTGGAATCCCAGTACCAATTTGCATTTATGTAGGAAGGAAGCCAGTACCCATTTCAAGTGTTATTCTAAGGATATTTGTACTGTCTGAGTATCAGGCATGGTTTGGCAACTAAGGATCTGGCCCAATTTGAAGGTCCAGTAACCAAGTTCCAATATATTTATGATATAATAATTACTGGCAGCAAAGATGATATTATCACGTAGCTGCCTTGACTGATCAAGTATTTCACAGGTCGGAGATAGGCTGTGAACCCAACAAAGGTGCAGGGTCCCGTACCTTGGGTACAGTTCTGTGGTGTGGTTGCTTGGTTTGGGGATCTGCTCCATGCAGGCCTCAAAAGAAAATGCCTAAACAGGTGGTACTCAGGATCCAACAGATCCCCAAACCAAGCACAGTGAAAGAAGCTATGTCTTTTAAAGGGGTAATGGGGTTTTGGAGAGTCTTCACTCACCATCTTGGAATGATTCTACGTCCAATCCACCATATCACTCGGAAGAGGAATGTATTAAAATTGGGTCCAGAGCAACATAGCACAATTAGTGTGGCAAAACAAGCAATCTTGCAGCTTCAGCAACTGGAACCAGTGGATCCCTTGCAGCTTCTTTTTCTAGATAGGGTAGTGAATGAGAATGCCATGTCTTGGGGTTTGTATCAACATAACTCTAAACCGAGAGGATGGATGATACCTACTGGATACTGGTCTAAGCAGTTCAAAGGATCACAGCAATGATATACTATGCTGGAAAAGACACAGTTGTTCGTAAAGATTAAGGTAGGAATTTGGGTATAATCCCAGAGGGACAGAACATGATATCAGTTTAACTGAAAATCTTCAACTGCAAGGGTGGACAATAAAACTGGGAGATCATGGGGACTTATGTATGGAAAAATAGACGGGAGCATGGTTGTACTCATGCTAAATCTAACACGACAAGATGCGAAATTAGATAGTGGGGCACTGGAATATGAGGTAGACTTTAGCCACATTTAGACCATTATTGTATCATGGACCCCCAAAACTATTATAGAGACAGAAGGCGTATGTTCTGCCCCAGAAGAGTGAGATAGACTTGCAGGAGAAATTATAGCACAAGGGCCGGGGGCAACTAGCCTAGTGTTCCTTTATGGCAAATCTGATCCGGTCTATTTTTCTCCTTTATAGACTTTTGCATGCTCAATAGAAGCATTTTGGTCCGGTAATACCTTTCCATGGAACTAAACGAATATGGACAGAAGCAGAATGGCACTTAATTTGGGGTGTGCAGCTATATTGCTACAAGTGAAGGAGAAGGATTATCAGCTATAGGACTACCATGGCATAAGAAAACAACACAAGAAGAGGCTATCACTTGGATGAAAGGAAATTTGTGGTCCTATGCGAATAATACAGAATTGAGTCCACTGACTTCAATGTGTGCAATAGGAATATTTTACATTCAAGCAATAGGAGGAACTGGGACTTTTGAAGAGCAAGTTAACTGCGACAATATCAAAGGTTAAATTCTGCCTTTCAACCGTACTACAAATGGGACAGTCACCAAGGGAAGAAAAACAGAAGAGAAGGATTGAGGCATGTTTGACGCTAGCTTTCATCTTGCTACTCAAAGTGAACTTCAACAAATAGTGCAAACAGGAGGGTTAAAGATTATGGGATTATATTATTTGTCTGGCAATCAAGCACGTAATTGGTTACCCCCAAAGTGGCGAGGAATTTGTCTTTTGGGCAGTGTGATTCCTGGTGTTGGACAGGTTGAAACCCTACCAAAGGGAAAATACGTAATTTGTGGGCGTTTGTGTGGCGAGGGGAAAAATATCTCAAAATAATGATACCTCCTTATTGGACTTGGCCCTTTCTGCAGGGTCATCCCCAAACTTTTTGTCTTCACCTTCTGTTCTCTGAACCCATTTTTGTTGGCTTTTAGGACTCTGAGCATATCCTTTGCATGCTCATGGGGGAAACCTTTATGTCTCACCAGCCAATCCAAGGATTTGTTAAACAGCTTCTCCCAAGCTTCACTCTGATCCCTTGATAAAGGTGGAACATCGATAAGTAGAGCCACGTAAGCGCAAGCGGCGGGCGGAAGATTGATCACTGCTCCTTCCAACACTGAGTTAATAGTACTAGCAGAAGGTACAGTTGGGGCGACTCCTTACCCAATATAAGACAGACGTAGCCTGCTGGAGAAAGTTACCCCTGTCCTTATTGGGAAGAGCTGTACAAAATTATATACTTACCAAAATTCCTGTACGTATTACAAAACACGCCATACAGAGTCCCCAAGACATTTTTCCAAACAGTGGCAAGGACCACTTGGCTAATGTTGTGGGATGGAAGTCCACCCAGGATAGCCCTGGCACCTTTATGGTATGGCCAATATAAAGGGGGAATTGCACTACCCAACCTCAAGTTATAATCCTGGGCAGGCTGGCTGACGGTGATCAATGAATGAGCCTTCACAGAACAAAATGACCCTGCCTTTATGGCAGATAGAAGGGCGCTGCTCGAAGTGGGTACCCTAGGGCGTTATGCTGAAGGAAGTGACCTGATTAGGGTCACCCGGGTCACTCACGACCACCTCTCAGCCTTCCATACAAATGAAGAATCGGTCAGACAGTAGAGAATACAAACCAATATATTTATTTAGATACACTCGAGCGGAACCCAGTCTGCCCAGTCTCTTAAGATTGCTGCAGAGGGAATGACATCAGCAAGCATGGGGATACATTATGTACAATTCAGAACCAATGAAGGCACGCCCATAATGGAATTTTCCAGGCAGATGCAGTTAAACAAAGAAGTACAAAAGGATAGGTTTCGATTCTGAGGCCGGGCACACACTATCTCCTACCCAAGGTCACTCTGTCCGTGCCCGCCACTAGACTAGGGGGAGAAGGCCTCTATCTAGTGGGAAAGGTATGCGCTAATAAGAACAATGTATCCATTAGCAAAGCAAGGCCTAACCTTGGAGAAACAAAACCTACCACGGGCCGTTTCTCAGAAGAAAATAAGGATTAGTTTCGATCATGGTTCAAAATGGCAGACAAACATAAAATGGTGCCGAGAATGCTAACTTACATAGAATAATACACAGACAGAATAACAAAAACATTTTCATTCCAACAGACCCTCCTTTTAGCATGAGCTAACTATTTTATAAAATGATGAAAGAGAATATAACATTTTCGAGGACAAAGGAGCATCGGTATTAGGAGCAGGTCATATATTCAGTATCAGGGATGGAGGCTGCAAGGAAAGATGTAGTATCAAAAATACCTTCATCAATCTGCATCAAATCGTCAATATCCTTTTGTATCATAATTGCAGCATTAGTATCATGAATCAACATTTTCTGTTTGGGAGTGAGGATATTGACACAATAGGAGGAACAAGCTGGGAGACATTGTATGCAGAGGCAACATGTAAAGATGATACCAGCAACCACAACCAAGAAAGTGAGGATCTTCCAACCCCAGGATGTTAGCGTATTCCAAAACCACCCCGACAGAGTCCAAGTACCTGTTTCTTGGTGTATCTCAGCTGATAGTCTATGTAATTTTTGTATAGCTGAATAAACATTGAGAGCGTTATTAGGTATATAAACACAACAGCTGCTTCCAATGACGCGACAGGCCCCTCCCCTATCGTCAAGTATAACGTCTAGCACCATCCGGTTCTGCAAATTGACTAATCTCGTAGCCTGGAGCTCAGCAGTGATATTTGTCATTATCCCAGCAGTTGTATTGATAACCCCTACAACAACTCTTGTTAACTGACGAACTTGAAGGCTATTAGCCATGGGACCCCAAAAAGGTAGCAGGCCCTTGATAGCGTCTCCAAATTGCTGTTCGGTGGTATCTGTCTGATCTATATCCTTTGTGTCAACAAGCCTTTTGGCTCAGGTCAGGAAGGTACTTCTACGTTGCAGCTGATGATTTTTATGATAACTAGACGGGGCTACATATACAGGGGGAAGAAGGAAGGAGAGATATCATGTACCTGACCAGCCCCTCGGGAGACAGACGTGAGCTTGTGAACCACAAACAAAATAGACATTATGGGGCAGGATCAAAGGCGGACTATTAGTCTATTCAGCTTGTAGGTGAAATTACATTTACTCTCCCCCAACTTTATCTCCCTGGTCCCCTGGACACAAAAACTAGCTGTCGTATTGACCACCGACACAGGTATTGGCTTATCTTCGGTAAGATTTCGACCTCGGAAGTATTGGAAGTACTCAGAGGTGGTAAACCATTGGAAATCAGCCATTTCCATTCTAAACCAGGCATTATCCTTTACCCTACGGTACATTTTCAAACATGACTTTGAGGACTGTGTCCCTAGAGTCCCTTGTACCTGCTTGTCCTAGAGGGGTAAACCCTTGATAGAAGCGAAAATATTCAGTCGCAGTGCGAGAATCAGTGGATGTTATATCTAAAGTAGAAAGATGACATTGGAAGTACACCAACCGAAACAGTTCATACCAACCCGCACAGCTGCCAATATATGACAGTGGCATAGACAACAGGTTGTCACTCTTATTTATGAGTGATCGAAGGGAGCAACCCACAAACCCAACAATTAGTTGTATTGGACACATCATGAGCATGACGCAACATTTGTATAAATACATTGTCAGTGTATGACAGCCTATGCGCTGCTTTGTGTGGAGCTAGATTAACATAAAAATGTGCTCAGGGGGAGCGGGAGTTGTACCAACCAAGAAATGTACAGGGAATTTCTCCCCTAAAAACCAGGATGTTCCAAATATTGTCATTAGTGCAATCGCAACAATTAATATGCAAACTATTTTACTCTTTGTTGACCAACCCCTCATTGAACACGGTGGTGCAAATGGCTGTTCCTCCTCATCAATAGGCCGACCAAAGGAATGCATAATTAAACAAGGAGAGAAATGCAACAAAAATGATAGTAAAGGTAAGTGTTCCCAGTGTCCGTCAGAGCCTCACTGGTACAGGCTCCTATTGTTCATCAAACGTTGGCGCTCTTGAGCACCGGTGGTGGAGCTTGCTCAGTCCTAAGCTCTTGATGTATGCCATGCCGATCGGGATAATGTACCCCCCTCCAAGGGAGTACATTCAATCTATCCTGTCCAATGTCAAAACAGTGCACAAATCTCTCTTCACCCTAAACTAACTCCGTTCGTACTACAGCAAAGTACATACTAACTTGCACAGTCCATCCCGGTCTAATCTGACTTCTCCTTTTGTGCACTATTCTTCAGCCGAGGATGCAGATTGTACCTGATGACTCCAGGCACAGAGGGATCAGTAAAAAAAGGGGTTCCTGAATAGCTCGTATTTCTGGTGGAACTGCCGCATTCAGCACTTCATCATTTTCTGCATCTGTTTGGGTCCAAGTCAGCCTGGCATCACTAAAGGGGACAAACTGAGGCACCTTCTCGTAGTCAGAGTCCCCAATTCCTTCCCTCACCCATTGGTTGTAGGGCAAGGGCAAATTATCCTGTGGCAGTGGGTAGCGTGGGCCCAGTTCTTTCGGCCGGCGACCTTCACAGCTGTACGTGTAGTCAAGAGGACCTGTATATGTATATACACATGCATTGATATATATATGTTAGTGTTCATTTCGATTTAGCGTCAGTGGTCTGGGCGCTTTCATGGAACACTGGTCATTTGTGGCTCTCCCCAGTGACCGCAATCTTGGAGGAAGTACTGGAGTGCTAGAGGGTGAGCCCCCACGGTGAACGTCCGGCAGAGGAACGAGGATGGCGGCAGTGGGAGACAGAGTTCCTGTAGCGGGGCGGTTTTTTATGACTGCCAGCATGGGTTCAATGTTTTTCCGCAAGAAATGCCTCGCCCAGGAGTCTGACGCCCCGTGGTGACCGGGCACTGCTGACGTCTATGCCGAAGCGGTGAGGTTCATTCGGCACTTCTACATCTGTTTACGCATCGGTCCCCCTCCACCCTGAGCCTGTGTTTGGATGAAATACTGTTTGGCACGCTATTTTTGTACGTAAGACATTGAGACTGGTGTTTCCTCCAATTATACAATTACACGTTCCCCATTTTATTGACTCAATTTGGATGGTATACTGGTCCCAGTAATATTTGTCTTATGGATCCTGACTTTCTATGGTGACTCTTGCGATCTATTTCATCCATGCTCATGACTGCCCTAATGCATTATGGGATGGGTAGTCCTTCTAGAGATGTGCGCACGCGCAGTAAATGTAGACATTTGTCTTTCATGGACTTAAATATGTTTAAATAAGGTCCTAAACCACGAAGGTTACCTCCCTACCGTTATGCTCACTGGAATATCAGAGGGGAATGTTATAATTTCAGCATGGCTATCTATGAAAGGCAGGGTGAGTCATCATCAAGATTACCGGTAGTCCGTCTATTTTAGTAGTATTGCAATCCATGTCAGATGGGTCTTTGAGGAATAATTCACCATATGTCATGTGTTCTATGTTTTTATTACAGCGTGCCTTTTACTGTCAAATCAACAATACATTTGTAAGTGAAATTCTATATTTAGTGTAAAATTCGGGCGACACACTTAGAGTGTTTTGGTGCCAAATGAGGGATACAATGTGACTTACCTCGCACGAAGGCGGCATAAGGAGTGTATGTTTAGATTTATTTTACCCGGATAACAAACATCAAATGTGATTATGGTAATAACGAATATGTGCCTTGCGCAGTAGTACCAATTACTTATTATGCTTTTTCACAATGATGACAATATATTTGTGTAACAGCAAGGGGTTTAATGCTACATACGCCTGAAAGTATTTTATTTATGTCTATGGCTGCCTTCAAGGGGTGTGACTATATATGTTGATAGAAGAATGGCGCCAAACTGATTGAGAAAGGCTTCCTTGAAGCCGAAACGCGTCTCTAGTGGCTCAGGGTCGTGGGTGACCCGATAAAATAAAAGAAGTTGAATACCGAGAACCTGAAGTCTGTGCCTTCTTCATGGGAGTTCCTGTTGAATTGGGGTGTTAGTGTTCATATATATATATATTCACTGAAAAAACCATAGGTTTTAGGGACAGTTATAGTTACTTGGACATTGCACTCGTACAAAACCCGTGAAATTCCCCGTTATAGTTAGTTCAGCTAACTATAACTCGCGCCCGCAATGCACTGCTGATGACGTCACATATTACATCACTCATGACATGGTCAGTGACATCACTGATGACATCACTGATGACATCTCAAATGACATCACTGATGACATCATCCAGTGACTGTGTGTTTCTCTAAAGTTTAAATATTTTTTATATATATAGGAAAAGACGTATTGAAGAATGAGTGGGTGTGTAAGTGTCTGTATGGATGATTTAGTAGGTGCGTGACTGACTGTATAAGTGAGTGATTTAACGTATCGTACTGAATGCATGGGTTAGTGACTAAACTGGGTGAATGTCTGTATCCGTCTGTCTGTTGCTGTGTAAGTGGCTGCATGTGTTTGTGAATAGCTACATGAGTGTCTATTTGAATTATTGAATGCTTCTGTGAGTATCTGTATGGGTGCCTGAGTGTTTGTGTGGGAGGGGTGTGTGCGACTCTGTGCATAGATGTGTGAGTGGGTGATTCACTGGGTGGATGGTTTCAAGAGTGCATCTGTGATAGACTTTATGGGTGGGTAAGTGTGTGTAAGAGTGTGTTAGTGAGTGAATGTATGTCCCAGTGGTACATGTGTGAGTAACTACATATGTGAAAGGCAGTATATATGTGTGTTTTGGAGTATATAAATAGCTATAAGCGAGAGTGACTGATTGTGATAGTGGCTGTATGGATGAGTGTGTGCTTGTATCAGTGATTGTATAAGAGCGTAAGAATGTGCTAGTATTTGTATGAGTAAGTGGGGTGGTGTGTGTATAACTGTATAGGTGAGTAAATGGTAGTGTGTTTAATTATTTGCATGACTGACTAGGTGTGTGAGTACCTCTATGGATGAGTGGCGGTGTTTGAGTGTCTATATAGGAGTATGAGTGCATATGATAGTCCTGTACTGAGTGACCGTAAGTATGAGTGACTGTACGGGTGAGTGAGTGGATGTGTGTGTGTAGACCTAAGAATCAGTGAGTGGGTATGTAGTTATTGGTGTTGGAGTGTCTATGGTTTTGCGAATGGCAGTCTGTAATTTAGAGTGGGTGTCTCAAAGGTTATATTAGGGTGTGAGGAGGTGCATCAGATTATCACGTGGATGATGTCATCAGTGATGTCATTTGAGATGTCATCAGTGATGTCATCAGTGATGTCACTGACCATGTCATGAGTGATGTAATATGTGACGTCATCAGCAGTGCATTGCGGGGCGCGAGTTATAGTTAGCTGAACTAACTATAACGGGGAATTTCACGGGTTTTGTACGAGTGCAATGTCCAAGTAACTATAACTGTCCCTAAAACCTATGGTTTTTCAGTGAATTTCAAAGGTTTTTTAAATGCTAATTTGTAACTATAACGTGTCTGAAACCTATGGTTTTTTCAGTGAATTTCAAAGGTTTTTTAAATGCTAATTTGTAACTATAACGTGTCTGAAACCTATGGTTTTTTCAGTGAATTTCAAAGGTTTTTTAAATGCTAATTTCTAACTATAACGTGCCTGAAACCTACGTTTTTTTTAGTGAATTTCAAAGGTTTTGTAAATGACAATTTTTAAATGTATTAATTGTTATATTAATTTTTTCATACTGATTTACTACATTTTTAGAAACAATTTTTTTTACATATTTTATTTTTTAAATTACATTGTAATTACATTATACATTACATTACAAAAAATACTTTCTCTTAATGAATTACTTTAGTTTAAATACTTTGCAGATAGGCAATAGACTTTTAAGTACAGTAGTTACAGTTGTTGCAATGGGCAACACATTTTCAAACACAATGCAACATTCAGCTCAATGTGAATTTCTAGTTAAATGCAATTAGTTACTTTATGGATTACTTTTCTAACCACAGGACTGGATCCTAGATTCAGTCCTGGTACATCTCCTGTAAACAGTTGAGTAAAAGCGTTTTGGTTACAGTCGTGATTTTTAAGGAATATTATTGTATTTTAAAAGTTGACACTTAGAAACTTTTTCTCATAGAATCACCAATGTTATCCTATGGAAGGAAATTCACTTAGCAGGTAAAAACTGTTATCGTTACTTTTTCTTACTCAGTGTTGGATCCTGGATCCAGCACTGGTGCATCTCCTGTAAACAGTTGAAAGAATGCGTTTAAGTCATACAGGCGATTTTTAAGGAATATTTGTAGTTTGTGAAAATCAACACTTTGAAACTTTTTGCTGAAAACCAGTCAATGTTAGCCTATGATGGAAATTCAAGTTACCGGTAAGTACGGTTAAAATTACTTTTGAGGATCAGTACTGGGCTGAAACATGCAGCACTGAGGTCTCTCCTGATAACAGGTGAGTAAATCGGAATTCGTATTTCGGCTGATTTTAGAGGAATATTTTAAAGTTCCAAAACTCCACACTTAGAAGAATTTCCAAGTGAAACCAGTCAATGTTAGCCTATGGAAGGAAATTCAAGTTACTGGTAAGTACGGTTAAAATTACTTTTCAGGACCAGTACTGGGCTGAAAGATGCAGCACTGAGGTCTCTCCTGATAACAGGTGAGTAAATCAGAATTCGGATTTCGGCTGATTTTAGAGGAATATTTGTATGTTTCAAAAATCAACACTTAGAAGAATTTCCAAGTGAAACCAGTCAATGTTAGCCTATGAAGGAAATTCAAGTTACCGGTAAGTACGGTTAAAATTACTTTTCAGGATCAGTACTGGGCTGAAAGATGCAGCACTGAGGTCTCTCCTGATAACAGGTGAGTAAATCGGAATTCGTATTTCGGCTGATTTTAGAGGAATATTTTAAAGTTCCAAAACTCCACACTTAGAAGAATTTCCAAGTGAAACCAGTCAATGTTAGCCTATGGAAGGAAATTCAAGTTACTGGTAAGTACGGTTAAAATTACTTTTCAGGACCAGTACTGGGCTGAAAGATACAGCACTGAGGTCTCTCCTTATAACAGGTGAGTAAATCGGAATTCCTATTTCGGCTGATTTTAGAGGAATATTTGCACAATGGTGAAGGGAGGGGCGGGGCCTGAGGTGACATCTTTGCAAACGCGCCCCGTGGCGCGTTTTAAGTTGGGGGATTAAGTCCCCTTGAATCCTGAGGGTCCCTAGGGGCCAACTAGACCACCAGGAACCTCCAATATGCGCCAGGGCTGCGTTGCAGAGACGTGTAGAGAGGCCACACCCTTTTACACCTCTCTGCAACGCAGCTCTGTGGCGCATTCTGGATGTACCTGTTGGGCTAGTTGGCCCCAGGGACCCTCAGGATTGAAGGGGATTTAATTCCCCATCTTAAAACGCGCCACGGGGCCTGTTTGCACACATGTCACCTGAAGCCCCGCCCCCTCCCTTCACCACTGTGCAAACGCGCCCGTGGCGCGTTTTAAGTTGGGGGATTAAGTCCCCTTGAATCCTGAGGGTCCCCGGAGTCCAACTAGCCCACCATATACCTCCAAAAGCGCCACAGAGCTGCGTTGCAGAGAGGTGTAAAAGGGGTGTGGCCTCTCTACACGTCTCTGCAAGGCAGCCCCTGGCGCATACTGGAGGTTCCTGGTGGGCTAGTTGGCCCCAGGGACCCCAGTATTCAAGGTGAATTTGTTCCCCTCTGCAAACGCGCCAGGGGCGCGTTTGCAGAGTGGTGAAGTAGGGGCGGGGCCTGCGGGCCCAATCGTTTTTTGTTGTTGTTTTTTTGTCCCCTGAAGGGGGCTGTGTGGCCCCCTTCCTTTTTTCTCTTTTTGGGCCCTGGGGACCCCATCCCCCAGGGCCTTACCCCTTTCTTAAATTACCAAAAAAAAAAAACGGGAAGGGGGCCGCGTGGCCCCCTTCCCTGGGCCTGTATTTGCCCCGGGGACCCCATCCCCGGGGCATGGCCTCTATATTTATTTTTTTGAGGGGGGCAGCGTGGCCCCCTCCTCTGGCCATTTTAAGGCCCCGGGGACCCCATCTCCCGGGCCGGCCTTTCCATTTAAAAAAAAAAAAATTCTCTTTTTTTGGGGAGGGGGCCGCGTGGCCCCCCTCCCGGGCCACTACTTGCCCCGGGGACCCCATCCCCGGGGCTGGCCCTCTCCGTTGGGGACTGTGGGGGTCCCCAATCCCCCACAGTCCCGCCGGCTCCCCACGTCCCTTGGGAGCCGGCATTGCTGTTCCACATGGGGAGCAGCTGACATGCTGCTCCCCATGTGGAAAAGCAATCGCTTTGGATATTGGAAGAGAGAGCAGGTTTCCTGCTCTCTCTTCCAATATCCAAAGCAGTTTGCTATGGCAGGACCGGAGCCGCGAGGCTCCCGTCCTGCCATAGCAAACTACAGTGTCCCGGGGTAGGCACCCGTGACACTGCAGGAGCCGGCCCTGGGGGTGGTGGTCCCCAGGGCCATCAAGGGCTCCAGGAGGGGGCCGCGCGGCCCCCTCCCATTCAGTACACAGCCCCGGGAGGTGGTGGTCCCCGGGGCTCTGGGGATCCGTAACGGACCCCCATATTAAAATGTTTAGTGCCCCGGGAGGTGGCGGTCCCGGGGCATGTGGGGGCTGGAGCCCCCCCACACAGGTTTTATAATGTAAAAAAAGCCCCGGGAGGTGGTGGTCCTCGGGGCTGCGGGAGGGCTCAGAGCCCTCCGCACCATTTTACAAAAAGCCCCGGGGGTGGCAGTCCTCGGGGCTTGGGAGGCCCTTTGAGGCCCCCACACATTAAATTATCCCCCCACCATGCCCCCGGGACTTGGGCCACCCGGGGCCAGTGCTATCGAGCGCGGGAGACCGCGCTCGATGTTCGGCAGGATTCGTGCACCCTGAGCGCATCCTGCCGATTTAAAATTTTTTTTTTTTTTTTGCCCAGGGGTCCTTGTGGGACCCCCTGAGCAAACCTAGGGGTCAGGGTGTTTCTACCCTGCCCCCTTTGTGCGCTTTGCGCACTTGTTTCTGTCCCTCGGTTCTACCGAGGACAAAATGGCTGCCAACATTTCCTGAATCGGAATGTTGACAGCCAGCTGACAGCCAATTAACATGCAGCTCGTGATCGGGACGGTGCGCGCAGGGTGCGCTGAGGGTACGCGGACCCTACTCGGCCATAGATATCACTAACTTTTTACTTTTCATTTTCTCAGCAACTACTGAACGGATTTACACCATTTAACAAAAGGGTTCTTTCTGAACCAAGAACTACCTCTTTGCCAAATTTGGTGTAATTCCGTTCAGCAGTTCAGGCTGTAGCCGTGTCTAAAGTTTCCTATGGAAAAGTGCATGGGGAAAACGCGCTTTGGGACCCCCTTTTTCTCGGCCCCCGCTTGACGAATCCCCCGAGACTTTCAGGGTAGGAGCGGACCGGAGCGGGCCACAAAGTTTGAAAATTTCGCGAAGATACGTCAACCGGCAAGAGAGTTATTTCAAATAGAATGTCGCGGATTTCCTATGGATAATAGGTTGTAACTATAACTATCTACTGGCGACCGCCAGTAGATAATATATATATATATATATATATATATATATATATATTCAAGGTATTCCGCTTCTAGTATAACTTATTTCCTTGCCAGAAATCGGATACGGACCACAATCTTAGTGCAAAGTTATTTTATTTCCGTGCAAAATGTCGCCATGACGCGTTTCAGCCCTTCCCACGGGCCTTGATCACATGACACAGTACAACACTGCACATTGGTTTAAATAAGTGAACATTGTGGGCGTAATCATTGGTTACACAAAGCATACAAGGCCAATCAATATTGTAGACAGACTCTCTAAAACTACGAGTCTTTTCTCTTGTTTCTTTTGTCAAAACATGATTGCCTCGGCTATATAATATGTAAACAAAGGCCACTGCTTTTAAAATAGACAGTAATATCATGTGCTAAAACCAATTCAATGTCATGCACAATGAGTTGAATGCATATACGTATCCACAATTAATAAAATGTGCAAAAATTATCAGTTGTGCAAAGTGTGCAAAAAGTGCTAAAGTGCGATAAAATTGTTCAAAATTTAAACGGTAAAACCAACAAGGAGATTTTTGACAATTTAGCGTCGCAAATATCCATATAAATACATAAGTAACCAGTGCCTTAATAATGAGCACTGGTAAGTACATGGGTTACTGGAGCCCCAGTAAACCTTAGCAAAGCATGTTGGGCTCAAAGTTACCAATAGATAGTAATTTAGAAAATTGCAAAGGTCCCAACATAATTACAATTTATGATCCCAATTTAGATCAGAACAAGCTCGGATATCGGTTTAAATACCAAAGATCCTTACTAAAAGAGCATATGAGATAATTATACATAGTTGTTTTTAAGTGGTGGAAGATAACGTGTCCCATTGACTCCCATTGACACGCCCAGATCCTCACATACATAAATAGCTGAATACATAATTAATAAATATTAAATAAGCAATGCAATACAATCCATAATAGATAAAATCCGCTTAAATATTCATATATGTAACAAATAAATATGCACGTGGATAAATCAATAGAATATCAATAAATAATCAATAAATATAGTTAAAAAATCCACAAGCCTAAAATCTCATAAATATTGCTCTAAAAGGTGATCTAAAATTCCAAGTAAAGAAACACAATTTGAGTTAGTTGACAATCTGGAATCTGGAAAACACTCTATAGACATGTAAAAAGATCCTCTGTTATATTTAAACCAAAAGGCTGTTTGGTGTTAAGTTCTAAAATATATCTGGTTTCCAGTTGGCGCAATTTTTCTTCTCTATTGCCACCTCTCCTACTTGCAGGGATTGAGTCAATAACAAAGTATCTTAAATCTTTACTTTTGGAATCATGTTTGGCTTTAAAGTGTCGCGCTACCGGATATGTATTGTCCTGATTATTAATTGCCCTTAGGTGCTGCAATATTCTCTTGTGCACTTGGAGCTTAGTGCTCCCTACATAGAGTAGGTTACATGGACATGACAACACATATATCGCAAACTCAGTCTTGCATGTAAGCAATTTGCCAATTTTATGCTTTTTCTGATCAAAGGGAGTAATATACGTAGTTTTGTTCTCACCCTGTTGGCAAGCTTTACATGATTTGCAATTAAAAAACCGGTGTGAGTTTGAAGCCAACTGGTAGATTCAATAACTTCAGGACTAGTTATGACTAAATCGTCTCTCATAGAGTGTCCTCTGCTGTAGGTTATGGATGGTCTTTTAGGTAGTCTAGGACCTATAATAGGGTCACTAAGAACCAAAGGCCAATTTCGAGATATTATCGATTCAATCTTTTTATGCTGTTGACTGTATTGGACAACAATTCGAAACTCCTTGTCTGTTTTGTCAATGATATTTTCAGCTTCAATTGCTGGGGTTATGGTTCTAGACTCTGTCCCTGATAATAACTCAAACCTACTTTTACGCATAGATTTTTGAAGGGCGTTATCTATAATCAAATTAGAGTATCCCCTTTCTTTAAACCTGTGTTTGCCCTCGGTCTGGGCCATCAACAAATCATTATCCTTGCTATGAATACGCCTTAGCCTCAGCATTTCACCGTAAGGAATACTTGTCACCAAATGTTTTACATGGGAACTACTAGCATGGAGTGTCGAGTTACCCGCGGTTCCCTTACGATGGAGTTTGGTTTCAATTTTGTTGTTATCAATGTAAACCTCTGTGTCTAGAAAGCTCACTGTTGATGCACTAATAATGGCAGTAAAATGCAAGTTCAAATCATTTACATTAATAGCCTGTACAAACTCCTGGGCTTCATCTGTACTGCTATCCCATATGATGAACAAGTCATCTATAAAGCGCAACCATAACTTGACATTGGTTGTCATGGCCCCCCGGTGTTCAGTCATGAGGACCAGCTCCTCCCACCAACCCGTGTGTAAACATGCATAGCTGGGGGAGAAGCTGGCCCCCATTGCAACACCTCTGAGTTGTCTGTAAAGTAGGTTATTAAAAATAAAAATATTGTTCGTGAGACAGAAATCAACCATTTCAATAAGCATCCTTTTGTGGTCTCTCATTTTGCCCATTGTTTTGTCCAAAAAATAATCAAGTGCCCTTAATCCATCAGTGTGTTGAATACTTGTGTAGAGT
Source organism: Calotriton arnoldi (assembly GCA_963921515.1). Classification (NCBI taxonomy): domain Eukaryota; kingdom Metazoa; phylum Chordata; class Amphibia; order Caudata; family Salamandridae; genus Calotriton; species Calotriton arnoldi. Next base: position 131,869 of record CAWUFW010006467.1, read on the forward strand.
GAGCTGACATCAAGTGCAATAAGTAAAAAACTTTGTTTCCATGTAAAGTCTTTAGTTTTCCGTAGGAAATCACTTGTGTCACTTACATACGATGGTAAGGCCTTGACCAAATTCTGCAGGAAAAAATCAACATATTGTGATGTGTGCTCAAGACATCCATTTCTTAATGCACACCTTCTTCAGTAAGAAATGTGGTCATGCTTCTAGAATTGACTACATCTTCACTGACCGGCTTGGACTAGAGAATCTGATAGATATTTCCATTCTTCCAACTATTCTTTCGGATCATGCCCCTATTTCTTTCCTATATACAGGAAAAAAGCAAAATCTAAATTCTAGATGGACACTTAAAAGGGCAATGCTGTCTAACATTGAAATAATTAGTGCCCTTAAAACCTCCATAATGGACTATTTTGTAATAAATATGGGCTCGACATCGTTAGACTTTGTCTGGGACGCATTTAAAGCGCACCTTCGTGGACAGTTGCATAGCCTGATTTGTTCTAAGAATAGGGAAAAGGCTTTAGAATTCCAGAACCTGGAAAGGGAAATCTCCAGGCTGGAAGGAGAAAGAACGAGCTGTTCCCAGACAAATTTAATGCAAGTCCTTAAAGATCTTGAATGTTTGCGTCAGGAATATAGGGGGAGGCTGGACCAAAAGATCAAGGCTCAGTGGTCAGCCTGTAATATGCAAAACTATGAGTATGGGGAAAAGGCGGGAGCTCTTTTGGCATGGAAGGCGAGGGGGGATCGCGTCAAAAACAATATTAGTGAATTGGTCATTGATCAGAGTGGGGTAACCTCTTGTAAACAGGAGGATATGCAAAAGTGCCTCCAAGCTGTGTTCTCGTATTTATATAAGGAAGAGATAACACCTAATTCTGGGAGCATTCAAAACTGGCTTTCAAGTAAGGCATTACCGGTGCTATCAGAAGATGGCCGAATTGCATTGGATGCCCCTATCACCGAGATTGAGATAAAACTTTATATAAACAAGATCAAGAGTAATAAGGCTGCAGGGACCGATGCTCTTCCTGGGGAGATCTATAAAGTCTTTCAGGTCGAATTAATATCTAGACTCTGTGAGTTATTTAATTATGTTTACAGTACGGAAGGTAAAGTCCCTAGTTCCTGGAAGGATGCAACGATCGTGCTCATTTTGAAGCCAGGGAAAGATCCCCTTAAAGCGGATTCGTATAGACCAATCTCCCTGCTAAATGCTGATTATAAGCTCTTTATGAGCGTTTTGGCGGGGAGATTGGTTAAGTTAGTCCCGCAGCTGGTTAATATTGACCAAAAGGGCTTTATCCCTGGGAGGTTTATACAAGACCATACGTTGCAGCTGATCGGTAGTATTGATCTAGCTGTAGCGCAGTCTGTGCCTTTGGCGGTGGCAGCATATGACGCAGCTAAGGCATTCGATCGGGTTTGTTGGGTTTTCCTTTGGGAAACCCTTAAGATAATGGGATTTGGCCTAACCTTTATACAGACTCTGATTAGATGTTATGAGGGTGCCTCTGCAGTCATTTTGTTGAACGGCCTTTTAACACCAAGCTTTAGTATAACAAGGGGAACTAGGCAGGGCTGTCCCATCTCGCCCTTATTATTTGATATCTATATCGAGCCCCTTGCCCAAGCTATCAGATTGGAAGATTCAATCACTCCATTTCAAGTCCACTATTATAGTAGTAAGTTAGCACTATATGCGGATGATTTGCTGATTTACACTAACAATCCAATTGAGGTATTTCCAAGGGTAGAATCCCTCTTGAAGGAATTTGGCCGGTACTCAGGGTATATGGTTAATCCTTCTAAGACTGAGGTAATGTGTTGGAATGTCAACAATTGGGTTGGGAGGATGAGTAAGGAATTTAGATACCTCGGGATAACTATAGTTAAAGATCTTGATGATATCCCTCAGATTAATCTGAAGAAGGTGTCTAAAGAAATTGACCATCTTTTAGCAAGATGGCAAAATCTGCCTTTGTCTATTTATGGTCGAGTCAATCTTATAAAGATGGTCGTTTTGCCAAAATTAACATACTTGTTTAGTACTATTCCCCTTGCCTTTCCTAGTAAAACTATAAGTAGAATACAAGGTAAAATAGGTAGTTTTATTTGGTCTAATAAGAATGCCAGGATATCCTGGAAAAAGCTAAGACGTAAGCTTCTGAAGGGAGGTCTAGCTCTCCCGGATCTGCTTTGGTATTCTTTCGCTTTCCAGTTTAAAAATATACGCGCATTGCTTGTTACCACTCCTGAAAATAACTGGGGGAAGATCTTGGGCGAGATGGTCATGTTAGAAGGGGAGGACTGGGTTTTCTATATAAGTTTGGGGCTCCAAGGTTCTTTAAAAAGGTCCGTCTAAAAGTCTTAAAAACAGCCTCTAAAGTCTGGTATGAGATTAGAAGGAAATTGGGGATTGGTTATTATTCTGATTTTGCTCCCATATGGGATTCCCCTGGACTCCCTACATGGCTAGAAGATAGCCTTGCGTTGTCTATCAAAAATGCTGGTATAGCGATCTGGTCCGATCTTATTTCATCAGATGGAGTATACCCATGGGAGTTTTTAAGATCAAAAATAGGAAGCTCCTTTTCAAAATTTAAATATCTACAACTGTCCTCTTGGTATACAGCTGAAAAAGAAAATATAGTGGGAAATTGGGATATCGAATTTCGTCTTCAAAACCCAAAACCCATTAAGAAGGAGGTCGGGTACTGGTATAGGATCCTAGTAGACTCTGATGTTGCAGATCTCCCTCCACCTTACCATGTTTGGAATAAGTCAGCCCTGAATGACACTGCGGCCGATCTGTATAGTCCTTCCTTACAGATACTATATAAGTATGTTAAGCCAGCATCCCTTAAAAAGAACCATTTCTATGTTATTAACAGACTTTATTATACTCCCATGAAAATAGCAAAATTTGCTCCTCTCTCTCCCTCGAAGTGCCCAAGATGTGATTACACCGTCGCGGATGATATACACATATTTTTTGAATGTCCTATTTTGAGTGGTTTTTGGAAGAATGTGGAGTATACTCTACGTTCCTATTTATAGAGAGGGGGGGGGACGGTAGGAGCTGATTGTTAGGTCCAGTGACCCTTGCTCCCGATTGATAACTAGTACAATAAAGGGAGTCACTGTTCCTTGTAAAGGGAAATCAAAGAATGAAGTTTTGTCCTGTGCTACTCTATGTGTGGGGATAGTGTGTCCTCATCATGATGCCCTCACACACCCCGAAGGATGTCATGCTTCATCATAGGGCTTGTTGCTCCTCGTCGGGCCGGCGCTGCAATGCCCTACGGGTCCCCCGAAGGGTCTCTTTATCGGAGATCTTTTGATGAAGAAGCCGTATGGGTGCGTGCGTGTGAGTGGTAGTGAGGTCTCAAGTAGTGTTTTTTAAAAATGACTGGAGGGGAGTGAATATTTTTTATTAAGGTGATCCCTCTGTCATTGTTAAAAGGTGTGTGGTGCTGCTCTGGGGGATATTATGTCCCTAGGTAGCTAGATATACGTCTCTAATGGGCGTATAAGGTGGTCGACATGTTTCACGCTCTCTGTGGCCTCAGGAGGAGATCCAAAGCGTTTCTTCAGGACCAAGGTAAGTTTAGGTATCACTAGCGGCCTGGATTTGACCCGTGCTGCTAGGTTAATGAGAGGGAGTAGCGTCCCTGAAAAGAGAAGAGGGTAGGACAGAAGATATGTTGGTATTTCTCTATAATGAGTATTGTCTGTGTCTACCATTGGAGGGCCCGGTGCTCATTATCGTTAGCGTGAGTCTTATCTCTATGGTTTAGGCATTGGTGCATGTTTAAAAAGAGATTCTATTTTACGTGTTTTACATATTATTTACAGTGAAGTGAAAAGTGAAAGAAAGAATGATAAGCAATAATCAGCAGAGTTTCAACATTCTGACATGTGTGCTTATAAAGAAGAGACATATAATAAAGAGATCAATGATTGTTATATGTCAGGGTCACTCTTTTGTCATTTGATTCCATGCAGTGCCACTAGTAGTGGTATCCTGTTGTGAATAATCTAAGATGACTCATATTGAGCGTATGATAAAACCAGTGAGTCGGCGCTGTCTGGGTAGGATGTGAAAGAGATTATGTATGTATATATATATATATATATATATATATATATATATATATATATATATATATATATACATAAACAATAAGTAAGTGTCACTGAGTGGGCCCCCCCATTGATGGCAAACCTTTAGACTCTGTTTTGGTCACTGCATAGTGAAAAACATGTTGCTCACCCCTTATTTTTACAATTATTGCCTCATGAGATTGGTGAGGGCAGTCGGGAGCTGTAAGGAAAACGAGAAGAAGGAAGCGTGGCCTAATCATTAAGAATATAACAATAAAGTTTCAATTGTTCAAATAAAGGTGCAGTTATCACAGTGGTCCCTGCATGTTGATACATCCTGTATATTGAGAAGAAATCAAATCTTTTATTTATCGCGGCATTTTCTGCAAAATGTAAACGGGCTCTAAGAATATTAGGAAGCTAAATTGGCGTTTTGGCTTCCTGTTTCATAAAATGCCAGCGCTACAAGTGAGGCAGATATTTGTTCTAAAGTGCTTTTTTTTTTTGCTTCCAATTATAAGAGAGAGCTCTGTCCGGGCACTTAGTTCAGACCCAGAGTATTTTCTCAAAGGTGGCAGTTAACACAAGATACATTCGTTTAGTACTCACGGTTCTCCCATTTAGCTGTGCCGGTACACCTGCCTGCCTCTCTCCATCTCCGCCGATACTGGAGCAGTGGCTGCCGCCCTTTTTATGGTGGAAGTGTGTTGCCAATTAGAAGGTTAATTGGGGAGTGTATAGTGTGCTGCATGGGCGCCATCTTGTAGTGGAGTATGTTTAGGTGTATTTGGGTCTGTCTTAGTCTGTTGCGGTCTTGGTTATGTATGAGTGTCATATGGCTATGAATTAAAGGAATCAATGTGTTGTTTCAAATTTGAACATGGTGTTTGTGGGTGATTTCCAGGCTGATTGTTTCTCGCGCTGTCTCTGAGTGGTGTAAGTAGTATGTGGTTCACTCTTTTGGGTGCCATTTTGGAAAGGTATATTTATAGTTATTGTCTACACTTTAAGGAGACTTTGCTGGATTGTTTTTGGATTGGTCAAAATTGTTTTTGTTTTTGGATGACTTTGCTGGATTGTTTTTGGATTGGTCAAAATTGTTTTCTGCCTTTATTATCAGTATGTCATTATTTTATAGGTTTACAGGATGAAGGCAGAGGGATTCTGTTACTGGTGCCATGGAAGTGTTACTATACTAATTCGATCCAGGGTATTTCATCATTCAGACCCTCAATGTTCGTCCGTAGACGATGGACCCATCTCTGTTCTTTCTGAAAAAGTGTCCTGCTTGTCCATGTAGGATTAGATTCTATGATGGTCCAGTTTAGTTGGTCTGGCGTATGTCCTGTCTCAATATAGTGTCTGCTCATTTTGGTGGTGTTTTTCTTACATCGTATGTTACTTCTATGTTCGTTTATTCTTGTCTTTATGGCTCTGGTTGTCATTCCTATATATCGAAAGTCGCATGGACATTTCACCATGTAAATACAGTTCTTGGTATTACAATTCGTGTGTCTTTTCTGTGTCCATTCCTGATTATTCATTTGCAACGTTTTGGTATGTCTTGTTAAAGGGCAAATATTACAAGTCCCGCATGGGTAATGTCCTTTGACCATTGGTAGGTCCCACAGTGTCCTTTGGTTGTCCAACTGTTTGTTTTGGGGTCTCGTGTGGACAATTATGTCTTTGATGTTCTGTGTCCGTCTGAAGGCGAATCTTGGGCGTTCCAGTTGTAGTTCCCCTGCATGTAGAATATTCCAGTGGAGAAGTGTGGCTCAATGGTTAGAGCGGCAGACCCTGATGCAGAGATCTGGCCCGGGACCAGGGTTCAATTCCCGCCTCGGCGGGTCTTGGGCTCAATTTCCTCGGACCTGATAATTCTCGCCTCGGTGCCTATTCTAATCATGGGTCCCACTCTGCAACTCTGGGCAATAGCTTGCTTAATCTCCACAACGGCCCCAACAGCGCTGGGATGCCTGGCTTCACCTTGGGGGTGCCCAGGAGTGGACATTTCACAGGGAAAAGCCAAGAAGGGTTCCACAGCGGTATGCGTACAGCGCCTGGACACCCCTTTGGGGGTATGGGTGCGCTTTACAAGTACAAATTTCATTTAATTTCATTTCATTTTGAGTAAAATCCTTTTTACTTGATTTGATTGAGGTGTGTAGGTTGTAACACGTTATTATCTCGTCCTTTTGTTTTTCCACGGTTTCTAATAGTGCTTCTCGTGGTTGTTACGCGCACGTTTTTGTGCATTCTTTATGATCCTCCTGGGGTAGTTCCTCTGTTCCAGGTTCTGACTGAGTTCTGCCGCTTGTGTGTCGTAATCCGCGGTGTTGCTGCAGTTTCTTCTGAGCCTCAAAAATTGGCCAAAGGGGAGATTCTCTCTAAGGGCTTTTGTATGGTGACTGTCATAGGTTAACAAGCTATTTTTGTCAGTCGGTTTTTTGTACGTTTTGGTCAGTAGTTTTCCATCTTTCAGGATGATTAATAGGTCCAGGAAAGGAATCTCTTCACTTGAGGAGCTTAGAGTGAATTTCAGGAAAGGGTCCTGTTCATTGATCCAGTTATGGAATTCTATGCACCGTTCTTTTGTGCCTGTCCATAGCATGAGTATGTCATCTATATATCGCTTCCACTCCTTTATTTCTGATTTAAAGGGGTTGGATGGTGGGAGGATGTGTGTTGCCTCAAAATAAGCCATGTAAAGGCAGGCTAGGCTCGGCGCGAAGGTGCTGCCCATATAAGTTCCGTGGATTTGTTGGTAATGTTGGTCTTTGAACTTGAAAAAGTTGTTCTTTAGTGCTATTTCCGCACATTCCAGGATGAAGTTTATTCGTTGTGGTGTGTTAGGGTCCTGGTTCCTAAGGCTTTCTTCTACTGCTCTCAGTGTTGCTTCTTGTGGGATGTTAGTATATAAAGCCTCCACATCGAGGGTCACTAGTAGGGTGATTTCCTCTGGTCCTCTTATATGTTCTATTAGATTGATGGTTTCTTTGGTGTCTTTGAGGTAAGATGGAGTTGCTTGTACCAGTGGTCGTAAGAAGTGGTCGCAGTATTGACTGAGTGGTTCAAGAATGGAGTTGATCCCGGATACTATTGGTCTACCAGGTGGAGGTATGATGTTCTTGTGGATTTTTGGTAGGACGTAGAAATATGGGGTCGTTGGTTTGGAGTTGACTAGGAATTCTGCTTCGTTTTTACTTATCCAGCCATTTGTTTGGGCTTCACTCACTGAGATGGTGATTTTTCTTGTCAGTGAATCTGTTGGATCAGTGTCTATTTTTTGGTAGTATCTGTTATCAGCCAGTTGTCTGTGGCATTCGGTGTCATAGTCGTCAGTATTAAGAATGACGATGGCTCCGCCCTTGTCTGCAGGTTTTATTGTGATGGATTGGTCATCGTTGAGGTTTTGGAGAGCTTTTCTCTCTCTAGAAGGTAGGTTGTCGTATATTTTTCTTGGTTGAAGTTGGTTTATGTCTTTTAGTACTGCTTTTTCATATGTCAGGATCTCTGTGCTCGTCATTGCGGTCGTAGGTGTGAATTTGGATGGATTATGTAGGCCTGTGTCTGTCGTGGTCATGTCCATCCTATTCGTTTCTTTTGTATGGAAAAAGGATCTCAGACGTAGTTTCCTGAAAAAGGCATGTAGTTCACCTGTGAGTCTGAATTGGTCTTCATATAAGAGGACCAGAGGAAATCACCCTACTAGTGACCCTCGATGTGGAGGCTTTATATACTAACATCCCACAAGAAGCAACACTGAGAGCAGTAGAAGAAAGCCTTAGGAACCAGGACCCTAACACACCACAACCAATAAACTTCATCCTGGAATGTGCGGAAATAGCACTAAAGAACAACTTTTTCAAGTTCAAAGACCAACATTACCAACAAATCCACGGAACTTGTATGGGCAGCACCTTCGCGCCGAGCCTAGCCTGCCTTTACATGGCTTATTTTGAGGCAACACACATCCTCCCACCATCCAACCCCTTTAAATCAGAAATAAAGGAGTGGAAGCGATATATAGATGACATACTCATGCTATGGACAGGCACAAAAGAACGGTGCATAGAATTCCATAACTGGATCAATGAACAGGACCCTTTCCTGAAATTCACTCTAAGCTCCTCAAGTGAAGAGATTCCTTTCCTGGACCTATTAATCATCCTGAAAGATGGAAAACTACTGACCAAAACGTACAAAAAACCGACTGACAGAAATAGCTTGTTAACCTATGACAGTCACCATACAAAAGCCCTTAGAGAGAATCTCCCTTTGGGCAATTTTTGAGGCTCAGAAGAAACTGCAGCAACACCGCGGATTACGACACACAAGCGGCAGAACTCAGTCAGAACCTGGAACAGAGGAACTACCCCAGGAGGATCATAAAGAATGCACAAAAACGTGCGCGTAACAACCACCGAGAAGCACTATTAGAAACCGTGGAAAAACAAAAGGACGAGATAATAACATGTGTTACAACCTACACACCTCAATCAAATCAAGTAAAAAGGATTTTACTCAAACACTGGAATATTCTACATGCAGGGGAACTACAACTGGAACGCCCAAGATTCGCCTTCAGACGGACACAGAACATCAAAGACATAATCCACACGAGACCCCAAAACAAACAGTTGGACAACCAAAGGACACTGTGGGACCTACCAATGGTCAAAGGACATTACCCATGCGGGACTTGTAATATTTGCCCTTTAACAAGACATACCAAAACGTTGCAAATGAATAATCAGGAATGGACACAGAAAAGACACACGAATTGTAATACCAAGAACTGTATTTACATGGTGAAATGTCCATGCGACTTTCGATATATAGGAATGACAACCAGAGCCATAAAGACAAGAATAAACGAACATAGAAGTAACATACGATGTAAGAAAAACACCACCAAAATGAGCAGACACTATATTGAGACAGGACATACGCCAGACCAACTAAACTGGACCATCATAGAATCTAATCCTACATGGACAAGCAGGACACTTTTTCAGAAAGAACAGAGATGGGTCCATCGTCTACGGACGAACATTGAGGGTCTGAATGATGAAATACCCTGGATCGAATTAGTATAGTAACACTTCCATGGCACCAGTAACAGAATCCCTCTGCCTTCATCCTGTAAACCTATAAAATAATGACATACTGATAATAAAGGCAGAAAACAATTTTGACCAATCCAAAAACAATCCAGCAAAGTCATCCAAAAACAAAACAATTTTGACCAATCCAAAAACAATCCAGCAAAGTCTCCTTAAAGTGTAGACAATAACTATAAATATACCTTTCCAAAATGGCACCCAAAAGAGTGAACCACATACTACTTACACCACTCAGAGACAGCGCGAGAAACAATCAGCCTGGAAATCACCCACAAACACCATGTTCAAATTTGAAACAACACATTGATTCCTTTAATTCATAGCCATATGACACTCATACATAACCAAGACCGCAACAGACTAAGACAGACCCAAATACACCTAAACATACTCCACTACAAGATGGCGCCCATGCAGCACACTATACACTCCCCAATTAACCTTCTAATTGGCAACACACTTCCACCATAAAAGGGCGGCAGCCACTGCTCCAGTATCGGCGGAGATGGAGAGAGGCAGGCAGGTGTACCGGCACAGCTAAATGGGAGAACCGTGAGTACTAAACGAATGTATCTTGTGTTAACTGCCACCTTTGAGAAAATACTCTGGGTCTGAACTAAGTGCCCGGACAGAGCTCTCTCTTATAATTGGAAGCAAAAAAAAAAAAAAAGCACTTTAGAACAAATATCTGCCTCACTTGTAGCGCTGGCATTTTATGAAACAGGAAGCCAAAACGCCAATTTAGCTTCCTAATATTCTTAGAGCCCGTTTGCATTTTGCAGAAAATGCAGCGATAAATAAAAGATTTGATTTCTTCTCAATATACAGGATGTATCAACATGCAGGGACCACTGTGATAACTGCACCTTTATTTGAACAATTGAAACTTTATTGTTATTGTTATATTCTTAATGATTAGGCCACGCTTCCTTCTTCTCGTTTTCCTTACAGCTCCCGACTGCCCTCACCAATCTCATGAGGCAATAATTGTAAAAATAAGGGGTGAGCAATATGTTTTTCACTATGCAGTGACCAAAACAGAGTCTAAAGGTTTGCCATCAATGGTGGGGCCCACTCAGTGACACTTACTTATTGTTTATGTATATATATATATATATATATATATTTTTATCCAAAGGTGCCCAAAGCATCAAAAGCGCACTCGACTTGACAGAGGAAACCAAAGGTTTATTTCAAGAAAAACCGGCATTTGCATTCAATTTTATTTTCTTCTTCCCAACGCGTTTCAAGGCTCCTGCCTCTTAATCATGGGTAATTGGCATACACACAGCAGATGACTCAGAAAGTTTTCCCTCGCAGCATGTCTAATTTAAATACCCCCAGTGGGCTTTGCGCAGTGCGAAAGTAAGTCAATTTCATGCTGGGACTTGTAGTCCAAAAACAGAGTCACTTACGATTTTTAACCCTCCAGTGGGCTCCGCTGTGTACATGTTACATTTAGTCCATTATTGCCTCCAGTAGGCCATGAAGCTCGTGCAGGTTTGATTTATTCTCCTCTGAAGTGCTGAAAAGAGACTGGCAAAGTTCCGTCTCCAGCCTCCCAAAATTGAGGGATGGTGCAGCTTTTCACGGCAGGGCTGCCGTGTTACTATTTTTATCCAAAGGTGCCCAAAGCATCAAAAGCGCACTCGACTTGACAGAGGAAACCAAAGGTTTATTTCAAGAAAAACCGGCATTTGCATTCAATTTTATTTTCTTCTTCCCAACGCGTTTCAAGGCTCCTGCCTCTTAATCATGGGTAATTGGATTGCTTTGTTTTCAATATATATATATATATATATATATATATATATATATATATATATATACATAATCTCTTTCACATCCTACCCAGACAGCGCCGACTCACTGGTTTTATCATACGCTCAATATGAGTCATCTTAGATTATTCACAAAGGGATACCACTACTAGTGGCACTGCATGGAATCAAATGACAAAGAGTGACCCTGACATATAACAATCATTGATCTCTTTATTATATGTCTCTTCTTTATAAGCACACATGTCAGAATGTTGAAACTCTGCTGATTATTGCTTATCATTCTTTCTTTCACTTTTCACTTCACTGTAAATAATATGTAAAACACGTAAAATAGAATCTCTTTTTAAACATGCACCAATGCCTAAACCGTAGAGATAAGACTCACGCTAACGATAATGAGCACCGGGCCCTCCAATGGTAGACACAGACAATACTCATTATAGAGAAATACCAACATATCTTCTGTCCTACCCTCTTCTCTTTTCAGGGACGCTACTCCCTCTCATTAACCTAGCAGCACGGGTCAAATCCAGGCCGCTAGTGATACCTAAACTTACCTTGGTCCTGAAGAAACGCTTTGGATCTCCTCCTGAGGCCACAGAGAGCGTGAAACATGTCGACCACCTTATACGCCCATTAGAGACGTATATCTAGCTACCTAGGGACATAATATCCCCAGAGCAGCACCACACACCTTTTAACAATGACAGAGGGATCACCTTAATAAAAATATTCACTCCCCTCCAGTCATTTTTTAAAAAACACTACTTGAGACCTCACTACCACTCACACGCACGCACCCATACGGCTTCTTCATCAAAAGATCTCCGATAAAGAGACCCTTCGGGGGACCCGTAGGGCATTGCAGCGCCGGCCCGACGAGGAGCAACAAGCCCTATGATGAAGCATGACATCCTTCGGGGTGTGTGAGGGCATCATGATGAGGACACACTATCCCCACACATAGAGTAGCACAGGACAAAACTTCATTCTTTGATTTCCCTTTACAAGGAACAGTGACTCCCTTTATTGTACGAGTATACTCTACGAGCAATTTTTAAAGTTAGGCTGAATTTGAATCTTCCATTAGTTATATTTGGCTGGGATAACGACCTGATGAACATCCTGTCCGCAATACAAAAAGGTTTGCTACTTCTCTTGATTTTAATAGCTCGGAGGGAGATATGTAAACTTTGGAAAGATCCCAGACCCCCTTTATATGAAAACTGGTTGAATGCTGCACTCGGTATGGCACGTTGGGATCAAGACAGTAACCCTAATATTTGGGCATTGTTACTATCGTGGGGCAATGAAATGAGACTAGTTAATCGCCCCCCGGTCCAATGATTACACCAAGCTTTATACAAAGAAGCTGGCCTGGACAGGCTTGAAGCCTATGCAGCAGCAGAAGACCGGGGTGCCCAGGTTGGATGGTGGTTATTCTTGCTACAGTCTGCAGACGCTTTGGTGAGATGAGGACTAAAAAAAAAATTTAAAAAAAGACATCCATTTCTTGCCGATATGATGGGTCTCCCGGGTGGATTTTCAGAGTTCTTATGGATCTTGGGCAAAAAATAAATCGTGGGTACCACTGGATGATTGTTTTTCAGGAATTTGAATTCTTGTCCTGTAATCAAATTGTTGGATTTCCATGTCGACAATGTTTTGTAAAAGATTGTATACATTGCTTTCAGTTCAGATCCACTGCATTTAATATAGCAAGTTCTGTCATTTAACTGTCTATAGGCTTCCTTGATATATTTGTCTTTGGCCATCAGCACTATGTTCCCACCTTTGTCAGAGGCACGTATTACAATCTTGTTGTTCTTCTTAAGTTTCAACATCAGCGCAATATAATCTGATTTTTCTTTATTGTATTTAGGTTTGCCTCTGTGTGTCTTGATGTTTAAATCCTTGAGCTGATCAGTCACCTGGTCATGAAATAAATCAATCGAATCACGTAGCATGACCGGATTAAATGTTGACTTTGGTTTAAACTGAGTCAAAGGATGTTGTATTTGTATCTGCATACTACTGTGCTCTGTGAGTAAGTCCCCAGTTTGTTCCTGAGAATAGGCAGGCAGGTTGACATCATGATCAGAAGTTTTCATTTGTGGGTCCCATAATTCCTGCATTTCATTTAGAAAGGATTCCTCTGACTGTACGATTTCTACGGGGTTCAGCGCTCTCGCGTCACCTACCATAGGAGGATCTTGTTTCCTGATATTCCGATTAAGCAAATGATATTTCTTAAGTTTCAACTTTCGAGTACTTTTGAAAATATCTAATCTTGTTTTGACATAATTAAAGTTGTTTGCAGGACAATATGTTAAACCTAAACTGAGGATTCTTTTGTCATTGTCACTCAGTTTCATGTCTGTTAAATTCACAATCGTTTTGTTAATAGTTGCTGAATCACTTACTTGCCTCTCCTCCACCCTCCTCTTTTTTTGCGATGTGTTTCTGTTTCGGTTTGCCTTCCGTCGTTGCTTTCGTTTCCAGTTTTTGTTTGACCGTAGTTGGTTTTTTGCGCAGGGGACGGAGAGTTTGCCGTCTGTCCTCGCATAAAAAGATAACTCTTCATCCAGTGTACGTTTTTGCCTGCCTTGATTTGAGGCTAATTCACGCTCCGAATCACTGTCTGGAACTGAGCTTAAGTCGGATTGTGATGTACTTGAAGATATCCCATCCGTCTTTTTGGCACCCGACTTGGCAACTCCTGTTCTTCTGTCTTTGTTTAATCTTAGTGCTTCATATTTTTGGGAGAAGGTGAAGATCTGTCTTATCACGAAAGAATTTATAAGTTTTCCGCTCCTTAATTTTCTCTTCCTCTTTCTTGAGCCTTGATAGCATTTCTTGACGCAATTTTGTTTTTCCTCAGTTTGTTCCATTGCGTCAATGTCCTCATTAATCTTGGCTATCTCCTCCAGTAGAGCAGTGCGGTCAATATCTGCATACTTAATCAGGATTTGCATCAGACGTTTAGATGAATCTAAATTGCCTACTCACGCATCATGAGTATATATATATATATATATATATAATCTACTGGCGGTCGCCAGTAGATAGTTATAGTTAGGACCTAGTTTCCATAGGAAACTCGTTTTTTGTTTTCTCAATATCTTTGGCGCCGATTCACGAATGTTCGCGAAATTTTTAAAAATCGTAGCCCGCTCCGGTCAGCTCCTGTCTTGAAAGTTTCGGGGTGATTCGGCAATCGGGGGCCGAGAAAAAAGGGGGTCCCAAAATGTGTTTTCTCCATGTTAATTCCCATAGAAAACTTTAGACAAAGCTACAGCCCGAACTGCTGAACGGAATTACACCAAACTTGGCAAAAAGGTAGCCCTTGGTTCAGAAAGAGACCTTTTTGTTAAATGGGGTAAATCCGTTCAGTAATTCCAGAGAAATTCAAACAATAAGAGTCAAAAAATCAATTTCCCATAGGAAACTTTATGCAAGGTTACAGCCGAAACTACTGAACGTATTTACCCCAAATTTGGAAAAAAGGTACTGCTTGGCTCAGAAAGCAACCTTTTAAAAATGGTGTAAATCTGTTCAGTAGTTGCTGAGATAATCAAAAATAAATGTTTCGATATTTAGAGGCACGGAGGATCCGCGGACCCTCCCGACCACAAGCTTTATTCTAATTGGCTGTCAACACTCCAAACCAGGAAGTGTTGGCAGCCATCTTGTGACTCGGTAGAACCGAGTCACAAGAAATCAGAATAAAAAACGCCCAAAAAAAAAGAAAAGGGGGCAGGGTAGAAACACCCTGACCCCTAGGCCTGCTTAGGGGGTCCCACAAGGACCCCCAGGGCCCAAAAAAGCATTTTTTTTTTTTAAACGGTGAAATTCGCGTAGGATCCGCGAATCCCGCCGTGAAAGAAAAAAAAACGAAGCGCGGTCTCCCGCGCTTCGTTAATATTTAGCCCCCGGGTGGGCCAGGTCCCGGGGGCATGTTCAACATAATTGCAGGGGCCCAGGGGGGCCCCCGCAGCCCCGGGGACCACCACCCCCCGGGGCTTTTCTGAAATATTTGCGGGGGGCACACAGCCCCCCACAGCCCCGGGCACCGCCACCCCCCGGGCTTGGTTTTTTTAATGTTGCGGGGGCCTCCAAGGCCCCCCAAGCCCCGGGGACCGCCACCCCCCGGGGCTTTTGTCAAATACTTGCGGGGGGCACACAGCCCCCCCGCAGCCCCGGGGACCGCCACCCCCCGGGGCTTGTTTTTTTAAAATAATTTACCTGTGTGGGGGGGCTTGAGCCCCCCCACACGCCCCGGGGACCGCCACCTCCCCGGGGCACTAAATATTTAAATATGGGGGTCCGTTACGGACCCCCAGAGCCCCAGGGACCACCACCTCCCCGGGGCTTTGAAAATGTTGGGAGGGGGCAGCGCGGCCCCCCTCCTGGAGCCTGTGATGGCCCTGGGGACCACCATCCCCCAGGGCCGGCTCCTGCAGTGTCCCGGGGTGCCCACCCCGGGACACTGCTGTTTGCTATGGCAGGGCGGGAGCCTCGCGGCTCCCGTCCTGCCATAGCAAACTTGCTTTGGATTTTGGAAGAGAGAGCAGGAAACCTGCACTCTCTTCCAAAATCTAAAGCAGATTGCTTTTCCACAAGGGGAGCTGCATGTTAGCAGCTCCCCATGTGGATGAGCAATGCCGGCTCCTGCAGGACACGGGGAGCCGGCGGGACCGTGGGGGCATTGGGGCTCCCCCCACGGTCCCCAACAGATAGAGCCTGCCCCGGGGGATGGGGGCCCCGGGGCTAGTAGTGGCCCTGGAGGGGGGCCACGCGGCCCCCCTCCCCCAATTTTTTTTTTAAAAAAAAGGTTGTTCCCGGGGATGGGGTCCCCGGGGCCAATAGAGGCCTCAGGAGGGGGGCCACGCAGCCCCCTCCTTAAAAAATGTAAAAAATGTGGCCATGCCCCAGGGGATGGGGTCCCCGGGGCCGGAATTGGCCACGGGAGGGGGGCCACTCGGCCCCCTTCCCGTTCAGTTTTTTTTTTTAAAATAAAAAAAGGGGTCAGGCCCTGGGGGATGGGGTCCCCAGGGCCCAAAACAGTAAAAAAGAAGGGGGGCCACACAGCCCCCCTTCTAAAAAAAAAAAAAAAGACGCAATTGTGCCTCAGGTCACGCCCCCTCCCTTCACCACTCTGCAAACGCGCCCTGTGACGCGTTTTAAATTGGGGCATTAATTCCCCTTGAATACTGGGGGTCCCTGGGGGCCAACTAGCCCACCAGGTACCTCCAGTGCGCGCCACAGGGCTGCGTTGCAGAGAGGTGGTGCAGGCCACGCCCCTTTTTACACCTCTCTGCAACGCAGCTCTGTGGCGCTTACTGGAGGTACCTGGTGGGCTAGTTGGACCCCAGGGACCCTCAGGATTCAAGGGGACTTTATCCCCCAACTTAAAACGCGCCACGGGGAGCATTTGCACAGTGGTGAAGGGAGGGGCGGGGCCTGAGGTGACATGTGTGCAAACACGCCCTGTGGCGTGTTTTAAGTTGGGGATTAAGTCCCCTTGAATCCTGAGGGTCCCTGGGGTCCAACTAGCCCACCAGGTACCTCCAGTAAGCGCCACAGAGCTGCGTTGCAGAGAGGTGTAAAAGGGGCGTGGCCTCGGACCACCTCTCTGCAACGCAGGCTTGTGGCGCTTACTGGAAGTACCTGGTGGGCTAGTTGGGCCCCAGGGACCCTCAGGATTCAAGGTGACCTAATACCCCAACTTAAAAAGCACCACAGGGCGCGTTTGCACAGTGGTGAAGGGAGGGGGCGGGGCCTCAGGTGACATGTGTGCAAACATGCCCTGTGGCGCGTTTTAAGTTGGGGAATTAATTCCCCTTGAATCCTGAGGGACCCTGGGGGCCAACTAGCCCACCAGGTACCTCCAGTGCGCGCCACAGGGCTGCGTTGCAGAGAGGTGGTCCAGGCCACGCCCCTTTTTACACCTCTGTGCAACGCAGCTCTGTGGCGCTTACTGGAGGTACCTAGTGGGCTAGTTGGACCCCAGAGACCCTCAGGATTCAAGGGGACTTAATCTCCCAACTTAAAACGGCCACAGGGCTTGTTTGCACACATGTCACCTCAGTCCCCCCTTCCCTTCACCACTGTGCAAACGCGCCCCGGGGCGCGTTTTAAGAGTAAGTTTTAATCCCCCTGCCCTATTATGTACTAGGACCTTACAGAGGAGGTCATGTTAATCACAGGGGTTCCCCAACGCATAGTGTTCCCAAGTGTATGTAGGTGTTTTCACTGTATTCTAAGTGTCTTTTAGCATAGCACTGGCTCTAGGCCTGGTTAGTCCGAGTCAGTTACCACCAGTACCCATCTGAAAAAGTTGTGGGTACAGGCTGATTTTGCAACAAGGCCTCTTTCTGCTCCTCTGTTGGTTCTTTCTGCACATGTCTTGCTTCTTACTGCTCTTTTCTTCGTCTTTGTGGACTTCTGTTGCTTCTTTCTGCATTTCTTTTGCTTCTTTCTGTGCGTTTTTTCTTCTTTCTTCACATGTCCTACCTCTGTAGGCATAGTTAGAAACTAGCATTTAAAAAACCTTTGAAATTCACTTAAAAACCATAGGTTTCAGGCACGTTATAGTTAGAAATTAGCATTTAAAAAACCTTTGAAATTCACTGAAAAAACCATAGGTTTCAGACACGTTATAGTTAGAAATTAGCATTTAAAAAACCTTTGAAATTCACTGAAAAAACCATAGGTTTCAGGCACGTTATAGTTAGAAATTAGCATTTAAAAAACCTTAGAAATTCACTGAACAAACCATAGGTTTTAGGGACAGTTATAGCTAGTTGGACATTTCACTCGTACAAAACCATAGAAATTCCCCCGTTATAGTTAGTTCAGCTAACTATAACTCGCGCACCCGCAATGCACTGCTGATGACGTCACATATTACATCACTCATGACATGGTCAGTGACATCACTGATGACATCACTGATGACATCTCAAATGACATCACTGATGACATCATCCATGTGATAATTTGATGCATCTTCTCACACCCTAATATAACTTTTGATACACCCACTCTAAATTACAGACTGCGATTGTCAAAACCATAGACACTCCAACACCAATAACTACATACACACTCACTGATTCTTAGGTCTACACACACATCCACTCACTCACCCGTACAGTCACTCATACTTACGGTCACTCAGTACAGGACTATCATATGCACTCATACACCTATATAGACACTCACACACCGTCACTGATCCATAGAGGTACTCACACACCTAGTCAGTCATGCAAATAATTAATCACACTGCCATTTACTCACCTATACAGTTATACACACACCAGCTCACTTACTCATACAAATACTAGCACATTCTTACGCTCTTATACAATCACTGATACAAGTACACACTCATCCATACAGCCACTCTCACAATCACACACTCTCACTTATACCCATTTATATACTCCAACACACATATATACTGCCTTTCACATACGTAGTTACTCACACATGTACCACTGAGATATACATTCACTCACTAACACACCCATACACACACTCACCCACCCATACAGTCCATCACAGATGCATTCTTGAAACCATGCACCCAGTGAATCACCCACTCACACATCTATGCACAGAGTCACACACACCCCACCCACACAAACACTCAGGCACCCATACAGATACTCAGACAGCCAATGTAGCTATTCGCAAACCCATGCAGCCGCTTACACACCAACAGACAGACGGATACAGACATTCACACAGTTTAGTCACTAACCCATGCATTCAGTAAGATACGTTTAATCACTCACTTATAGAGTCAGTCACGCACCTACTAAATCATCCATTCAGACACTTATACGCCCACTCATTCTTCAATACGCCTTTCCCAATATATATTAAACATATTTAAACTTTACAGAAACACACAGTCACTGGATGATGTCATCAGTGATGTCATTTGAGATGTCACTGACCATGTCATGAGTGATGTAATATGTGACGCCATCAGCAGTGCATTGCGGGGGCGCGAGTTATAGTTAGCTGAACTAACTATAACGGGGGAATATATATATATATATATATATTACCTACTGGCGGTCGCCAGTAGGTAGTTATAGTTAGGACCTTGTTTCTATTCAAAAAGCGTTTTTTCTTTTGCCAATATCTTTGGTGCCGTTTGACGAATCTTCGCGAAATCTTCAAAACTAATGGGGCGCTCCTCAGTAGGAAATGTTTCGGGGTGATTCGCCAAGTGGGGGCCGAGAAAAAAGGGGGTCCCAAAACACGTTTTCCACATGTTAATTTCCATAGGAAACTTTAGACAAGGATACAGCTTGAACTGCTGAACGGAATTACACCAAATTTGGCAAAAAGGTAGCCCTTGGTTCAGAAAGCGCCCTTTTTTAAATGGTGTAAATCCATTTAGTAGTTTTCTTAAATATTAAAGGAAAAAGAAATGTATATATCTGGGCGGAGCCTAACCACACATCTCATCGTGATATCTGATTGGCTGTCAGCACTTCATCCAAGAAGTGTTGGCAGCCATCTTGGGACCAATATACATGATAGCACCCCATTAAAATGCATTTGAGGGAATGGAAGGTTTTGAGGGTCACCAAAAGGAGAACGTATAAAGGGTGATAAGACTTTAGTTACATTATAAATAATTTGTTGATGGTACCATACTAATTTTAGGAATTGTGGTGTGTTCTAAGGTCATTTTACCCTGTGAAAAAGCCTTCTGCTGGGATATCATGAATCATGTTTGAGAGAAAACTATTTTCTCATACTTTTGCCATAGATGTTTGGAAGGTGATCTAGAAGCTAAAATGAGAGCATATTTTCTGTGAATTCACATTATCTTTCTGAGTCATGTGAGAATGAAGCCTGACATTCTCAGTAAAACATGTACATCTAACAAGGGCAGAGACTGTCAGTTGATTCCTTTGTGTTCTACTGCAGCTTCCCAGAGTGTTCTAAAGAACTACTAGAGCGCTAACAGTCTTACTTATGACAAACGTATGGCACACCTGAAGCCATCTTGATTGGAATAAAGTGGTAACACTTAAAACATTTAATTTAAAAAGAAACAAAATGAGGGGGTTCATTTTGCCATAGAAATTATGATTAGTGCTGCAGAAAGAAAAATTAGGGCACATTTTGAGTGACTTCTCAAATCCTCTTCTATTTCATTAAAAAATTGTGACATGCAGACTGAAACATGCACTTTCAATACCAGCAGCAGACTTCCCTGGTGAGCAGTAGCTTTACTACAGTGATCTAATGAGCAACTAGAGTGCTAACATTCAGAATTTATGGCAAATGTGTGACACATCTGAATTGATGGAATCAAAGTAAAAAACTGAAAGCATTTCCTACTGAGGAGACTGCAGTAAATAAGGAAATTAGGAAACTTCATAACAAATAAATCTCCCAAGATGGTCACCAGAGACAAAAGAGCCCAAATGTAGCACAAATATCACCCAGATGTAGCCCACGTATAGCCCAATGACAGAAGTGTGCAAAACACTTTTTATTTTTTGTTTTTTTGCAGTTTTCTATAGTGCAGACTGGTCAGGTATTGGAGTGCTTTACATGAGCATTGGTTACATCATACAAGGACAAATTCATGTTGGTTGTAGACATGGGGAGATTAAGTGATTTGACCAGAATCACAGAATGTCGAGCTGAAGCAGAAACTCCAACCTGGTTCCCCAGTTGCAAAGTCTGCAGCTCTGGATGTAATACCACATCCTCTCTCCTAAGTGCAACATTTAATCAAGTGGTCAACTGGATAAAAACATAAAGATAACAATAATTTAAAAGTGCTTTGTCGCTATTTGAAAACTCAGAAAATATGTACTCATTTTAGTTTTTTAGAGCACTAACCATAATTTCGATGCAAATAAGACCCTCTCATTTCTGTAATTTCTAAAGGAAATGCTCTAGGTATTACAGTTTTGATTACATCAAGATGACGTCAGGCGTGCCACACTTTTGTAATAAATATAGAATGTTAGCAATCTAGTTGTTCATTAGGATACTGTTGAGAGGCAGAGGCCAGGGCACGGACTCAGAAAATTGAAGGCAGGTAGGAGGGTGCAGAGGCAACAATTTGACCACTCTGGGCAGGCAGGAAGGGCAGTGGCAGCACAACAGACTATGGAGGGCAGTGGAAAGGTGGGCAGGGGCAACAAACCAACAATGCAGGACAGGCAAGAGAGGCTGTGGCAATATAATAGACCATTGTGGGCAGAGGGAAGAGGCAGTGGTAGTACAACCATACATGCCAACAGACCCGATTCAGCCAGGAAACGCCCAATGTTTTTAAGCCCAAATGGGCTTTATTTGATCTGTGTCCTGTCTACAATCTCCTCTTTTTCAATGTAAGTCAATGGGGAAAATCAATACCCCATTTTTTTTTCCCAAAATCTCCCTCTACCAAGTTCAAAATGTTAGCAAGTAAGGTACATTGGATCATAGAAGGCAGGAGGAATTGGGGTAGGGACATGGACTCGGATAACAGAGGACAGGAGGGACATGGACAGGTGAATCAAACTGACCTTACAGGGCAGGCATCAGGGTTTGCAGCAGCACAATACACCACACAGGGCATGAGGGACGGGAGTGCAGCACAACAATCCATGGAAAGCAATAGGGAGGGGACAGGACCATGCACATGGACAACAGAGAACAGAGGGGAAAGAGGCAATGGCAGCTAGCTGCACCATAATGGACAGACAGGAGAGAAAGCTGCAGCATCACGGACCATAAAGGGGAGGAGGTAGGGATCAGGGGCATTACAATGGAACAGACAAGCCAGGAGGGAGGGAATAGGGGTCTGCACATGGAAAACAGAGGGCAGGGGGAAAGGGGGCAGGGCAGGAGCAGCAAGCTGACAATGGAGGTCAGGCAGGATGGGCACTAGAAGCAAGACACACCATGGAGAGCAACAGTGAGACTATAATGGCATACACACAGACCATGGAGGGAAGGTGGGAGGGGGTCAGGGGCAGCTAGTTGACCACACAGGGAAGGTGGGAGGGGCCCTGGCAGCACAGAAGACCATGCATGGCAAGCGGGAGGGTTAGTGGCAGCACAATGGCCATGATGGGCGAGAATGAGGGGGCAGGTGCATGCAGAAAGGACCATGGAGGATAGAAGGGAGGTGTAGGAGCTGGGCACAGACAAGAGAGTTCAGGGGAAGGGGTCTCACAACAGACCACGCGGGGCAGGCAGGAGGAGCAGTTGCAGCACAACAGACCAGGGAGGAAAGAAGGGTGTGGCAGGAAAATGGACCATGGAGGACAGGAGGAAGGGGATAGGGGCATGGAACATGGACAGGTAGGGTGGAGGTGGCAGGGACAGGTTACAGTCATCTGACAAAGCTAGGCAGGTGGGAGGGGAGTGGCAGCTCAACAGAACACTCAGAATAGATAGGAGGGGCAGGTCCATGGAACATGGTGGGCAAAAAGGATGGAGCAGGGGCATACACACAGACATCGGAGGTCAGGGGGAAGGAGAGTAGGGGCAGCAAGCTAAGCACAGAGGCTAAGCAGGAGGTCAATGATGGGGCATAGAATTGGGCAATGGAGGGCAGGAGGAGTGGACTGGGCCATCATGCTAAATGGAGGGCAGTGGCAGCACATCAGACCATGCATGGCAGGAGGGAGAAGGTTAGTGCATGGATTCAGGCAACAGAGGTTAGGGAGGAGGTGGATGGGGCAGCAAGCTAACTGTTCAGAGAAGGCGGGAAGGCCAGTGGCAGAACAACGGCCACACAGGGCTGTAATGAGGGAGCAGGGGCATTGACTTGGACAATGGATGGCAAGGAGGAGGGGAGGCAGGAGCAGCAAGCTTGGGTGGGGACAGCACAATGCCAGGCCAGGCCCTGCTTCCAACCCCCCACCATCCATTGTGATAGGCATCTTACTTAACGTTAAAAGAAAACTAGAAATTCGCTGAAAAAAACAAAGATTGCAGGGACATTATAGTTAGACTCAGATTTCACTTGTACAAAACCAGTGAAATTCAGCAGTTATAGTTGCCTGAGCTAGCTATAACTTACACCCCCGCAATGCACTGCTTATGAGACATTACATCATTCATGACATGATCAGTGACATCACTCATGACATCACTCATGACATCTCAAATGAGCTGTGAATGGAATGGAACTATAATCGCTAGAACTTTATTTATGGATAGTGTGTGTATATTAACACCCCTTTTTTTCTTTCTTTTCTTTCGTGTAAGAAACATTATAATAAGCAACGTGCCCAGATCAATATGGCCGATAGCCTTTCACTTTAAAGTAATGTGTAGTCCATTGTTTATGTTGATGTTTGCAATCCTAAGTATGTTTATTATGAACAAGTCACGTTGACGAACATACAGGTAAGGCGGTCACGGGGTAAGATATGCTGAAATGACATTGTGTGCATATTAACACTTGTTTTCTTTTCTTTATTGTATCAATTCCTGAATTTTCACATCGTGACCAGGCCAATATGGCCGCCAGCTTTTGGATTAAAGTAATATGTAGTCCTTTGTTAATGTTGGCAACTGGAGGCATTTGTACATTTACATAAGGAAGCTACAATGACGTCTTGTATCGTTATCAAGGTTCGGACGAGCCGAAATGCGTGGATCGCATTTCGCATTTGAGATGTTATCAGTGATATCAATGATGTCACTGATCATGTCATGAGTGATGTAATATGTGACGTCATCAGCAGTGCATTGCGGGGGCGTGAGTTATATATATATATTACCTACTGGCGGTCGCCAGTAGGTAGTTATAGTTAGAACCTATTTTCCATAGGAAAAGCATTTTTTGATTTGCCAATATCTTTGGCGCCGTTTGATGAATCTTCGTGAAAGTTTCCAAAAACCAGGGCCGGACCGCTCAGTTTGTGTGTTGAAAGTTTCGGGGTGATTCATTAAGCGGGGGCTGAGAAAAAAGGGTGGTCCCAAAACGCGTTTTCCCCATGTTATTTTCCATAGGAACTTTATTACAGGCTACAGGCCGACCTGCTGAACGGAATTACACCAAATTTGGCAAAAAGGTAGGTCTTGGATTAGACTATGCCCTTTTTGTTAAATGGTGTAAATCCGTTCAGTAGTTCCTGAGAAATTTTAAAAATAAAAATATCGATATCTGAGCACCGAGGAGGGTTCGCGAACCCTCCCGGGCACGAGCTTCACTCTGATTGGCTGCCAACACTCCAAACCAGGAAGTGTTGGCAGCCATCTTGTGACTCGGTAGAACCGAGTCACAAGAAAACAGTGAAAAAGAGGTTAAAAAACAAGAAAAGGGGGCAGGGTACAATACCCTGACCCCCCAGGCCTGCTCAGGGGGTCCCACAAGGACAACCAGGGCCAAAAAAAGCATTTTTTTTTTTAAACAAATGGGCCAAATTCGCGCTCGGGTCACGAATCCGGCCGAGAATTTTTTTTAAAAAAGAAGCGCGGGCTCCCGTGCTTCATTTAAATGAGCACCCGGGTGGGCCAGGTCCCCGGGGAATGCCAAATTTATATTGTGGGGCCCAAGGGGGCCTCCGCAGCCCCGGGGACTGCCACCTACCCGGGGCTATTGAAATTGTATGCGGGAGGGCACGCGGCCCCCCCCCGCAGCCCCGGGGACCACCACCTCCCCGGGGCTTGTTTAATAATGTGTGTGGGGGGCCTCCCAGGCCCCCCCCAAGCCCCGGGGATGCCACCCCCAGGGTGTGAGAAGTTGGCCTGGTATATGCTGTCCACTAATTATAGTGGGCACCTTGCACCAGTCCAAACAACCCCTTATTGGAGATAGGTTACAGACAACCTTTATTGAAAGCTATCCTAGTGGTAGCTATGGAGAGCAGCCTTCAGGCTAAGTCTTGAAGGAATGTAAAGCAGCTTGTTTTACCAGTCTATAATCTCTTGAGTGACCAAATGAAAGAGGACCACACCAGGTATATATATAAAATATATGTATTTAGTCTTAAACACACCCCTCTAGTCTCTTTATGAGGCTAGAGTTCGACGTACATAAGTTACAAGTCAGTTATCAAAGTAATAGCACAAATACACGTTTGAGCCCTAGGGGCGTACCAAACCATATACCAATAAAGTGGTATAAGAACCACGACTGAGCTAGACACAAGGCCTAGAGCCTGTAGAAGTGCTTGGACCCCAAGGAACCACCCAAGGTAGTGACACAGGGGACCCACGGGGACGCGTGCAGTGTGAGAACACAGCTGCGAGCCACCGTTAACTTCTATGGGGAAAGTCGCAGTTGGATTTTTAAAAGGAAAGGACACTTAGAGGAGGACTTGGAGCAAATCCCTTTAGAACTAGGCAGTTCTAGAGTCAATACCCACGGGAGCACCGGAGTACTCGAGTTACCTCACCCAGGGAAGCACGGTGCATAGGTGTCTTTTGGCGTCGGGTTTCGTCGTCGTTTTCAATGGCGATCTGCTGCAGCAGGCTGCTGGCGACCAAGTCGAAAGTGTCCGGGTGGATCCAAGGGTGGATCGAAGATCTGAAGAACCTGAAAGCAGAGGGGACAGAGTCTGGGTTGCTAGCCAGTGACCAGGAAGGCGATGAGCAGATGCCCACCGATGTTGGGTGCTTCAGGTAGGTTGACGGTCGTCTTGACTCTTCAGCCACGAGGTCCAGGAGGCGTCGACGATGACCAGGAGCTGGATTCGAGCTGTCCCACAACGTCTGTCGATTGCTGGGGTGTCGGCGACCGGATTGGACCCAACAAGCCTTGGCAACGGCAAGTCACGTGGAAACAAAGAAAGGACGTTGATGCAGACCAGCAAGGTCTGGGGGACTCACCCAGCAAGGGTAAGTCAGCGCACATCTGGAGCAACCAGGAAAGCCCAAGCAGAAGAAGAGTTGCCTTCGGGAGGGCCCACTAGCCAACGGACTAGCGACCGCAAAGGAGCCTCGAGTGGACGCACTTGGAACTGGCTCACAGGTCACTCGTGGAGTGGAGGCCAGTAATCTTCGGTGCAGTCGGTGCTGGAGGCGGGGGCTACTCGAAGCCCAAAGCAACTTCGTGGGAGACCAGGAAGAGGATGCACTTGCAAAAGTTTTCGGTGTTCAGGGGTCACGGTTCCACGTTACCCACGACAGCTACGGGCCTCAGCTTCGCTGGGGACTCAGGGCAGCCTCGGGGAAGTCTGGAAATCCACCTCTGGTGTTGCAAAGACTTCGGCGTCCGGCAGGAGCTTCAGCGATGCAGACCGGACAATTGCTTCTTAGGTGCCTGCCAAGCAGGGGAGTCACTCCTTGACCCCAAGGGAGATTCTTCAGTCCTCTAATCTTCAAGTAGAGCGTCGAAGGTCCAGGATTCGGCTTCAGAGATTCGTCCAGGGTAATCTAAAGTCCTAAGGACTGGGGTCCCATACTTATACTAAGTTAGGGGGTTGGACATACTCTGGGGACCCACCTATGGGAGGGTCAGGTAAGAGGGGTGGTTACACCCATTCCCTTTGTCCAGTTTCGCGCCAGAGCAGGGGCAGGTAGCCCCTGCAACCAGTTTGAACTGGCATATGCACAGGGACACCAAGTGTGCCCCCAGTGCAGGACTTCAAAGCACCAGAGAGTGCTCCCACCCAGCCCCAATACACACTATCCTGTCTGGGGAGGTGGTTACACCTCCCTTCGACAGGAAACCTATTGTCCTGCCGGAGTTTCAGTCATTACCAACCACAGGGGCAGCCCAACACAGTCAGCAGCAGGAGGCCAGACCCGTATCTGTGGCAGCGGCATCCATTTTGTGATGCCAGGGCTCTGGAAAGAAGTTACCGGGTAGGCCGGTGGGTACATGTCTCTCCCTCTAGAAGGGTGGAATGCTACCCCCGCCGCCAGGACTGGCGGGGGGGTAGTATTCCAAGATGTTTGACACCAAACACGACATGTTTTGGTGCAGCCAGTCCAAAGTTAGCATTGTACCGCGAGGATATAATGCGCTTAAGAGTATATGGTCCGGCTGTACCACAAACAGCATCAGAGGAGGGACTCCGAACGCTGCAGAGGGGCTCTGCTCATGCAGGGGCACCCTCTCACATAAAAACCAAGCACTCTGCCTTTAGGATTGTAAAGGCCTGCCATAGGAGTGACTTATAGGTTTATGTGTGTGCATTGGTAGTGATACAGGTAGCCTATATCACAGTAAGGGGTGCATGCACCACCTTACCCAGGCTGCAGTAGCAGACCTGTGGTGTCATTTTGGGTGGCCTTCCAGGGGTGGCATAATACATGCTTCAGCCCCTGGCAGGCCTCTGGGGTACCTATGCCCTGGGTACATAGTATACCATATACTAGGGACTTATAAGGGCACTCCAGATTCCAATCAAAGATGTACCTAAGGTACATGGAAACCATTTTAGAGAGGAAGCAGCTAGGCTGGGGTTCTGATTAGCAGGGCCCCAGCCAGACTAAAGTCGAAAAACAGTGAAGCATCAGCAAAAAGTGGGGGTACCCATGTGAAGCAGATCCTACTCTCATACACAACCCCCCCCAAACGCAGGGACATTAAACTAACCTTGTCCAGTTGAGTCTTCATGCTCTAAGTGGAAGTACCTAGAGAGTCCATCTGCATTGGTATGGTTACTCCCAGGCCTATGTTCCACTGTAAAGTCCATCCCCTGTAGGGAAATGGACAACCTAAGCAGTTTGGGGTTTTCACCCTTCATTTGTTTTAGCCATAAGAGGGGCTTATGGTCTGTTTGAACAAGGAAGTGAGTACCAAACAAGTATGGCCTCAACTTCTTCAGAGCCCAGACCACAACAAAGGACTTCCTCTCAATGGCTGACCAACGTTTCTCTCTAGGGGTTAGCCTTCTGCT
Source organism: Calotriton arnoldi (assembly GCA_963921515.1). Taxonomy (NCBI): domain Eukaryota; kingdom Metazoa; phylum Chordata; class Amphibia; order Caudata; family Salamandridae; genus Calotriton; species Calotriton arnoldi. The sequence continues at coordinate 159,730 of CAWUFW010006467.1, forward strand.
AATGAAAGCTACTGGCTGATCCTGACCTTCTTCATTCAATTGTGACAGTACAGCCCCTACCCCCAATTCAGATGCATCTGTTTGGACAATGAACTTCTTGGAGTAATCAGGACTCTGTAGAATGGGAGCAGTGCACATGGCCTGCTTCAGGTCATCAAATGCCTTTTGACAGTTAGCTGTCCACTGAACCTTTTTGGGCATTTTCTTGGAAGTTAAGTCATTCAGGGGTGTCACTATTGATCCATACCCCTTGACAAATCTCCTATAGTACCCAGTCAGGCCTAAGAAGGCTCTCACCTGAGTCTGGGTAGTTGGAGCAACCCAGTCCATGATGGTCTGGATTTTGCTCTGTAGTGGTTGAAACTGGCCTCCACCTACAAGGTGGCCCAGGTACACAACCTGAGTCTGCCCTATCTGGCACTTGGTGGCCTTGATAGTGAGGCCTGCCTTTGCAGGGCCTCCAAAACATTTCTGAGGTGGACCAGGTGATCCTCCCAGGTGGAGCTAAAGACAGCAATATCATCTAGATATGCTGCACTATAGGCTTCCAGACCTGTAAGGACTGTATTCACCAACCTCTGAAAAGTGGCAGGTGCATTCTTCAAACCAAAGGGCATTACCACAAATTGATAATGCCCACTAGGGGTTGAGAATGCTGTTTTTGGCTTTGCATCATCAGCTAGCCTGATCTGCCAGTAGCCAGCTGTTAGGTCAAATGTGCTTAGATACTTGGCTGAGGCCAAAGTGTCTATTAGCTCATCTGCCCTTGGTATTGGATGGGCATCAGTCCTAGTGACTGCATTGAGACCCCTGTAGTCCACACAAATCCTCATCTCTCTTTTCCCACCACTGGTGTGAGGTTTTGGCACAAGGACCACTGGACTAGCCCAAGGGCTATCTGAGGGTTCAATAACTCCCAAATCCAACATCTTCTGGACTTCTGTCCTGATACAGTCCCTGACATGGTCAGGTTGCCTATAAATCTTATTTTTAATAGGCAGACTGTCCCCAGTGTCCACTTCATGAGTGCACCAGGTGGTCTGACTTTGTGTCAGAGAGAACATATGTCTGAACTGATTGAGCACCTGTCTGCAATCAGTTTGCTGCTGGGCAGTGAGGCTGCCTGCCAAGGCTACACCATCCACAGACCCATCATCAGGGTTCTGTGAGAGCAGGTCACGGAGTGGGTCACTCTCTTCCTCCTGTCCCTCATCAGTAGCCATGAGCAAGCCTATGTCTGCCCTGTCCACATATGGTTTCAATCTGTTGACATGGAGAACCCTGTGGGGACTCCTGGGTGTTCCTAGGTCTACTAAATAGGTAACCTCACCCTTCTGTTCAACAATGGTATGGGGTCCACTCCAATTGTCTTGGAGAGCTGCTGGGGCCACTGGCTCCAACACCCATACCTTCTGTCCTGGCTGGTAAACAGTCAGTACAGCCTTTTGGTCATGCCAGGCGTTTTGGAGTTCCTGGCTAGCCTCAAGGTTTTTAGTTGCCTTTTTCATGTACTCAGCCATCCTGGAGCGGAGACCAAGTACATAGTCCACTATGTCCTGCTTTGGGGGCTTGAGAGGTAACTCCCATCCTTCCTTCACCAGGCACAATGGACCCCTGACAGGGTGACCAAACAAAAGTTCAAAAGGGCTGTAGCCAACCCCCTTTTGAGGCACCTCCCTGTATGCAAATAAAAGGCAGGGCAAGAGTATGTCCCATCTTCGCCTAAGCTTCTCTGGGAGCCCTTTAATCATGCCCTTCAAGGTTTTGTTGAATCTCTCAACTAAACCATTGCATTGTGGGTGATAGGGGGTGGTGAACTTGTAAGTCACTCCACACTCCTTCCACATTGCCTTCAAGTATCCAGACATAAAGTTTGCACCCCTGTCTGATACAACCTCCTTAGGGAAGCCCACTCTTGAGAAAATTCCCATGAGGGCTCTTGCCACCACAGGTGCTGTAGTGGTCCTAAGGGGTATAGCCTCTGGGTACCTGGTGGCATGGTCCACCACCACCAGGATAAACCTGTGCCCAGATGCTGTTTGGGGATCCATGGGACCAACAATGTCAATCTCCACCCTTTCAAAGGGCACCCCCACCACAGGTAGTGGTATCAGGGGGGCCTTTGTAGTGCCACCTGCCTTGCCACTGGCCTGGCAGGTTACACAGGAGCGACAAAACTCCTTGGTGTCTTCAGACATGTGGGGCCAGTGAAAGTGAGGGACAATTCTGTCCCAAGTCTTGTTCTGGCCCAGGTGACCTGCTAGAGGAATGTCATGGGCTAGGGTCAAAAGGAAGCCCCTGACCTTCAGAGGTATAACCAACCTCCTGGTGGCACCAGGCTTGGGGTCTCTACACTCTGAGTACAAGAGTCCATCATCCCAATACACTTTATGGGGACCACTAGCATTCCCAGCAGCCTCAGCAGCAGCTTGCTGTCTGAGGGGTTCAAGAGAGGGACAGCTCTGCTGCTCCTAGCTCCGATCTGCCCTGGAAGGGCCTCTTGTCCCTAAGAACTCAACCTGATCAGGCTCAAGCTCCTCTGGGACAGTTCCTTCCTCAGGACTGAGATCATCTCCCTGAAGAGACTGATCTTCCTTCTGAGCCAAGGGGGAAGGCACTGCCTTTACCCTACTACTCCTCCTCTTGGATGGCACTTGGTCCATTGTTCCAGAATCCACGGCCTGTTCAGTGTTAGGCATTTTGCTCTGTGACCTGGTCACAGCAAACACATCTGCAGGGATGCTCAGCATTTCTGCATGGGTCCTGAGCTCCACTTCTGCCCAAGCTGAAGTTTCTAGATCATTGCCAAGCAAGCATTCAACTGGTAGGTCTGCACTTACCACAACCTTCTTAAGGCCAGTTACCCCTCCCCAGGAGAAGTTAACAACTGCCAGAGTATGGTCTGTTCTGACATTGCTAGCATTGGTCACTTGGTACATTTCACCAAGTATAATCTGCCCAGGATCCACAAGATCTTGTGTCACCATGGTGACACTTGCTCCTGTGTTCCTAAATGCCAAAGCCTCTTTTCCATTTATTAATGGCTGTTGCCTGTACTTGCCCAGATTACTGGGACTCACAGAGGAGGTCACATCCATGCCTCCATCACAGACTAGGACAGCCTGAGTGAGTTCTCTGACTAGGCCAGAGCTCATCTCGTTACCCAGGGTCAACCCTACTAAACCCTTGGCTTGTGTACTCCCACCACCAATTGTAACTGCACTAGGGGGAACAGGTGCCTTAGGGGCATTGGTGGGGGCTGGAGTAGAGTCTTTGGACTTGGTGCAAACACTGGTCCAGTGTGTCTTTTGCTTACAGACTTTGCACCATGATTTCTTTTGGCCTTTCCCTTTGTTAGACAGTGAATCCCCACCTGAAGAAGATTTTTGGGGGCCTTGTGAAGACTTCTGGTCTTTACCCTTCTCCCCACCCTTGTCAGAGTTCTTAGAATCTTGCTTCTTTGGGTCACCACCTTGGTTCTGTACCTTCTGCCTCACCCTGGTTCTGACCCATTTGTCTGCCTTCTTTCCCAATTCTTGGGGAGAGGTCAGATCAGAGTCCACCAGGTACTGATGCAACAGCTGATTTTGACAGTTATTAAGAATCTGCTCCCTCATGATAAGATTGTACAATCCTTTGAAGTCACATACCTTACTGCCCACCAACCAATCTTCCAGAGCCTTAGCAGAACAATCAACAAAGTCCACCCAGTCTTGATTCTGTGCCTTTTGGGTATCTCTGAACGTTAACCTGTATTGTTCAGTTGTTAGGCCAAACCCATCAATCAATGCACTTTTTAAGACTGGATAATTATCAGCATCCTCTTCTCTACCAGAGAGGAGCTTATCTCTACCTTTGTCTGCAAAGGAGAGCCACAAGATTGCTGCCCACTGCTCCTGAGGGACCCTCTGTACTTTACAGGCCCTCTCCAGTGCAGTTATCCATTTGTGGATGTCATCCCCACTCTGGTAGGGAGGGACAATCTTGCTCAGGTTTCTATGGTCATAAGACCTTTCCCTACCACTAGGGAAGTTGCTGCCACCATGGGACTCTAGTCCCATCGTTTTTCTTTGCCTTTCAAGCTCTAGGGACTCCCTGTCTATAGCCAACTGCTCTCTTCTGAGTCTCAACTGAGCTTCTCCATACTTGAGCAGTCTCTCTTTCCTCTCACTGGAGGATTCCCTCCTATGAGAGGAAACAGAGGTCCCTACTGAGGTGTCAGAATGGTCAGACTCCTGAGAAGGAGATCTGGGCCTTCTAGGCACACTCAGAACTCTTCCTGGTGGGACAAAGGGGAGGTCATTCTGATCCTTCTCTTCCTCCACAGGAACAGCTGGGTTTTCCAGGTCAAGGTCTTTGTCACCTTCCTGGCCAGTTTCAGAGGTCAGGTCCTGGGGATTTTCATCCCTGGTCCCTTCCTCCTCTTCTGCCCCACCCTCTCTGCCTACCCTTGCAGACCCTATAGGTCTTCTGAGATCATCTAGCAGGAGCATCTCCATGAGACGTTGGGTGTTGGCACTTTTGCCTGTCTTCAACTTCCTAATCTTGCACAACTCTCTCAATTCCAAGAATGGGAGGTTGTCATATTTGGATGGCAGGAGCCCACTGGTTCCTCGTAGTGAAGACATTACTAGTGAGGTGTGGTGTATGCACTACCTACTCTAGTGTGGCCTACTAAACTCTCTTGAGTTGTAGAAAGGGTGTGCTAGCCCTTAACACACAACTCTAAGTTCAGTAGAACTTACTGTATACTAAGCTGGTTTTATATGTACCTAAGGTACCCTTAGTGGTTTTCAGTTGATCAATTCAATTGAGATTATCTGGTAAAACAATAGCAAGCTGGAATCCCACACGCTGCACACCAATGTGAGAAGTTGGCCTGGTATATGCTGTCCACTAATTATAGTGGGCACCTTGCACCAGTCCAAACAACCCCTTATTGGAGATAGGTTACAGACAACCTTTATTGAAAGCTATCCGAGTGGTAGCTATGGAGAGCAGCCTTCAGGCTAAGTCTTGAAGGAATGTAAAGCAGCTTGTTTTACCAGTCTATAATCTCTTGAGTGACCAAATGAAAGAGGACCACACCAGGTATATATATAAAATATATGTATTTAGTCTTAAACACACCCCTCTAGTCTCTTTATGAGGCTAGAGTTCGAAGTACATAAGTTACAAGTCAGTTATCAACAGTAATAGCACAAATACACGTTTGAGCCCTAGGGGCGTACCAAACCATATACCAATAAAGTGGTATAAGAACCACGACTGAGCTAGACACAAGGCCTAGAGCCTGTAGAAGTGCTTGGACCCCAAGGAACCACCAAAGGTAGTGACACAGGGGACCCACGGGGGACGCGTGCAGTATGAGAACACAGCTGCGAGCCACCGTTAACTTCTATGGGGAAAGTCGCGGTTGGATTTTTAAAAGGAAAGGACACTTGGAGGAGGACTTGGAGCAAATCCCTTTAGAACTAGGCAGTTCTAGAGTCAATACCCACGGGAGCACCGGAGTACTCGAGTTACCTTACCCAGGGAAGCCGGGTGCATAGGGTCTTTTGGCGTCGGGTTTCGTCGTCGTTTTCAATGGCGATCTGCTGCAGCAGGCTGCTGGCGACCAAGTCGAAAGTGTCCAGGTGGATCCAAGGGTTGATCGAAGATCTGAAGAACCTGAAAGCAGAGGGGGTCAGAGTCTGGGTCGCTAGCCAGTGACCAGGAAGGCGATGAGCAGATGCCCACCGATGTTGGGTGCTTCAGGTAGGTTGACGGTCGTCTTGACTCTTCAGCCACGAGGTCCAGGAGGCGTCGACGATGACCAGGAGCTGGATTCGAGCTGTCCCACAACGTCTGTCGATTGCTGGGGTGTCGGCGACCGGATTGGACCCAACAAGCCTTGGCAACGGCAAGTCACGTGGAAACAAAGAAAGGACGTTGATGCAGACCAGCAAGGTCTGGGGGACTCACCCAGCAAGGGTAAGTCAGCGCACATCTGGAGCAACCAGGAAAGCCCAAGCAGAAGAAGAGTTGCCTTCGGGAGGGCCCACTAGCCAACGGACTAGCGACCGCAAAGGAGCCTCGAGTGGACGCACTTGGAACTGGCTCACAGGTCACTCGTGGAGTGGAGGCCAGTAATCTTCGGTGCAGTCGGTGCTGGAGGCGGGGGCTACTCGGAGCCCAAAGCACAACTTCGTGGGAGACCAGGAAGAGGATGCACTTGCAAAAGTTCTGTGTCCAGGGGTCATGGTTCCACGTTACCCACGACAGCTACGGGCCTCAGCTTCGCTGGGGACTCAGGGCAGCCTCGGGGAAGTCTGGAAATCCACCTCTAGTGTTGCAAAGACTTCGGCGTCCGGCGGGAGCTTTAGCGATGCAGACTGGACAATTGCTTCTTAGGTGCCTGCCAAGCAGGGGAGTCACTCCTTGACCCCAAGGGAGATTCTTCAGTCCTCTAATCTTCAAGTAGAGCATCGAGGGTCCAGGATTCGGCTTCAGAGTTTCGTCCAGGGTAATCTAAAGTCCTAAGGACTGGGGTCCCATACTTATACTAAGTTAGGGGTTGGACATACTCTGGGGACCCACCTATGGGAGGGTCAGGGAAGAGGGGTGGTTACACCCATTCCCTTTGTCCAGTTTCACGCCAGAGCAGGGGCAGGTAGCCCCTGCAACCGGTTTGAACTGGCATATGCACAGGGACACCAAGTGTGCCCCAGTGCAGGACTTCAAAGCACCAGAGAGTGCTCCCGCCCAGCCCCAATACACACTATCCTGTCTGGGGAGGTGGTTACACCTCCCTTCGACAGGAAACCTATTGTCCAGGCCTCCCCTGCCGGAGTTTCAGTCAGCAGCAGGAGGCCAGACCCGTGTCTGTGGCAGCGGCATCCATTTTGTGATGCCAGGGCTCTGGAAAGAAGTTACCGGGTAGGCCGGTGGGTACATTTCTCTCCTCTAGAAGGGTGGAATGCTACCCCCGCCGCCAGGACTGGCGGGGGGTAGTATTCCAAGATGTTTGACACCAAACACGACATGTTTTGGTGCAGCCAGTCCAAAGTTAGCATTGTACCGCGAGGATATAATGCACTTAAGAGTATATGGTCCGGCTGTACCACAAACAGCATCAGAGGAGGGACTCCGAACGCTGCAGAGGGGCTCTGCTCATGCAGGGGCACCCTCTCACATAAAAACTAAGCACTCTGCCTTTAGGATTGTAATGGCCTGCCATAGGAGTGACTTTTAGGTTTATATGTGTGTGCATTGGTAGTGATACAGGTAGTCTATATCACAGTAAGGGGTGCATGCACCACCTTACCCAGGCTGCAGTAGCAGACCTGTGGTGTCATTTTGGCTGGCCTTCCATGGGTGGCATAATACATGCTTCAGCCCCTGGCAGGCCTCTGGGGTACCTATGCCCTGGGTACATAGTATACCATATACTAGGGACTTATAAGGGCACTCCAGATTCCAATCAAAGATGTACCTAAGGTACATGGAAACCATTTTAGAGAGGAAGCTGCTAGGCTGGGGTTCTGATTAGCAGGGCCCCAGCCAGACTAAAATCGAAAAACAGTGAAGCATCAGCAAAAAGTGGGGGTACCCATGTGAAGCAGATCCTACTCTCCTACACAGGGCTTTACTTAAATATGCACAGGGGCACATGGCCCCCCCGCTGCTCCGGGGACAGCCACCTCCCCGGGGCGCACAGACAAAAATGTGAGGGTGGGGGGGCTTCATAGACCCCCCCAAGCCCCAGGGACTGCCACCTCCCCGGGGCTTTCTTCAATTATATTCGGGGGCCCCGCAGGCCCCCCCAAGCCCCGGGGACCATCACCTCCCCGGAGCTTTGAAAATGAAGGGAGGGGGGCCGCGCGGCCCCCCTCCTGGAGCTCTCGGGGAACGCCACCCCCCAGGGCCGGCTCCTGCAATGTCCCGGGGTGCCCACCCCCGGGACATTGCTGTTTGCTATGGCAGGGCAGGAGCCGGCTCCCGCCCTGCCATAGCAAACCCTGCTTTGCTTCATTGAAGCGAGAGCAGGAAAACCTACTCTCGCTACAATGAAGCAAAGCAGATTGCTTTTGAGCAAGGGGAGCTGCATGTCAGCAGCTCCCCTTGCTCAAAAGCAATGCTGGCTCCCGCAGGAGGCAGGAAGCCGGCGGGACCGTGGGGGCATTGGGGCTCCCCCCACGGTCCCAATCACTGAGGTTAGGCCCCGGGGGATGGGGTCCCCGGGGCCAAAAGTAGCCCGGGATGGGGGCCACACGGCCCCCCTCCCCTCCAATAAAAAAAATAAAAAACAATAAAAAACAAAAAGGCCGGCCCCGGGGGATGGGGTCCCCGGGGCCATAATTGACCTAAGGAGGGGGGCCACGCGGCCCCCTCCATATAAATAAATAAGTTACATTAAAAAAAAGTCTGCCCATGCCTCGGGGGGCATAGGGTCCCCGGGGCTGAAATTGGCCTCGGGAGGGGGCCACGTGGCCCCCTTCCCGTTTTTAAAAAATTCTTTTTTAAGAAAGGGGTCAGGCCCTGGGGGATGGGGTCCCCAGGGCCCAAAAAATAGTAAAAGAAGGGGGGCCACACAGCCCCCCTTCTAAAAAATAAATAAAAACGGCATCTCACCGGAGGCCCCGCCCCCTCACTGCACCACTCTGCAAACCTGGTGGGCTAGTTGGACCCCAGGGACCCTCAGGATTCAAGGGGACTTAATCCCCCAATTTACAATGAGCCAGGGGGTGTGTTTGCACACTTGTAATATCAGCCCCGCCCCCTCCCTGCACCACTCTGCAAACCCGCCCCCTGGCGCGTTGTAAGTTGGGAAATTAATTCCCCTTGAATACTGGGGTCCCTGGGGCCAACTAGCCCACCAGGTACCTCCAGTGAGCGCCACAGAGCTGCGTTGCAGAGAGGTGGTCCGAGGCCATGCCCCTTTTACACCTCTCTGCAACGCAGCTCTGTGGCACTTACTGGAGGTACCTGGTGGGCTAGTTGGCCCCCAGGGACCCTCAGGATTCAAGGGGACTTAATCCTCCAACTTACAACACGCCAGGGGGCGCGTTTGCACAGTGGTGCAGGGAGGGGGCAGGGCCTGATATTACAAGTGTGCAAACACACCCCCTGGCACGTTGTAAATTGGGGGATTAAGTCCCCTTGAAACCTGAGGGTCCCTGAGGGCCAACTAGCCCACCAGGTACCTCTAGTAAGCGCCACAGAGCTGCATTGCAGAGAGGTGGTCCGAGGCCATGGCCCTTTTTACACTACTCTGCAAACGCAGCTTCTGGTGCACTGCTGGTGGGGCGATGAGGTCCTCTTGGGTCCTGAGGACCTCAGGACACAAGTGGACTTCATCCTCTGAGCAGCAGTGCACCAGAAGCCGCGTTTGCAGCGTGGTGTAAAAAGGGGCGGAGCCTAGGAACACCTCTCTGCAACGCAGCTCTGTGGCGCTTACTGGAGGTACCTGGTGGGCTACTTGGCCACCAGGGACCTTCAGGATTCAAGGGGACTTAATAGGGATGTTATAGTTAGAAATTAGCATTTAAAAAACCTTAGAAATTCACTGAAAAAACCATAGGATTGAGGCACATTATAATTAGAAATTCTCGTTTAAAAAACCATTGAAATTCACTGAAAAAACCATAGGTATCAGGGACGTTAGTTAGAAATTAGCATTTAAAAACCTATGAAATTCACTGAAAAAACTATAGGTTTGAGGGACGTTATAGTTAGAAATTAGCATTTAAAAAACCTTAGAAATTCACTGAAAAAACCACAGGTTTCAGGGACGTTCTATTTAGTTGGACATTTCACTCGTACAAAACCAGAGCAATTCGGCCATTATAGTTAGTAGAGCTAACTACAACTCGCGCCCCCGCAATGCACTGCTGATGACGTCACATATTACATCACTCATGACATGGTCAGTGACATCACTGATGACATCTCAAATGACATCACTGATGACATCACTGATGACATCATCCATGTGATAATCTGATGCACCTCCTCACAGCCTAATAAAACCTTTTATACACCCACTCTAAAATACAGACTACCAATATTGAAAGCATAGACAGACCAATCGCAGTTAGTACATACCCACTCAGTGATTCATAGGTCTACACACACACATCCACTCATTCACCCATACAGTAACTCATACATGCAGTCACTCATCAATACAGCACTATCATATGCACTCATACACCTATATATATATACTCACACACTGCCACTCATCCATAGACTTACTCACACACCTACTCAATCATGCAAAGAATCAATCACACCCATTTACTCACCTATACAATTATACACAGACCACCTCACTTATTTATACAAATACTAACACATACTTACTCTCTTATACAATCACTGATACAAGCACACACTCATCCATACAGCCACTCTCACAATCACTCACTCTCATGTAGTCATTTATATACTCCAACACTCACATATACTACCATTCACATATGTAGTTACTCACATATATATCACTGAGATATCCATTCACTCACCAACACACCCATACGCACACTCACCCACCCATACAGCCCTTCACAGATGCACTCTTGATCCCATACACCCAGTGAATCACCCTCTCACACATCTATGCACAGAGTCACCCACCCCCACCCACTCACAAAGACACTCAGGCACCCATACAGATACTCAGACAACCAATCAATAACCCAAATAGACAGTCATGTAGCTACTCACCAACCCATGTAGCCGTTTATACACCAACTGATACCAGACTGATACAGACATTTACACAGTTTACTCAATAACCCATGCATTCACTAAGATACGCTTAATCAGTCACTTATACAATCAGTCACGCACCTACTAAATCATCCATTCAGACACTTATACACCCACTCATTCTTCAAAACACCTTGGCATATATATATATATATATAAAACATGTTTAAACTTTACAGAAACACACATTTACACAAAATACACCATTCCGTCCAAATTCACGAATTATAGTTTACTGAGCTAACTATAACTTGCACCCATGCCATGCACTGCTTTTGACCTTGCATACTACATCACTCATGACATGTTCAATGACATCATTGGCTACATCACTCATGGCATCTCAAATGACATAATTGATGACATCACTGATAACGTCACACAATGAGTGTGACAGTTTGCTAAATGCTTCTGACACTGAATGGAATTTAGTGAGCCACATTCAAAGCATGGGGAGAGGATGTGGCGAAACGGGCTAGGGCGGTCGATGTCAAAATCTGGGGAACCAGGTTCAAGTCTCTGCAATGACGCTCAACATCCTGTCATTCTGGGCAAATCACTTAATCTCCCCGTGCCTAACAAAAAAAATGAATGTGTCCTTGTGTAACGTAACTGGTGCTCATGTAAAGCGCTCTGATACCTGATACCTTCGGGTCAAGTTCGCGCTATATAAAACTCCGTAAAAAAAAAAAAAGAAGACATGCGAGACACCACCTGCCCAACCTATTTTAAGTTGCATGACACTCGATTCAATAGCTATTGCACTGACCTCACAGTCATTGAAAATGGATGAGCAAACCCAGGTACTAAGGAAAACCCTAAGCACCGTGAGCGCAGTAACCAGAATTGACCAACGACTGGCTGGCATTGAGGAAGCCATGAAGAGTAAGCTCGCAAAGCCAGCTACGCCAGCAGAAGTTTGCCCCTGGTCTCCCATTCTGAAAAAGCTGCGTGAGATTCCACACATCCTAGACTCAATCATAGAGGACTAGACTGCAAGACTCAGTTCTCAAGGAAGGTGAGGGAGGTGCCGATAAGGGAGCTACTGGACCAGTCTGTCCCAAAGAATGACGTTGGTAATGAGAGATGCAAAAAGAACTATGAAAAAAACAAGTTGGAACCTGTTAACAGGACTGCAAAGACAGGAGGATTAGGAGATTCCTGTTACCAATAAGACTAAGCCAAAAATTCAACAGAAGGAAAAAACCTGGGAAAAAGGTAGGGAACAAGGCATGTGGGGAAGCCACAGGGCCTCTGGACCCCCGAATCTTCCTCACCTGTATGGCATCCCCCGAACCCCACCAAACTATCTTCAAGTGGGCAAAACCCTACATTGATCTCGCCTTCTGAGGATTTGGAAGGAAAAGAGGTCAACATAATCAAAACCTCATTAAAAAACTCACAGATTACACAGTCTAGTAATTCATCATTTCAGCACTTGCCCCCTACCTACTCCAGCCCCTTATGTGACAAACAGTGCAAGATACACAGTCACATCAATAGATGTCCCACTGGCAAGAGAACTATCTAGGCAATTAATCCGAAGACTAATGAAGGCAAGGGAGCACCGTCCACCATTGCACTGATGATAAAGCTGCATGCACAAAGGGGCCACAAGGTTTGCCCTCAGTAAAAGCAAGCCTGGATTCTATCCCTCAGGTGTGTCGCTGCCAGCTTACTAAGGCAACCCCACAAGGGCTCCCGGGTACAGCCCTGGGAGGAACACTGCCAGAACATGCTCCAGATTGGCCTCTACCAATGATTGCAATAGGAGTTGCAAGAAGCGGGCCCATGGATAGAGGTGCAGCAAAGTATGATGTGCAATCAACTAACCATCACTGGATGACAGATGGCAAGGGAGTCATGTTAGCACAGGAAAGTGATTCTCTGGCTTCTGTGGCCATACCAAATATTAATTTCAATTTAGTGCACCCCAAAGCAGTTCATATACGATACCAAATTCAAAGACATAAAGGCAGCAGAGGAAGAAGATCTAGACATCCTCCTTCACACTGTCCCTACCAGCTCCATGAACTCAGATAAACCACTTGAGATCACTGCTTGAAGCTCTTAACAATAACAACAACATTTCAAGTTGTACTACGGATGCTATGCCAGCCAATGCTGTGCCCCATGTTAAGAGTTAGGGTCTGGCACACCGACAATTTGGGCCCCATTATATTGCACCTCCATAGAGAGTCCAGCTGCCCTATCCAAATGAATGAAGGCCCTAGAGGTAATTTGGCTTTAGTCTTCACCCCAATGTACCATTCAAGGGGGAATGATGATACGCTAACCAGGTGCAATATTCTCAAACTGGCCAACACATTACCAGGTTCAGCCCAAATAACTTCTCATAATCTGCTAAGCAGAAGCTTTACCCCACAAGGGGACTTGCTGGGGAGGGAGCAGACGCTAATGCTCTGGAGAAATTGTGCTGCAGAAAACCATATAATCAAGGATGTGAAAGATTTGGCAACCTGGGATGTAATCGTTGAGAAGCCGCCTGTTGAAGCATACCCTCCAATGTTTGAGGCGAGCCCTGAAAGGGATCATAACCCGAATTTTAAAGAGAAGGTAGATTACCATCCAATTCTAAACAGAGCATGTGGCCCCTCCTATCCTCTCCCAGCAAAAACAGATCTCAAGAACCACAGCGGGGAATTCACAATTCCATCATCTACAACTCCAAAGGAGAAATGGTCCTAGGGAAAATTTAACGACCAAACCACAGACTTAATCCCCAATACAACTTATAGCAACAACAAATAAATCTGGTGGTCTACAAAAAGGAGCCAATACTGAATTATTAATTGACACAAACAGTGCCAACACCCAAAAATACCAAAGAACATAAAGTAAATGACCTTTACGGACTTATCGGATTTCCATCAACTACCAAGAGAGGTCAGTGTCATCATTTGGATATCCTGCCTTCCTACCACCACTCTTCTAAATCACAGAAGAGGATCATGTGGATCGGATTTCGACCAGGTCACAAAAATCACGATAGGAGGAAGTGAAAACAAAAAGGAAAGAAGGAGAGACCATAAATTCACCTTGTAACAGGCCTCAACAAAAATATTCATAACTTTAGGGTGATGGAATAATAAGTGCAGTGCATGTGAGTGAAATTAAAAGGATTTGGAAGAGAGAAAACTCCTTTTAATACAAATATCTCTACCGATCCTACATTAAAAATAGTGCAGAAGCAGCTTTGAACGCATAGGCCGCTTCACAGTATGGTCAACAAGTTTCAGCCTGATGGACCACTTGCCCAGGCTTTCTTCAGGACCTAAACAACAAATTATATTGCTACTGCATTACCAATTTGGTCAGAGAACATTTATGTGTATAAAGTGTCATAAAATACGACCTTCTACATGGTCATTCATCAATACAAGCGGAGTGTTCTTCACACCTGTAACAATAAATATTCTCTGACCAAATTGGTAATGCAGTAGCAATATAATTTGCACTATTTTTAATGTAGGATCGGTAGAGATATTTGTATTAAAAGGAGTTTTCTCTCTTCCAAATCCTTTTTAATTTCGCTCACATGCACTGCACTTATAATTCCATCACCCTAAAGTTATGAATATTTTTTGTTGAGGCCTGTTACAAGGTGAATTTATGGTCTCTCCTTCTTTCCTTTTTGTTTTCACTTCCTCCTATCGTGATTTTTGTGACCTGGTCGAAATCCGATCCACATGATCCTCTTCTGTGATTTGGAAGAGTGATGGTAGGAAGGAAGGATATCCAAATGATGACACTGACCTCTCTTGGTAGTTGATGGAAATCCGATAAGTCCGTAAAGGTCATTTACTTTATGTTCTTTGGTATTTTTGGGTGTTGGCACGGTTTGTGTCAATTAATAATTCAGTATTGGCTCCTTTTTGTAGACCACCAGATTTATTTGTTGTTGCTAATTCACAATTCCAACCAGGGGGACTGCACAAAGCCACCCCTTATCCCACCTACTTGCAACCTTATCTTGTTTGGGATCCCACTGGCACTGTTGGGCAACCAAGCAGTTATTTATAGGGAATACAGCGATCTGTCCAGCCAGCTGTCAATCATATACAGATAACAAGCAGGAACATTGCAGAACTAAGCTAGAAGCTGGAAGATAAGGATTAGGTAGCGTACATGAAGCTGCAGGATATCTGCTGCCTGAAAGAAACCTGGGCATTGGCAAATATAGCCTTAGAGAGGTTAATGTCTTTCAACACACTTACCTCAAGTCAGCCAAGAGGAAGGGCAAAGGATGGCCTTCATATCTGGGATAAAGTCTCCTGTACTCTTAATACTAAAGTATCGTTCTTCCCTTTAAACAATAACATCCAACACTTGAAGCTTGAAAAAGGCAATGAAGTGATAGATCGTATCAATATCTATTTACCACCATGTGAGAAGGATGAAATCTTAATGCTCCTAAAATCATTGGATACACTGCTTTTGACCATAAGGCAAGAAAGTGCCACCACCCAGCCATTTCTTAATAATCAATCAATCAGGGGATTGTAAGCGTGCTACTCACCCGTGAGGGTCTCAAGGCGCAGGGGCGGGGTGAGCAGCTCCGTTCAGTCAAAGAGCCAGGTCTTGAGCATCTTCCTAAAGATGTTCAGAGAGGGGGCGCGTCTGATGTCGATTGGGACCTCGTTCCAGGTCTTGGACGCGATGTAGGAGAAAGCCCTTCTGCCCATTCTGGCTCTGCGGATGGTTTCGTCGAGGTCGTCGGATCGGAGGTTTCTCTTGGGTGCGTGGAAGGAAATTCTCTCGTTGAGGTATTGGGGTCCAGTGTTGTGGAGGCATAATCAGGTGAGAATGATAATACTATGTGGGGACTTGAACACCAGCCTTCACCCAGTCCTTAAGGACCAGGAAGTAAAGGAGGAGGACTATGGCTGGAGGCTCCCGTAACCCCCTTCAAATATTACAGCAACTCAAAAAACGCAGAACAAATAAGTATGACCATCCTAAATATGGGCTTGAGACCTCTGAATGGCCGGACCACTTCTGACAATCCACCAAGACCAATTTTTCGTTTGGGGAAATGTGCCAGCGCTTTTGATTACGTCATAATTAATCTGGAGGCTCGGAACTTGGTAATAGATATTTGGGTCGAAGAGAAAATAGAGAGTGACCATGATCCACTTCACCTTGTACTTGATCTTACGTAATCTCAATTTAAGAACTAGTACAAGACAGAATGCACATATGCCTGTAGACTCACCCTGAATTGTAACAGAAAAAAACTCTCCACAGCACCCATTAAATGGGAAAGAGTAGACTTCTCAACCAACTTGAAGTGGAATGCGATCTATACTGTGTTGAGCATGGAGGCCAAGGATTCTGGCCTTGCGATGATTGAATCATTCTGGCCTTGCGATGATTGACTCATTCAAGTCACTGCTTACAGCCACCACTCAAGTATTATTAGATCACAAAGAAAGCAGGGATATGTCAGTGGAAGACTCCTACCTTGATCAGTATAATAAGGAATGCACAGAAATTTAGCAAAATATAGTCAAATTTAATAAATTATTTGAGAACAAAATGACAAAAATCCAGTCAGTAGAACCAGAGAAATGCAATTTTCAAGATTGAAGTGAAAATAGTGCCTAAAAGCACAAAGCGCCAACTGTGGTTATCTGGTCATACCGGACAGGGAGAAAGCCACAACTTCAGGCATTCCGTGATAGAGCATGGGCCGGATACAGAGACCAAGATAGGCCTCCGGAACAAAGTACCTTAAATCCTGGTTGCGGAGTGTTGCGAGATCCCGTGCTGAGGATGTGTTGCACAGCAACAGTTCTGAGAAAGCTGTGGGGTAGCGATGTGAAGTCCTGTGTCATCGTCCAGAATACCATCGGCTAGGGACTTGCGATGTGAAACCCTATGTCAAGAATGAGTCACGCAGTGGTCAGTCCGATAAAGCTACAGGGCTGTGATCCGAAGTCCTGCATCGTTGTCGAGGATGGTGTGGGGCTTGCATTGTGAAGTCCTGCATTGAGAATGCGCCACACAGTGGCGTTTCTGAGTAAGCTATGAGCTGTGATGCAAGGTCCTGCATCAGGGATGCATCGAGCAGTGGTGGTTCTGAAGTCGCTGTGAGGGGATGTGTTGAGCTGCGTCGCCATGCTGAACAGCAGATGTCCTGCTAGACAACATGGCTAAAAGATATTCACATTGACAAGGCCAATAGCTCAGGCATTGCCTAGATCTACTGGCTTTGCCAATGCTTGTTCAGTGTTGACAGGGCCTTGCTGAACAAATATGGAAGTATTAGTGAGAAACAGTTGAGGAGCTTTGAAGTGAAGCGAGGATGTGGCATAACAGCCAAAGATGCTGACAGGGGAACTAGGGAACCAGGTTCGAATCTCGGGGTCGGCTGCACAGTTTGTGATTCTGGGCAAATCACTTATGCTTCTCCCAGTGTGCGACAATGAATGTGTCATTGTGTAATGTAAATGTTGAGGACTTAAAGCGCTCCAATAACATCGGCTGGTGTTAGCACTATGGCAAGAAGGAGGACGGAACAAGCATTCCAATACCATCAGATCGTGCAAAAAAAAATAAAAGCAGCAGCGACAAGGAAGGTAGTGGGGGGACGGGTCAAGCAGCTGGGGATGGGGATATGGGCAAGCAATGACGGGTGAGGGTGGGAGTAAGGAACAATGAAGGGGGAAAAAATACCTTAATTAAAGCAGGATCAGTGACAAAAATGAATGTTTCATTGTAGAATGTAACTGATGAGCACTTAAAGCGTTCCAATACCATTTGCTTGTCTTCACGCAATAGCAAGACGAAGGACGGAGCGAGCGCTCTAATACCATAGGATTGTGCAAAAAAATAAACAAGTGCTGTCCATGTTTTAACAACTTTTTAAGAAATGCATTTGTTTATGTACACGCACATGCATTTTAGTGGTATGTGCATTTGTGTACAAGGCAGACTATGGCAAGACTGAGGAAAGAACGCTCCAATACCATTGGATTGTACAAAAAAAAAAAAAAAAAGCAGCAGAGATGAGGGAGGTAGTGGGGGATGGGTCAAGCAGGGAATCAGGAGGGAATGGGTGAATGGGCAAGCAACGACAAGAGAGGGCGGGAAGAAGCAACAATGAAGGGGTAAAAAAATACCTCAGTTGAAGCAGGATCAGCGACAAAAATGAATGTGTCATTGTGGAATGTAACGGGTTAGCACTTGAAGCGATCCAGTACTATCGGCTTATGTTCACACTATGGCAAGATGGAGAACAGAGCTAGTGCTTCAATACCATCGGATCATACAAAAATAAATAAACAAGTGCAGTTCGTGTTTTAACAACTTTTAAAGAAATGCATTAGTTTATGTACATGCGCATGCATTTTAGTGGTCTGTGTGTAAGTGTACAAGGGAGACAGCCTGAAAACACAAGTACTCCTAAAGAGTGCTTGAAAACAAAAGCAAAAATAGCTGCGCAAACTAGGAGCAGTGTGAGGAGACTTGGTCCATGTGGTATGGGTGGGCCAAACACAAGAAGAGGGCATGATGTCTGCTTTCCATGATGAATGACATCAAAGAAAATGAGAGCGATGCTGAAGTTTACCAATGGTAGGAGATGGGCGGCCTGTAAGCCCACAGATAGAACACAGCACATCTCTTTGAGAAAGCACATGCGCTGTCTAGCCTAAACATAAAAACAATATGTTTCGCACAGGCGAAACCTACTGACTTTGCCAATGCTTGTTGTGTTTAGAAACGGGGAGATGAAGTGATTTATCAATAATCACAAAATGTGGAACTGAGGCCGAGGCTAGGGAGAAGATATGGCGACCTTTCGGGAGAGGATGTGGCGTAAGGGCTAGAGCTGCCAACTATGGAGCTGGTAAATTGGGTTCGAGTTTTGGCGTTGGCTTAACATCCCTGATTTTGGGCAAATAACTTAATATCGCCGTGCCTACAAAAATGAATGTGTCCTTGTATAAAGTAACTGGCGCTATATAAAACTACAAAAAAAAGTAACTAGGCAGGAGGTTGACGTGCAACCAACAGCAAATGTGGGCTGCTACGGGGGATTAAGTGATTTGCCTAAGTTTACGGTGTCTACATGAAAAGTAACTGGTATTCATGTAAAGCACTCCAATACCTTCAGGTGGTCTTTGTGCTATATAAAACTGCACACAAAAAAAATGTAAAAAGCAGAGGAGGAGGAGGAGGTGATCTGTGCAACGAAGGTCAGAGGGGCAAGCAGTGGGAGGTGGAGTGTCAACCAACAGCAAATGTGGGCTGCCATGGGGAGATTCAGTGATTTGGCTGTAATCACAAAATATGGAACTGAGGCCGAGGCTAGGGAGACAATGTGGCATCCTCTTGGGAGAGGATATGGCGTAAGGGCCACAGCTGCCAACTCTGGAGCTGGGAAACCTGGTTCGAGTTTCGGTGTCGCATTAACATCCTTGATTCTGGGCAAATCACTTAATCTCCCCGGGCCTACAAAAATGAATGTGCCCGTGGGAAAAGGAGCTGGTGCTAATGCAAACCGCTCCAATACCTTCAGGTGATGTTGGCACTATATAAAACTGCATAAAAAAGTAACTAGTGCTAATGTAAATGTTTTTTCTCAGACTATGACTAATGTTGAAGTACAAACTCTAATGGGTCCATATGATCCCACACAATCGGCTGTCTCGTAAAAGAAAACAGGTATGAGGCTGTTGCCATACTGTTATCAACATTTGAAAACTATATTTTGTTAGAATTACCTTTCGAAGATGGCCTGCCTGATTCTCATACCCACGTACAGTGCGCCGACACGTGGTCCTTCATTTCCGTTTATATACCCAGTGATGTGTGCATGGCACCCACCCAGAGCACTAGTTACAGAGCTTACTCACTCACCGTGCACCAAAGAATCACTTCTTACCGGTAAACTTTCTCTGCTTGTTTACCAAAATACGATTTTAAAAAGGTTAATACTGATGAGTTTTGGACACAATAGTAACGTTTGACTTTCACGACTTTCATCTTAGGATATGGGCTACTTGACCTGGCTTCTATTTTAAGAATTTACATTGGGATACAGTCAAATTGATTGACAGGAGATGTTATTATACGGGGGTGAGTGTATATATTTTTTATACTTTGGTGATTATAAGAGAGATAGATATATTCTTGAGAATACTGATAATTGCCTTACTACTTGCAGCCACTAATTGTAAGGACACTATTTGTATTTACCAGGACAGAATTACAACCAGAATTAAGGTAAGCTTTAGGGAGTGATAAGAAAGGTTTTCGTTTTATTTACACGCTATATATATATATATATATATATATATATTAATCTTTATATATATTGGATAATGACGTTGGTGTGGTCTGGCTCCTTCTCTTTTAGTCTCTTTATTGACAAGAAGAGTCTGGAGATACTGACAGGTACATATGTTGTTGTCACTTTGGGAGACATTATGGTTTTTGGGACATGATTTGGCAGTGACTTTAACCAGTATTTTGGAGATGTAGTAGACAATATGACTTATGGGTACAGTTTGGGAATTTATAATGATGGTGGTACACTATCCTCGAGGTGTCGTTCTGGATTTAGATTGTTCATGATATAAAACAGTAAGTATTACAAATCAATACAAAGTATGTAACTTTTCTAGTTAGATACCGGAGTGCTGATATCATAAGGTATGCATGGGTTTCCACATGAAAGTCACCAATAAGAAAATTCAAACATAAGCAATGTTTTGACACCGATGTCACCTTAACAGGGGTGTTAGACCTGGTACCATTGGCGTAAGTCTCCCTTCCACTTTTTTCAGATTGCCTCCTCTGTTTTTGATCTGTTTGCTGCTTTTAGATGCTTTGGGCACTGTGCCACTGCTATTCAGTGCCACAGTGCAAGTGCTCCCTATGTTAAATTGATGTATTGATTAGTGACTCCATCATTGGATCATTTGATTTACTTATCAGACCCTAGTATAGTGCACCAGGTGTGCCCAGGGCCTGTAAATCAAATGCTGCTGGTGGGCTTGCAGCACTGGTTGTGCCACCCACAGAAGCGGCTTGTAAAGTGTGTCTCAGGCCTGCCATTGCAGGGCCTGTGTGCAGTCTGTGACTGCCATGTCGACTTGGCAAGTGCAACCACTTGCCAGTCCCTAAACCTTCCCTTATCTTCATATCAGACACCCCTAAGGTAGGCCCAAGGGCAGGGTGCATTGTAAGTATAAGGTAGGACATGCCCTGGTGTGTGTGGCATGTCCTAATAGTGAATTACAGCCATTTTCGTTTTTCACTATTGCAAGGCTACCTGTCCCCATAGGCCAGAATGGGCAGTTTGATTATAACATCTTATAATCCTAACTGACCCAGGGAACATGGTAGAAATTCGAGTTTAGTATGCCTGAACTCAGAATGATAAAATACATCTTTTAGTAAAGTTGGTTTTAACATTCTGTGTTTGAAAATACCACTTTTAGAAAGTAGGTATTTTCTTGCCTAACTGTCCAAACCTGCCTCTGCTAGGTTGTGTATTGTGTGTCTGGTTTTGTGAGTGACAGGGGCTGGGGGATTCCAGGAGACAGGGTGAGTCAGCACAGGGCTGAATAGACCTATCTGCATGTAGAGTGGTGGAAGGAGCTGCACCTGGGTCTGAATAGGGCTGTGCCTGCCTTCCACAATGCTGGCTCCACCTCCTGTGGTGCGTCTGATGTCCCTGGCCCACACTGTCAAAGGAAAGAAGGAGTCCTGTAAAAAAGTGCTCCAGAACTACACAGAACTGGTTTGGACCAGGTAAAGGCCCCTCTGCCTTCAGAGGACAAATGATTTTGCAGTATAAATATGGGGACCCCGACCCCAAGATTTTAGATCACTTCTGGAACAACAAGACGAACCTCTGCCAAGGAGAAGAACCAAAGGAAGCTGTATGAGTTGGACTGCCCCCTGCCAGTGTGCTGTGTTGCTGTGTTGGCCTACAGTGGTGTCTTCAGTGCCAAGGAGAGGAGAAGGAACTTTTAAAGAACTTTCATCATCTTGCAGAATATTACTCCAAGGGCTTGATTTGAGCTTGCCTCCTGACCGAAGTCTCAGGGATACCAGACTTCACTCTTTCTGTTTGCCTGCATCTGGAACTTGCTGTTCTGGTGCTACAGAAGGAATTTGCAACACCGACGCCGGCGAGCAACGCCGTCTTCTGCATCGAAGCCGTGAGCGCTGCTCCGACTTGCAAAGTAGACCCGCCGCCGGCCGCCGTGCCACATCGACGCCAGCGAACGACATCGTAAGACTGCCACAGCCGTGAGCGCTGCCCCGACTTGTGACGCCGGCCCGACGCCTGCTGCTGTGCCGCATCGACTCCGAAGCCGACATCGCGGAGCCGATCGTCGACGTGGGTGGCCAAGAATCCATCGACATCATGACATCGTACGGAACCATGGTTTCGGCGCCATCGTGACGTCACCTCCTCTCCGGTCAGGAACCGACACCTCCCCTGCCTGCGCAAGCATCCAGGTCCCGACGCATCATCTCCCCCGAAGCAAGGAACCGACGCCGCAACGCACCAACGACGCCGCACCTCACCGACGCCGTGAGCTGTCTTTGTTTTCGCTTTTCCAAGGTACTGTTCTCTGTGGGTCTGTTTTGACTCTGGGCTCGACACCGCGCACCTCGCGGTCGGCGCTGTACTTTGGGATTTCTTTGACCTTGACGTCGTGATAACTCCAGTTGGGGTTATCTGTTGCTAAAGACTGCTTTTAAGTGAAGAACCTATTTTTAAACTATTTCTACCATCTTGAAGAATTATTATTGATTACAGTATTGTGGATTTTTGTCGTTTGTGGTCTTGTGATAAGTCTATATCAAGCATACTTATGTTTATAAAACCTGTGTGGTGTCCATCTGTAGTGTTTTCACTCTATTACTGTATGTGTTCACAAATGCTTAACACACTGCCTCTGAGATAAGCCTGTCTGCTCGTGCCAAGCTACCAAGGGGGTGAGCAGGGGTTATCTAGAAGTGTAACTCCCTTGCCCTGACGTAGAAGCAAGGGTCCCTATTTGGTCAAAGGTACCTACCTCTGCCAACTAGAGACCCCCAGTTCTAACATTGGTGGCAGCGGTGGGATTTGGACCTGCATTTGTGACTCATATACAGTAATTGGTGCACACTACTAGTGAGTGCAGACCAAACGCGACCACATACTTTTTTGGTAGAATTTGTTTTCCTTGGACATTTTATTTTTCCTGAGAACTGCCAATTCTTACTGCCATGAGTAGACCAGCATCTGTTGCATCTATGGATCTAGATTTTGAGGAAGAGAGGTTGGAAACCTACACTTTGAAACAGCTCAAGCATCTCTGCAAGAAATTGAAAGTTGCTACACCAGGCATTTCCAAAAAGGATGACTACCAAAAGGCCCTGAGAGCCTGGGTAGAAGCAAGAAATGCCCCTGAGTTGGTTGTGGGGCCACTGGACCCCAGACAGCCATGGGCAACAGGTTTATCCTGGTCTTGGTGGACCATGCTACCCAGTACCCGGAAGCCATCCCGCTCAGGACAGTGACGGCCCCCGTGGTGGGATGTGCACTGATGGGGATTTTCTCCCTTGTGGGGTACTCCAGAGAGGTGGTGTCAGACCGTGGTACAAACTTCATATCCAACTATATGAAGTCCCTGTGGCAGGAGTGCGGTGTTACTTATAAGTTCACCACTCCTTACCACCCCCAAGGTAATGGGCTGGTTGAGAGATTCAACCGGACCCTCAAAGGCATGATAATGGGTCTTGAGGAACCTATGAGGCGTAAGTGGGACGTCCTCTTACCATGCCTTCTGTTTGCTTACCGTGAGGTGCCACAGAAGTCCTTAGGGTTCAGTCCCTTTGAACTGCTCTATGGTCACCCGGTAAGAGGACCTTTGAGTCTGGTCAAGGAAGGCTGGGAGCAATCTCCCAGGAAACCTCCCCAGGATGTATACAGTTACATGCTGGCCTTCAGGAACCAGACGAGGCGATTCAGGCAACTCGCTGAGGCGAATCTGGAAGCCAGCAAGGAAGAGATGAAGCGGTGGTACGATCAGAATGCCACTCTGGTTGAGCTTCAACCTGGACAGAAAGTTTGGGTCATGGCCCCTGTAGAGCCTAGTGCGCTCCAGGACAGGTGGACCAGGCCATTTGAGGTGGTGGAGCGCAAGAGTGATGTCACCTACCTGGTGAACTTGCGGTCTCCAAGGAACCCTTTGAGGGTCCTGCATGTTAACCGCCTGAAGCCCCACTTAGAAAGGTCCGAAGTGGGCATGCTCCTAGCGACAGATGATGGAATGGAGGAGGAGACTGAGCCTCTTCCTGACCTCCTGTCTGCAACAAAGCAAGATGGGTCAGTGGATGGTGTTAGCCTCTCTGCCACACTGACCCCTGATCAGCAGCAAGATTGTCGCCAACTGTTGGGACAATTCTCTGATTTGTTTTCCCTGATTCCTGGTGTCACTGAGTGGTGCGTCCATGATGTGGACACTGGGGACAGTCCTCCTGTGAAGCACAAGGCTTACAGAGTGACTGACAAGGTCAGAGCTTACATCAAGGAGGAAGTCTCCAAGATGTTTGCCTTAGGGGTGATTGAGTCCTCTCACAGCCCTTGGGCCAGCCCAGTGGTCTTGGTCCCAAAGGCTGCCGCGCCTGGTGCCACACCCGAACTCCGGTTCTGTGTGGACTACCGAGGACTCAATTCAGTCACCAGGACTGATGCGCACCCCATCCCTAGAGCTGATGAGCTCATTGATCGGTTAGGGGCTGCACGGTACCTCAGCACGTTTGATTTGATGTCTGGGTACTGGCAGATCACCTTAACTGATGGGGCTAAAGAGAGGTCAGCATTCTCCACACCAGATGGGCACTACCAATTCTGGGTTATGCCCTTTGGGATGAAGAATGCCCCTGCCACCTTTCAGAGGTTGGTCAACCAGGTGCTGGCTGGACTGGAGGATTTCAGTGCCGCCTACCTGGATGACATTGCAGTGTTCAGCGCCAGTTGGGAAGAACATCTGCGCCACCTCTGGGCAGTGTTGATGGCACTGCGAAAGGCAGGCCTCACGATCAAGGCGAGTAAGTGCCAGATCGGGCAGAGTTCCGTGGTGTACTTGGGGCACCAGGTAGGGAGCGGCCAGGTGGCGCCCCTACAACCCAAGATTGATACCATCCTGGCATGGGAACCCCCAAAGACTCAGACACAGGTGAGAGCCTTTTAGGACTCACGGGGTACTACAGGAGGTTTGTCAAGGGGTATGGCAACATTGTTGCACCCTTGACTGAGCTGACTTCCAGGAAGCAGCCCAAGAAAGTGAACTGGACTGACACCTGTCAGAAAGCTTTTGACGCCCTGAAGACTGCCATGTGTACAGCACCCGTGCTTCAGGCCCCCAACTTCTCAAAGGAATTCATTGTTCAAACAGACGCTTCAGAGCATGGTGTGGGGGCTGTTCTATCACAGATTAATGAGGAGGGCCTAGACCAACCTGTAATCCAAATATCAAGGACCCCCTGCAGTAACTCTAGAACTCCTAGGGCAGGGCAATGTTATAATTGTATGCAAAAACCCTAGGCAGTCATGCGGTTCAATTACATTAACAACTCATCAAAACACATAACAATACATATAAGGAACTCAGTGCAACT
The DNA here is from genome assembly GCA_963921515.1 of Calotriton arnoldi. Taxonomy (NCBI): domain Eukaryota; kingdom Metazoa; phylum Chordata; class Amphibia; order Caudata; family Salamandridae; genus Calotriton; species Calotriton arnoldi. The sequence continues at coordinate 185,140 of CAWUFW010006467.1, forward strand.
ACAATGTAGCTCTATTAAAAGGTATAGATTTTATTTGATTATTTTTTTTTTCCCCAAAATTATATATATAAAAGTTTTAATAATTCCAACATATCTTTTGTGGAATATAAATCGAAATTCATAAAAAATACCAAACTTCAATATCAGTTATTACAATTGATTTGAAAAACGATACCATAAAACAATCTATAATAAAGTCATACAGATATATATAATAAAGAGGTGGCTATACAGTAGATCTTCTCAACGCGTTTCGGCGCAAAAGGCGCCTTCTTCAGGAGTGCCACGACTGTATCTTTATATGTATAAGAGATGACCGATTCAAGTCTTGAACGGAAAATGCAATGCTGTATCTTAAAACTTGTGAAGTTGATATAGATCTAGATCCAATGTCTCTATCAATTCTTGTATTCAATATCGGTTCTCAAAAGATGTCCTGATAACCATACAGGTATGCCAAATATAAGCATACACTGTGAATAAATGTTCAAAAATGCGAGTATTACGCCATTGATGGCGTTTAACTCTGGGCTCGTGTCCCAATATATTGTAGCTGAAAATGATAAAGCACGGCTTGGAATGTACGTATTTCAATGGTTTAACAGCGCTGGGTGCCACATAGGTTTGCACCTAAATACAGGATTTTGCGTGGTGCTCAACCCGTCTGTTTCAAATCCGCAATCAATTGTAATAACTGATATTGAAGTTTGGTATTTTTTATGAATTTCGATTTATATTCCACAAAAGATATGTTGGAATTATTAAAACTTTTATATATATAATTTTTGGGAAAAAAAAATAATCAAATAAAATCTATACCTTTTAATAGAGCTACATTGTAGTTATATGTATTGTTATGTGTCTAGACCAACCTGTAGCCTTCATCAGTAGGAGGTTACTTCCACAGGAACAGAGGTGGAGTGCAATTGAGCGTGAGGCATTTGCTGTGGTCTGGGCACTGAAGAAGTTGAGACCATACCTGTTTGGGACTCACTTCTGGGTTCACAGGCCCCTCAGATGGCTCCAGCTCTAACAAGGGGTAAACCAATTCACTGGTATTATGTAAGACTACGGTGAGGATTATTTTCTGTATTTTTTTTAGCCCTGACAAAGTTGCGGGTGTATACCAAACGGCGACGAAACAGGTGTTGGCTTTGTATCTAACAATAAAGAATTGGACAACAAACAGAAAGAACAAACAATTCACTTGTGGATTTTTTTAATACTAACTTTGAATGACCCATTTGTACTATATGTAAGCGTGTGCTGGAGGCTGAGAAGCTGATGCAAAATGCTCCACTACCTTCGGGTGGTGTTGGCGCTATATAAAACTGCATGCAAAAAAAGAAACAATCTCGGTGTTAGGCGGGTTTACAGTAGTGAACATGAGGAAATACATTGCATCGGCAACCACATTAAAAGGACTACTTTTGCAATGGACAATGAGGGGCGGGCAGACCTTGACATCAAGACTCAGCCTGGCTCCTTTGAAGAGAGGTCAAGTTAAGCAACAATGGTGCACGGAAACACTTCATCGGTGGATGCAGAAAAAGTAAGAAAGTGTCCAGACGGGAGAAATTTGAAGAAATAGAGTCCCACCCTATGAAATGAGAAGCAGCAAGGTGAGACATGAACAGTTCACTCATTTTGCACAGGAGAAACGTGGCTATGCAATTACAGCAGAAGACACAGGTACTTTAGAAGCTCTGACATGCTCTGTGATAACGAATACCTGATTCACTTGAGGTCTGATTTTCCAGCTATACACACCATTGCCGAACGATCACATATGAAGTAAACACGCACACACACACACCTAGTACCCACATGCACAGAAAATAAACAGAGACTACACGTGAGCCAAGTAATAGCAGCTGTGCACACATGCTCCAATCGGCACGTCAGCTACACAATAACAGGACATTAAAAGGCAAAACGCCACCACACAATAGAACGAAACAGACTACAATGGGGGTTTAAAGCAGTGATGGGGTCAGGGATGGGGTGATTCGTGGATGGGCCCAGCACCAGGAGGTGCGAGGGAGCAAGCAGAGATAGGAGGGAGGAAGTGAAGGAAACGGAAAGCAGGAACAAAGGGAAAAGCAGTGACTAGGAGGGGGAGGTGGTGACCTGTGGATGGGGCATGCAGGTGAGTTGGAGGAGATGGAGCTGGTAAGAGCACGAGCACTGTGTAGAGTGCTGAGAAAAAAAGAATAAAGTAGGTCCTAAAATGGTTGTAAAAACAGGAGGAGTGGATCTTTACAAGTACTTTGTCCATGCTCTGGGGGAGGGCAAAATGCAAGAAGAGGCATGACCATGCATGCCAGGGACAAATGGTGACAAAGAATATGAGACAGACGATGGAGCAAGCAAATGGGAATCTTGTGGGCGGACTGAAGCCCACAGATAAAACACAACATGTCTCTTTGAGACGGTAAACAGCCTTTACTTCGCATGCTAAACAACGCATTCCATAACAACGCGGTCGTTACAACGACCGCGTTGTTATTTCGCATACCGTTACAACACAAGTCGGAAAAACGACTTGCGTTAGGGGGAAGAAGGTGTTGGATTTAAAATCCAACACCTTCCCTAGTGTCCGCACAGACTGGAGTTGGAATAGTAAATTATACTATTCCAACATCCAGTGCCCCCTAAAAGCAAGTCGTTTTTCCGACTTGCGTTGTAACGGTATGCAAAATAACGCGGTTGTTGTATCGACCGCGTTGTTAAGGCATGCGTTGTTATGGCATGCGAAAAAAAGGCCTATATTCCTTTGAGACAGCAAAGTTATTTGCTTACCTCAGCTGCCAGGGAGGGTTATAGTACAGCCAATTGCACTCAATTTTTTATTACACTAAGGGGCATATTTACTAGGAGGTGGCGGAGCGCGGCGTCAGCCACCTTGGCTTAATGCCGCATTCAGCCACTTCCAAAATGCAGGGCTGCACCGTATTTACAAGGATACAGTGCAGCCCTGCATTTCCCGTTGCGCTGGCGCTAAATTTAGCTGCCTAGCACCAACGCAGGCACCCTTGCACCATAGTGCAAGTGTGCCTGCATTGTAGGGGAAGATTGTTTATGTTTTTTCTTGATTGTTTATGTGCAGGAAGGGTCACCTTCCTGCACATTAACAATCAATGGTCTTTTGCTGTGTCTATGTGTGCAGCACAACGCAGCACGCATAGAAACAGCAAAAACAAGGATAATGAAACATATCTCCATGTTGCGCCTGTTTAAGACCAGGTTTTCCCTGGTCTTAATTTTGGCACTGCCCCATATTTACGCTGGCCTTGTAAATATGGAGCAGCGTCAAAATCAATCGGTGTTGTGGTGAAACGCCCACGGCAACACCCATTGCCCACCCCTTTCACGATAAGTATAGCGTGAAAGGGGGCCTTATTTACAAAGCAGCGTTAAGCTACGTTGTGTCTTAATGCTGCTTTGTAAATAAGGCAAAGCCCCTATTGCCATCACAACGTCACAAATAGTGACGCTGTGGTGGCGATAGGGGCTTGTAAATATGCCCCTAAGAGTGAATAATATATGGGGCCCCAATCGACGTCCATAAGGATAAGCAGCCCCCTGTGTTCCTGGCACTGATTTTGCCACCTCTGAGGCCAGGGGTTGCAAAAGCAGTGCCAGGGGTCACAATGGGCAAGGCAGGGGTCGCAAGAGGCAAGCCATGGTTCCCAGCTGCGACCCCTAAATGACATCCATGAGGACAACAGTTAGATTTATACATGTCTCAGCTTCACTGTTACTTTGTGTCCTTTTTGGTTTTCTTTGTCTTGTTCTAGATTTTGTGGCCACTTTTCAGCAGTCCTTCCACTATGAGCCAAAATTCGGCACAGACACTGTAGGAAAGGTGCCTTTTTTACGTGGTCACCCCAGAATGTTTTGCTAGACCCTATATTTTTGTTGGCTTTAGAACTCTGTACACTTTACCCTGCTATCCAGTAGTAAAGTGCCTGTGTTCCCCATTTTAACATGGTCTAGTTGGCAAACTCATAATTGGTATATTTAACTTGCCCACAAATCCCTAGTATATGGTACAAAATGTACCCAGGGCCTGGAAGTAAAATGTCACTAGTGGACTGCAGCAGCTATTGTGCCATTCACTATAGTGGCAGTGCAAACTACAATTGTAGTGGGACTGTAACAGTGCAAAACATGTACTGTGACCTGTCAAAGTAACCCTCTTTTGACAGGTAAAAAGCTTTATTTTAAATATTAATCAGTCACCCCTATATAGGCCTTGTATCCCGCAAGGCAAGGTGCATGGTAGTAGGACATGTAGAAATGTAATGTAAACATGTCCTTACAGTAAATTGCACGCAAAATCGATTTATACTTTAGGAAGGCTGACTGGCCCATAGTAAAACAATGGGAAGCAATTAGGGGTGTGCATAATTCTTGTCATTTGCTTTTGCATAATTACACTAAATTATGGCAAAAGTAAGTGAAATTACAGCATAATTATGTTAAAAGCAAATCTGTTATATTGTGCTATATTTGAGTGCAAATTGCATCCTTACGTCAATTTTTGCTGCAAGGATTCATTTAACCCCTTCCATGCTCATGACGAGCTCAGCTCGTCATGCTGCGCAGTAGCTCAGTGCGCATGGACGAGCTGAGCTCGTCATGAACCCGTCCGCTTAATGCAACGCCTCGCACAGGGCGAAAATCGGCCGCGCATGGAAGGGGTTAAGCAAGAGTACTATGAACAACAGCCGAATGCATTCTGTTGTTCCTGTGTATTTGGGGCAAACCTTTCCCAAACATTAACGAAAATTACTCCGTTTGTGGTAAATGTTTACTGCAAACAGCACATAATTACAAAAAGTAGCATAATAGTGTTATTTCAGGAAAATATGCGCAGCAAGCATAATGTGGAAATCCCAAAATTACACAAATTACGTGGCATGATTTAAATTGAACCCAGAGCTAGATGCAATATGAAATATTAATAATGTATCACAGGAATGGGACCAGCTACAAAAATAATTAAACAACTATATTTAATAGTTATTAAAAATCCATTTCAATGGTGAGATCCGATTTTTAAGAAATATTAAGGAAAAGAAACTCTTAAAAAGTTACCTTTTTCCTGTCTGAAGTTCCAGAAGGCTAATTAGCATTGGCTCTCTAGCTTCTCCCAGCTAGTGATTAGCCTTGAATATGTGTGAAAAGGATGTGAAATGTCCCCAAGGAGCAAACAATAGTCTGAACTGAATGGGCAAACATGACTCCTCAGAGCTCAGAATAATATGCAGGGTGAAGACAGTGGGACTCCTTTTGACAGCACAGTGTCAAATCCTGCTTGTTGAGCCACATACAACACTTGGGGAACATTTGAAAGGGGGAGAACAGGATGCAATGACAATTCTTGTGTTTTCACTGTCTGGTTGCTGGAAGACCCTGCTTTAGTCCTTTCTAACTCTTGTCACTAGGTTTGTTGTGGGCATAGTGTCCATCTCAAACTGGATTTTAGTGTCAGTTGTGGGAAGACACTAGGATTACCATAGTATACTCCTGCACACAGACTCAGCCACCAGAGCCCAAGTTTAGTGTAGTTGAAGACTTTCACCCTCTTAAAAATGCCCTGACTCATTGAATTTTGGGCCTGTTTGCAGTAAGGCAAACAGGAACTACTGCAAAAGTAGGTAGGCCGGGCCAGGGAACTTTAACCCCATTGGTTAGGGAAGGGACTGGAGACACCCCCACATACTAGCACATGCCAGGCATTAATGTGGCATCTCTGGGCACCCACTGCAGAACACATTCTGGACCTGTGGATGATCTGAAGAGAACTGGACCTGCTGTCTGTTACCTGTGAGGAGCCCTGGAGGACTAGACCTGCTCCCTCTTGTACACAGGACAAAGAAAAGGACTCCCGAGTCACTTGGCTGACCTCGGGTGTGGCTATCGGAGACAACAAGCTGCAAGAGGCCTTTTCCTGGAAGTACCTAGCTGACCAGTTCCAACTGGACCTTGATGGTAGCCTCTGCTGAACATCCTGTGAGTCTTTAAGTGCCCTCCCTGATGTCCTGAGGGTTTTAAAAGTATAATCTTGTGGTCGACTGAGACTTAAATGATTAGGTCAGAAGGTAAAATGTTTGTCCAGGACAAATCTGGGTAGCGTATCCAACCCATGTTCCATCACAGTGAACTTCAAACTGCACCCAGACAATTGTGACTATTAACTATCATTGGCGCTTTGTGCTTTTTAGCACAATTTTTACTTAGAACTTTCCAAATTAAATCTGCAGTCCCCCTTATTGGATTTTTGTCATTTTGTTCATTTGATTTTACTCTACTTTTCTAATTCAGTTTGGGGTTTTTATTATTTTGTATTTTGACTATTTCCGTTTTAGTACTGCATAACACATTGCCCTAAGTTAAGTTTGTCTGCTCTATGCCATAGCTGCTAGGGGTTGAGCTCCGGTTAATTTAGTGACTTTGAAGATTCACCCTGACAATGGTTGTAATTATTCTTTGAAGTGAGCAGTTGCCCACCCTAAATAGAAAATACAATTTCTTACAGAAACGCAGAAGTTAGGCTTTGATTTCACATCATGGATAATTGATGTGTGGCGATTTGGACACTATAACTAAAGCCTGCTTTACCCTTCAAAGTAGAGATTATAACCTCCAGACCCCACCTATTACATATTGTTTTGTATTGTTTGCAGTGGTCCACATAGCAAAGACATTGGTTTATGTATGAAAAATATTGGATATGCCTTTTGCGCACTCTACTGGTTCACAAAAGCTATACTGATTCTTGCACCATACTGGTTGGTAATCAAAATAGTGGTTGATGCAGAGGTAAACTACTGGTACACTAATCAAGCACATTGGTTTGCATGACAAAGCATATTGTGTGCATTTTTTATAGACAAAACCTCAGAGTGCGCCACCAGCAACATAGAATATTTGACCTTCAAACTCCTCATTATCGCCAACTACACCCTAAGTGGCACCCTTGTCTACCGCTCTCCCCATAACATAACAGAACATAACATATTGGTTTGTGTTTACTATACACTGGTTTATATCAGCAACATGCAGCTGTATCTGTTTAGTGCATTGATGTATACACAGTAAATACTGGTGCATGGATAACACAATGGGGTGCCTCCACAACGTTCTAGTTTGTAGGCATAACATATTGGTTTGCCTTCCCAATCAATTAATTCATAGGAGTAATACTGTGGTTTGTATGCATAGCCTAGTGCTGTGCAGCCTTCATCCTTCTTGGAGACCTCAACTACCACGCGGAGGACCTCGCTGATCCCAACATGACCAACCTCCTACAGGACCTGTCCAACCTCAGACTTACCCAGTGAGTGGAAGACCATGCACATGCTGTTTGACACCTACTGTACCCCATCTTCACCAGCATCAGTGACATTACAGTAGACAAGCCCACACCAATCACCTGGTCCAACCACCCCCTCATCAACTTCAGCATACCTATCCTACCTCACTGCAGAAACACCATGTCCAAATCTTCACGAAGGGGATTGAACAAGATCTCAGAAGCATCCTGGTCTTTCAAACTCTTATGCCACCAGACTCAACACAGCAACAGCCTCTCTAAATACATCTCCAACTTCAACGCATGGATCACTGCCTGCACAGACATCCTGGCTTCTCTCAAAACCAACAAAACCTCGAAAAACAAAACCACAAGCAAGCTAGTACACAGAAGAGCTAAGACTCACTAAATGCCTCTTCACGCAACTTGAACGCAGATGGGGACAAAGTCAAAACAACACAGACAAGAGCACCTACAAATCTGTCCTCAGATGCTACTATAAGTAATGGGAGGAAGAAATCGACAGGATCCTGGCAGCAATCAATCCCTTTGAAGGACTGAGCAACAATGACTCAGGTCCGAGCAGTGCCGATTGGGATGAACTAACCAACCTAAGAAGAACGCAGATTTAAACAGCACTGCATGGCCTTTTCATGACAGAGTACCTGAGGGCCAATGCGGCACCCCAGGGTCTGATTGTCCACAATGAACCTTTTATTTTTCAAAATGATAAAATATTCAAAAAGGACTGGTCACTCATTTCGTGGCACGTACCAGAGACTGGTTAGTTCTTATTATAAAGACCGCCACCCGGATAGCGCAAGAACTGAAAATAGACATCCAAAAATTAGAGGTACAACTGAAGACCTACCAATCCCATACCGTGTTGAAAAAACGCCTGGAAGAACTAAATCAACAAATGATGGAGTTTGAGGTCACTCTCAAACAAAGTAAGTTCAACAAACTCAAAAAGGATAAGGATCGCTTCACCCATGAGAGAGCCTATCCATACACAAGGGATGACTATGTACCAAAGGACTTCAACAGTGACCAGGACAGCGATACCTCAGACACCAGTTCCAAAGGTTCCTATTCAAGCAAGAGGAACTCTTTTAAGAACCAGAGAGGAGGTCAACAATACCAAAGACCGTATAATCCGAGACGAAGAGGATGGGGCAACTACCAAGGCCCCCCTGTTTTCCAACAATACCCGTACGGACATCCGCCGATGGGGGGTGCATACCAACAATGGGCACCCGATTATGATTACAACTACTACGGGCCACTGCCTTTTTTAGGATCACGCCCGGGACCCCAACGGGGCAGGAACAGGAGAGGCAACAATGTGCACTGGACAGTGGAAGAAGTAGAGGACGAGGAGCATGACGGGCTCACTCCACAACCAGGCGTCCACCAGCAAGAGGGGCAACTAGTGGCGAATATCACAGAACACGAACTCACGGATACTCAAAGAAGAGTCCTAGAAAAAGGCTTGGGCTTTGTACCTACAAACAGGCTGGACAAATTCAAGATCCATGCCGAAATGCAAGAATTTATAAGGAAACTGAAGCTACGGGCATTCTTCAAAGAGAAGAGTACCCCATAACGGAACCATCAGATACAGGTCTATGGCTCAAATCAACCTTCACTCCACCAGACTCCATACTACCAGTGGAACTATTGACGTTTGAGAAAGCAGTGATGGAAGACCTAGGACAAATGACCACGGGTGGCCAGACTCCCTTTCAGAATACCACCAGAATGGAGAAGGAAGCCATACAACAATTATCGAACAACAAAGAGATCACCATCAAACCAGCTGACAAGGGCGGGGCAATAGTGATCCAGACGTCAACGGCCTACGACAATGAGTGCAGGAGATTACTGGGAGACAGGAGGAACTACGCAATTCTACAGGAAGACCCCACAGAATCCTTACGGATCCAGATCACGGGGATGGTGGAAGAGGCTCTGGCACACAACTGGGTGTCGAAAAGGAGGCTGAGTTTCTGATCCAAAGTCACCGAGGACCCCATATTTCTACACCATCCCCAAGATACACAAAGACCTGGTAAAACCACCAGGCCGTCCGATAGTCTCGGGCATAGGCTCGATTTTGGAGCCCCTGTCTAAATTTGCTGACGCTTTCCTCCGCCCCCTGATCCAACAGACTAACACCTACCTGAAAGACACGAAAGCAGTTCTACAGCTACTACAAGATCTGACCTTTGACCCTGAGAGACAACTCCTCTTGGGACTCGACGTAGAGAGTTTGTACACCAGTCTACCCCATGACGACACACTCAACATTATTGAGGAGATTCTTTTCTCTAACCCTTGGGAGTACCAAACACCAAGAAACCTAGTAATGGAATGCATTGCCCTGGCCCTAACCAAGAACTTTTTCTTGTATGAAGACACTCTCTACTTGCAGAAACATGGGACCAGCATGGGGAGCACTTTCGCTCCCAGCCTGGCTGGTCTCTATGTACACCATTTGGAGACTTGCAAAATTCTCCATCACGATAACCCTTTCAGGCACAACATTAAGACCTGGAAGAGGTACATTGACGATATGCTGATCATCTGGGAAGGGGACATTCCATCAACCGAGCAATTTATGGAGTGGCTCAACCAGCAGAACTCCTTCCTAAAGTTTACCAGCACCACATCACGGGATCAACTAGTGTTTCTGGACCTAAACATATACCCGGAGGGTGGGTCATTGAAAACCACCACACACTTCAAACCCACTGCAAGAAACTGTCTGTTGTTATACGACAGTTTTCACCCAGCGTCATCTACGCGATAATCTTCCCGTATGGGCAGTTTCTTCGTCTCCGGAGAAACTGTACCAATCTAACAGACTACAAGAAACAAGCCTCAGATTTGAAGACTAAACTCTCCCACCGGAAGTATCCCGCCCCCATCATTGACAGAGCAATGAAGAGGGCGCGCAATAACAACAGGGAGGCACTTTTGGAAGACAAAGTTCCCAAGGATTCAGAGACCAGACCAATCTGCGTGACAACCTACAATACCCATTCCAACAGGATAACAAAAATTGTGAACAGACATTGGAAAATCCTGAATTGTGGTAACCTGAACCTAGAAAAACCACTGTTCGCTCACAAGAGGGGCAGTAACCTTAAGGACATGCTGGTCCACACACGACCACGCGCAGGCCCAGTCACGACAAACCACAATCCAACCCTACAACCAGTCCAAGGCCACCACCCTTGTGGCAACTGGAGCACATGCCACCTGACCAAAAAAATGCAGATGGGTCAAGTTTAGGAATGGCAGTGATTGGGAGCAAAGAAAATTCACCAACTGTAACAGCCGGAACGTGATTTACATGATCACGTGCCCCTGTGGTTTAGAATACATTGGGATGACATCACAACCAGCCAAAATCCGCATCGGCGAACATAAGAGCAATGTCCGATGTAAAAAGAGTACTACGAAAATGGCGACACACTACCTGTCTGCAACACACACAGTAAATGACCTACAGTGGACAATCATAGAACAACTACCGTCCGAGAGCGGCCTCCTAGAAAAGGAACAACGTTGGGTGTTCCGCCTGGACACTCAACGTCACTGGACTTAATGATAATATTCCTTGAGCCAGTTTTCTTAAATGGAATGAACTTTTGGTTGACACTATGATAACTCATCGAATGATTGGTAGCTCATTTAAGCCTACAATCCCTCGCTCAGTTGGCTCTGTGTTTTACGAGAAAAAATATACTTCCCACAACTACCGGGATAGAGCAATGGGTTTGGCTAAGCTTATCCAATTTGTAGAGTTATACTGCCTCTCCATTTCATTTGACTTTATCCTGTTCACAGCCCAACGTGGTTCCCTCAAAGAAAACCTCCTTTTTTTCCTTTTTTATTCACTATAAATATCCCGTATGGTGTAAATACTTTCTACCAACATCCTGTTGTTACCTGCATTTAATAAACTTGGTGCCCGTGTTATGCGCCTGAGCAACTGATGTACAAGTTCCCGGCACCATCCGGGTACATGTCACTCGCGGCAGCCCTCCGCGCATAATTCAGGACCTGCCTTGCCGATTCACACTGTCTGAACGGGCGCAGGCGCAGACAGTTAGATAGTTAGCGGTCCAGCCCCATCGGGATTAGTCCGCTTACAGTTCCGGGTTAAACCTCACCGGAGCGCTTCAGGTTTTGTCTCTTTAACTCACAGCTGCTAATAGTGACGCTCCGGTCACACACGTACACCCGCACGAGACTGCGGGAAAATTAAGCCAATTAAGTGCAGCATAAATACTGAGAGCTCCCGGCTTCACATTAACCACGGAGCCGCGGAGGGGACGATCGAACGAGGTAGTATCCTGACTGAAGTAAGTACGGCATAGCCGCTTCTACGAGGCCACTCCTGCTGAAACCAAGTGAGGTTCCTACGCATCCCTAATGCAGCTATTCTCCTTACAGAGTGCAAATAGCATGGGGTCCCCACCGTTCTGAAGGCTCATGACGCCTCGGACTTCTGGATAATAAGTATGCAAACTTTTTCTTGTGTTGACAACTGTTTTCCATTCAAAGTAAACCCACAGTAACTAATAGGAATTGACCCATATAGAGTGTGTGTTTTATGTTACGTGTTGTGTGTGTCTAGTATTTGTTCTTTTTACAGGTCACTGCACCAGCACTTACTTTCTCAAGGTTATCAGTAGACACTGTATATATCACTTTTACAGGTCACGAACTTCACGTCGGGAGTGTTTCTACTCACCTGATGTTTTTTCGTACATTTTGTGTTTCCTTTTCAGATTGATATAAAGGCATTACCTTGTCGCAGTACAACTGATCATAATAGGCATATTTTGCAACATTAATTCATTATTTCTACACATAATATGTCCTGTGTATAGACGGTATTATACTGTCCATGTGAGTAGGGTAGGGATCTGTGTACCCGTCCTGAAGAAGAAGCAGCACACTTCGAAACATGTTGACACACGCAGGAGGTTTTGTACATTAATACATCACACCTCCACCTCACCTTTTTAACAATACCGGCACGGAGGCCTATTAAAATTCTTTTTATTCCTCACATGCTAGGTATTTTTTAACACTCACTTATTTATCCTTTCCTGACCCTACAACTCACCCCCTCGCACATTACACGTAGTGGTTACATCAGTGCTCCCGCGTTTTCGCTGGTTAGTAGCACGCCGCGTTCCGTAGAGGGGCGTGAAGACCCCTATGATGAAGCATGACACCAAGGGCCCTTTTGGTGAGTGAGGGGTATTTAAAGAACATAATTTGCTTCCCACCCATGTAGGAAACACATCCAACCCAAGACCATCTGTCTTCCATCACCAATCTCTTGTGGGTGGATTCAATTTGTTTATTAAGCTACTATAAGTAAGTCAGAGCCACCAAATGCTCCACGCTCATCTACTGCATCAAAAGCAGCACCAACAGCATCAAAGAAATCTTTGCCACAGTGAAAAACTTCACCACTCCTGGAGCGAGCTCCGCCAGTGTTACCCTATCCAGGACCTCTGCCCCCAGCTGCCTCTGTTCTTCAGTAACAAGATCACCAGCATCTATGACAACTTCGAGTCGTAACCGGGCCCTTCCACTCATGTAGTCCACATGCCAATCTCAACTAACACCCACAGGACCACTGAAGAAACTGCAATGACCATGTATTCCATACACTCTGGAGCACCCTCTGAACCCTTCCCCTCACCACGTCTTCATCAAAAGACTGGACTCCATTAGCACAGCACTCACTCGATCCTGAATGTCTCAATCATTACACCAACCACTCGCAAACCTATAAACACACCACAGTTCTCCCCTCCTTAAGAAACCCTCAGCAGACTTGAAGAAGCTAGCCAACTACAGTTCTATCTCCCTACAAGTATACACAGCAAAAGTCATGCAAAAGATGCTAAACAAACAACCAGCTACCCACCTCAATGCCAATCACCTCCTCAACACTACTCAATCCAGTTTCAGGCCAGTTTAAGGCCCAACCACTGTACAGAGACCACCCTCATTGCTACCACGGGCTACATCAGGCTGATCATGGATAGAGGTTACACCGTTACTCTCATCCTACTGGGCATTTCTGCAGATTTCAGCATCGTCTTTCACCCCATCCTTATCCAATAATTTTAAGAATCCGGCATCCAAGGACCTGCACTTTGCTGGATTTGCTCCTTCCTCACAGCCCACACCAAGTCAGTCAGCCTGGTCCCCTTGTCCTCCTATACCTCCTATACTGGCAACCTCATCTGCAGAGTTCCACAAGGATTATCACCCTGCCCCACCATGTTCAACGTCTACATGACCCCACTGCCTATGGAATCAACATCATGTCCTTATGCTGATGACACCCACCTCATACTCTATCCCTCTGACATGATGCCCGGGCCAACTTCTCCCCTACATGACTGAAGTTGCCAGATGAATGAAAACCAACTGCCTCAAGCTCAACACAGCAGTAGTAATCTTCAGCAAAGACACCTTGCTCTGGAACTCCACCTGGTGGCCTGCTGCACTCGGACCGACACCCCTCCCAGCAACCAATGCAGAGAACCTCAGAATATTAATCAACAACTAACTCATGATGATCGGTCAAGTAAACCCATTCTCCATCTCCTGCTTTCGCACATACAGGAGGCTCAAGAAGATATCCAAATGGCTTTCCACTAACATTCGCGGAACTGAAGCCACCCAAGTCACCATCACCACCTCTCCGACAAGATGCCAAACACCTGGACCAATTTCTCCTCTGAATGTCTGAAGTCGTCAGATGGATGAAAACCAACTGCCTCAAGCTCAACACAGACAAGACAGAAGTAGCAATCTTCAGCATAGACACCTTGCTCTGGGACACCACCTGGTGGCCTGCTGAACTCAGACTCACACTCCTACCTGCAACCCATGCAGAGAACCTTGGAATATTAATAAACAACTAACTCACGATGACCGACCAAGTGAAAACACTGGTAGGAATGCATCATTGTATTGGTCCTATGAATAACACTGAAGTTACTCTGAAGTTATTAGTAAGTGTGCAACTGCGGAGGCTCCGCTGTTGGGGCAGACCACTGGCGAGGAATATAAACCATGGGGAATACTTACAAGGAGCTAGCGCCGCTGCAGCCTCATTTCTTTTTACGCAGTGGCGGTGTAAACAGTGCTCCACACTGCTCCATATTCACAAACTGTTGCATTGGGCCCAATGCGTCAGTTTGCAGAGGCCTGCGTCACATTATACCTGTGCCAAGTATAATGTATGCAGGGTAGGCGTTCCCACATTAACAGCGATGTAGAACTGACACAGTGAAATTTACAACTTTTCACTGTGTCACTCTATGACTTGACTGCATCAAAATCCCTACGTCTTCTCAAACCAGGGATAAGGATTGACGCTGAGCTTTTAACATGGGACTCGCCTCTATGTTCTGACGCATTGCTAGAGTTGCATCAGTCCTAAGACCAACTCCAGCAATGTGTCACTTTAGTGCCAAAAGATGCATCAGAATTTCTGATGCATCTCTGAATCCTTGTGGCATGGAGCACTGTATTGTAAATACAGTGCATCCATGACATAGTTAGGGCATTTGCGGCAGGCGCAAGAAATCTGATGCATCGATGCTGATGCGTCAGTTCTTGTAAATATGCCCCCATGTATCAAAACAATTCACTCAGTGTGATTCGGGCCATCTGCCATTACCCAATGTTGTTACAGGGGCTTATAGTCAGTGAAATGACTGTCAGAACCGATCGCTATGTGGATCACACACCTTTGCAACAACAATGTGATGTAGCAGCATTGTCTATCCATAAGATCTTGTGGATTTGAGCTGTAACTTTGTACAGTATTCTGTAATGGACTTAACAAGTTACTGCCCTAGAGGAAAATACAGAGAAGGCTTGTTTCTAACATTGGCTACAGGTGTGAGCAGCATTTGCTAACAACCTCATCAAGGAGGCTAATGATAATATGACACTTCTTGACAGACCTCCTGCTGACGTGTGTTTTCCTAAAATGCAGACTTGACAGATTAAATGTGAGGAAAACTCTCACGATAGGTAGATAAAGCAGAAGACAGATGCAATTCTGAGGAAGGATTGTGAGAAGTTGGCCTGGTATATGCTATCCACTAATTAAAGTGGGCACCTTGCACCAGCCCAAACGACCCTTATGATGTATGAGGTCAAAGATAACCTTTAGAAAGCTATCCTAGTGGTAGCTGTGGAGAGCAGCCTTCAGGCTTAATCTTGAAGGAATGTAAAGCAGCTTGTTTTACCAGAATATCACCTCCTGAATGACTAAATGAAGGAGAACCACACAGTAGTTATATAAAAATATGTATTTTTTAATATAACACTCTCTACTATCCCCTACATGAGGATAGAACACCAAGCACACAATTGTAAGTAGCACAATACACAGTGGGCTCCAGGGGGAGACCAAACCATATACTAAAATAGTGGTATAACAATCACGACTTGACTAGAGACAGTGCCTAGTGCACGTAGAATTGCTGGGACCCCAAGGAACCACCCAAGGTGATGACATAGGGAGCCCACAGAGGACGGGTGCAGTGAGGAAACACGACCGCGTGCTCCGTACAACTCTATGGAAAAGTCACGGTTGGAAAGTTAAAGTTTAAGGACCCTTCTAGGAGGACTTCGAGCAAACCCTTTGGAACTTATGAGGTTGGAGAGCCACCCCACCCGTGGATACCGTAGTACTAGAGTTACCTATCCCAGGGGAGCCGGGTGCATAGGTCTGGAGTGGTGTCGGAAACCGTTGACGTTCTCTATGGAAGAATGTGAAGAAGTACTGCTGCAGTGAAGCTGAAAAGGGTCCGGTGGAATCCAAGCCTGGATTCTGGAAGGAAGGAACCTGAAAGCAGAGGGGACAGAGTCTGGGTCACTCCAGAGTGACCAGGGGCTCGGTAGACGAATGCCCACCGATGTCGGGTGCTTCAGGTGCGAAGAAGGGATGCTTGACTCTGCAGCCACGAGGACCAGGCAATGTCGAGGATGACCAGGAGCCGGATGCGAGCTGTCCCACGAAGGATGTCGAGTGCTGAGGGTTCGGTGTCCGGCTGGAGCACCAACAAGCCTAGGCAAAAGCGACCCACGCAGGAAGGTCAAACAGATTACGGTGTGGACCAACAAGGTCCAGGGGACTCACCAACAATGGGGAGTCAGGGCACATCTGGAGCAACCAGGAAAGCCCACGAGAAATCAAGATGACCCTCAGGAGGACCCACAGGCCGAATGACCAGGAGTCGCGAGGGGACCTCGAGCAAGATTGCAAAGCACCAGCCCATGGAGCACTCGGTGCAAGGAGGCTGGAGTTCTTTAGTGCAAATACTGCTCAGGGTCAGGACTACACGGAGTACAATGCACAAACTCGGGAATCGCCAACAAGCATATGCAACTGCAAATGGACGCAGTGCACAGGGGTTCGGGTTATGCAGTCCCCACGAGGAATACTGGCCTCAAACTCAGTGAGAGGGCAGATCAACCTCAGGGACCCTCAGAAACCCACCTCCTGTGTTGCTGAAATCTTCGGAGTCCGCAGGAGCTCAGGAGGAGCAGACCGGTCAGTTGCGTTTAGGTGCCTGCGAATGCAGGGGAGTGACTCCTTCACCCCAAGTGAGATTCTTCAGTTGTATTAAGTGCACCACAGGTCCTGCACGGAGTCTGTATGGAGCAAAGGCACAAACTAAGCTTCGGATGGAAAGGGGAACGAAGTCGAGCCCAGTCGAGGTCCAGCGAAGTCCAGAGTGTCCAGGCAGTCGAAGGTCAGTGGTTTCTTCTTGTAGAATCTTGTCCACGTAAAATCTAAAGTCTTACAGCCAGTAAGCCCTTTTGTACCCACGGGAGAGGGTTGGACAGATTCAGGGGACCCTCCTAGGGGAGGGGCAGGACAGAGGGGTGGTTACACCCATGTCCTTTGTCCAGTTTCGCATCAGAGCAGGAGCCAATCGCTCCCAGAACTGGTTTGAGCTGGACTATGCACAGGGACACCAAATGTGGCCCAAGTGCAGACTTTCAGGCACTCTCAGAGTGCACCCACCCAGCCCCAATACACTAAATCCTTTCTGGGAGGTGGTCACACCTTCCTGTGACAGGATGCCTATTGTGCTGCCTTCCTCTGCTTGAGCTTGGCTCAGCAGCAGGAGGGCAGAAAGGTGTCTCTGGCCGGCAGCATCCATTTTGTGCTGTCCGGGTCGAGAAGGTTGGCACCGGTTAGACCAGTGACCCCACGAAGCTCGCTTCAGAAGGGTGGAATCATACCTCCCACACCAGTTACTGGTGTGGAGGTATGATTCCAAGGTGTTTGATACCAAACACGATATGTTTCTATGTAGCCGTTTTCGAGATAGCATTTACCGTGAGGTTATAATGCACCTCTACCTATATGTCCGGCTGAGTCACAGACAACCCGGGAGAATGGTCTCCGAAGGCTGTAGAGAGGCTCTGCTCATGCAGAGGCACCCTCTCACATAAAACCCAGCACCCTGCCTTCAGGATTGATAAGGCCTGCTATAGGGGTGACATAAGTTTTAAGTGTAGTGACCAATAGATAGAGTGAACCTATATCTAAAGTAAGTGGTGCAAGCACCAGCTTACACAGGTTGCAGTATCAGACCTGTAGTTCCATTTTGCATGGTCTCTCATGCGTGGCATAATACATGCTTCAGCCCATGGGAGACCTCTGGGGTATCTATGCCCTGGGTACATAGGTACCATATACTAGGGACTTATAAGGGTACCCCAGTATCCAATCTGGAGCGTACCAAAGTACATGTGTAATAATTTAAAGGAGAAAGCAGATAGACTGGGGTCCTGATTAGCAGGTCCCAGTCAGACTAGTCAAAAACAGTGAGACATCAAGCAAAAAGTGGGGGTAACCATAAGAAGCAGATCCTACTTTCCTACAAGGATAACATAACACATCTCTGTAGTGCAATTTACATTATCACGCTGAAGCATCAATAGCATGCCTCGCAGCTCTCTTCGGGAGAATATCATTTCTGTGGTGCAATGTCAGCAGCAGTTAAAAGAGAAGGCAGATATCAATGAACCTTTATCCTCTGACCCAATGTTGTATGTTGTTTATGTACTGACACTCAAGGGTATATTTAAGTTTAAGCGCTGTGTTTGTGTCACAAAGGTGATGCAAAACAACCCTAAGGAGCATATTTACAAGGAGTATGCAGAATCATTTTTATTATGCAGTGACGGTACAATCAGTGCTCTATATTTGCCAAGTGATGCTTTATGCCTTTAGTGTCACCTTCTCCACTTCTGCGTCTATTTTAGCCTGCGCTGGATCCAGATGTGTCAGATAATGACAATGATATATAAGGTAGGCATTCCCTCACAAAAAGTCATGCAGAAATAACACAGTTGTATTTACAAGGATATGGGAAAATTACGTCACTTTGGCAAAAGACGCGCAGAGTCCCAAAAAGCATAACAAAATTAACGCTTCGGAAAACAAGCCGTAAAATGATGCATTGCTACTGGTACAAAAGCAGAACATACCCAAATCACTCTGGCAAGATCAATTACGCCATGGACTTACTTCTACTGCAGCTCGGAGCACCAGGAAGACCACCACCTCCACCATCACCACGGAGGCAGTGCAGGACAAGGAAGCTGACATACCGGCAGAGGATTACCCTCATTGACCTCAGGGAGGAGGAGGTTATCAACCATTACAGGTTCAGAAGGGATTCCATTGTCCAGCTCCTGCACCAGATTGCACCAAGGCTGCAGACAAAGCTCAGCGGTGCACAAACATCCCTCTGCAGGCCAATCTACTGGCTGTCCTGCACAAGCCGGAGTCTGGAACATTCCAACCCACCACAGCCAGAGTGGCTGGAGTATCCCAGCCATTCTTTTCGGGATTCCTCCACTCCATTCTGGATGCCATCATAAGCCTCAATACCTCATCTTCCCCAACACACAGCAGAAACAACAGGAAAACAAGCAAGGCTTTTATGCAATTGCATGACTTCCGCATTTGTGGGGGGCAATGGACTACAACCATGTGCAACTTGTGCCTCCAGCGGACATCACACCTGTACTGCAATACTAAGCACACCTATTTAATCAACGAGCAGGCAATAGTGGTCCATCTGGGCCTGTTCATCAAAGTCCTGGCAAAGTACCCAGTGAGTGCTCATGATTCTTTCATCTTTCAACATTCCATCATCAATGAGCCCTTCCAGAATGGGACATATGGGAAAGGCCTACTGGTCGGTAAGTACTTCTCAAGCACGACTGACCACATGACAATCAATAATGTGGGATAACATAGTCATATTAGTGTTGGGCTGAATGAACAGTGCATACCTTGCAGGTGTGGGCCTTCATATTTGCACCATAGTACATGGCACATGTGTAACACAACCCTACAAGTTATGCATTTCGACACGGGCTACGCCACTGTGGCCCACATGTACAAGCGGACTGCGCTGCTGGAGCATCAATGTCCATGACGGTCTTGTGGAGCAGCTCTCTCACTCATACCAATGAGGCAATACAAAGTCAGTCTGTGTCCTTGCATGGCCCCATAGATATGGAGTAAGGCAAGCCAGTGCAAAGTGCAGTGTTACCTCACTCTACATCAAGGATGTGTTCCATGGGCCTTGCAGTGGATTTTCCCACCCAATCCCAATGATTTTTGACACATTCCCAGAATTCAAAGGATCTCTGAACCTGGGAATGTATCTAAAATCAATGCCTCCCAAGGGAGGAGTAACGAGGAGAAATAACATTTCTCCTAGTAATTTCCTCTTTCAATGTGAGCTGTATTCTGCAGCACACATAGAACAAGGAAAAACATTAATTGTTATTATATTTGTGCAGGAAGGTGTCCCTTGCAAAAGAAACAATTGATGGACGGAATGCTGGACAATGCAAACATTCACCCCCAGTCACAAGGATCTGGGTTTAATCCATCATTCTTTTGCTCACCACACCACCCCAGTTTGGACCCAGCCATATGCAAATCAGTCTTGACCCTGTTCCTTGTGGGAACAGTCCAGCCCGAACTGCCAAGCCAGGTCCTCCCTGGACCGGAAACAGGCATCCTGGGACCAGTTTCAGGGCATCACCCTTCATCAGCCAGGCTAGCATGAATCCAGTGGTGTAGTGAGCACGGGACCCATGTCTGGGCATACCCTTCCCACTTAGGGCGACATATACAAAAGAAACAATTGATGGACGGAATGCTGGACAATGCAAACATTCACCCCCAGTCACAAGGATCTGGGTTTAATCCATCATTCTTTTGCTCACCACACCACCCCAGTTTGGACCCAGCCATATGCAAATCAGTCTTGACCTTGTTCCTTGTGGGAACAGTCCAGCCCAAACTGCCAAGCCAGGTCCTCTCTGGACCCGAAACAAGCATACTGGGACCGGTTTCAGGGAATCACCCTTCATCAGCCAGGCTAGCTTGAATCCAGTGTTGTAGTGAGCACGGGACCCACGTCTGGGCATACCCTTCCCACTTAGGGCGACATATGCAAAAGAAACAATTGACGGACGGAATGCGGGACAATGCAAACATTCACCCCCAGTCACAAGGATCTGGGTTTAATCCATCATTCTTTTCCTCACCACACCACCCCAGTTTGGACCCAGCCATATGCAAATCAGTCTTGACCCTATTCCATGTGGGAACAGTCTAGCCCGAACTGCCAAGCCAGGTCCTCCCTGGACCGGAAACAAGCATCCTGGGACCGGTTTGAGGGTCTGAACTGAGGTGGCGAAGTGGGCTAAAGAATGATGATGGGTTCAACCCAGGTCTGTGACTGGGGGTGAGTGTCTGAAAAGTTTCAGCGCTCCGTCCATCATCTCCTTGTGTTTGCTTTGGAAGGTGTCCCTTACAGCATAAAAAGTATTGAGCCCACAATGCAGACACACATGCACCATGGTGCAAGGGTGCGTGTGTAGGCGTCAGTCACAAATATGTGATGGGGCGGATGAGGAGGGACCAGGGGTCTGCCCTTACCTTTGGACGCAGGGCAGCGCAGCCAACTGACATCCTGTGCTGCCCTGCAGCAACAATTTGTAAATCGGGACCTGTGTGTGCATCTCAATGTTTTAAAGATCCTCAGTAATGTTATACAATGTAAAATGCTATGTCCTAACACCATGTTGAATGAAGGGACTCCCTTTCTGTTGTCTGTGTGTCCACAGGTCACTCTCATGGTCATGAGACAAGTAATGTATTCAAGACCTGTGAAACTGAAAACAAATTTGTCCTATTTTTACCTTAAAAGGCCATGTGTGCCATGCAAAATTACATTAGTCATCATATACAGACCTCTCATCCTATGTGTCCACCATTTCGTGCCACACAAGCATACTCTATCCGTCCTCCAAGGGTTCAGACTGTGCAGCACTCACAAGTATGACAAATAGTAAGTATATCACAGAGGACAGCACACTTGTATGTGTAGTACAGTGTCAGTCATATAAAAAATGAAATTGAGTGTATGCCAAACAATGTCAGAGCACATCTCATACTGGTGGCAGTATATGAGTCATTCAGAACACATAAGAGAATGTATATGAATGTGTACACATCACCTGTCACGGACATTGACTGATTTTACCTCTCCTGTCTTTGCAGCTGACCAAGGATATTGTCTGCTGCAATGGGTGATGACTCCATATAAACATTCCCCAGACGGCAGCCCAGCAGTACTACAACCAGGCCCTAAGAAGGACCCAGTCCATCGCTGAGCGGACTTTCGGAGTACTGAAGTCCCACTGCAGGAGTCTGGACATTTCTGGGGGTCGATTGCTTTACTCACCACCAATAGTCTGCAAAATAATTCTAGTGTGCTGCATTTTGCACAATATCTGCGTGCGGACCAATGTCCCATGGGTCGATGACAATGAGGATCTTCAAGTGCCAGAGGATGAGGAAGATGAGGGACAACAGCCAAATGTGCCATCACTTGCAGCAACACAGCGGAGAGACAACATTGTCCAGAATTTCTGGGACAATGTATGATTGACATTGAGAAATAACTAAAATTATTACAAAAGGATAACAGTGTACATATGTGAAAATAAATATATGAGCACTACCAGTATGTCAGCAATTTTACTTCATAGTCACTGTAAACATGGAAACACTCACATCACACCTGCTAGTAATTACCCCCCAAAAATGTATGTAGCTATGTGTAGCAAACAGCGCTGAACATCTGGTACATCCTAAATAGGGTGCATGCAAACAACCTATACCAAGTCCTCCATTGCCAACAATGAACATGGTGTGCTGAAGTAAATAGTGTGCCATGACAGTGTGTTGTACAGCTAGCCATTTGTACGCCCTCATAATTGTGGAGGATAGTACAATTTACTCATTATATGATGACTGTGAAGTCATCCACATAGCGATGTACATGGGAACATAGTCCAACCCCTTCAGTCTACATATGCAACACACAATTCTGCAAGCACATTACTATATCCATTAAGAGATCTCATATCACACATACAAATGCTAAATACTATACTTTGTCAGTGCAAGAGTGTCTACCTAGTAACAATGTGGCCCCACTTGCTCCACTAGGCTAAAATGCCAATGGAACAACAGTGATGTAGCCTACCATGTTGGTGTGTTGCACTCAGATAAAAACAATAGCTTCACTCCTATGAGTACAGTCTTAGTGCGAATTTGAAGACACAACTCCAAGATTCAGATTATGAAACAATTGTCCATCAGAAATCACAAAAAGCAAGGTTCATCCACCTAAGGTGCCATGCACTGATGCATTCCAAGATATAGTGGTCGAATGTGGCTAGAAATTCACTTCAAGTAACCACACAATATGGAAGCATATTGTGATGGGTGCCAATGACAAACATATTTATGATTTGACTACATCTGACTAGTTGTGGCTAGAGAAACCGGTTTTGTGATCCACAAATTATAGGCTAAGCTTGTGGACAAAGACAAGGAGCAGTTGCAATGTGAATGTGCCACAAATATCCTTTAAAACACAAAGCCATACAGCCAATGTTTGTGTAGCACTATATGTTATGTGGGTGTTTCTGAAGGCTCTCTGGTAACAGTTGGTATGAGCATATCAACATGGGTCATTAATGCCACCACACATACATAGAAAATGTAGATTGTCAGTTTGTCCCCTGCATGCCACTTACACTGTAGAGTGTCTCAAGCAGACACATTTGGTCACTCCCTGAGTGCAACTGCAACCACAAGTCATCCAAAATACCAAAGTATACAGATATGGGTCTAGGTACCACAACTGGTGAGGCTGGTGTCACACCACTCTTGGACCATCTGGTGGCATACGCCTCTCAACAATATCCATTAGGCCATGCAAATTCAACCAGTGTGGCTCATTCTGGAATCATTGCTATAGAATAAATGAAGGCACCCCAAGAGGCTGCCTAGTCTTACTCTATGTGTGCACTGGGGGGACCTTTTGGGTGCAGTCTTGCCGGCCAACCCCCATGGATAATCAGGATGACTCATGCAAACGTATGGATGCCAACCTGGGCCTGCACAAGAGCCCCGTACCTCCCCCAATCTGCTGCCAATTTGCATTACAGGTCTGTCAACACTTCCCTGCACATAAACCATTCATGGAATAGTCCTAATGGTCAATGTGAGCAGCAAAATGCACGACAAATGGAAATAGATGAGCCAAGGTGAAATCAAATAATACATCCTGGTTATGGCTCTACTGGGCATATCTGACACATTTGGTACTGGGCCAGGTCCACGTGAGTATCATTACCTGCCTCATTGTCAAATTACATGGGGGTTACATGTGAACAACTACTGCTACACATCTGCAACACCTCCTTGTTGCAGAGTGTACCAATGGTGTGATGTAAGCTGACTTGCTGTCCTCAATATTTTGGAGGCCACTCCAAGGCATGCATGGCGGCTAGCATTGCACCTTCAGCATCAGTGAGAATCCTGTGCACCCCAAATGATGATTCTGTGTCTTTCCTATGGAGTATGAGCCTTGTATATTAATGGCCTACAGTGAACCACTCCAGAGCACTCATGTCCATATTTCATACCAAAATCTGTAATGTTTGCATCACTTTTGTCCCCCATCCATGACACAGATTTACATCAGTGAACTTCAACGGCAGGCAAAGGCCAATCGGCTCTGCCCTGATGTTGGTGCTATGTCACCTTAGTGATCAGGATGTAATTCTCCTCCTCACTGAAGTCGCACCTCCTCTTCCTCTTCCCCTGGGAGTCTGTCTGGATATTCTGGATGGTACTGGGGTTGTTGTCCTGGGCTCTGCACTCTGCTCTTTCCTCCATGGCTGCTTTCAGTTAAGTGTGCCAATTTTGTTTCACAAAGCAGCTTTTTTTAAAACTTTGTTTACGCATTAGGCGCTCCAAAGTGACAATAGGACGGCTTGCGTCTCTTTACGAGACGCAATTCAGCCTAACATCACTTTTGCAGCAGTAGTGTCAGATTTCATTACGACACACGCCATGGTGCGCCGTATTGTAAATATGATGCATCCATAGTGTAGGAATCTGTCGTACTGCGGCGTTAGTTTTTTTGATGCATCGCTGCCACAACAGAGCGCTGCACCAGTTCTTGTAAATATGCCCCTAAATCTTTTTTACTACAACTTACTTTCCAGCACTAATCTTGTTTAGCGCTGGAAAACACTCTAAAGTTGGGCAAAACAGCGCATAGCGCTGCCTTGCATTACTTAGCACTAAGGGGAATACCATGGGTGGTGCATGGGCGTTCCCATGTAACCACCCAAGGTTTCTCACGCTAAGCCCTATTTACTTAAAAAGTAGACAGGGTTTAGCATGAGAAAATAGCGCCCATTTCAAATAGGCGTTATGAAGGAGAAATGCTTTCATTTCTCCTTTCTTTTCTGACTTTGTATGTGTGGTGTACTGTACAGCACACATACAAAGTGGTAAAAGGTTTCAAGCTTGTCTAAGAATGGCATTTTGTACTGCAAGGGTTCGTTCCTTTCCAGTACAAAACCTATGCTAGACTCATGGAGACACCCTTTCACTATGGTGCAAAGGTGTTTCCGTGGCGCACGGCAGCATATTTCTGCGCCGGCGCTAGGGAGAGGGGCAGAGAGTGCATATTTCTGTAAATATGGAACTCTCCTGCTTTCTCCTTCTCATTGCGCTCCGAGAGAATCTAGTAAATCTGCCCCCAACTTATTTAAAAAAAACTGTAATTAAGGTCAGGACACTGAACGCTTCATGTTCAAACATCTGAAGTAGATTAAGTGATAATGATGAGCACAGTAGCTCGAGCAAGCCTTCATGTGACACACCAAAAACACTATGGGAGTGCCAGAATCAAATAAAAGACTGAATTCAGCAAGAGAGAGAGAAAGAGAGAGAGTGTGTGTCTGTTAGTCTGTTCTAGATCCAACCTTGTAATATATCAGAGGTATGGTACAGTGGGGGCAGGTGTTGTTGAAGAGTGGCGAGGTGGGGGAAGGGGTTGGGGGACAACAGACAACAAATGACAAAATAAAAAAATAAAAATTTACCTGCAGCCGTGTTGCACTTTTCTCCTCTGCAGGCACAGGCTCCCAGACTCCACTGCGGCCAATCCTGACACTGCTCTCATGCTGCTGGAAGCAACGGCAGGATTGGCCTGAGAGCTCTGAATTTGCGCTCCTGTTGAGACTGGGAGCCTGTGCCTGCTGTTTGCGACCCGGTAACGCAGCTTGGATTTGAGACAGTTTCAGTGCACATAACAGTTTGGCCGGCCTGAGACGCCAGGCCAAACCATCATGCGCACTGATCACAGTGCACTTACCACTCCTCCTGCAGCCTGTCATCCCCATGGCCCACCACCAAAGACTCGGCAGGAAAGAAAAAAGAAAACGATAATTAAACGTGTTTATTATCGTTTTATTTTTCCTTCTTGCTGTTTTGAGGCGGTTGGCATGAGGAGCAACACTCCTTCGCCATAGCAGAGGAGCCACCGCTGGTATGGTAGCAGAAAACTGTAGTCACATTACAGTTTCACATAATGATTGTGTCCTAAATATTATTTACAAATATATTTCCCCATTGGAGTAAATAATAATTATATTCTACAATGTTGTTGTAAACAATATTTAGGACACAATATTTATGTCAGGCGACAATTCTGACTACAATATTCTGACTTACAGCCATATCGGGATGCAAGTTGGAGAGGTGAGTGAAGACATACCACTGGGAATGTTACTAGACAATAAACTACAGTTTGTGGCATTTCAACAGTAGAGAAAATTTCAAAATGTAGCAAAGAAAGATGTAACTGAAGAGAATCTTTGGATTTCAAAGTGACATGCCAATGTGCGATTCGGCACGTGATAAGATGTTGGAAGGTAATACATTTGCTGAAATGCCTTGGTAAAGGTCATGTGGGAGGCTGTACTGAAGTGGACACAATTTATCATTAGGAGTTTTTCAGTGCATTTCCATGCTGTTGGTAATTTTATTGGTTGATTTTCTCCTATTCATGCAAATTCCGCTGCTTTGATTTTCCACACTGTGGTGTACAAGTGTACACTTATAAATATGGCTGATTTTTATCACTAGTGTGATGGATGTGCAATTACTACTAGTGGTAAAAAAATTCTGACACATTATAAATCAGACTCTTGATATTTAACTGACAGAAAATACTTAAACTATAAATGTAGTATAGTCTGGAGTAGCTTGTTCTGTACAGCCTAAAGTGGTAAATACTAATGGTCCTATTCACAGGTTAGTTCTGTAGCAAATTAAATAATACCTGGAACTTCTCAGATTTACACCCGCTAGGTTAGACTGTATTCACATAAACTGGTACAAATGTGGAAATGCACAGACCATCTGTGCGATACTTATGTGCATATGTAAAAAATAAAAGAAAAGCTGCTTAAGATGTTGCAGGAATCTCTAAATTTGCTCCAGAGCAAACATTGGTGAATTTAGTATGCACCATCTGCTATAAATCAGAGCTAATATATGAAATGGGGGGGGTATTTACAGAGGAGGGCTCATCCTCCTTATTCGAAAGTATATCAAAAACAGGAGCCCTACTCAAACGTGTTGGCTAATCCTCCTTTCTGGAAAAAGCACAAGGCTTTTTGTTGTATAACACTCACCCCTTGGTTACTCCTTGGTGGCATGCTTCATAATTGGGTTCCTCCCGTTCCACTGTGGAACAGGGTGTGCTGCTACCTGTGTGTTACAGGGGAGCACTGTATATTATACACAAAATGATGGAGGATAGGAGTTGCAGGTTTTTTTTTTTAAAGTTAAAATACCTGGCTGGTAGGAAACTGTGTTTTATTCTGTCCTCCAGGCGTTATGATTATAAATGAGTAGAAAAGTTTCTTGGATTTAATTACCCTACTTTCTAATCGGTCTACATGTTTCAAGCCACCCTTCACTGTGGCCTTCATCAGGACCAAGGAATTACACTCCCTGAGACGACTACTAGTTCAAATAGATCACTTGTCTCACCACCGGAGGACCTATGCTATTACTTTTTAGATGTAACACCAAGTAGGTGTATGGTTTATTACATATGCAAGCAGAGTGTGTGAAGGCATATTACTTTGCGATTACATCCGTTTGAACTAAGAGTGGGAAGAACCCAATGACGAAGCATGCCACCAAGGGGTAACCCTGGTGGATGAGGGTTATACAACAAGAAGCGTGTGCTTTTTTTCAAGAAAGGAGGATAAATCAGAGCAACTCAGACTTTGAAGAGCCTGATTTAGAGTGTTAGTTGGCTGAATGCTGGATGAGGAAGGCAGGGCAGTGCTGGCTTTGTTAGACTTCTTGAATACCTTTGATACCATCTCACATGATATCTCGCTAATCAAGTTTAATGAAATTGGTATCAGAGACGCTTCTTTTGATAGAATGTCTAGATAACTTACAGGCAACCTTCCTTACTGCGATTCCATAATACTCGTCGCATTACTTACTTATTTCAGTTGTAGTTAGGGAACCTCACCAAGGTCACCCCTCCAAAGCACCTCTTAAAAAAATAGCTCCCTAACCCTTTACCTATCAAAGGAGGATGGACCTCCCACTCATCCTGACTAAACAAACTTCCACAAACACTCCTGAAGAAGAAGGGAAGGAAGGATTGTAAGTAATGAGATAAGGAATATGAAATCTGAGTAATGAAGATTAACAGTAAGTAATCCAGACATTGTCTCCTCATCCTTCCTCATCTCATTCCTGACTTATTGCAGGAATACCAATGCATATACAAAAGACAGATGACAAAAATGAAACATCGATTTAATGAACCAAAAAAAAATATATACATGATTCTGTCAAATAAAGAAACTGTAGCACTATATTGGCATAGAATTAAGAACAGTTGTACCAAATTCCAATTCAGTTCCCTGAGCCAAATTCAACCTGTAATGATCAAGAAATGTAAAATGAGGCACTCAGGTTGCTTCAGCTCAAATATCAGTGATGGAGATACCACCTCATTCTGCTCAAGAGGCCGCCATCCCTCTGGTCGAACGAGCCTGAATAGTGCCTGACAGATCAATGTTAGCCTTACTGTAAGAAATAAAAATTACCTCCTTAATCCAACTGGCCAAAGCAAAAAGGGAGAAGGGAGTACTTTAATCCTCTATTAGCTTGACCAAAGTTAACAAAATGGGAGTCATTCTTTCTGCATTCCGCTGAAATAGGGTGAATTACGGATCAAGACAGAAAGTTCATCCAACCTTCCAGCAGTGCCAATTTAAACCAAACAAAAACACTTTCAAGATTAAGAATTTAAGGAAGATTCAGAGAAGGCCTCAAAGGAAGGACCCTGCAGAGGTGGTAAAACCAAAAGAAGATCCCATACTGGGAAAGTATTTCATACCTTGGGTCTCAACAGATCAAAACCTTTACAAAGCCTTGTTACTCACCTTTAGACAGTGAACCCCAAGGAGATCTAAATGCCTTAATTGCTGCCCATTGTACTCTCAGTGTAGTAGTAGACCAACCCTTGTCAAAACCATCTTGCAGTAACTGCTATACTGACCCAGGGCAATAGAGGACAGGAGAAAAAAACAATTAGCCTTATGTCACCTAAATAAGGAAGCCCACAATGTGAATATGCTTTTCTAGTAGATAACCTACCAGAAGCCTGACTGGACCTAATTTCCCAATCACTCTTCCTCAATCTGAAAACTGCTAATCTCAACCACTGAAGACAAGGAGGGGGTAGCAGAGGAGGAGAAGAAAGGGGGCTCGGAGAGAGTGGCAGGAACTATACCTAGGATATCAACATTTCTTTTAACACAGGAACCGGAGTCTCTGATGCCGCAAGGGATCTATCCAGTGCTTAATTTGAGCTGTGGTTGCCGGTGGGGGCCACTGGCACTCCTTTTTGGAGACTGGGACTTATTTTTCCTCTTCAGACATGTCCCAAGAGCACGAGAGGAAAAAACAAACAACGGGAAAGAAGAAGGACAAGAAAGACAGAAAAACTGTCACAAAGGGAGAAAGCAGGAACCTGCAAGAATGAGATAAAGGCACAGGGAGTGTCTGTTAGTGGATTAAAGAGGCACAAGGTGGATTCAGGACTATCAGCCTTAGTATTCAGCACACTTACATTAAATATAGCTGGCAGTGGACTTTTGAGCAGTGGTTTGGGCACAGGCACTCTTTATTTTACAAATTAAGCAATGAACAGATCAGAATTACCTCTACCTCTTCCATCTTAATTCTCGACAGCAGGCCAGGAATCAGAGGAATCAAAGGAAAGACATACAGAAGCTCCCTGGGCCAATGACATGTTAATGTATCTATATATCTTGAATCTAGAAAAAAGATAAGAAGAAGGCCATTGTGACAATCTGTGAATAGATCTACTGAGAGACTGCCTAACATTTAACAAATTGTCTGAAATTCCTTCCTTATAATTCTTCGATTCTGGAAGGAAGGAAGGAAGGAAGCACTCAGCTTAAGGTGTCTGCTGTTGTATTGTCGCTCCCCTAAATATGAATCACCCTTAGAGATGCCAAGTTCTTCTCTGCCCAGTCTATTACCTTTAGAACCAAACAATTGAGGGAGGGAGACCCTGTCCCAAATTGTCTGTTCAGGTACAACATTTCTATCCAATTGTCTGTTCTAACCACTACATTCTGATGTAAGATCTTGGTTTCAGGTCTGTAAAGAGCTTTCCAAATTGCCATGAGCTCTCTCCAGTTGAAAGAATGGACTTTTTAGTGAACTGTCCAAATACCCTGTGCAGAAAGAGAGTTCAGCACCGCTCCCCAACTTCTGATGCTGGCATCTGTTATTATAACCAAATTGTGAGGCTCAAGTCAATAAAAGAGCTAATCCCTCAGGGATTGTGGCACTAGAATATGGAGATTGAAATTGTTTGATGTTGGAAGCCAATGTTGTAGAAAATGGAGCACTAGAGGACCCAATTGTCGACGGCTCAGGGGACCACAGAGAGGCTGCCTGTAAAAAAATAATACTACAGAACAACCTCAGTACGTTGAATAGTGCGATCCTTTTTTTTTTAAGTATGTTATTTTTTCGGTATTTGCATACAGTCGATACAGCTCATACAGGATTTCTGCA
Organism: Calotriton arnoldi; assembly: GCA_963921515.1. Lineage (NCBI taxonomy): Eukaryota > Metazoa > Chordata > Amphibia > Caudata > Salamandridae > Calotriton > Calotriton arnoldi. Next base: position 216,099 of record CAWUFW010006467.1, read on the forward strand.
ATAGGCAAATATATAGCATGAAAACAAAAAAATAACAAGAAGAAGAAAAAACTTCACAGTCTCTGCATTACATATTACATTCAGTGAATATTAATGCGGATGTGTTACAATTTTCATCATTGGATAAAGCTAATGAGACCAAAAGCAACAGCATTACTTTGAAGTCATATCCTGGTAGTCTATCTAAGAGCCTGCACCTTGCACTGCGGTCACTGATATATGATAACCTGGTGATATTATCTGTGGTATTATCCAACAGGGTTACCTATCCGCTCTGCATGTCACTGTTGGGGTTAATCGGGACATGCTCCCTGCTGTGACCCCACAGGGGGGATTTGATCAGTTTACGCTCTGTGCTATGTCTCTCAGTGCCCCTCCATCTCCCGTCTCTCTTGAGTGTTTACTACAGTTTCTGGAATGGAAAGAAAGTAAGTTTTGAGGGGTTCCCTTATGTCCTTGGGTTTGGACGTGGGTGGGAGCAGTTCTGCATATAAAGGGGCTTCTTCCTGCCATGTTGTCATATCTCAGAGCCAATCTTTGAATTTAGGAGCTCTACCCCTGCCCCATTTGCACGCGACCTTGCATTTTGCTATCAGTAGGCCTAGTGCTAGAAACTTCCTGTGCGTGGTTTCAGCCCCGCCTGAGTATCCCAGAATAGCTGTAACCGGGGTGACCTGTACGGGGGATCCCACCATTTGCTCAAGAGCGCTGAACATCTGTTGCCAATATTCATTGACAGTTGGGCATTCCCATGCCAGGTGTAAGAATCCTGCCCCTTCTTGCCTACTGCGTGCGCACCTGTCGTCGTCCCTCAGGAGGAGCTTATAGAGCTTGGTGGGTGTATAATATAATCGGTGTAAAGATTTATAATGTATCAGTTTTAATCTGCTGTTCGCTGAGATATATTCTGTTTGTTTGCAACAAAATTCCCATTGCTTGTCTGGTATTGGTGCGCCTAATTCTGCCTCCCACGCCTTTCGGGATAGTATCTGAGGCGTTTTGATAGAGCTTTGTGTGTTGTGGTATATGCGCGAAGTCACATGTCGGGGTGGGTCCGCTTGGAGTATGTCATGCAGTGGTGTTAAAGTCTGGGGTTCTAGTGGTCCTCCGGTGTGATGGCTCGGACACTTTGCCTTAGCCTAACAAACATGAACAGCTCCATGGTTGTAGGAGCTTTGTCTCAAAAGAACTGCTCCTTTGTTAAAAACTCTCCATTTTCATAGCGGTCTCCCCATGTTTTTCTCTGAACAGTGTCTAGGACCTGCCTGCATGTCTTCTCGTAGGTGACCTGTAGGTCGGGGTACTATTCGATTGGTAGATGAGGATAGTATAGCATGGGCATATCTATCTATCCGCTATTTTTATCCACGCTGTACTGGTGCATGCTACAGTCGAAGGGACTGCTTCCCGTTTCTTTGGTTTAGTGGAGATGAACCTTGTCAAGGGAACTGGGTCCATGTACCCCATCTCGACTGCCAAGTGTGGCATAAAGGGGGGTGGGTGGAACCAGTACGCCGCATAGTGTGCCTGCGCACAATAATAATACAGTTCAAGATCTGGTATTTCAAATCCTCCCTGGGAGTATGGGAGTGTAAGTACCTCCCACTGGAGTCGAGGTTGTTTGCCCCCCCATGCTAACCGGATCATTTGCGCTCGTAAAGCCTTAAAAAAAACCTTAACAGGGTTATATGGGATGTTTGTAAAAAGGTAAAGCATTTTAGGAAATATAACCATTTTTATTAATGATATCCGTCCCGCCATAGAGAGAGGCAACGAAATCCAGCGAGATACAGAGTCTGTTATTGCGTCTATGGCATTGCCGTAGTTAATACGCATCAGTACATTCCTATCTCTTGCCACATTGATCCCAAGATATTTCACTTCTGCCTCAGTCCATTCTAGAGGGTAATCGAGGGTGTATAGTGTGACTTTATCTGTGAGGGGGAATATGCTTGATTTTTTCCAATTTATGCGTATGCCTGAGTACTCGCCAAATATGGTAATTTCCCGCAGCAGGGGGTTCAGATTTTCCTGAGGGTCTTTTACATAGAGGGTAATGTCATCTGCATATAATGTTATTAGGATGTGTCTGGTAGGGTATGCCAATGCTCGTTCTTTGTGGTGCCGCCTTAGCTTAGCTGCTAATTGCTCTATCGCAAGCGGGCATCCTTGCCTCGTCCCTCTTGTAATTTCAAATGGAGATGAGCGGGATCCGTTAAGTAGGACTGTGGCTAGGGGTTTCCCATATAAGAGCTCTATCCATCTTAGAAAACTGGGGGGGCAGTCCTATATGTCTCAGAATTCCACTGAGAAAGTCCCATTCCACAGAGTCGAATGCTTTGGTGGCGTCAAGAAAGACCGCCACCACTGCAATGTCTGGGTCTATATCCTGCATTACCACGAACAGGGTTCTGAGATTGTGCGATGTCGCTCTACCGGGGATGAACCCAGCTTGATCAGGCAGGACCAGCCTGTCCATCAATAGGTTCAGCCTATTTGCTAGGACCTTGGCAAGGATTTTGGTGTCACAGTTTATCAACAAGAGTGGTCTGTATGATTCACAGTGTTCAGCCGATTTTCCCGGCTTGAGCAGAGAGGTGATCATAGCTTCTCTCATTGTCTTTGGGAGTATCCTGTCTTCATACGCTTCTTCAAATACCTTCATGAGCATGGGGGCTAATTCTGTAATGTACGCCTTGTAAAATTCGGTAGCCCATTTGATCCGGGGGCATGCCCTGAGTTCATTTGCATGATTGCTGTCGTGATTTCGTCTAACTCCAGGTCGGCAGCGAGGAAGTCTCTTTGGGAGTCCCCTAGCCATGCCAGTGCAGTGTCTTCGAGGTATTTGGGAAGATCTAGAGGCTGCGTTCTCTGTGCGGTGTATAGGGTGAATATGTTTATTAATTCAGCAGCGTCTCTGTTGATGTTTCTCTCAGAGTCATATAGTTCTGTTACAAAGTTGGAGAACTTTGGTTGTCTGATACAGTCAGCAAGGACCTTTCCTGGGGAATAGTGCAATCCTTATATATAATTTCCATTTGTAGAAACTGAGGGAACACTCATCGTGTCTTCCTGTCATAAAGGAAGTCCGATATTGATTCCTTCTTCAGTCTTAGAAGAGCTGATAATCTCTGAACCAATTTGAACCTTCTTTTCATAGGGAGAAACACAAGATGTCTTCTGTTCAAAACCAGGCTCTTTTGTAAACCAGGCTCTGAAAGGGATCCAGATTTGACTTCTTAAAGTTGATCAGAAATCCAAAATCCCCAAAGTCTGCACCATTTGTATAATTTCCAAGCTCTGCTTCTGTGGAGTGGAGACCATGAGGAGCTTGTCCAGATAGGGATCAATCTGAATGTTCTTCTCATGCAGAATGGTAACCACTGGAGCCAACACTCTGGCGAACACCCATGGAAATGCTTTTAAAGCGAATGGCAGAACTTGGAATTGGCAGTGTGTGTCGCCCACAGCAAATCTGAGAAACTTCTGATTGTCTTTGCAGATGCGAATATGTAAGTAGGCATCCTAAAGATCCAAGGATTCCAGAAAATCCCCCTGATGAACCAATGATATCACCTGCTGCAGATAACTCATTTTGAAATTAATTGTTTTCAGGAATTAATTGTCTTTTAGGTCTATAATTAGGTGGTATTCTGAAGATTTTTTTCATTAGAAATACAGCAGAATACCAACCCTGACCCCTCTTGTAGAAAGGAATGGAAATCACATCTCTCTTGTAGACCAGGAACATTATATTCTCTTGTAGCGTTTGTCTCTTTTATGTGTTTCTTGGAAGGGAAGCTACCAAGAAGCAATCCTATGAAAGAAGGACATGAAACTCTCAGGAATAACCTAGGGAAACAACCTGAAAAACCCAATTGTTCTTCATTAGGTTCTGCCAAGTACCGAGAAAGTGGATGGGTCTCCCACCAACAGTCTCCTCCACCTGTCACTTTTCTGCATAGTCAGGAGCCCGGATTGTTATTTGAGCCGTTGGAACTCTTGGAATTACCACTGGAATATTTGTGCTGAAAGTGACTCTTCTTAAAGAAAGGATCACATCTTTTCTACCCAATGCCTCTTGCTTCTGGATAAAGTCTGTGATTAGAATTTGAAAGGAAGTGTATGTTTCCTAGTTTTAAAAGATTTACAAATAACACTTTCCATTTGTTCACCACACAATTTATCGCTTGAAACGGGCATCTTTAGAAGGCACCATTTTTCAAATCCTCAAGCCTCTCAAACACTTTTAGCTGCTACCATTCCACTTGCAGCAATTTACATAAGAATGATCAGCACACACAATTTCTAATGTGTAGAAAGTACAAATCAGTTAAGTCATGGGATGCACAAACTCCGTTCATGTGCTTTCTAAAAAAGATTTCTTTATTTGCATCTTCTTAAAAAAAAAAAACTTTCTCGGTGATGTGGCTAACCAAGATGGCGGAGTGTACGGAATCCACGAGGGCTCCGTGGCAACATCACACAAACATCAGGAATCTATGCCTCATCTTGGCAGTAATATGCTTTAATTACTATCAAGTACCTGTGTGGAGTGGTCTGCCCTGAGAAGAAGGTCATAGGACTTGGCGGAACACCTAGATGCAGAGAGATTGCTGAGGCTCTGAGGGCGGATGCCAGTGAGAGCGGGCCTTCAGTGGGCTGCCATCCCATAATGAAATGTGGGAACAGTCAGGTCAGAACCGACGGCTGGGCAGGGTGCCCGGGAGCTCTCTAACCCTGAGAGTCCACAGGGGACGGAGGTATTCGTGGAGCCAGCTTGCTGCTTCGGAGGCCTGGAGAGGCACCGGCTGACTACTGCAGCGGCCTGGAGAGTCCGGCAAAGACCCCCTGACGGGACCCAGGTGACAAGTTGAGCCCCAAATGAGCACTGGAGGCCTGGTAAGGTGCGACCGGTGGGGGGGCACGCATATGCTGGGCAGACTCAGGCGCCACTGCCTGAGAGGAGGTTGACACCCGGCGAAAGGCAGCGGAATGCGGGCAAGCGGAGGTTGTGCGATGCCTAACCCTAGGATGGCAGCCAGGACTTGACCGTGGTGGTGGAGGGTGCCGCTCAACGGTAAAGACACCTGCGGGGACAGAGAAGGTTGCTGGCAGGCTGTGCCAAGTGCCCACAGTGTGAAGGCATGAACTGCCTCACTGAAGATTTAGCCTGCAAAAGGAACGACTTGGACACACCCAACATGGATTGATAAACAATGTGAGGGGCACACATATACGACCCAGTGAGCTCGTACTGAGTACTATATGGGAACTTTATCTATAAAGTGAGGGGACCTCATTGCTTATTGAAGACGCCGAGGGGGGGAAAGAGGAGCGAGGGCAGACAAATTACACCCCTCCAGTGTGGTGCAACGGAACAACGGTGAAGGGGGCGGAGGGTGCCCCCAGAGATTGTTTGACTCAATGATTAATATGAAGGGGGAGGCAGATAAGCTGCAGGGGGCCTAAGAGATTTGGCATAGACCAGAGGGCATCCGATCCCTGCATTTTAGTGCTCAGCACTGTTTGGGCACTGCGGTGCCCAATAGGCGGTAGAAAAACCAGAGTGTGAGAAGTTGGCCTGGTATATGCTGTCCACTAATTAAAGTGGGCACCTTGCACCAGTCCAAATGACACTTATTGATGATTAGGTCAAAGATAACCTTTATGAAAGCTATCCTAGTGGTATCTATGGAGAGCAGCCTTCAGGCTTAATCTTGAAGGAATGTAAAGCAGCTTGTTTTACCAGAACAGAACCTCCTAAGTGACCAAATGAAAGGAGAACCACACAAGTGTTATATAAAAAATATGTATTTATTACTAAACACTCTCTACTAATCTCTATGTGAGATTAGAACATAAAGCACACAATACTTAATCAATAGAACGACAGTAAATAGCACAATACACAGCAGGCTCCAGGGGGAGACCGAACCATATGCTAAAAAAATGGTATAAGAACAACGACTTCACTAGACACAGTGCCTAGAGCACGTAGAATCTCTGGGACCCCAAGGAACCACCCAAAGGAGTGACACAGGGAGCCCACGGAGGACATGTGCAGTGTGGGAACACAGACGCGACCTACGTACAAGTCTATGGGAAAGTCGCGGTTGGAAAATTACAGTTTAAGGACACTTCGGAGAGGACTTCAAGCAAACCCTTGGGAACATAGAAGGTTCTAAGGCCAGCACCCTTGTGAGTACCAAGGTACCCGTATTACCTATCCCAGAGGAGCCGGGTGCATAGGGGTCAAGTGGTGTCGGAAACCCTCGTCGTCTTCAATGGCGAGATGCGAAGAAGTGCTGCTGCCGGGAAGATGAAAAGTGTCCGGTGGAATCCAAGCCTGGATCCGAGGTGAGAAGAACCTGAAAGCAGAGGGGACAGAGTCTGGGTCACTTCAGGGTGACCAGGGGCTCGATAGCCGAATGCCCACCGATGTCGGGTGCTTCAGGTGTGAAGATAGGATGCTTGACTCTGCAGTCACGGGGACCAGGAGATGTTGACGATGACCACAGTCCGGAGGTGAGCTGTCCCACAAAGGATGTCGAGTGCTGAGGGGTCAGTGTCCGGATTGAACACCAACAAGCCTTGGCAAAGGCAACCCACGCGGGCTGAGGAAACAAGTTACAGTGTAGATCAGCAAGGTCCAGGAGACTCTCCAAGCTATCGGGAGTCAGGGCACGTCTGGAGCAACCAGGGAAGCCCAAAGAAAATCAAAGTGACCCTCGTCAGGACCCACAGGCCAACGGACCAGGGATAGCGAAGGGACCTCAAGCGGAATCACAAATCACCAGCCCACGGAGCACTCGTGGAGTGGAGGCCGGAGATCTTCGGTGGAAATGCTGCTCGGGGTCGGGACTACACGTAGTACAAAGCACAGCCTCAGGGATTGCCGAAAAGCATATGCTGCTGTAAAAGTACTCAGTGCACAGGGGTTCGGGTTGCACAGTCCCCACGAGGGATACTGGTCTCAGGATTGCTGAGAGAGCAGATCGACCTCAGGGACGCTCGGCAACCCACCTCCTGTGTTGCAGAAATCTTCAGAGTCCTCAGGAGCTCGGGAGATGCAAATCGGTCAGATGCGTTTAGGAGCCTGCTGCTGCAGGGGAGTAACTCCTTTACTCCAAGGGAGATTCTTTTGTCGTCCAGCGAAGTGTAGACCGTTGAAGTACTTGGTTTCTGCTTGCAGAGTTTACTCCAGGTAAAATCCAAAGTCCTGTAGTCAGGTTTCCTACTTTATACCCAAGGAAGGGGTTGGACTAACTCTGGGGACTCACCTAGGGGAGGGTCAGGACAGAGGGGTGGCTACACCCATGTCCTTTGTCCAGTTTCACGCCAGAGCAGGAACAAATGGCTCCTGCAACCGGTTTGAGCTGGACTATGCATGGGGACACCAAATGTGCCCCCAGTGCAGACTTTCTGGCACTCTAAGAGTACACCCACCCAGCCCCAATACACTAAAGCCTGTCTGGGAGGTGGTCACACCTCCCTGTGACAGGAAACCTATTGTCAGGCCTTCCTCTGCTCGAGCTTGGCTCAGCAGCAGGAGGGCAGACTCTTGTCTGTGGCTGGCAGCATCCATTTTGTGCTGCCCAGGTCGAGAAAGCTGGTACCGGGTAGACCGGTGACCCATAGTAGTGGTTCTACAAGGGAGGAATCATACCTCCCACACCAGTTACTGGTGTGGAGGTATGATTCCAAGGTGTTTGACACCAAACACGACATGTTTCTAAGCAGCCGTTTAAAAGTTAGCATTTACCGCGAGGTTATAATGCACTTAAGTATATATGGTTGGCTGCATCACAGACAACCCCGGAGAATAGATTCCGAAGGCTGCAGAGGGGCTCTGCTCATGTACGGGCACCCTCTCACACAAAACCCAGCACCCTGCCTTCAGGATTGATAAGGCCTGCCATAGGGGTGACTGATAGGTTTATATGTGTAGTGATTTAGAATAGATATAGGTAACCTATATCTAAGTAAGGGGTGCATGCACCTCCTTACACAGGTTGCAGTAGCAGACCTGTGGTGTCATTTTAAATGGCCTCTCAGGGGTGGCACAATACATGCTTCAGCCCCTGGGAGGCCTCTGGGGTACCTATGCCCTGGGTACATATTGTACCATATACTAGGGACTGATAAGGGTACCCCAGAATCCAATCTGGAGTGTACCTAAAGTACATGCAACCAATTTATAGGAGAAAGCAGATAGACTGGGGTCCTGAATAGCAGGATCCCAGTCAGTCTAAGTCAAAAACAGTGATACATCAGCAAAAAGTGGGGGTAACCATAAGAGGCAGATCCTACTCTCCTACACAGAGCAACAGGGCCTCCAGTTATTTTACTCTGGTGGAGTCACAGGAAGGACCCCCCCACCCCTCACATTGACAGCACAACGACCCTGACAAAAGCGGATCTCTTGGCCTCCCTGAGGGACTTCAAGCATGAACTATGTGAGGAACTAAAGGCAGATAAGGCTTCGTCCCTTGAGTCACTTTGCTCGGATAATAATGCCCGCTTGACGTCACTACAGCAGGACGTGGACTCAGTCGGAGCTAGGTCCCTGGACCTAGGAAGCTAGAGCGTCATACAGACCAGGCTGAGGAATCAATGACTCTCCTTGCCACGCAACTAGAGATGTCCATACTAAAATGCAAGGATTTGGAAAACAGGTCTCAAAGGGACAATATAAGAATAAGAAATCTGGCAGAGGGGGCGGAGGGACCTGATCTGGAGGCCTTTGTTATGGGACTCTTTTCCACACTGCTGGGACATACACAATTGAAAATCAAACTTGACAGGGTCCATAGAGTGTGCCCAGTGCTACCCGGGGAGAAGAGACATTCCAGATGTGTATTTGCTATGCTCCACTCCGTTAAAGTACAAGATGCAATCATACAGGCGGCCCGCAAATCTGAGGAGGTGTCCTTTCAGGGAGCCTCCTGCTCCATTTTCCAAGATGTAGCCCCAGCAACTTTGGTGAGGTGCCTGCAATCCGGCCAGTGACGGATAAACTACAGAGAGACCACATACGATACCGATGGACTTACCCCTTTGGGTTAGCCTTTGAGTTGCACAACAAATCACACCATGTCACAGACCTCCAAGAAGCACTGCAACTCTTGGGCTTGACGGTGGAGGCGGAGAGGATGCCAGCAGCAGGAGCGGGGAGCCCAACAGACTTGCCGGCGGAACAAAGACCTCAAAGACAGTGGCTTGCTCAAGGCTGCCCCAGAGTTCAGAAGAAATAAGGAAGGGGGGAGTCTGTCAACACTTGAAATGTGGGGGAGGCTGGTGGAGATGTTCACTTGGAAAGAAAGGGCCCTTAGAATAACAGGATAAAGCCAAACAGTTTGAAGGCCACCTATGGAATCCACCTGAGAATATACTGAGATGGGGAAGGGTGAATATTTGGTATTGGAAGGTGTGTGGAGCTGCAAGTGGGCAGAGGGGATCTATGGCAGGAGCCCATGGGTATGTTGAGTGGATTCCTGATTATTGTTAAGTTGGCGTGGACTGGGTTGCCTTAACGGACACTCACCAACTCGCTGGTGACAAGGTAACATCGTGAAGGAATGTCTAGTTCGAGAAGTAGTATTTTTGTTCTATTTCTTCTAACTGTGGGGTTTGTATTGTTTTTTCTTCTTGGTAGGTGGGACTCACTGATTTCAATTCAGAGATATACAGGGGAGAGGGACGAAGAGGATATAGGCACGGCGCTGCTGGGGGACCCAGGGGGGTAAGAGGAGACGGAGGGAAGGCCACAGCGGATCTCGAGGAAGAGGTACACCATGGGTAATAGTTCATGGTGATAACTACCCTTACCTGGAATGTGAGAGGCTTGAACTTTCCCACTAAAAGACAGAAAATGTCAAAATATGTGTTAGACCAGAGGCACAATGTAGTGGCTCTGCAGGAGACTCATATCAAATGCGCAAAAAAATAGGTTAAGACATAAGAGCTACCCACTTATGTACAAGTCTTCTGCGAGCACTAAAAGGAATGGGGTTGTGCTCTTCTTCCACTCCATGGTGCGATTTCAGCCTGAGGGCTACACAGCAGACAAGGAGGGAAGAATAGTCTTAGTGAAAAGTATATATCATGGACGTAAATGTACTTTTGCCTCACTGTATGGGCCCAACACTAGCCAAGTGACTTTCCTTCATACATTCCTCTCTATGCTGGGGGCCTTCGCAGAGGGCGACATTATTCTCATGGGAGATTTCAACCTCACATGGGACGTGAGGGTAGACAGCACACAGCCTCATAGGTTTAGCGCAGGGAGCTTCCCGAAAACGTTAAAAAAGGCATTCGGGGAATAAGAGCAGTAAGATGCGTGGCAGAAGCTATACCCGAAAGATCATGACTATACATTCTGTTCGCACTCACACAGAAGTTACTCCCTCCAGGACTATGTTTTCGTTAGTAGCGCTTTGACTCCAGCATGCAGTCTGTCACCTTTTGCCCCATCGCACTCCCTGATCATGCCCCAGTGGCCGTGATAATGGACTGGGAGGCCCCACACCCAGAAACTGTAGGTGGTTCTTTCCCAATTCACTGATAAGGGACTTCCTGTAAAGAGACGACTTGAGGAAGACAATCAGGGAACACTTCCAGATAAATACCCCACAAGGCACTTTCCCTTCTACAGACGGGGACACATTTAAGGCAGTTCTTAGGGGACAGTGCATAGCATTGAACGCATCCCTGAATAGACGGAGTGAAGGAGAGACAAACTCTGGAAACAGAGCTAAGGGCTGCTGAGCAAACACATAAGGAGAACCCGACTTTTACGCTCCAACGATGGGTGACAGCATTAAGGGGTAAACTCAACGCTATCTATAGCAACAGAGCAGAGTTTACCCTGTTACGACTTCAATGCACAACTTACGGACAAGGCAACAAGGTAGGGTCTCACTCAGAAAAACAAATGAGGATCAAGAGGGAGAAGGAATACATAGGGAATATTACCTGTGAGGGGGGAGGGACAGTTCCCTCCCACACTGGAAAAGCCCAGATCTTTGGTTGTTTCTATAAAACCCTGTACTCTGCACAGGAATCTAGTGGGCAGGCCCAGTGAGGATACCTGGAGGAAGTGGCTCTGCCTCGAGTAACAGCTGAACTGAACGATGTTCTGAGCGGTTACATTACAGATGAGGAGGTGCGAACAGCAATTAAGAGCCTGAAAAATGAATAAATCCCTAGGGCCTGACAGGCGGACAGTCTAGTTTTACAAGACTTATAGCGCGGAGGTTATTCCACACCTGGTGTCACTCTTTAATTTGATGGGGGGGGCTGGGGCAGTCACACCATCAATGGACGAGGTCCTCATCTCTCTCATACCAAAACCTGATAAGGACCCCACGGTCTGTGGCTCCTATCGCCCTATAGCATTCTTAAACATAGACACAAAGCTATACTCGAAGATACTGGCCACCAGGTTAGAAGACCTGCTATCCTGACTTAATCCACCCTGACTAATCAGGATTCATCAAAGGTAGGCAAACACATGACAATATTAGAAGGGTTATCCACCTGATAGAGAAAACCACTAAAAATGCGATTCCGGCAGTCTTGTTGGCACTGGATGCCGAGAAGGCGTTCGACCGGGTGGACTGGTCGTTTTTGTCCCACACCTTCAACAAATTTGGCTTTTGTGGACAATTTATTACCATGATCAAGGCCAATTATGCATCACCAACTGCCATGGTGCTAGTGAATGGGGTGAGCTCAGAGCCTTTAAAACTGGCGCGTGGGACGAGACAGGGGTGCCCCTTGTCACCGCTACTATTTGCCTTAAGCATTGAACCATTAGCAGCCAAGAGTCAGGCAACCCCCAGAGATTAGAGGCATACTGTTTGACTCAATAGAACACTATGCCTCATCAATCACTGGTGGTGCTTCTACAAGAGCTGGAAGGGTTTGAAGAGGTGGAGGGGTTCAGAGTTAATTTAACCAAATCTTTCTTGCTTAGCCTGACCCTGCCCACGTCAGGCGTGGACATGCTAAGGATGAGCACGCCCTTCCAGTGGGCTAAGATGGACATCCCGTACTTAGGCATTAAAATCACTCCAGAGGTTTCTGACCTCCCTCGTGCCAATTATCCCCCTTTACTTCAACAATTAAAAACTGACCTGTACAGGTGGGCCCCCTTGTACCTATCATGGCTGGGGAGAATCCATGCAATTAAGGTGTCCGTATTGCCCAAGCTGCTATCAATTTCAGGGTCTTCCCGCTGCATTAGAGCGTAGCTACCTCCCAGCGCTGTGCACCTTAATAATCCGGATTGTGTGGCAAAATCGTAAGGCTCATCTACCATACAGGCTGTTACGCCTGCCCATGTCGGCCGGTGGTTTGGCCCTACCAGACTTCAATCTCTACTATAAGCCGGCCCAGTTGAGGGTGGTCCCAGAATGGTCGGTTAGCGAGTCGGATAAACACTGTCTCCAATTGGATAGGGCAGTAGTGGGGAAATATATCTGGGACCTACTATGGAAACCTAAGGCGGACAGGCCTTAGAATGCACATCTCAGCACCCCTAGTAGCACTACACTTCAGGTATGAGACGAGGTGCTTAGACAATTCTCTTGGACGACTTTCCCCTCACCTCTTACAACTGTTCACTTTAACCCCACATTTCCTCTGACACAACATCTGGGTTCCTTTGAAGCCTGGGGAGAGAGGGGATGTCTGACAATATCTGACTTGTTCCACAACAGGGATATCTTAACCTTTGAAAACGGTTGGTGGGAATTTCATCTACCACTTACCGAACACTTCCACTACACTCAATTAGCACACTAGGTACTACAGACTGCTGTGCGAGAGGCGGCCACCAGGAGCCTGACCCCTATTGAAAACGTTGCTTGGCGGGGGGGTGGCGCCAAGGGATGTATTTCTGCGCTGTACGCTCTCCTACTTGATTCCCTGCTTATTCAACACCCAAGGCAGGTAGATCTCTGGGAACAGACGTTGGGGTGCACCATCCCGGAGGTCAGTTTCTCCAAACTCTGGCTTGATATTTCTAGATTTAACCACTCTATTGGCATGATGGAGGCTCACTATAAACTCTTGTTCGATTGGTACTTCCACCCTACTAAGTTCAGAAAATCTTTCCACAGGTGTCTGACCTTTGTTGGAGGGGTTGTGGCATGTTAGAGGATTTTAAGCATATCTGGTGGGACAGCCCGAGTATTCGACCCTTATGGGAGGAGATCCTTGCTCATCTCAAGGAGATTTTGGGATACCCAACCCCTTCTGATCTGAGATTTGTATTGCTGGGTCTAAGAAGTGATTCCTTGAAGTATCAAATCATTGGGGCTTAAACAGTTATGTGGCTTTGTCTGGAGGCAGCGTAAATGGCAGTGGCGGCAGCGTGGTAGAGTAAAGAGGCACCCTTCCTGACCCAATAGCATGCAAGGCTCTGGAGAGCAGTCACTATGGAGCACATGGCAGATATACTATCAGACACCTATAAAAACTTAGAATATATCTGGTGTGGCCTGGTTCAATATCTCTCTGCGGGTCTGCTGCTGTGTGCCTGTCCGACGAGTATGAGGGCCCTACATCTTTTTCAGGTCTGAGGGGGGGTGGCGTTGTGCTGGTGGGGGTTGGCGGGTGTGGTGTAGGCCTTCTGGGGGCACTGGCTTGTCCAAATCCGGAGTTCGGAATCCCATTAGTACGATAGCGAAAGTCCTGACGTACCATAGTTGACTTAAGTTTGGTTTGGGGGAGGCAAGGGGGGATGCAGGATTGTTATACCTTTTATACAGCCTGTCGTGGGCAATCTGCATGCTATTGAAGATAGCCAGTTCTGCAAGTTATGAGACATTTCTAGCTATGTACCTTGAGGTAGGAACTGTATTGTACGATCTGTCCTGCTGTTTGTATTCCTGGAAATAATAAATACAGTTTTGACAAAAAAATCTTTCTCCAGTGTAGCCAACCCATTTCCTCTTTATATCAGAGACTTCTTCAGAGCTACAGAATACAAACAATACACACATAATTAAAATCATTAACCAAAATATTTTACAAAAAAGAACAATTTCACACAAGCCGCCAATCTATGTAATACATATTGCATGGTTAATTATCATATCATTTTTCAGTCAATATCTTTCAAACAGTTTGCTTACTATGCACATCCCATTGCTTATCAATTCATTTTATTTCACAAATCAAGTGTCTAAAACACTTAGAAATAATATGACTTGTCATGCTATAAGATTACATTTCTTTAAAAAAAAAATCAACAATAAGGGTATAAGTTAAACTTTAATCAAGAACTATTGATGTTTTCTCAAAGTGTATTTTGTGTATGGATGAATTTAGAAAAGAATATGATCTATATAAATAAATTATAGATAATTCCCCCGAAAATAAGTCACTTGATGTGTGAAATATAATTATGATAAATAAAATAAGAACTGAAAATTAGCCTCGCAAATTGTAATATGAGTTTATTGAATAAAATTAATTGATGAGTGCAGAGTAAGCAACCTGTTTGAAAGATATTGACTAGGATTGAAAAATGATTTGATAAAGGACCATGCAATATGTATTACATAGATTGGCGACTTGTGTGAAATTGTTCATTTTTTTGTAATAGTTTTTTTTTCTGATTGATTTGAATTATGTGTGTATTGTATATATTCTGTAGCCCTGAAGAAGTCTCTTGTATAGAGACAAAACAGGTTGACTACACTGTAGAAAGAGTTGTTTAAAAAGAAGTGAATAAATAATTTTTTTAAGAAAGCACTGGAATGGAGTTTGTGCATCCCATGACTTAACTGTGTTGTATTTTCTACACATTAGGAATTGTGTGTGCTGATCATTCTTATGTAATAATATTATGGAGTAGCACTCCTGTGAGGAAGACTAGGAGGCTGGTCTTCCTGATCTGGGCACCAAATAAATTTAGTTCACCAAAAGTGATAAGTGTGATTTTCCTTGCCTCAGTCTCACCATTTGTAAATCGCACTTGCTGCAATTGGTGAAGTCTTTAAATTGTTGACGGTTATGTCTGAAAAAAAAACATTATTGGGACTCCATGGCTGCCAGTAAGTGAGAATACTCCACCACTTCTATTGCTGAGGATAAAGTTTGTAAGTTTGTATCCAAAGACAGAGAGGTGCACACATAATACACCCCAGGCCTTAATCCCAGTTTCAAACCAGAAAAAGCTTGCTTTAATGAAGAGTCTACCCTCTTATCCACCGGGTCTGGAATAACCAGCTCAACTGATTACAACTTGGCTGTTTGGTCTGTCTGTTTAGAGAGCAATGAATCTATCGATAACTACTTGGGTAGTATCAAACTATCAGAGGGAATGGCTTGGAAGAATCATCTAGAGAAGGCTTCCTTGAAATGTACTCAGCTTACTGGGGCTCTGAGGAGGGAGCATTCCTTATCGTATACCAGGCCTGTAGCTCCTGCTCTCAAATTGTACAGCTGTAAGGCTGTGAGCAGTGCCCTCTATGGGGCAGAGCTGTGGGGCACAGTACCCACAAATGAGCTCGCAGTTGTGGAAAATAAGGGGCATATTAGCAAGACCCACGTTAAAATTATCGCCGTTTTTGCGGCAGGAAACTGCCGCTAAAACGGCGATAATGGGCTTGCTAATATGCGTTATAGAATTCCAATAGAAGCCCAGGTTAGATGTGCAGGACATCTAACCTGGGCTTCTATTGGAATTCCATTACGCATATTAGCAAGCCTATTATCGCCGTTTTAGCGGCAGTTTCCTGCCGCTAAAACGGCGATAATTTTAACGTGGGTCTTGCTAATATGCCCCCTAAGTTCCTTAGGAACTTGATATCCCTTCCCCTAAGCACACCTCTTTTTCCTCTTAAGCTTGATCTGGGTATTAAGTCCATCAACGATCTTGCAAGCTCCGCCCATTGCTGTTCTGGCACAGACTGATCACCACTCCTGATCTGGCACCTTATGCTGCTGCCCTTTGTGAGATCTCGAATTTGGACACCGCAAATAAAATTGGCTGGATTAAACAAGTAAATGCTCTTCGGTCCAGCATTGGTTTGCCAAATCAGGCTATCGGCCATCCACCATCCCACTCAAGAAGCCAAGTAAAACTCCTGTATTGGGACGGGTCGATCAGAACAACCTTTGGAAAAGCCAACTCTGCAGCCTAACAGATGCTTTCACTGACTTGAAATCTAATTGTCATCTAGAAAGCTACTTTGATATTATCAAGGTGCCAGCCGAAAAGAAATTGTACACAAAGTTCAGACACGGTAGTTTACCAATTAACGCTTTTACCAACTCCTGGCAGAATAACAAATCCCAACCCAAGGGCTGTCCCTCCTGTCCATGTCCACACGAATCAATAGGTCATGTCTTTTTTGCCTGCACAGCATATGCGAAACCAAGGAGCAAGTGGATAGCTCCTGTGTGCAGACAATTAGGGACTCGAAGTTCCAAAAACGCCCTACGGATATTAAAGTCAGATGCCAGACCCCTTTTCGCCTGTGCCACTGCGAAATTCTTAGGCCATTTCTGGATTATTAGAAGGAGGGCACAGTTATCAGTGTTGAATGGTCCTGATAGATAAAACGGAGACTGTATTGACCTGACAATAGTGCCTTAATTTCCAATGCTGCTATTTTATATTTGAAATAACTGTTTCTTAAGTTGTATTTTATGTATTTTATTTTGTCCATTGTTGACATAGCGTAAGGGTCTATCCTTGGACAAGTGGCAATTATTCCTTATTGTTCAACGTGTGGGTCATAAACCCGGAAACTGATTTGTACAAGTTTTGATAACGCATTAGCACTTTAGCCCTATAGTCCTGTCAGAGAGACCCTAACCATGAATAATGGGGAATTGCTTCACCCATGTTATGTTCATGCTGTTTTATTATGTCAACCTGAGCGATTTTTATCTTTCACTTGCACATTTGTCTTCTGAACGCTCTTTTTAGCTTGTATGATATATTCACGATTTGTATTGTTGTTTCTTTTATGGTTTTTGTAACCGAAATAAAGAATTTTGATTGATTGGATAACTACTGAGGAGGATCCTACTCTATCTTACTAGAGGATACAGTCTTCCCATAAATCTGGGAACAGATGTCTTCCACTCTCTCTTAAGACCAATGGGCAGCAGAATTTACTGGAAACCTTGGGAAAACTCATTTAACGAACTGTCTTAAACAATCCCCTCTCAGGGCCGGCTTTAGCACTGGTGGCACCTGGTGGGACAATCTTTTTTGGCGCCCCCCCCCCACCCCCACCCCCGTGACCTGCTCCTCAGATTCCCTCACTAGTACCTGGCAAAAAATGCCCCTCATCTTTCCATAACACCTCTCTCACATACATTTCATTTCTTTTAAAGCGCTGGTAAAGGCTGGCTTCACTAATCCACTCAGCTATCCACATAAAAAATACAGATCTGTTCTTTGCAGCAGGCATATTAACCCTCTGCGCTACTTTATGACAAGTCAAAACTATCACTAGACAAAACTCCATCTCACAATCTAGCAGGAACATTAATCACAAGCGTTATCTTGACATTTGTATTGCTGCCTGAAAGATGGACGTACAAGGAACTCTGCAGCAGGTGCTTT
This sequence comes from Calotriton arnoldi, assembly GCA_963921515.1. NCBI lineage: Eukaryota > Metazoa > Chordata > Amphibia > Caudata > Salamandridae > Calotriton > Calotriton arnoldi. Next base: position 233,695 of record CAWUFW010006467.1, read on the forward strand.
TAAATTGTAAGTTATTGCTAAACACAGCGCCCCCCCATCCCCCAAGGTCAGTGCCCCCCTCCAGATCAGAGCCCAGCGTGGCCTCACCGGTTGCACAGCCCTAAAACAGGCCCTGTCCCAGCTAGTAGAATGGTGGTCTTCATCCACAGGCAATTGTACATAAAACCAGTCCCTCCAATTGATCCTTCTGAATGTATTTTTCTCTCGGAGATCCAGACTCGAACTCATCTGTATCACAGCTGGGAGATGACCCAGAGGACGATACAGAGGATGGAGATTAACAGGAAACCTGATATGAATCACTTCTAAGAGGAGCCAGGTAACCTTTCTGATTCTCCTGTTGTTTATTGAAGGCCTCTGAGATAGACATAATCATCATCTGGATCTTCTTCTCAGACCATGTGAATTCCAGCAGAGCAACCCTTCTTAAAATGATCCTTAGCAAGAGACATCAGACATTGATCAAGAGCATGAGAGGGAAAAACTCAAAGCGTTAAGTCTAAGGAAGAGAAAATGAACTTGCAAGAGTGAGATAAAGGAGTAGGGGGTGTGTGGTAGTGGATTAAAGAGGCAGGAAGCGGATTTAAGACCATGCAGCCTTTGTAGTCGGTGTGCCAACAGTTGATTGCACTGGCCGCTGGCTTCTGAGCAGAGCTTCAAGCACCGGCACTCATTATTTTACAAACTAAGCACTGCCTCCCACCGCTAGAAGGAGAAAGAGAAACATGTTTTTGCTTTTCGCTATGTTTCCCCATAGTGAGCACTAACACTCCTCAAGAGGAAAAAAGAGGTACTAAGAATACGTCCCTGAAGGACCTAAGGAAAGTGCAATTAACACCAATATAAGATATTTATTACCTACACACTCGTTAATTGTATACCAGGTAAGTAATACATCGAAAAACAAATAAATGCAAAATAGTACTAAAGAAGGAGAAATAACAGACATTAAAGAGGGTAGCCCAAATAAACCTCATCTTTTTTTTCCGCTCACGGAGGACGGGTGCAGTGTGCTAACAGGACCGATGTCAGGTGCTTCAGGTGCGAAGAAGGGATGCTTGACTCTGCAGCCACGAGGTCCAGGAAACATCGAGGACAACCAGGAGCCGGATGCGAGCTGTTCCACAAAGGATGTCGAGTGCTGAGGGGTCACTGTCCGGCTGAAGCACCAACAAGCCTTGGCAACAGCAACCCATGCAGGAAGGTCAAGCAGGTTACGGTGTGGACCAGCAAGGTTCAGGGGACTCACCAAGCAATGGGGAGTCAGGGCACATCTGGAGCAACCAGGAAAGCCCAATAGAAATCAATATGACCCTCAAAAGGATCCACAGGTTGAATGACCAGGAGTCGCGAGGGGACCTCGAGCAAGATCACAAAGTACCAGCCCACGGAGCACTCGGTGTGAGGAGGCCGGAGTTCTTTGGTGGAAATACTGCTCAGGATTAGGACTACACGGTGTCCAATGCACAAGCTCGGGAATCACCAACAAGCATATGCACTTGCAAAACTACGCGGTACACAGGGGTTCGGGTTATGCGGTCCCTACGAGGCATACTGGCCTCAAACTTGGTGAGAGAGCGGCTCAACCTCAAGGAACTTCGGAACCCACCTCCTGTGTTGCTGGAGCCTTCGGAGTCTGCAGGAGCTCAGAATCATGCAGATTGGCCAGTTGCGTTACGGTGCCTGCGAATGCAGGGGAGTGACTCCTTCACCCCAAGGGAGATTCTTCAGTTGTCCTTAGTGCTCCACAGGTCCTGCACAGAGCCTGTATGATGCAAGGGCACAGACGATGCTTTGGACGGAGAGGGAGACGAAGTCAGACCCACTCGAAGTCCAGCGAAGCCCAGAGTGTCCAGAAATCTAAGGTCCTACAGCCAGGTAAGCCCTTATGTACCCACGGGAGAGGGTTGGACAGATTCAGGGGACCCTCCTAGGGGAGGGTCAGGACAGAGGGGAGGTTACTCCCATGTCCTTTGTCCAATTTTGTGCCAGAGCAGGAGCCAACGGCTCCCAGAACTGGTTTGAGCTGGACTATGAACAGGGACACCAAATGTGCCCCAGGTTCAGACTTTCAGGCACTTTAGAAGTGCACCCACCCAGCCCCAATACACTAAATCCTGTCTGGGAGGTGGTTACACCTCCCTGTGACAGGATGCCTATTGTGCTGCCTTCCTCTGCTCGAGCTTGGCTCAGCAGCAGGAGGGCAGAAATGTGTCTCTGGTTGGCAGCATCCATTTTGTGCTGACCGGGTCAAGAAGGCTGGCACCGGAAAATCCAGTGTCCCCACGAAGCTCGCTTCAGAAGGGTGGAATCATACCTCCCACACTAGTTACCGGTATGGAGGTATGATTCCAAGGTGTTTGATACCAAACACAACATGTTTTGTTTCAGCCGTTTTCAAGATAGCATTTACCGCAAGATTATAATGCACCTCTACCTATATGTCTGGCTGAGTCACAGACAACCCGGGAGAATGGTCTCCGAAGGCTGCAGAGGGGCTCTGCTCATGCAGGGGCACCCTCTCACGTAAACCCCAGCACCCTGCCTTCAGGATTGTTAAGGCCTGCTATAGGGGTGACTTATAAGTTTTAAGTGTAGTGACCTATAGATATAGTGAACCTATATCTAAAGTAAGTGGTGCAAGCACCAGCTTACACAGGCTGCAATGGCAGACCTGTAGTTCCATTTTGCATGGCGTCTCATGGGTGGCATAATAAATGCTTCAGCCCATGGGAGGTCTCTGGGGTATCTATGCCCTGGGTACATGTCTACCATATACTAGGGACTTATAAGGGTACCCCAGTATCCAATCTGGATTGTACCAAAGTACATGGCATAACATTTTAAGGAGAAAGCAGATAGACTGGGGTCCTGGTTAGCAGGATCCCAGTCAGACTAGTCAAAACAGTGTAACAGCAGGCAAAAAGTGGGGGTAACCATAAGAAGCAGATCCTACTTTCCCACAAAGGAGGTCATTATTTAGCCAGCCATAAAGAGAAAAGGGACTCCAGGCAATTGTAGTGTGGTGGCCATCTTGTATGGGGATGCAACATGTGTGAAGCTTTTGAAAGATAGTCCGTGTACAATAGTTTGCAAACAGTTCAGTGCATGAATTAAGCTAAGAAGTTTACAGATGCAAAAAAGTAAAATTAATTTTGAATAAAAACATTTATGTTATTTTCATTTTCAATAAGACATGTAGAAATCAAACAGAAGCTTAAGGATATTGCACACATATATTTTTTCGCTTCAGTCAGTTAGTATTTGGCTTTCAGCAAACAATACTAGGTATGGGTTTTAAAGCATGTTATTCACTTGTGAGAATACATTGTTTTTTTAATGTTCATGGTGCTCCTTTTGATTGCTTTAGAGAGCTGGGCTCTTTTTGGGCTTCTTATGGAAAGTCTTGTGCTAGCTTCAGGCTTTTATTTAAATGAGATTGTGATTGCTTAGTATTTAAAATATGGTAACACAGCAGGAGTCAACAGCAGCAGCAAACAGAGGGAAGGACACATACAGTAGGTAATTAGTATTTGAGGGCACAGTGCTTTGAGGCATGTACAGTGGTTGCCCCACGTGTTGTAGGCCCTGGGTAGTGCAGGTTCAGTAACGACACAGAGTCACTTGGTGGGTTCAATGCTGGTGCATGACTAACTAATTTGACCACATTCAGCTGCTTTTATTAACTCTGCGTGAGGAGTGCAGGATTCAACCAAAACCCACACATAAGTGGGTGACAACTTTAAGACCACCCCGCGGTGTGCAGCGAGGTGGTACAGTGCATTCCTCCTCAACTTTAATAAAGCAAAAACCAAGTTCTCAACATGATGTTACACATTGACAACAGATAACATTACAACTCCCCAGGTCAAGGTCCATGTGCCTGGATGCACTGCTCCTGGTGTCATATCGGGCCATCAGACTAGGAAGTTCTTCAGAGGGTGGATGGTGTAAGGTTGGCTCGCAAGGGTCACTCCTGCCCGAGGCCTTTGGAGTAGAGGAAGTTGATGCTGAAACACTACTTGGAGAGCTATATGATGGGGCAGGGTTTGTTCATGTCTCCGCTGGACTCTGAGAGGCCTCCCGCGGGCTCGGAGCCACAGGCGATGATGGTACCCCGTAGTAAGTCTCTGATGGAGGATCAGTGTCCAAAGAGGAATCGGTAGTTACGCAAGGCGACCTTTTTGAAGAAAGAAACATTACAGGTGAGTTCTTCATCCCTCTGGCTATTATCATGGTGCCCTGGCACCTCACCACAGACTATGGTTGGAGTTCAAAGGTTAGTTGGAATTTGCTGCCAGTACCTGTCTTTGACAAACACAGAGTCTCCTGGTTGAATGTCTCAACACCTGGCCCTACGTTTTTCACTGGCTCGCTGATTGGTTACGGTCCTCCTGCTGAGAACTCCTTCCTTGTCAGTGGGGTCTGAGGTCAATATTGGGTGATCTGAGATGGTGTCGATGATGACACGCCCCATGCTGGCATGCACTGGGCTTGGCCGGTGGTTGAATATGGCGTCTGTCAATATTCACGTAGGAATCTGTAATTTGCTCTTTCCCTTGGTTATTGATTGGCATGAGCGATGCGGATCACTTTGTTCAGTGTGTACATGAACCTCTCGATGTCTCCATTGGCCTGTGGCCAGACTGTGTTATCTTGCAATGCTTAATACCCCAGGTAGTCTGCACATTTTTGGCCCTGAATGGTGGCCCATTGTCGGTCTGCAACTCTCTCATGAGGCCATGAGTGGCAATCATTTTGACAGTGTCTTTGGTGGCTTTTGCGACCCAACGAGCTCTATCTCCGGGTATTTGGTGAAGACATCTATCATAACTAGAGAGTATCTTCCATCCGGTAGGGGGCCAAAATCCAGGCTGGCACATTCCCATAACTGCTGTGGACCTTCTTCGGTGAGCACCGGGGCAGGGGCCTCAGGGGGCCCAACACCTCGCACCATTGGCATGACTTTACTGATACTTCCACCATCTCACCCATGCCTATTCTTCGTCTTGACTATCCCATGGTGGCCATGTTGGGCCAGTTTTACAATGTTTTTGGTAAGGCTGGTGGGGATTACCAGGAGTGGTCTTCTGAGCAGGCACCCACTCGCATGCGTTGACAGTTCTTGGCAATCGTTGAATAAGGATTCCAGGACTTTCTTGGCCTTTGGGGTCTTCTGTGAGGGGCACTTTCAGGGTCCTCCACTCTCCTGACTGGACTGCAGTTAGTATTATTTGGAGGCACTTGTCTTCCTGGGCAGCCTGTCGGATGGTTTCAGGTGGTACGGGAATCGGCAGGGACCTCACCTCCTCTGCCTCCTTGGGGGTTGCTGCTCGACGGTGTTGAGAAAGGTAGTCCCCTGGGTTGGTGTTTCTGGGCCCGAATTCAACACGGCAGTCAATACTCTTCCAGCTGGAGCATCCATTTCTCAATATGAGGTAGCGTTTTGGATGCAAACGCTTCGAATAGGGGGAATAGGGGGTTTGTGGTCTGTTGTGACCACAAAGGGGTGCCCATACACATAAATGTAAAAATGTCAGCATGGCCCAATGTATGGCAATGGCTTCCCACTCAACCAGAGAGTATAGCTGTTCTGTCTCAGTAAGGGACCTGCTAGTATAGGCGACAGGAGTCCAACCTCTGTGTGACCAATGTTGGGTGAGAAGTCCTTTTGGGCAGGCGTCCATGGAGATGTTTGTTGGTCTCTGCGAGCCGTCCTGTGAATTACTCAGCTGCGCTTCTTACCTGTCTCCTGCTTTCACTTCCCCATTCCACAGAAGCCGCATTACAGTGTATCACTCAATTTAGCTCCTGCAAGTGCCATGTACTGTACGACCTCACTGCACACCGTGGGGTGGTCTTAAAGTGGTCACCCACGTACGTGTGGGCTTTGTTTTAATCCTGCGCTCCATGCGCAGAGTTAATAAAAGTGCGTGGGCATGGCCAAATTAGTTAATCATGCACCAGCATTGAACCCAACAAGTGGCTCTGTGTCGTTACTGAACTGTCACTACCCAGCCACCAGCTGTGTGCCTGCTCTGCTTTCTGCTGACCTGCTGTTTTGGGGTCACTGCCATCTTCGTCCTCAAGCCTTGGTGGGACTGGAGTCCCAGGGAGCACGCACACCAGCACTGCCAGCACCCCTGAGGCATCCATCATCCCGGCAGGGGACTACTAGTCCCAGCGTGCTTTGCTCCCTACACAGGTGCCGCCAGAGAGGGGGAGGCGCTAATCTACCACCGCGCATAAAGCGCTGCCTCTCCCCCCGTGGCGCGGGAGCCTGCTCTGCTTTCTGCTGACCCGCTGGTTTGGGGTCACTGCCATCTTCGTCCTCGAGCCCTGGTGGGACTGGAGTCCTAGGGCGCACGCATGCCAGCACTGCCAGCACCCCTGAGGCGTCCATCATCCCGGCAGGGGACTACCAGTCCCAGCGTGCTTTGCTCCATACATAGGTGCCACCAGAGAGGGGGAGGCGCTAATCTACCACCGCGCATAAAGCGCTGCCTCTCCCCCCGCGGCACGGGAGCCTGCTCTGCTTTCTGCTGACCTGCTGTTTTGGGGTCACTGCCATCTTCGTCCTCGAGCCCTGGTGGGCCCGTCCTTGCCCGTCATTGCCAGGAAGAGGCAGGGCAGGGCCACCCTCTTTACATCTACCCCCCGGATTGTTTTGTCCTACGTCGACCACATTGTGAGGTACTGTGCTCTCTGATTTACCCTCTCCATTGGTTGGTAACACATAATCGTTAAAGTGGACTTACTGCCGGACACTGGGGACATTTTGCTCTGACTGTTTGTGTATCCGCTAGCGCAAGTTGACTTTTTATTGTTTATCCGCCGTTCTCACTGTACGGGCGGTGTCCCTGTGCCCGTGACATGGGGAAGAGGAAATTAACAGAGGGCAGTGGAGGAGGTGGCAGTAGCCAAATCTCAAAGTGGAAAAAGGCTAGGAAAACTTCCAAACACCCAGCCAGTAACTGTGTTCTTGATCGAATTGATACCCTGATCACTGAGTGTGAGGACATTCTTGTGGAAAAGCAAACCACGCGCACACACTGCGGCAGCTCGCCTGGTAGACCCCCATCTAGAGCTCCATGCCCAAGTCAAAATCGCACCACCATTATTCCAACAATGTTTCAAAAACCACCCCTCCAGAGAGTACCCATAACGTCACAGAAGCCATTAGCAGATGACTTGGAGTCATCTCCACATCCTACCACTTCTCATACTGGTCTTGACACCAGAATCCAGCAGTCTGAGCCGGCAGTACCCTGTGCAAACAGGTTTCTGCCCCTCAAGGATTCAATCGATGATTGCACTGATTGCACTGGAGATGCGTCCTTACTGCCACCTTCATGTGTAGACACTGCCATCTTAGGTCAAAAAGCAGAGTCTCAGGACACCCACTCCAATATAAATGCACTTAGAGCAGATATAGGCATTATGAGATCAATGTTAGAGGGCTTAACCACCCTAGTTAAAACGCTATTGCAGACCAACTCACAGCATGGTCCTTTAGTACAATGCTGCTTGTCACAGCTCTCCCAAAATACGTGTGCGACACATGAACCAGTTCATCGTAGAAATAGTAATAGTAATATTTCTAATGCTCCGATTACGCACCATTCTGCTATCCCTGCTAAACCTGTTAGAAGTCAATCCTCACTTGATCATGCAGAAAGGAGAACAAGCAATTTTACTAACATCATACATAATAGCCATAGGAACTTAGCTGTAATACAAGACCCTCAAAGGGACCACAGGGCTATACCCCCACGACATGCTGAATCTCCCTCTCATGGCGGCCAACATTAGCTCCCCCCTTTAGCCACCTTTGGTACCACACACCCAATGCAAGCTAAGAAAATCTATATGACTAACGTTCCAAAAATCAATGCAAGAAGTGCGTATGAGAGCGAAGACTCTCTGATTAACAAAGTGATCCACTGGATCCGTCATGTCAGGGGTTGTCGATCTGTAATCAGAGAGGACATCTTTAGGGCACGGAGGTGTACCTCGCCTACTAATTCACTAGATTGCATCGAGGTCATATTTAAGAGAAGCAAGCTAGCTGAAAATATTCTTGCTCTGGAGTTTCGCACCTGTCCCCCAGATGGGTCCTCTATTCAATTTAGGCATATTCCAACATATGAGCATGATAAAATACTAACTTTGCAACAATCAGCTCGTCCAGTAGGTGCCTCCATGCTCGAGGATAATGATTGACTACAGAATCCAGTTCCTCAATGCCCTAACTTTTCTACTATTGCCTTTAGCTCCAATGACGTAGTCAGCTCCCTTGGAAATTCGATTTCATGTAATATTCCATATCATAAAGAGGATAGTCTCCAATGCAGGGCAAGCGCAAGCAGAATCTCTACCTTTCCTCAAGATGAGACGAGCAGTGGCACTTTCATGCACTTATCCTCGCATACACTAATCCACTCATCAAACATTAATCCTATTTCCGTTGAACATATTGCTTTTTGTCCTACACCCCATCAACAACTAAAGATTTTATCATGGAATGTGGCAGGACTCAATAGCAAAATCGCACTTCCTCACTGGAACCAACTAGTGGAAGGATTTGACATTTGTATCTTTCAAGAGACGTGGAGTCTGGTCCCGCTACATAAAGCTGGCTACACTTGCTTTCATATACCCGCAACTTCCAATGGGAGGGGTCGCCCTTCTGGGGGCTTGATCATTTGGGTAAACATCACTCTTAATTGTCAAATCACCTCTAGAAAAAGTTTGAGTCCTGACATCTTGTGGCTAAGTATTAGGGGGCCAAGGGGTGAAATTACAATTGAACTCATTAATGTCTATGCGAGAGGGACACAAGGTGGCAGGCCCTCACCCACCATCTCAATACTGGAGGATTGCCTAGCTAACTGCCCACCCAATGCCAGAGTGGTGGTTGCAAGTGACTTTAACTGCACCTTTGAGCCCCTGGCCAAAGAAGACTTTGGGGCCGATTCCGATTCGGGCCGGAAAACGTACCGACCGACTCGGAGCCGGAATAAATACCGACCGACATGTACCGGTGCAGCCCGACCCGCAAAGTACGATGAAAAGCGTGCTAAATCCGACCGACTCGTACGGAACACAAGCCGAACGACCGAGCCGCGTGGAAAACAGCCATCCGGCCGGAAAAGCACGCGAATCGAACCGACCGACACGCACCAGGAAGAATCCCGAACGAAACGTACCCGCGAACTCCGACCCGCTAAGTACGATGCAACGCGTGGAAAACACGACCGAGTCGCACGGAGCCCAAGCCGCACGACCGACACGCATTCAAAACTGCGAGCCGAAGCAACCCAAAACCCCGCGACCGACGCGTACGCAGCACAGAAAACAGCACAAACACAGCGTGAACGAATCTGAGAGGCTCGCACGAGACAACTGGAGGGTCCGACTCGGTCACAAGAACGTCTCCTACATGCACAAAAAGAACCAAGATAAAAAAAAAAAAAAGGCCAAACAAGCTATCACAAAGCTAATAAATACTGGGGGGAAACAGGGAACAAAGACACACCCACAACTCCACCCATATAAAGGACACAAATCCCTACCATGATCCCTTGCAAATTCAAATTACCTGCCAGCACTCAACACCAACAGACAGCAACCACACACACACTCACAGCTCATCCATCACACAAGCCACACACCAGCAGCACCACAACAAATAGCACCCTCACATACACCCAGCTAAACACACACTCACACACCCTCACTTGCACACCAACACACACATCACACACCAGCACCAGCCAACACCATGCCCCCAAAGAAGAATCACAAGTTCCTAGATAGTGAATTGGAAGTCCTGGTAGATGAGATCCTCAGGGTAGAGCCACAGCTGTTTGGCACATTGGTCCAACAGACACCCATGGCGCAGAAAACCAAGATGTGGGAGAGGATCGTCGACAGGGTGAACGCACAATCACCATGTTTGCGCACAAAGGTAGACATCCAGAACAGGTGGTATGACGTGCGCAGGAGGGTCAAGGAGCTGTTGAAGAAGGACTACATCTTGAGCCAACACACCGGCAGTGGCCCTCCTGCCAAACCAGTATACCTCAGGCCCTGGGAGGAGAAGGTGCGGGCCATCCTACCACCAGTGAGCGTCTATGGACTAGAAAACATCCCAGAGCCTGGTGAGTACACAACAAATGTACACAATATTGTGCCACAATACACACACATCACTGTCAAGGGAGAGTCAAACCATGCACCCTTAGCAAATACACACCAACCAAAACAGATCATCCCAAAATGTGTATGTCAGCCAGATAAACACAATACATGCCAGCTCATGGTGAAATGTAACTGTGTCATGACATGTACAAACCTAACAACAAATAGAGCTAGGCAGTGGCACAAATATAACCAACAAACACAGTCAGACATGTAGCCACCACCACAACACCACCTCACAGGGAAGCTCACTGAAAGGAAGGAATACTGTGTATGCTGGGCAAGTCAGTGTAGCCAATAGCATCATGGGAGTCGTAGTCACAGAAATTGCCCACCCTCACAATGCGCACATCAACACCACCATGAACCATGCACACATCACAGGCAGTGCAAAACAACTGACAAGATGGCTGACACTGGCTACTGCTGTGGGGAGCACAAGGCCCTGCTGGCAACTGTGCACCAACCAACAGCAGGACACCACTGACTGACATCCTGAAAGACAACTTGCACTCCCTGCAATGGAAGCACGTTCCATGGTGGGATATCTGGCTGGGTGGGAAGGAGGACTCACAGCACTGACCATAGTCACCAGCAGCTCCACCCACACACCCCCTAACACAAACTACACACAACTCACCTGGGAGAAAGCATTGCCTCACACACCAATCAAATATCCCACAAAGAACCACAACCCTGGGTCATGCAGTGTGAAGCACAGGGACACACATGGGACTTGTAGCAAAACAAACCCCAGGATAACACTGTCAGCCATCTTGTCAGCACAGGCACACAACCCCACAGGGAAGCTGAGTCAAAAGGAAGGAAGCATGGGCATGCTGGGAAGGGGGTGGAGGCAAAAGCATGATGGGAGTGGTAGTCACAGCCCAACATCCCCCACCCACATGGCCCAGCAAGAACACACCCAAGCATGCACACCTCACAGGGAGTCAAAAGCCACTTCAAAGATGTCTGACACTGGTGCTCTGTTGTGGGGAGCACAAGGCCATGCTGGGAACTGGCCAACAACCAACAGCAGGACACCACTGTCAGCCATCTTGCCATTGCTGTCACACCCACACACAGTGAAGTACACTCAAAAGGAAGGAAGTATGGGCATGCTGGGAAGGGGGTGGAGGCAATAGCATGATGGGAGTGGTAGTCACAGCTCAACATCCCCCCACATGGCCCAGCAAGCTCACACTGAAGCATGCACACCTCACAGAGAGTGGAAAGCCCCATCAAAGATGTCTGACACTGCTGCTCTGTTGTGGGGAGCACAAGGCCATGCTGGGAACTGGCCAACAACCAACAGCAGGACACCACTGTCAGCCATCTTGCCATTGCTGTCACACCCACACACAGTGAAGTACACTCAAAAGGAAGGAAGTATGGGCATGCTGGGAAGGGGGTGGAGGCAATAGCATGATGGGAGTGGTAGTCACAGCTCAACATCCCCCCCCCACATGGCCCAGCAAGCTCACACTGAAGCATGCACAGCTCACAGAGAGTGGAAAGCCCCATAAAAGATGTCTGACACTGGTGCTCTGTTGTGGGGAGCACACGGCCATGCTGGCAACTGTGCACCAACCAACAGCAGGACACCACTGACTGACATCTTGCCGTTGCTGTCACACCCACACACAGTGAAGTACACTCAAAAGGAAGGAAGTATGGGCATGCTGGGAAGGGGGTGGAGGCAATAGCATGATGGGAGTGGTAGTCACAGATATTGCTCACCCTCACAATGCGCACATCAACACCACCATGAACCATGCCCACATCACAGGGAGTGGAAAACAACTGACAAGATGGCTGACACTGGCTACTGCTGTGGGGAGCACAAGGCCCTGCTGGCAACTGTGCACCAACCAACAGCAGGACACCACTGACTGACATCCTGAAAGACAACTTGCACTTCCTGCAATGGAAGCACGTTCCATGGTGGGATATCTGGCTGGGTGGGAAGGAGGGCCGGATGTCAACCAAATACAACCAATGCAGACCATGTACACACCCCAACATTCACATGGAAATGCCCAAATAATGCAGGACAATGTGCTACACCAATATCAACCCCTGACTGTGACAACTTAGGACAATGCAATGTACAGGCCCGCATCCAGAGGCACAGTCACAACTGTCAGGTGTGTCAACCATTGATGCCTGCAGAAACATAACATACATTGTGTGTGTCTCCCAAAAACAGGTGATGATGGGGACACAGCAGCAGACGCTGAGGAGTCCCCGTCCCAGGCTCAAGAGGATACGGAGCTCACTGGTGTGGAACAGCCTCTGCCCTCCTCGGATGAAGAAGACCAACCTGGCACCTCCGGAGCAAGTCATCATGCAGCACCAGCAGGACCACCAGCTGCACCCCCTGCACCCACCCCTCCAACGACTGTCAACACACATACCACCCCTGCCGACATGGAAAGACCAAGGAGCCCCACCACCACCAGCACAGGGACCCTGGACCAACGTGGGGCCATGGACACCAACACCACCAACAACCCCCAAGGGGGCCCAGGGTCACCTGTGCGTGCCACCTCAGGTACTGCACGTGTCGCCAGGGGTGGTGGGAGGGGTGGGAGACACAGGTCACTGATTGCAGAGGGGTCTGGACTGCATGATGACCCACAACTGGCACGCATAGCCGATGCGTACCAGTCCAGCACCGGAGAGCTCAGCCAGGTAGTGGGGCTCCTCAGGGACATTAAACAACAGCAGGCTGCCCATCATGCCCGCTGGAGTCCAAGTGGGACACACTGCAAGAGATGACGGCGGTGCATAGGGACATATTACAATGCCTCCGCCAGATGAGCAGCAACCAGTCAACACCTCCCTGTGTGCCCACAACATCTGGTGCTGAAACAACTGCAACTGCCACAGGGAGGGAGGATGACTCTGGCGGAGAGTCCCCTGCCCCGCAGCAGCCTGCACTTGAGGGTCCCCCCCAAAGAAGAGGGGCCGTCCGAGGAGGGGCAAGTGAGAGGCCGATGGCCATGTGCAACCCCCAGGAAGCCAAAACCTGTTCTGGATAATCACCTTTGTGCGCAAACTGTTCACCCTGTTGACTGCAACACAACTCTCCCACATGACATGGGGAGCTCAAGTTGGACCAATGTCTCAGATGACTGTGGACTTTACTCTGGACATTTCTGCTACCAGGACTTCCAAATCATCTAGGAACTTTGGATTACAATCACAATGTACAGCACCCACCATCCTGTGCACTATACTCACACATGTATGTCAATAAACTCACTAATACACCATACTTGCTTCTGTTGTGATTCCTACGTTGTCTCTGAAGTGGCGATGATGATCTGGGAAATGACACTGTGCATGCTAACTGCTACAGCAAGTACAACACCGGCATGTGAGTCATGGCGACGTCACACATATGAGGGAGGCACACCACCAGGGCTACACAACACATACACACCATGGCCATCTGACTCATCGCCTACACTGATGTTGCCAGGAAATACGTTGCATTGCACAGACCCAACACCTATTCACAGTCTGTGTTAACTAGCCCACTGGTGCAGTAAGCAAATGTCAGTCAGATGTGTGACCACAGACAACGCACATCACAAAGTGAAGCACAGGTTTATTACACATTTGCAACATGTTGTAACCACCACAGATGCAAGGTAATCCCACCTGGCAGCGGGCACACAGTCAACAAGTGTAGAAGGAAGGAAGTCCATGGGTGTGGTGCACATCACCTGTAGGGACACGACAGCTACCACCCTGGAAGTCGAATCACGGTGTCGGGGATCACAGTTGACCAAACGACTCTGAAAGTACCCTGTGAAGGACAGAAATGACACACAGTCAAAAGCACTGAAGAACAGGACAGAACTGCAATACTCATGCCCAATACATGTCACAAGATACCCACCCATAACCAAGTTAGCATGTCAACACTGTTGGGAGTACAGACTACCTGTAAGGACACATCGCTACACGCATACAGTCATGTAGCACATGCACACACTCAAACAGCACCAGAGCACCACCAACACATATCATGCAAACTCACATCAGTTACATGACATCTCTGGATACTTACATTCAGCTGAAGAAGTTGGTGATGAGCTGTGTGCGGACATCACCATCATCATCATCATCACTGGCATCGTGGTCCATGCCAGGATCCTCCACAGGTGGCGGACGTTGGTCATCGTCATCCAGGATGAGAGGCAACTCCTTCCGCACTGCCAGGTTGTGTAGCATGCAGCAGACGATGACAATCTTGCACACCTTTGCCGGGGCATATGGGAGGGACCCTCCTGTCTTGTCCAGGCAGCGGAAGCGGCTCTTCAGGAGACCAAATGTCCGCTCAATAACTCTCCTCGTCCGACCATGTGCCTCATTGTAGAGCATCTGGGCTGGTGTCACAGGGTTCCTGAGGGGCGTCAGCAACCACGGCATGTTGGGATATCCGGAGTCACCTACATACAGACAATTGCACATTAGCTGAGTTGGAAAAGAGGGTGGAACACTACATTGCAGAACACACACAATGGTACAAAGTCAGTACACACCAACAAGCCAGGCACGCTGGTTCCGCATCTGTGACATCATCCTCGGGATGCGACTACTCCTCATCACGTAGGCATCGTGTGCAGAACCGGGGAAACGTGCACACACGTGTGAGATGGTCATATCTGCAAGACAGACCACCAGTGCATTGACCGAGTGGTAGTGCTTGCGGTTCCTGTATGCCTGCTCCTGGGCATGTGGTGGTACCAAAGCCACATGTGTCCCATCAATGGAGCCAATGACATGCGGCATCCTCCCCAGGGCATAGAAGTCACTCTTCACGCCAGTCAGTTGCTGGAGTCTAGGGAAATAGATGTACTGGTTCAGGTATATCAACATAGCCTCCAATACATCGCGGAGCACACGGCTGAACATGGTCTGTGACATCCCACCAGCAGTCGCCAGAGTGTGTTGAAAGGTACCGGTGGCAAAGAAGTGTAGGGCTGCCATCACCTTCACCTTGGGGGTCAGCGCTGTAGGGTACGGCCGGCCAGGTTGCAGGTGTGGTGCCAAGCGCACTGCCAAATCATCAATCAGCTGCCTGGTGAAGCGGTACCTTCGGATGCTGTCTTTGTTCCACCATCGTTGCCAGGTCAGGGAATGGTCTATGGACAGCTGGTGCCCTGCAGTGCATAGGTGAAGAAAGAAAGATTGTCAGTCACCCCACATATGTGGCATTGAACACACTCAATATCACATGATACATCATTATGAGACACAAGTACATGATGTGTGCAGTTCCGTAAGGACATGTATGGCACATACATGGCCAACATCCAACATCACAGTTCAACAAGTGGCATCAATAAGTCCCAGGTTGTGCCATTGGGTATCATGAGGACGTGTCACATTTCCCATCTCCTGCTGCCACGTTACAAACACACCCCACAGTGACATGTGAGGACAGATGTGCCCCAGGCATCACAGCCCAACGACAGGTAGATTCCCAGGGACCCTGTATTGCCACATGGACACTGGCATGACATGGCGTATCATGTATACACCACAGCAAAACAACCATGACCCCCACAGGTAGTGGTCCCTGTTGCCTCGGCAGGACAGACATGGACGTCTGTGACACACACACGCACAACATCAAAGTCCATGCACAAACAACGTGGATGTGGAGACTGTCTCCCATTGTGCACATGAAATCAGAGACATTGTAAACACAACATGCACACAGACTGCGGAGGACCATCACTATTGTGCCAATGGGTCAGCCTGGGTTAAACATACCGTCCCACATGGGACTCAGGGGGCATGTGACATGACATACACATACACCACCGTGAAATGTGACCATGCCACATGCTCAGATATGAACAGTTGCACATCACAGTGGTCATGTACACGAAACACCAAGGATACTGTCCCCATGAACACGTGCACAGCCTGGGGTGGCTGCCCCAAGTGACACCCACAGAACAACATGTTCAACCCCATACACGGAATAGGTAATGCAGCCTTACATGCCTTAGGATACAGTTTGGACAGGCTGTGGTGTTGTAGGTGTGCCCCTCACTCCCTGGGAAGTATATGTGGCTGGCATATGTTCACCTGTGACAGGCATGGTGACATATGCCAGTGACATGTACAGGGACGCGTTGGACAGCAATGGACCGATCGGTGCGCACACATTGGCCATTGCATTCAATGTGTGCTGGTACGCGTTGTATTCGCAATACGCGTTGGACAGCAATGGACCGATCGGTGCGCACACATTGGCCATTGCATTCAATGTGTGCGGGTACGCGTTGCATCCCGGGTACGCGTTGAACAGCAATGGACCGATCGGTGTGCCCGGCCGACCCATTGCATTCAATGTGTGCGGGTACGCGTTGCATCCCGGGTACGCGTTGAACAGCAATGGACCGATCGGTGTGCCCGGCCGGCCCATTGCATTCAATGTGTGCGGGTACGCGTTGTATCCTAGGTACGCGTTGTACAGCAATGGACCGATCGGTGTGCCCGGCCGGCCCATTGCATTCAATGTGTGCGGGTACGCGTTGTATCCCGGGTACGCGTTGAACAGCAATGGACCGATCGGTGTGCCCGGCCGGCCCATTGCATTCAATCTGTGCGGGTACGCGTTGTATCCTAGGTACGCGTTGAACAGCAATGGACCGATCGGTGTGCCCGGCCGGCCCATTGCATTCAATGTGTGCGGTTACGCGTTGTATCCTAGGTACTCGTTGAACAGCAATGGACCGATCGGTGTGCCCGGCCGGCCCATTGCCTTCAATGTGTGCGGGTACGCGTTGTATCCTAGGTACGCGTTGAACAGCAATGGACCGATCGGTGTGCACCCATTGGCTATGGCCTGGCCTGGCAACGGACGCGTTTTCAAATTTTGAACGAGTCTGATGCTGGAAATTCAGTTGGTCACCCACAACAATGTTGCAAATTCATGGGTGTCATGAAGTTGAACTTTTGAAGGATGCTGTGGGCGTGTGTAAGTGGTGCAATTCCATGGATTGGCCAGATTCAGAAGATGCTAACGACTTGGACCTATCACTTTGGACACATGGGACAGTAACTGCCTCTGCAGCACACATATAATGCTGGCTGTTCCCCTGAGAGCTCACTTGCCTGCACTTTTTTTTTTATATAGCGCTAGCTAGACCCGTGGGTATCAGAGCGCTTTACATACACACTGTACAAAACCAAAGGAAATTGCATTACTTAGTAGGAAGGCAGTAGGGAAGCAACAACAGAGATAAATACAACATGAAAAATAGTTAAACAGTGCAGCGGAGGGAGAGAAAACAAACGAAGGTGGTTAACACAGACCGGTCACCACTATCCTTGAATGTCAAGAGAGAGAGGAGTTAATTCGGATATTGAAGTCTAGGTTAGTTGATGTTGGTCCGGAAAGTATTTGTTAAGGAGATGGAGTTTCAGGTCCCTTTTGAAACAGGAGAAGGAGGGGTTGCATCTGAGGACTCTAGGAGAGCGTTCCATATCCTGGGAGCGTTGCCAGAAAACGATCGGTATTGGGTGGTTTTCTTTTTCAGTTTCGGAGGGATAAGAAGGAGTGAGTTTGAACTTCTCAGTGTTCTGGATTGACCTGCTCTTACCAGTTTGTTGTTCAGGTAGTTGGGGGCCAGAGAGTGAAGGGTTTTGTGTGTGATGCAGGCCAGCTTGTAAATACACCTCCCTTCCATAGGAAGCCAGTTGAGGGAGTTGAGAGCTGGAGTGATGTGTTCAAATCTTTTCACTCCAGATATGAGTCGAGCGGCCATGTTCAGCACTGCCCTTAGTGGGGCTAGGTGAGCTTTTGGAGTCCCCGTTAGGATGGCGTTCCCGTAGTCGATTTTAGAGAGAACTAGGGATTGAACTACTGTCTTGAGGTCATCCTGGGGAAGAAAAGGTTTCAATTTCTTGAGGTGTTTTAGTGAGAAAAGAGCACCTTTTGCAGAGTTTTTGATGTGGGCCTCCATTGATAAGTTCTTGTCAAGGGTGATGCCTAGAGACTTCACTGAGTCGGATAGGACGAGGGGGCAGTTTAGGGCAACCAGATTCTTGAGCCACTCTTGGATTGGTCGATGGTTGCTTTTTGGAGAGAATAGGATTAGTTCCGTTTTATCTGGGTTGAGCTTTAAGTGGTTAGTGTTGAACCAAGTTTGGATCTCGGTTAGAGTGACATTGAGGTGTCGGATGTCGTTGGGAGACTTGATTTTGAAATAGATTTGGGTGTCGTCAGCGTAGAGGTGGTAGTTCACTCCCGCTTTTTTCAAGATGATTGTGAGGGGCTCCATGAAGAGATTGAAGAGGGACGGGGAGAGGATCGAGCCTTGCGGGACCCCAAGTGTGACTTTTGTTGGCTTCGAGAGACCGAGGTTGATTTTAATTTGTTGCGAGCGGTGTTGAAGGAAGGAGGTGAACCATTTTAGTACTGTGCCATTAATACCGGAGCGTTTCGACAAGGTCTCCAGAAGAGCTGGATGATTTACAGTGTCGAATGCCGCAGATAGGTCAATAAGGATGAGAAGGCAGGCATCACCTTCATCTAAAGCCTTGTGAATATCGTCAGAGATGTTGAGCATAGCTGTTTCAGTGCTACAGCCTTTCCTGAATCCTGATTGAAAGGTGTCGAGGAGGTTGAACTCATCAATGTGTTTGTTGAGTTGGTGGAGAACGCATTTCTCCAATGTTTTCGCAAGGAACGGGAGGTTGGAGATAGGTCTGAGGTTGTTAAGATCGTTAGGATCGGCCCCTGGTTTCTTGAGAATGGGTGTGATTTGTCCTAGTTGAAGGGAGTCTGGGACACAGCCTGAGATGAGAGAGGCATTGATGATTTTTGTCCAGAAAGGGGAAATGGTGTGGTTGAGTTCTTTTATAATTCTGGATGGGATGGGGTCCATAGTGTGGGAGGAAGGTTTTAGGGTAGAGATTATACTGAAGACCTCGTTTTCCGACATTAGCTCAAAGTCGGACCAATGCGCATTGTTTTTCAGCTGGAGGCAGGCCTGATTGTCCTTGGTAAGAACTCTTTCTGATTGGTCAAGGGTGGTTAAAGGGGGCAGGTTAAGAGGGAAGGAGGGTTTGCGGTTTGGAGGAAGGATTGATCAATTTTTGAGACTTTATTAGAGAAGAAGGTGGCAATTTCTTCACATCGCTCTTTGGTGGCTATGATTTCGTTAGAGGGAGTGCAGTTTGTTTGGCTTTTGACAATGCTGAAGAGTTCTCTCGGTCTGTTTTTCACCAGATCTAGTTGGTTGCGGAAGAAAGACGCCTTTTCATTGAAAATGTGTTTTTTGTATGCCTGCCGAGCAGATCTAAGTTGCGCTAGGTGCAAGGTCGAGGGGTTTAGTCTCCAACACCTTTCCGTTTGTCTGAGTTGACGCCTTTCGTTATTCAGATCCATATTGAACCAGGGTTTAGATTTGGTTCGCCTCATTTGTTTGAGTTTGAGTGGAGCTACTTGGTCTAAGACCTCTGTCATTTTAGAGTTAAAGTGTGTAGTGAGGTCATCGGCCGTCCATGATGAGGGTTGGGGTTGTAGATGGGCATGGATCCTGGATTCAAGTTCGGGTAAAGGGACTTTTTGATGTTTCTGGTCCAGTGCTTAGGTTTGTCATCACGAATAGGTTGGTGTCTGACAAGTGCATCAATCTTGAACAGAATGAGGTGGTGGTCTGACCAGTCAATGGGAGAAATCGCTCTCAGAGAGACCAGTTCATTGTTGGTAATGATCGCATCCAGTGTTGCACCTTTGATGTGAGTTGGTTCATTGCAGAGTTGTTTGAGATTGTATATTTCAAGTAGGTTGGATAGGTTCTGGACAGTGGAGTCTTCTGGGTCATTCCAGTGGATGTTGAGGTCACCCAGGAACACGTCTTTTTTGTCTGTCATGGAGAAACGTGTTATTAGGTCTGTTAGTTCTTCGGGGAAAAGGGTACGCTCTCCAGGAGGATGGTAGATGGTGTGGAATTTGATGGGAGAGGTGCCCTTGGCAGTGAGTTCGACACCCAGGTATTCAAACGATAGGTATTCTGCAGGTTTAAGTTTGGTGATCTGTATTCCAGCTTTGTGAATGATGGCTAGTCCCCCCCAGTTTTGATTGGCCTGTCTTGTCTGATGATGTTGTACCCTGGAGGGGTGAGAATGTCAAGAATGGGGGTGGAGTGGACATTAAGCCAGGATTCTGTGAGGAACGCGATGTCAATTTCTTCAGCGAGTAGAGCTTCAGCAATGTCTGTGGCGTGTTGTACTGCTGATCTGCAGTTTAGGAGCATGCAAGAGAGAGGGCGGGGAGCCTTGGTGGTGGGGGGAGCTAGGTGGATAGAGGAGTATTGAGCAGGAGGTCTAGGTGAGTGGACAGTTTTAGGGAGTCTGTTAGTACCAACAATAAGAGGGATGGGGAAAGGGGCTGATTTCTGGCTCAGAGCGAGGTAAGGGTCGTTGGTCACATCAGGTTTCAATACCGAAAGGGGGAGGCGATCCCGGTTGGGTCGAAGTGCCTGACTCATTGACGGACTGGAGGGTCGGGGGGTGCTCTGTGGGGCCATGGGAGAGGTATTGAGGGGGTTTGAGCAAATCTACCCGACGAGAGGGAGTACAGTGGCTTGGTCCTGTTGAGAAGGTCTTGTTGTAAGTGTAGGAGATCGGCAGCAAGGGAGTTAATTTTCTGCTCCATTCTGTTCAGTTGCTGTGTTATTGAGCTGAAAAAGTTTAAGGTTTCTGGCAGGGGTCGAGAAGGACTTTGGCCTATGGAGGGAGAGTGAGCAGGGGTCAGGGATTGGACGGAATCAGTGGGATTAGGAGAGGGGAGAGGTTGGACGCGGGGAGCCGGATTAGTAATGCTCCCATTCAAGGAGTTCAGAGGAGGAGTAGAGGGTCTACTGTCCAAGTGAGGAGGGAGAGAAATTCTGGGTAGGAAGTCAGAGTTCCGGGGAATGTCAATGAGATTAGTGGTGGAGGCAGGTTGTGTATGTGGGTGTGCGACGGCGGACGGGGAGTGGGCGGTGATAATAGGGGGGAAAGGGTCTGCTGTATTGGTGAAGACGTTGGACATGGGGAAGTCACGGGGGTTGTCAGTGAGGTAAGTGGTGGAGACGGGTTGTGCCTGTGGGACATCGGAAGGGGAGTGTGCAGTGGTGGTAGGGGGGAGAGTGATCGCTGGATTGGAGATGACGTTGGACAAGGGGGAAGTGCTCCAGGACGACATCTGCCACCACCACTGCTGCTGTATCTGCACCCTCTGGACCCTGCAATGGCACGTACTGTGGAGAGAGCCCCAGCCTTCAGCACTGAGGAGAACCAGGCCCTGCTGGACAGCCTCCTTCCACAGTACAGCAAGCTGTATGGGAAAGCAGGGGAGCAGGTGAGTGTTCTGTCCACTGCCTTCCTAAATGTGCATGTTGTCTGACTAGCAAGGCTAACAGTCTGCACGCCACTGGCTAGCAGGCTCACTGAGTAGTTGTCACCCCCCATAGTGTGTAGTTACATGCACTGGACAGGTATAGTGCAGTGACAGTGCATTTAAACAAGGTTTTACTTCCCAGGCAATGATACCATGTAGTTACTGCTGGCATACTGTCCATGGCCATCGTTGCACTGCCTGTGTACATCATGTGCCCCTGTGATTGAGACATGTATACACAACTGTGTAATGCACGGATATGTTGCATGTGTAGTAATAGCATTCTCACTTTGTCATCCTCACAGGTTGATGCCCACCAGAAGCAGAAGATATGGCTGACCATCGTCCGGGCAGTGAGATCCGTGGGGGACTACAAGCGCCGGATCCGCAACTGTCAGAAGAGGTGGCAGGACCTTCGGGGCTGGACCCGGAGGATCGCACGGGTCCAGCTGAAGCTGTCACCTCCTTGCAGGAGGGGCGGACACCGGACCCTGACCCCCCACATGCTCAGGATCCTGGCGGTGGTCTTCCCTGATCTGGATGGGCAGCTGAAGGCCAGGGAGCAGCACGGAGGGGGTGAGTCCATGACTGCATTGTGTACTCTGTCTGCCATGCTATGTGCCCTCCTCTGGCCTGGTTAAACTTCCACAGCACATCAGTCATGTGGTCCAGGACCCATGTCCCTCGATTGTGCACTGCCCACTCCTCATCTGATACCCAGGTGTGGCCCTTGCAGTCAGGGAATTGTGTCACTTGGGTACTGTGTCCTTGAAGTTTGCTTGACTCAAGGTGGGGGACAGCATCTGTTCCCCTAACTGTGGTGGGCATCATGGGTGGGTCCATTGCTTACACAATGCCTGTGTTCTGACATGTAATCTGCGTGTTACTTTGATCTGTGGTCCAATTGCTGAGCTGATCCACCACATGTGCCTGGGGTAACTGGCACACACCCAAGCTGCGGGTGGGAACAATGTTTGGGCCCCAGGAGTGTGTATATTACGTGCGTCACACATACTTAGCCAGCTGCCTACTGTCCAGGGTTCATCCCTCATTCATGTGGGGCAGGACAGTCATGCCTACTCCAGGCCATGCAATGCACTCTGTACTCCCACTCCCATGTATCAGCTGACACGTTGTGCTCAGTGATATGTCCCCTCAGGTGTCAGCCTCTGTGTCAGTGTGCTGTGGCTTCGATGTCAGGACTGCTGGGGTGTTTATCGGTTGGGGCTCAGCATGCCACCGGAGATGTGACCATAGGAGACGATACTTGTGTGACACATAGGTGTTTGAACACCTGACCGTGCAGACTGGGGTATGCGAATGTGAGGTCCATGCAGCTGTTTCCCATTCACAGCAGATTGTGAGGTGCTCAGGTTCAGAGGCTTGTGTTACAGGTCACCCATATGTCCAATCAGTATGACCTGGACAGATAAGGGTTCAGATGATGTGGTGTGTGGGGGATGTACATGTGCACTTGTTCAGCTCCAGGACTTGCGTTCCCCATGACCTACTATTGTGACACAGTGCAGACTGTTGTTGTGTGGCTGCCCTGCCCATGTGACTGGAGACAGTGATGTATGACTTAGCAGGCATGCCTGTGCCATGGCATGTGACTTCCTATGAGTGATCCTGCAGGGGAGTGACATGTGCTACATGCACACCATAGTGACAATGGCTATCAGCACATGGGTGCATCGTGGTGTCTGTCGCTGGTATGCATCACATGCATTTCATATATCTGACTCTGGGCATCACTTTCATCCGGGCACCTGTACTGACTCAGTGGCAAGAGTTGTGATGTGTGCATGTTCACATGCTTCACCGTGTTCTCTGCACCGTCCAACTACTGTGTAGGTGGTGCATGTATCCACACTGGGGTATTGCCAGCCAACGGACGCCAGACAGATGGGTGCAAGGCGAGGTGTGATGTGAGTGCCATGGTTGACGATCAGACTGACAATTGGCTTCTCCTATTCTGTTTCGGCAATTTTAGCAATGTTCAACTAAGGATGCCAGGCCTTGCTCTGTATTGTGCTGTACTTACTGTGGTGTGTGCGTTCGGTGCAGGTGACTGATGTCTGTCTGTCTCCCTATTGTTTGCAGATACATCCACGGCCACAGGAGGGGACAGCTCCACGGACCAGGAGGAGCCGCAGAGCCAGACTGGGTCAACAGCCGAGGAGTGGTCGGAGGGACCCAGTGGCACGGAGGGCGAGGGGAGCCACACCGAGGAGTCCTCAGCACCATCCACCTCAGCTGAGGACCACAGCAGCTCGGAGGATGACTCCCTTATGGAGGCGGGTGTCAGCAGCCACCACACCCCAGCTAGTGTTGCTGTCCCCGCCACCACCACCACCACCGCCCTCCCATCGGCTCCCATTCCCGAGGTCCGTGGAGGCTCCCATGTTCGGGAGCGTGTCTCCTTCGGGCCAGGCACCGCACCCCCTGCCCCTGTGTCCCCTGCTGCCCTGAGTGAGGAGTCTGTGTACCTCCTTCGCCAGCTCCATGTAGGGCAGACAGCGATGCCGAGTGTCCTCCATGCACACACCACTCTGTTGACTCAGCTGGTGTCGTTCATGGAGGGCATCTCATTGGGCATGTCTGCCCTACAGAGGGGCAATAGGTCCATGGACTCCTCCCTGACGGCAGCAGTGTCCTTCCTCCAACAGTCCCTTACCCCTCCTGACTCTGCCCCATCCACACTCCCCAGCACCTTACCTGTCCCAAGCACACACACACCGGCACAGGCACACACCAGCACAGACACGAGCAGCGCACACACACACACGCCACAGACAAGACGCATACGCACGCACAGTCAGGGGACTGAAACCACACTCACAGGGGATGGGGCCCAGTCACACACACACGCATCCACGAGCACTGCGCAGTCCACAGTTGCCTCTCCCTCCAAAGCCCCCTCCGTTGCCTCACCTGCAACCCCAAAGACCCAGCGGCTCTTCCTCAGTGACCTCGGCCTCTTCCCCTCCGATCCAGCTGATACAGCATTCAGGGGGAAGAGGAAGCCCACCCACACGGAGCGGAGTGCCCCTCACCACCGGACACCCTCCCCCAGGCGCAGACCGACTGACGCCCCCATCCGCAAGTCCCCCCGGACCCGGAAGAGCAAGACCCCGCCGCCGCCCTGCAGCTCAGGCACCAAGTCTCCTTCCTCCATCCCTCAGGCCCCCACTCCACAGGTGCCCCCACCACACCCTGCCCCAGGTTCCCCCACCCACAGATACACCATCCCCAAAAGGATCAGGCCTTCTCCCCCTGCCACTTGCTCTTCCGGCCCCACACCCCCGCTGCGCTTGTCTGTGCCACTGGTGTGGAGACGGTGTCCTCCCCCTCTGTCCTGCCCACCTTACCTGATCCCCATTCTCCTCCCCTGGAGGTAGGCACTGCAGTGGAGTCCACTACCACCCTGTCTGACTTGGGCACTGCAGTGGGGAACCTGTCCACTCCATCTGCACGGTCCCCTGCAGTCTTGCCGGCACCCACACCATCAGAGTCATGCCCCCAGTTGTGCCGGCACACACCATGTCAGACACCTCCACTGCAGTTGTCAGTGGCTCTCCAGCACCCACCACCCCTTCCCTGCCTCCTTCTGGTGAGCCATGATCCTGTCCCTGCGGTGCCTGGCCTGCCCCCCGTATGCCCCTCCGAGGGGATTGTCCCTGGCTTTCATCAGTGCAGGCATGCGTAGGGTGACATCTGCCACTGTCACCCTGTTTTGACTTTCAAGTTGGACTGGCCATTGGCCTTTGTTAATTTTTTGCTGGACATCAACTGTTAGACCCACATATGCTGAATAAAGCACCTTTCTGTTCTCTAGTGCTTTTGCTTCTGATGTACATGTTGTTGATGATGCTAACCATGCCCTTGCTGCAGTGATGGTGATATTTGGTCTCATGATAATGAAGTGTTACTGTGCAGGAACACATGTGGTCCAGGGGGAATGTGTCCTATCCTGTGGTGTATCCATGTCATCCTTAGCAGCATCTGAGGGTGTCATGTGTTTAATATTTGGCAATGGGATTTCCTACTTACATTAGCAATTTCACATCTGTGGCTTCCACCCCTGCACATCTGTTGTGCCTGCCATTGTTCAATTCGTCTACTTCCCTGACCTTGTGGCCATCTCCACTGGACATGCAGGTTTGGGCATCAATGGGGAAGGACTCATCTGTGTTGTAAGTGCAACATTGCTATACAAGTGTGTTGGATCTGTGCTGATGATTTCGTTGGCACTCCCATGACCAGGCTGATGTGACGGGAGCATTCATTTGGTGCTAATTGTTGACTGTGTGACCAAGTGCTCAGCTGACATGATGGAGCCCTACTGAGGCAACATATGGCACAGCTTTCCTCACACAGGAGTGGAGTCCCCTCATGGCAGTGTGTACTCCTGTGACATTGCCTGCGCCCAAGGTGTGTGTTATATGAGCATGTCTGTGTGTTCACTTCCGTTTTGCGGTGCATGCTGGGATCCCTAGTGTTGTACCTGTTTGTGATGCTTGCTGAGTTGACCTATGTTCCCCCCAAGTCTTCTCCCTGGATTCTCTGTGATGTGGGTGCATGGCACATTACTGGTCATCAGGGTGTCACCCATAGGTGTGTTTGCTGTCAGGGCTGAGTTTGTGTGCAGATGGGTCACAGTCAGGATTCCCCTTGGCACTTGTTGTTTACACCTGTCATGTGATTTCCAGTTTGTGTTATCTTTCAGTGATTGTGACACGTTGTGTGTGTGACTGCTGGCACTCCTCAGGGTCCGGGCTGCAATGTTGGTAGTTGTCTATGTGTGTTCTTTGTGGGTGTCCTTGGCTTCTTCATTGGTGTGTGACTGTGGCTGGGATCCCATTGGTTGGTGTGGTATTGCCGTCATGTCCATGTACATCGTAGTGTGCAGTGTGTCAGACATTCAGGAGTCTTGTTGAGTGGCCATGTGTGATGTGTTTCTGCACCTTGGTTCCCACCCACCAGCCTGGGATTGTCATGGGTGCATGTGCAATGTCACCAGTGCATGTGTGCTTCACTGCTGCACATTGTTGGAGGTCGAGGTGTGTGGTGTTGAGTGTGTGCAGATGAGAGTTGTTGCCCGGCTAGACCCCTGCCTCCATGTTGGCCTTGGCTTACTGGCCGTGCTGATTGATTTGTGCTTGTGTAGGTGTGATGGTAGTTTGTTGCTCAGGACACATGACTGTGGTTCACAGTGTGAACAACATTTAGCTTCGTCATCACAGTGGGATTGTAATGCAGCCCAGGGTCACCACATTGTGGTGGCCCTGGGGGTAGTGCTGTGGTGTGTCTGTGTCTTGCTGTGTCAGTTGCTGTTCCTACATGCTTGTGTGACATGTGTGATTTGTGCTCCCTCTCATCTGACAATGCCTGATTGCCCACATAGGGGATTTGGATCCATGAGTTACCTTTGTGTGGCACTGTATGCACATCTGTGTAATTGGTATTCAGGCCTCCTCATGTGTTGTGTGGTTGCCTGGGGACACTGGCACCCCCCCTCACCTGTTGTGTTTGATGTGCAGTGTGGGTCTGCCTGTTTGTGTTTGTGCATCTGCACCACTGCATTGGCATATCTTGGGTGTGCCATTGGCTGTATGTAGTTTGGTGGGTTTCCCCTGCTGTCCCTGGGACTCCTAGGTCATCGGTCAGCACAATGATCATGGTTTGTGTGTCCCATTGCTGCCATGGTATGGTATCTGTTCACCTCACATCTACAGTCTCCACAGGGTATCTGCATTTGTGTGCCCATTGGTGCAAATATGTGGGTCTGCATTCTGATGGTCACTTCTGTCATTGTGTCATTGATGAATGTTGACAGTGTCAGCCCCCATGGGTGTTGTTTGTCTGCACATGGCCAAAGGTATGTCTTATTTGCACTGCAGTATTTGCCTCCCCCAATCTATGTTACAATGGGACACATGCACTACTTTGCCACTGATGTGTTTTATGTTCTGTGACCAGGAATCATCCATGCAGTTTGGCAGTTGCAGCTTTTTCTTTGTCAACACTTGCATTTTGGTCACTGTGATGATGGGGGTTTAGGCCCCATTGCCACAATGTTCAAAATGTGCTTCAGCTATGGAACCCACACTTACCTTTTGGTCACTGTGATGATGGGGGTTTAGGCCCCATTGTCACAATGTTCAAAATGTGCTTCAGCTATGGACCCCACACTTACCTTTTGGTCACTGTGACGATGGGGGTTTAGACCCCATTGCCACAATGTTCAAAATGTGCTTCAGCTATGGACCCCACACTTACCTTTTGGTCACTGTGACGATGGGGGTTTAGGCCCCATTGCCACAATGTTCAAAATGTGCTTCAGCTATGGACCCCACACTTACCTTTTGGTCACTGTGACGATGGGGGTTTAGACCCCATTGCCACAATGTTCTGAATGTGCTTCAGCTATGGGCCCCCACACTTACATTTTGCTCACTGTGATGATGGGGGTTTAGACCACATTGCCACAATGTTCTGAATGTGCTTCAGCTATGGACCCCACACTAACATTTTGGTCACTGTGATGATGGGGTTTTGGACCCCATTGCCACAATGGTCATGGCCTGCTTGCATTGTGCGGGCCACACACATAAATGTGTGGCACATGTGATAGGGGGTCACATTGTATGTTCAAAGTCATGTTCAGTGTTGTAGGCATTTGACACAGTCTACACACGCTTGTCATGGTGTTGGGGGATGTCTTTTTCTTGCATTCCCTAGGTTGTGGTGTGCTGGTTGTGTCATGCATTGTCCATCCTATGAGTGGGGGTGGTGTTGGTGGTAGGCATCTGGCACCCCCTGGGTAAGGGTGGTAGTAGTGGTAGGCATCTGGCACCCCTGGGTAAGGGTGGTAGTAGTGACAGGCATCCAGCTCCCCATGGGTAGAGGTGGTAGTAGTGGTAGGCATCTGGCACACCCTGGGTAAGGGTGGTAGTAGTGACAGGCATCCAGCCCCCCATGGGTAGAGGTGGTAGTAGTGGTAGGCATCTGGCACCCCCTGGGTAAGGGTGGTAGTAGTGACAGGCATCCAGCCCCCCATGGGTAGAGGTGGTAGTAGTGGTAGGCATCTGGCACCCTCTGGGTAAGGGTGGTAGTAGTGGTAGGCATCTGGCACCCCCTGGGTAAGGGTGGTAGTAGTGGTAGGCATCTGGCACCCCCTGGGTAAGGGTGGTAGTAGTGACAGGCATCCAGCCCCCCATGGGTAGAGGTGGTAGTAGTGGTTGGCATCTGGCACTCCCTGGGTAAGGGTGGTAGTAGTGACAGGCATCCAGCCCCCATGGGTAGAGGTGGTAGTAGTGGTAGGCATCTGGCACCCCCTGGGTAAGGGTGGTAGTAGTGACCGGCATCCAGCCCCCATGGGTAGAGGTGGTAGTAGTGGTAGGCATCTGGTACCCCCTGGGTAAGGGTGGTAGTAGTGGTAGGCATCTGGCACCCCTGGGTAAGGGTGGTAGTAGTGGTAGGCATCTGGCACCCCCTGGGTAAGGGTGGTAGTAGTGACAGGCATCCAGCCCCCCATGGGTAGAGGTGGTAGTAGTGGTTGGCATCTGGCACCCCCTGGGTAAGGGTGGTAGTAGTGTTAGGCATCTGGCACCCCTGGGTAAGGGTGGTAGTAGTGGTAGGCATCTGGCACCCCCTGGGTAAGGGTGGTAGTAGTGGTAGGCATCTGGCACCCCCTGGGTAAGGGTGGTAGTAGTGACAGGCATCCAGCCCCCCATGGGTAGAGGTGGTAGTAGTGGTAGGCATCTGGCACCCCCTGGGTAAGGGTGTTAGTAGTGGTAGGCATCTGGCACCCCCTGGGTAAGGGTGGTAGTAGTGGTAGGCATCTGGCACCCCCTGGGTAAGGGTGGTAGTAGTGACAGGCATCCAGCCCCCCATGGGTAGAGGTGGTAGTAGTGGCAGGCATCCAGCACCCCATGGGTAGGGAGGCAGTAGTGGTAGGCAAAGAGGCCCCTATGTGTATGTGTGGCATTGGTGAGGGCCATCCCGCCCCTATGGTGCTGCTGTTGCTGGTGTAGGTATGTCGGGTACGTGT
Organism: Calotriton arnoldi; assembly: GCA_963921515.1. Classification (NCBI taxonomy): domain Eukaryota; kingdom Metazoa; phylum Chordata; class Amphibia; order Caudata; family Salamandridae; genus Calotriton; species Calotriton arnoldi. The sequence continues at coordinate 263,376 of CAWUFW010006467.1, forward strand.
AGTTTGTTTTTGTTGTTGGTGTCTGACTTACCTTCTGCGCCGTATGCGTCCGTGCCTGTTCCGGTAATAGAGGTAGAATATTGGTAGGATCGGCACGAAGGGATTCATGGTTGGTTCGTCTCGTTCGTCTTTCTCTTTGCTTCGCCTCGTCCTCGTCGCTGGCGTGTTCGTCTCGTAGCCGTGGATCGTGTTGTGGCGCGAATCGGAGCTTATGTGCGCCTCGACCGGATGCTTTGACGTGCCGTGCGTAGCAACGGGTTCAGCGCGTACGGGAAGCGCATCGTACTTGTCCGGCTGGACGGGGCTGCATTTTTGCTTCCGTGCGGCTCGATTCTACGATTCCGGCTCGGTCGGGGAACAGGACCTGGATTGGGTGAGTACGACTGGGTCGGAATCTATGCTGTTGTGCGCATCGTACTTGCTCGTTCGGAATAATGTGCGGATCGGTCGGGAAACAGGCATTCGCATGGCTTTTTTCCCGACCGAATGGTGTTAGGTGCGCCTCCGACCGAGATCGGAATCGGCCCCTTAGTGGGAACAGAAGACCATGATATGGGTAGTTTCTCAACTAGACCTTACCCCAGTTAAGAAATGGTCACAACAGGCGCTTCAACTTAATGCCATCACTATGGAGTATGGTCTGAGGGCAGCCAATGGTAGGTCAGCATCAGACAAACATGGTGCCAATACCTATAACAGAGTTACTTGTCCATCTCGGATTGATTATATTCTCCATGACCTGAAGCTGTGGGGGGAATTGGTCGATATGATCGTGGGTACCAGCATAGAGAGCGACCACAACCCCCTATGTTGAACTCTAAAACCCTTATGGGAGGCACCCGATTACCAGCCGAGCAACTTCCCTCTGATAACCATCAGGGAGGTAGTTCCCTCAAACTGTAAAAAATTCCTGAAGTGGCAGAAGGTAATCCTGCATGACACAAAGATTGCTGGTATCAAATGCGATCTGGCCGTAGGAACACTTAAGCTCCAGGCCGCCATACATAGTGCATCTCAATTGGTGGATGTTCCTAGGGCCCACTCGTATACTGTTAGCCGAATTGGTGCATATTTTCAAATTCCCAACCCGAGTAAAAAATCTAGCAACAACACCAAGGACCCATATTCTTGGTTTACTAAAAACTGTAGGCAATAAAGGTCCATTTTAGTTGCAGCAATCAAAGAGAAGAACCATCCATTTATAAAAGCTGCTAGAAAATCCTATAGGGCAGCCCAGCGTGAGGCAAAGACAGAATGGGACGAATCGCGCTGGCAACAGCTCAAAGATGCATGTTCATCCAAAAATACTAACCTGTTCTGGAAGTTGGTCATCTGGGGAAGCAGATCAGGTGCAAGCCCACCTGCAAATTACATCACCGGCCAGGCATGGCATGACCATTTTAGACAGCTTTACTCAACGCCAGAGGTCACACTTTCTGTGGAACTAGACGGCTTGAACGAGCCCCTTGCAGAAAACAAGTGTTTTAATCTAGCTGAGATAGAAGCCGCAATCAGCAAAATAGTACCCTCCAAAGCATTGGGCCCAGATGGCCTGCCAGGTGATCTCTTTCTGGCTGAACCAGCTAACTGGGCACGTTACATCTTACTTCTAGCGAACGCAATAGCTAATGGTGCTCCGGTTCCAGAGTCGTGGAGGGCTGCTGAGGTGGTCCCAATCTATAAAAAGGGCGATAGGGACGACCCTTCCAATTATAGACCAATCAGCCTGATTGATGCTATGCAGAAGGTCTTTGGTCGAGTCCTTCTGCATAGGATACAGTCATGGACTGAGGACGTAGCCATCCTCTCCCAGTACCAGGCTGGATTTAGATCTAAGACTGGGATGATGGACCAGGTGTTTAGACTCCTCCTTATCTATTGGAAGGTAGTGGTGATAGGCAAGGGCAGTCTTTATCTCGCGTTCATCGACCTGAAGACTGCCTTTGACCTGGTCCCTAGATCTAGGATGTGGACGACACTCAGAGAGATGGGTATTCCCCACCTTGTCCTTAAATTGCTGATCCGACTACATCAGGGCAACTATGCCCAGGTTAGATGGGGGCCGCAAGGACAACTCACAGAACGCATCCCTGTCAATAGAGGAGTCCGACAGGGCTGTGTTCTAGCCCCGACCCTATTTTCCTTATATGTGAATGGGGTGGTTAGCTTTCTCCAGGAGACTCCCTCAGACTCACCTACCCTGGGGGGAATCAAGGTACCAACCTTGCTGTTTGCAGATGATACCCTGCTGATGTCTAAGACACCATCAGGGTTACAACGTCTACTTAACAGATTCCAACTTTTTTGTGCTAATCAGGGGTTGGTAATAAATAGTACGAAAACTAAATTTATGGCCTTTAATTGTCACAAGTCATACAGGGGCAGCCCCCAGCTGGGTGGGGCACCCTTGGAAAAGGTCGACACCTTTGATTACTTAGGTGTCAGATTCTCTGACAAAATGTCCTGGAGGCCTCATCTAGCAAAGATGCTGCTGGGACATAAACGGGCAGTTGGAGTAATTTGAAAAGAACAGCGCCTCTCACACACTAGGCCAGTAGCCTCTGCCCTCCAAGTCTACGATGCTAAGGCAGTTAGCTCTGCTCTTTATGGAGCAGAGGTTTGGGGATTCGATCAGCTCGACGACCTCTGCAGATCCGAGCACAAATTCATTAGAGACTTGGTGATGCTACCCAAAAATGTCCCTCTAACCCCCCTAATGCTGGATATGGGTAGGCGGTCGATTGGAGATATAGCAAGATTACGCCCATTGCTATTCTGGGCCCGCATTAGACAGACCCCAGAGCTCCTCCCTTATGCCGAAGCCCTCACCGAAATCGTCCGTTTGGACGCTGGCGGTAAGATAGGCTGGATTTCAAATGTTAAATAAATGCTAACATCTATCGGCCTCCAAGCTTATTGGGATAGCCAGGAACCCCTAAGGAGAGACGATCTCAAACGGCTTTATTGGGAATGGGTAGATCATCGGGAGAGTAGCAATACTAATGTGGGCAAATTAACGAAAGAGTTTCTCATGCACAATCAAAACAGATACCTCAAGCCTTTTTTTGATATAATCCAGGTCCCGAGGGACAGGAAGTTGTACATACACTTCAGGTATGGAACTCTCCCTGTTCACGAGGTGACTGTTAAGTGGCACTCATGTAACGAGACCCCAAAAGGCTGTCCATGCTGCAACGCCCAGATAGAAAGTGTTGCACACCTAATGTTTGCCTGCCCGGCATATAAAAACTCGTGGGCAAAGTGGATAAGATCGATTTGTCAGCAAATAGGCACACGGGATTATCATGCAGCCCTGCGCATCCTTAGGTCTGATTCCAGACCTCTTTTTGCTTGTTGCATAGCAAAGTTTCTTGGCCAGGCATGGCTCACTAGGTGGAAGGTCCTTTCGAGAGTGGCACAGCCACAACCTGAATGAGGCTGCAACACACATGTGCGATGACCTTAATTCCGCTTGGCCAACTAACTAAATAACCTTCTTCCATGCACAAGCACTTTACTAGCTACTCTTGATGCCATCCCAGGGCAAATTTATAATGTCCCAGCAAAATATTAAACGTCCATAACATTTTGATGGTTTGGTAACAAGATGAAATGCTATCTGTTTTTAACCTGTTGTTACCGTATATTTCTATTTGCTGTACTAATTGCATGTTTTTATCTGATGAATTTATTTTTTAACAATTTGATTACATGTTAGAAATGGGATCTCTAGTTGGCAAGGGCTTGCCCCTTTGTCCAAGTAGGGACCCTTCTTCCTAGTCAGGGTAAGGGTTGTTACACTCGTGAAGTAACCCCTGCTCACCCTCGTGGTAGCTTGGCACGAGCAGTCAGGCTTAATTCAGAGGCAGTGTGTAAAGCATTTGCACATAACCAACAGTAATACAGTGTAAGCACTACAAACGGACACCACACCAGTTTAGAAAAATAACCAATATTTTATATACTCAAGACAAGACCAATTACGACAAAAATCCACAATACTATACTTTACGAATGAATACTTGATACGTTAACTTCTTCTTTGCAGGAATAGCATAAAAGCAAAGTTCGTACGAGTCGGTAGCTCCGTCCGAGCCTACCGTGGTGCTGAAAACCACAGAGTCTAACAGTTCCAGCCGACCGCGTCGATACGGGCCAGCAGAGTCGTGAGCAGACTCGGTCACAGTACCTTTTCTCGTTGTGGCTGGTACGGAGTGTACGAGCCGGTCGGCGTTCGTCTCGGTTGCGGTGCAAGACGGAGCGATGCAAGGTGCGGTGTCCCTTGATGCGGTGCAGGCAGCGGCTCAATGAGCGTCGGGCAGACGGAGTCGGTGAGTCCAAGGCGTGCGATGCAGGGCGAGACGATGCTCGATGCGGTGCTGACAGGTTGCGATGCAGGCGACCAAGCCGGAGTGCGGGAGCTGGCGTCGGACAGCGGTGCGAGTCGGAGCGGTGCGTCGCAGACTTGCGAGCGGTGCCCCAAATGCGGTGCGGTCTCGACTCTTGAGCCAGTTGCAGCGACAGTGTCGGTCTGGTCCGGCTGGCCCAGTGAAGCGATGCGATGCGAACTGCGGTGCCCACAGGTCACGGTGCAAGCAGCGGCTCGATGTTGGCGGCGTCGGACGTCGCCCACGGTGAGACCAGGGTTGCGATGCGAAGCGGGGCGATGCGGTCTGCGGTGCAAACAGGTCACCGGCCAGGGATGGATTCGGTTGACGGAGTCGGTTGCAGTTCCCTTCCTCTGTGGCGACTGAAACAGTGTTCCAGAAGCGGTACCCAGAGGCTTGTGAAGTCTTTGTAGTCCCTGAGACTTCTTAACAGGAGGCCAGCTCGGTTCCTGGCCCTTGGAGATACTCAGCACAAGTTTGTAGAAAGTTCAGTCCAGTCCTTTCACTGCCCAAGACAGAAGCAGCAACTGCAGGCCAACCCAACAAAGCAACAACACAGCAACGGGGCAGTACTCCTCCTGGCAGCTCTTCCAGCTCTTCGTCTTGGCAGGTTCCTTGATTCCAGCGAGATCTAAATTCATGGGGTCAGGGCCCCAATATTTATATCCCAAATTCCTTTGTTCTCTGAAGGCAGAGAGGCCTTTGCCTAGTCCAAACCAGTTCTGGAGCACTTTGTTGACAAGTCTCCGTCCCTTCTTTCAGTGAGCAGGCCAGGGATATCAGACGCACCACAGGAGGTGGAGCCAGCATTGTGGAGGGAAGGCACTGTCCTATTCAGGGCCCAGGTGCGACCCCTCCCACCCATCTACAGGTCGATCTGGCTATTCAGCCCTGCGCTGACTCACCCTGTCTCCTGGCATTCCCCAGCCCCTGTCACTCACATTCCAGACACGGAATACACAACCTCGCAGAGGCAGGCTTGGATGGTTAGACAAGAAAATACCCACTTTCTAAAAGTGGTATTTTCAAACACAGAATGTTAAAACCAACTTCACTAAAAGCTGCATTTTATCATTCTGAGTCCAGGCATACTAAACTCGAATTTCTACCATGTTCCCGGGGTCAGTTAGGATTATATACTGTAATAATCAAAACCGCCCGTTCTAGCCTAGGGGAACAGGTAGCCTTGCAATAGTGAAAAACGAACTAGGCTGTAATTCACTATCAGGACATGCCGCACACACCCGGGCATGTCCTACCTTTCGCATACAACGCACCCTGCCCACAGGGGTACCTTGGGCCTACCTTAGGGGTGACTAACATGCAGCAAAGGGAAGGTTTAGGGACTTGCAAGTGTGTGCACTTGCCAAGTCGACATGGCAGCCCCAGGCTGCGCACAGGTTCTGCGAAGGCAGGCCCGAGTTACACTTTACGGGCTGTTTGCGCGGGTGGCACAATCCAGTGCTGCAGCCCACCAACAGCTTTTGGTCTATAGGCCCTGGCACTCGCAGTGCACTTTACAAGGGACTGACAGATAAACCAAATAGGCCAATCATGGAAACACCAATCCATAACACATTTTATACAGGAGCACTTGCACTTTCCCACTGGACCGCAGTGAGGAAAGTGCGCAGAATCATCACACCAGCAAAAACAGGGTCAAAACCGGGAGGTCAGAAAGCAAAAAGTCAGGGGAAACACGCCAGGACCAAATAGACCACCATGTTGTATTGTCCGCCCATACGATGTCCATGGCATTGTGCGATTGCACTTTTATTCTTTTTAAAAAAAATGTATTTCGATAGCTTTTATGAAATTACTTGTCGAATAAAGCTTTTACAACAACAACCATCACCTCTTGAGCCGCCCACCTGCTGTTTGTTGAAGCACTGTCGGGCCGCGAGTGCAGTCAACTCCAGCGGCCTTCTCCCAGCCTGCTGAGCAGAGTGCGCGTCTGCCATGCTGCATTGAGCCTTCCCAGCCTACACAGCATGCGATGGACTGGATTCACCTGAGGTTGGTGCTCTCTATCTTCCCTCTGCGCCAGCTCTCACCTCTATGGCTGCTTGGTGCCCAGCCGCGAGCGCTGCTGTGTTGTTTATGCCTGCACCACTCCCAATCGACTGCGAGGGAACATGCCCCACACACCAGCGCTTTACCGACGCTGTGCAGGGAGGCCCAGATCCAGGCCAGCAGCAGCAAGAGCACAGAAAAGGGAGCCCGCCCTGCTTCCAGTACTATTGTGCTTACTGGGAGGATAACCCCAGACATAGTGTACTTCCAGCAGCAGGTGCAGGCAAAAAGGATAGCAAAAAAAAAATGGCAAGAGAAGGTACAGAGACCATATGAGGACAAAGTAGACCAGGACTGCACTCAACATTGTCAAGGGGTCAATGGCACTCTGCTGCAAGCCACTCTGAGTGACAGCAACCCTCGGACAGGTGGCTGTACCACCAAACATCATGTGGTGTCAGTGCTTCTGCTACGAGGAACACCAGCATACAATCAAAGCATCCGTCAGTTGACCACACCACACAATTACCTCAATTACGGCAATAGAACCATTTATTGTTGACGGCGCGCTGTCCACTCTGGCACCCAAATAGAAAGACTGGGTGGAATGCCTCCAATTTTATTAATATTGCGGTGGAAAGGCGCAGAGACCTCCTATTGCACCTGGGGGGTAAAGACATTCACAAAATATACAAGCCTCTGGTCAAAGAGACATCCATACAAGTACTCACACATACTCACCCATACAGCCATTCACATACACTCTCTCTTCAATACAGCCACTAACACACCAACTCACTTAAACAAACACCCACTCAAACAGCAACTCACTCAATACATACAGCCACTTACACACCCAGTCACTCACTCATACACCCATTCAGATACCCACTCACTCACTCATAGTCACTGCACTCCCACTTACCCACCCATAGAGCCACTCAAATCACCACTCACTCACCCATACAGCCCCTGACATACCCACTCACTCACAAATACAGCCACTCACACAGCAACTCACTCACCCACACAGCTACTCACACATCCACTTATACACCCATACAGCCACTCACACACCCATGCACAAAAGGATACATACAATCACACAGCCACTCACATAATATATGTTAGAAGCAGTATCACTCAGTTGTAGTGCACCTAGTATACTAATTTAACTTTAGTAGTAGGTTAGTATATATGTTTAACAATCATAAAGTCTTAGAAAATACACTCACTTGATGATATCATCAGTGATGTCACTGACCATGTCACGAGTGATGTATTATTTGAGGTCATAAGCAGTGCATTGCCGGGGCGTACGTTATAGTTGGTTCAGGTAACTATAACTGCTGAATTTCTATGGTTTTGTGTGAGTGAAATCTGAGGTTAACTATAACATCCCTTTAACCTTTATGAACACACACTTACCTGATACATACTTACCATTTTGTTATAAAGGCATGGGCGTGGTAAAGACCTGCGTGGTAAAGGCATTGAATGGTAAAGGATGCATGGTAAAGGCATTGGGTGGTAAATGCGGCATTGTAAATGCTGTTTCCCTTTTTGAGCACTTCAGAGCACTGCATGTGTTGTGTTGACAGTCTGGCAGAGGAGAGGAGGTGGCAGTCTGAGGGAAATTGGCTGCAGGTGATATTCCTGTCGGGTTTTTACAAGCTTCTTGCATAATTTGTTCAACTGTTGAGTTGGTGTTGCAAAACTTGATAGATTGGAATCAACAATAGTCACTAAGGAACACACTACACAAAAGCTGACAAGGACACAACATGTTCAGAAAAAGGAAGAAGACAGTTATCATGCAGGTTATATAAGCAGCTTCTCTGAGTCAGGGCAGTGACAATGCACCTTTCCAGAAACAAAATACACTGCATTGCTCTAAAATGCTAAAAATGAAAGGACTGACTTTTTGGGTCATGTAGGAAAGCAACCTCAGACACCCTCAAACGCTCCTACATCCTCCAGTTGAACCAAATGATTAGAAAGGGTTTCTAGGAGGACAATGTAAAGCACATACACAATGCACAAGTCATAATCTTTCTAGGAGTTGATGACTGTGCTAGTTGCTTATAAAGAACATGAAAAATATCCCATTCCATGATGGAGATCCCAAAGCAATGCTGTTGTGATACTCTGTCTATGCTCATTGATACTCGCCTGTGGGTAAATGGTGGCTGCAGGCTAGAAGGACATATTTTCTAGCTAAGGAAAACCAGGAAGCGACTACTCAGAACTTGGGACTAAACCCATGGAACCATTTACAGGCCTAAACCAGGGCCTCAACAGTGTAGAGTCCTACCAGCCCCGGTATTCGCCAGTAACCAAGCCACACATGAAGAGTAGTTGTACATGTCTTTGTTCTGTTGCGTGTAAGTCAGAACTCAACATTCTAAGCCTGTCATCAACTCATGCCTCTAACGCTTATGTCATAGGCCTACGATGTATAGTGAGTTCCAAAAGGGTTCCAGCGTTTCTTTATCTACAAGACACTACATCTCCTGCTTTGTTAAACAAAAAGTTATAACTTTTCAAAATAAATAACTAAATAGATTAATAAATACATGAATAAATACACAGATAATTATAGATATACAGGCAATTATAATTCTTCAATCAGTAGTCATGGAGCCTGAATCACATGCCCTGATCAGTAACAAGGGAACTGGCAGTTGAAGTGTCGGTGATCTGCACAGGTGAGGTGGAATCATCATCAGAACCAGAGTCATCAACAGTCTGTCTGGACCCAGTTTCTAAATTGACATTGATGTTTGGGGAGTGATAGGCCACATGTCGAAAGTGAGAGGAGTCTCTCGCAAGGGACTTCCCAGGATGCTGGGCAGTCAATCAATCAATCAGGATTTTTAAAGCTCAGCAAATCACACATGAGGGTCGCAAGGTGCTGGAGTTGCTAGCTGCTTTGCGGTGCTCTGTTCATTCCAACAGAGAATTAAGCAGTAAAAGACGAGTAAAAAGCAGGAGAAAGCACTCAGACAAATGAGGGGAGAGGAAGGAAAAAGCAGTAAAAACAAGACAAAAGCAGGAGAAAGCTCTCGGAAAGATGGGGGAAAGGGAAGAGAAAGCTGTAAAAAACAAGGCGCAAGCAGGAGAAAACACTCAGAAAAATGGGGGAAAGGAAGGAGACAGCAGTAAAAACGAGGCAGAAACAGGAGAAAGCACTCAGTGAAACAGGGAGGAAGCAGAGCGGTGCAGCAATACAGGGAGAGCTGGGCCTGCTCAATGGGGTCGATCTGCGGATCCATTAAGTAAGTCCTGGTATGAGGGAGGGGTCCTGGGAGGCAGTGGGTGGGGCTAGGCGAGAGACGGGAAACCCGGCGGCAGGCAGGAGCGGCAAATGAGAAAAACAAGGAGAAGCAGAAAAAAATGAGGGAAAAGCCAGAGAAAGTACTCAGAAAAATGGGGGTGAGGAAGGAGAAAGCAGTAAAAATGAGCCACAACCAGGTCAAAGCACTCAGAAAAATGGAGGAAAGGAAAGAGAAAGCAGTGAAAAAAGAGGCAAAAGCAGGAGAGAGTACTGAGAGAAACATGGAGGAAGCAGAGCGGTGCAGCAGTACGGGGAGAGCTGGGCCTGGGGCCCACCATGTGTCCTTTGGAATTAGTGATGCTAAATGGTCCAGCCTCAAAAAGAGCATTAGACTTTCTTTTTCTGTATTATCTGACAAGCAATCAATATCCTTTTCTAAAGAAGACGTATCTTATATGACGCAGTCTATCAGCACATATTTTCATTTTCTGTTTGTGACCAAAGTCCATAGTATGAATGTCTCCTTCATTCTTTGTTCCGAGGTTGGCCCTTTGGGGCAGCTTGGTCGTCATGGTTCTTCCAAACATGAGAGTTGCAGGGCTTGCCCCTGTCGTTGAGTAAGGTGTCGAACAATAAGCTCGAAGAGTTGTGTTCAAAACACCTTTGAGGTCGAGCTTCTCCAATGAAGTATGCTGAACACCTTTCTTTAGAGTACTTATGAACAGTTCTACCAGACCATCGGCCAGGGGCCAAAGAGGAGTGCTTTTTGATGTTTTTACATTCAGGTGATTCAGTAAGTCTTTGAATTCTTGACTATTAAAATGTGAGCCGTTGTCAGACTTCATGACTGCAGGTGCACCCCATGTTGCAAAGATGCCATCTAATTTTTGAATACCCTTTTCATGTGTAGTGGAGGAAAGGTCTTCTACCAATGGAAAATGGGAGTATTCATTAACAATGACTAAAAGATGATGTCTATTCTAAAGAGGACCAAAGAAATCGCTAGCAAAACTCTCCCACGCATGATCTGGCAATTCTGACATATTCAAAGAGTGCTGAATGACTTAAGGCAAAAGACAGTTGCATATATGACAAGTCTTTAGTTCTTTTTTGCCCCTTTAGTCGAGATATGGAAACCAAACTCGATCAAGGAGAGCTCTCTTGGTGGCAACTATTCCTCGCTCTCCCTCATGGGCGACATCGATTACTTTGTCACGTGGTCAGGATAGGCCTGGAAAGGAACACCACCATTTACATGCTCATGTTTCTTAAGTTTCATTCTCTTTTACACATGATAACTTTTGACATTCATTTGGTTGTGTGACAATCCAGGAGACCGTTCTCTGAATCAGCATTGCTTACATTTCTACTTTGTAGGCACACTATCATGAAACCTTGAACATTTAGAACAAGGGATAAAGTTCACTGCACAAATGTCATTATTGTTATTGTCCGGTAGGAAATTATGCTATCCAACTAGATAAAAGAAATTGAAGCCTGACAGGGGTTGTGACATGGCCACATGGGTGCTGTTTATTATATATACAGACCCACGTCCTTGTTTAAGGGAGAGGAGCACTCAGCTGACAATGCGTGGTCACTGCATGCCGGAATTCCAGCACAGCTGATTCCTGTTTGCCAACAACAGGGATGTCAAGCTCTACACCAAGACGAACAGCCTGATGACACTTACACACAGGTAATGGGGAGTTAGTCCTCCGGCATAGATTTGGCAGATCTCCCACCCTAGGCAAGACTAGGTTAGGGAGCGCTAGGTAGGAGTACACTATACACAGTACTTAAATACCAGCATATATTCAATGTTTTAGCACAATGGTGGAATTGTTCATCCTTTTCACTGCTCGGATAATGATAATCACGCTAATCTGTTTTATTCTACTAACTATCGCAGCACACGTATGTTAAACAAGAAACACAAAGCTTCAATACAAAGCTTCAATACAAAGCTTCAATACATATTAAAACACCTTGCTGAGTTTTTCTTGTGTACTTCTTTGAGTATGCATGAGAATACAAATGAAAGGGTTCTGAATACGCTACCACGATTTTCTAGGGGGATCAGTGTTGTCATATGCTGAGGTTGTACATACATTTGTTACCCTGTAAGGTTAAGGATGGGGATGGTGCACTGTGGAGTAGGAGGGACATAGGCCAATATAGCCTGAGGGTGTGCATGGAATCAGTCTGGCACAAATCTGACGTTTATGTTGACCAACAAATGTACAGGTTTACCAGAGTCGTACAAGCTGTTCAAAATAACACCACCAATGTTTTAGCTTGGGCTTTTATTTAATGGATCACCTCGCACCATAGTGATACCCTCTCTAATTTCCATATATTCTTATGGCACATGACATACCTGAGAACTGCAGACATGCAGTTACTCAGAAGATGCTGCAACATGATCTCACACTTATGGGTGGGGATGTTACCTTCGTGGTTGAGGCTCACGAAGCATTTAGGACAGAGGTATTCTATTCATGGATTACATTCCAAGAAGCAGATGACCGAACAAAGCTGTTTCACAATTACACTGCAGCTGACGGTATAAATCACTATACAGCTTATGAAGCACTAGAGATACCATTAACGTACCAAGAACACTGACATTGGTTTGAAGGCGCCCTACCACACACTACAGAAGAAGTCAGACTAAGTCCCCTTAGCAATGAGAGTGCAACATGGCCAGTCTTAGCCAGTTACTCACCACACCCAAACATAGCTAATATGACAGCAGCACAAATACGAAGACTGAATGCGGATCTAGTTGGCATATATAGATGCCTGACCCAGTTCGTCATGCAATCAATGACAGTAAATCCTGTGGGGACTGCTCAAGCTGCACCACCACAATTGGCTACAACAGGCATTAGTCCACAGACTATCAATGCTGTTATAGGTAAAATTCTCACCAGATGGGAGGAGATTCCGTTCTGGATTGCACAAAAAACAAGTCAGCTTGAAGCAGTGTTTCCCCAAACGGGACCCTTGGAAAAACAGAATTCTTACAATATGCTTGCCAATAGGGATGGCTCCCCATGTGGAATACTGTGCCACTTGGGGTACAGTCTTGCTGCAGTTTATACAAGAACTCATGGTACCACCTCATTAGCTGTTTTACCAGAGGTGCTTAAACAGATGCAAAATGAGTACAGGGCAGCTCCTGCCCTGGATTTGGGGATGAAACTGATGGGCAATTTTGCTGCAGTGTCCGCCATTATGTTAAGTAACATTTAAGGAGATGCAGCAGCGTTGGCTATACACCAACAAATCACTAATTTGACTCCAGGACAACAGGAGTGCGAATTACCAAAAGTTATTGAAGAAACTTACGCAACAGTGGGTAGAGATAATGTGGGAGCCTGACCTAGTAAACCACAAATTAAGAGTAATTCTGAAAAGGATAATGCAAAGCAAGCGCCTGACTCTTCTACTAAACAGAAGTGGGATAATAAGAAAAATAAAGAAAAGACTAAATCGCTGGGTGGGTCTCCTCAACAGGAAACGACGGAGAAGCACTATAATTTACCCAACTGTGAAAATATTAACATGCCTGACAGGTATCAGGATACTGATTCAAGTTCATCTTGTTCCTTACAGGAGTCATACAGAAAATGATCAGATAGAGGTGGACTGTCAGAGCGCAGATCAGTGGAGTACGTGAAACCGAAGAAGGACTTCTTTTGACTACATAAAAAAAGGAAGACAAACAAACAGTCAAAACTTCAATTAAAAAAGAAGAAGTTAGCTGGACTCAAAGTCAAGCATGCCACGAATATTGAGGACACTGCTTCTGAGCAGGGATTGTGATCTGAACATGCTGGACAGCGCGGCCGAAGTCACGATAGTTCAGCGGAACCTAATGGGCTGTCTGGTGGCAGTAGCACTGAGTGACTATATCCAGGTGGAAACACCGGATACGAGGGTGAGCGTCCTGCATCGTTTATACGAGATGCAACTCTAATTGGAGGGGGTCATACCAAGATATATTAATGTTCTCTTTTGGGACACCTTGTCCTTCGGCTACGATATTCTTTTGGCTGAAAAGGAATGGCCACCTCTGTAGGAAAGTAGGATCTGCTTCTTATGGTTACCCCCACTTTTTGCTTGATGTCTCACTGTTTTTGAGTAGTCTGATTGGGATCCTGCTAACCAGGACCCCAATCTATCTGCTTTCTCCCTTAAATGTACATACATGTACTTTGGTACACTCCAGATTGGATTCTGGGGTACCCAGGGCATAGATACCCCAGAGGCCTCCCATGGGCTGAAGCATGTATTATGCCACCCATGAGAGGCCATGCAAAATGGAACTACAGGTCTGCTACTGCAACCTGTATAAGCTGGTGCTTGCACCACTTACCTAGATATAGGTTCACTATATCTATTGGTCACTACACTTAAAACTTATAAGTCACCCCTATAGCAGGCCTTGACAATCCTGACGGCAGGGTGCTGGGTTTTATGTGAGAGGGTGCCCCTGCATGAGCAGAGCCTCTCTGCAGCCTTCGGAGACCATTCTCCAGGGTTGTCTGTGATTCAGCCGGACATATAGGTAGAGGTGCATTATAACCTCACGGTAAATGCTATCTCGAAAATGGCTGCATAGAAACATATTGTGTTTGGTATCAAACACCTTGGAATCATACCTCCACATCAGTAACTGGTGTGGGAGGTATGATTCCACCCTTCAGAAGCGAGCTTCGTGGGGTCACTGTTCTAACCTGTGCCAGACTTCTAGACCCGGACAGCACAAAATGGATGCTGCCGACCAGAGACACATTTCTGCCCTCCTGCTGCTGAGCCAAGCTCGAGCAGAGGAAGGCAGCACAATAGGCATCCTGTCACAGGGAGGTGTGACCACCTCCCAGACAGGATTTAGTGTATTGGGGCTGGGTGGGTGCACTCAGAGTGCCTGAAAGTCTGCACTTGGGCCACATTTGGTGTCCCTGTGCATAGTCCAGCTCAAACCAGTTCTGGGAGCCATTGGCTCCTACTCTGGCATGAAACTGGACAAAGGACATGGGTGTAGCCACCCCTCTGTCCTGCCCCTCCCCTAGGAGGATCCCCTGAATCTGTCCAACCCTCTCCCGTGGGTACAAAAAGGCTTACCTGGCTGTAAGACTTTAGATTTTACGTGGACAAGATTCTACAAGAAGAAACCACTGACCTTCGACCGTCTGGACACTCTGGACTTCGCTGGACCTCGACTGGGCTCGACTTCGTCCCCCTTTCCGTTCGAAGCTTAGTTTGTGCCTTTGCTCCATACAGGCTCTGTGCAGGACCTGTGGTGCACTTAAGACAACTGAAGAATCTCCCTTGGAGTGAAGGAGTCACTCCCCTGCATTCGCAGGCACCTAACCGCAACTGGATTTTTTTACAAACGAAGGTGCACCAGAATGGAAGTCCACAGGAATCCAAATAAGTCCAAAAAATAATCTTCTTTATTGAATATCAAAAGTAATTTTAAAAAGGGCAATCAGCCAACTCGTTTCGTTCCAAGTTGGAACTTCATCAGGGCGTTAAATAACAAAACGTCTCCGTTATTGTATTTGTAAAACCATCATCAGGATTTCACATCGGCTGCCTAATAGAGCATATAGCA
Source organism: Calotriton arnoldi (assembly GCA_963921515.1). Taxonomy (NCBI): domain Eukaryota; kingdom Metazoa; phylum Chordata; class Amphibia; order Caudata; family Salamandridae; genus Calotriton; species Calotriton arnoldi. Next base: position 278,680 of record CAWUFW010006467.1, read on the forward strand.
AACCTGTCTCTCGAGAAATGACCGAAGTATAATCCTTAAAAGTTTTTGAGGCAAGTTTCCGGACCCCACAGTCAGGATGGGTCCCCAAAGAATACAGTGTCCGTGATAAGACGAGCCGTGTGACCGAAAGTAAACAGGATTCAAATTTGTGGGGTCCGGAAACTTGCCTCTAAAACTTTTAAGGATTATACTTTGGTCATTTCTCGAAAGACAGGTTTGATATATGCTCTATTAGGCAGCCGATGTGAAATCCTGATGATGGTTTTACAAATACAATAACGGAGACGTTTTGTTATTTAACGCCCTGATGAAGTTCCAACTTGGAACGAAACGCGCTGGCTGATTGCCCTTTTTAAAATTACTTTTGATATTCAATAAAGAAGATTATTTTTTGGACTTATTTGGATTCCTGTGAACTTCCATTCTGGTGCACCTTCGTTTGTAAAAAAATCTGGTATCTCTGGAACTCACGGGAGCCCAACTGCGGCGGGCCCCAGAAGTGATTGCACAGAACTTTTATTGTTTCTTAAATTGGGTTTGAAGTGCTGCACCTTGGTCAGCCGCTGTTCCATTTTATGCTAACCTAACCGCAACTGACCGGTTTGCTGCTCCTGAGGTCCTGTGGACTCCGAAGATTTCAGCAACACAGAAAGGTAGGTTTCTGATGATCTCTGAGGTCAATCTGCCCTTTCACCAAGTTTGAGGCCAGTATCCTTCGAGGGGACTGCATAACCCGAACCCCTGTGCGCTGCGTCCATTTGCAGTTGCATATGCTTGTTGGCGATTCCTGAGCTTGTGTATTGGACTCCGTGTAGTCCTGACCCAGAGAAGTATTTGCACCAAAGAACTCTGCCCTCCTCGCACTGAGTGCTCCGTGGGCTGGTACTTTGCAATCTTGCTCGAGGTCCCCTCGCGACTCCTGGTCATTCAGCCTGTGGGTCCTCCTGGGGGTCATCTTGATTTCTCATGGGCTTTCCTGTTTGCTACAGATGTGCCCTGACTCCCCATTGCTTGGTGAGTCTCCTGGACCTTGCTGGTCCACACCGTAACCTGCTTGACCTTCCTGCGTGGGTTGTTTTTGCCAAGGCTTGTTGGTGCTCCTGCCGGACACCGACCCCTCAGCTCTCGACATCCTTTGTGGGACAGCTCACCTGTGGCTCCTGGTCATCCTCGACGTCTCCTGGTCCTCGTGGCTGCAGAGTCAAGCAACCCTTCTTCGCACCTGAAGCATCCGAAATCGGTGGGCATTCGTCTCCTGAGCCCCTGGTCACTCTGAAGTGACCCAGACTCTGTCCCCTCTGCTTTCAGGTTCCTTCCTTCCAGAATCCAGGCTTGGATTCCACCGGACCCTTTTCACCTTCACGGCAGCAGTACTTCTTCACAGCCCTCCATTGAGAACGACAGGAGTTTCCGACGCCACTGCAGACCTATCCACCCGGCTCCTCTGGGATAGGTAACTCGGGTACTACGGTATCCACGGGTGGGGTGGCTCTTCAAACTCTTAAGTTCCAAAGGGTTCACTCGAAGTCCTCCTAGAAGGGTCCTTAAACTTTAACTTTCCAACCGCGACTTTCCCATAGATTTGTACGGAGCACGCGGTCGTGTTTCCTCACTGCACCCATCCTCCGTGGGCTCCCTGTGTCATCACCTTAGGTGGTTCCTTGGGGTCCCAGCGATTCTACGTGCACTAGGCACTGTGTCTAGTCAAGTCGTGATTGTTATACCACTATTTTAGTATATGGTTTGGTCTCCCCCTGGAGCCCACTGTGTATTGTGCTACTTACAACTGTTCTATTGATCTCGTATTGTGTGCTTTGTGTTATCCTCGTGTAGAGGATAGTAGAGAGTGTTATATTAATAAATACATATTTTTATATAACTACTGTGTGGTTCTCCTTCATTTAGTCATTCAATAGGTGATATTCTGGTAAAACAAGCTGCTTTACATTCCTTCAAAATTAAGCCTGAAGGCTGCTCTCCACAGCTACCACTAGGATAGCTTTCTAAAGGTTATCTTTGACCTCATACATCATAGGGGTCGTTTGGAGAGGTGCAAGGTGCCCACTTTAATTAGTGGACAGCATATACCAGGCCAACTTCTCACATCCTCAATTTGTGATGGATTGACCAGAAGGAGAAACTGTAATTTTACCGGTCTTCTCCGACCTTGTGCCAGAGACAGTGAAACATTAATATGCCAAGGAGTGGGCTTTAGCGCTCGCTCCTGCGTTATACCCCAATCATGTGGAGAGGGATGACAGTTCCCCTTATCACGTTACACCAGTGAGGTCAACCCCACAACCTCAAAAACAACACTACCCCATTAAAAATTAGGCCAAAAACAAGTTAGAGAGATTCTCACAGAACTTGAATACCAGGTTGTAATAGAAAGTTGCACCTCCCCTATGAATACGCCCTTGTTGTCCAGCTATGAAACCAGACCATTCATATCGTCTAGTATTAGATTACAGACATCTAAACACACCTACATGTACATTCGCAGTACAAAACATGCACAGCACAGCACTAATGAACAATATAGTGAGTAAAAATTACAATACCACATTAGACATCTCAAATGGATTTTTCTGCCAAAATATAGTGCCTGAAAGCAGATACTTGACCGTATTTAGCACGCTTGGTTCTCAAAAAAAGTTCTGTTGTTTGCCCCACGGGTATAAGAACAGCCAGGGGTTGTTTTCAGCCAGGGTCACAGAACTATTACAAAATGTTGACAACCAGGCATTGTCCTATATCAATCACATATATTTGACAGAAAGTGACCTTTCTACGCACATGACAAGGGTAAATCACATAGTCCTGGGATTTGCTCACATGGGCTACAAATATAATTTAAAAAAATCAAAAATAGCCTACCTCAATGTCTTATTCTTTGGATATGAGCTGTCAAGTGAAGGCAAAAGCCTTGCAACATACTCATTAGAGATGAGTGCACTCTTACAACCACCAAACACATTGAAGAAACTTCAATCCATTCCTAAATTGTGGCAGAACTTACATTCCACATTACGCGGAATGTGTTAAACCCTTCTACGACTTGATTCAGCAAGACTTTTCAAGCACAAACTGGACAACTGAACACACACAGATTTTACGTTCAGTATAAGCTGGCATGCTACCTTCAAAACACTTACACACACGTGTAAGCACAACAAACTTGGTGATCCATATAATTGCGCTTGCAACATGATATACCTACACCACATTTAACGAGGGTGACACTGTACCAACTGCATATAAATCGCATTTATATACCAATGCTGAGAAGCGTTTTGCATCAACAGAAAATATCCTGATGGTGGTACAGACTGCTGTGGTGAGAGAGAGCACTGACTCAGGGGGAATTAATAATTGTCGTGACTCCGGTGCCACCCTTAGAGGCTGTCACAAAAGCCAGCATTCCCAACACAAAAGCATTACATCCAAGGTGAATACAGTGGGCGAACACTCTCACTGCAACAGATGTACACTACAGATTTGGCTCCACACTACAATAACAAACATACCTGTAATACGAAAATTAATACCTCTGCCTAATGGAAGTCATGCCTCTTGATCAGTATGATTATATCATCTATACTGACGGTTCTGCACAGCCTGCGGTAGCGACAAATCACCAATCCTTGGCAGCGTGCTCCGCTGTGAAGGGTAGAATGCAGGATGGTGGATTCCACCCTGAAAAGACCTACACACAGTCACTAGGTTATTTCACAGCACAGCTTGCGGAACTCAGAGCTATAATCCTGTCACTTGAAAATATGGATGCAGGATTCCCCACACTCATAGTGTGTGATTCGCAATATTGTGTCCAGTCTTACAATGAGTATCTACACTACTAGAGCCAGAATGGATTCAGAGATTCCAAAGGGAACTACCATAAAGAACAAAGCGCTTTGGAAAAAGGGGGCTAAGCTGAAAGAATGCTTGCCACTGACTCGTGTGATTCACACCTTGAGTCATCCATGTTTAGGAATACATGTTGCAGGGAATTCCATGGCTGACGAAGCTGCAAAAGCAACAGTGCAAACTGCTGCTGTCACTTTGATTACTCGTTCCAGTACGAGGACAGATAGAGACATTATGGTGGCTGTCAACGCTGTGCGTGAAGTACTCCTACCAGTTGAGTGCGCAAAACATAACATTTACTCACTTTCGCGGAGTGGTGAATAGAGTAATACCAAATATAGATTGATGGTTAGGAATAATACTGGTAGCACATGAGGGCCTAGTATTTGCACACTCAGGGGTGGCAGCTACAATTTCACTATTGCAGCAATGCTATTGGTGGCCAAATCTTTACAAACAGATTAGGGACTTTGTCCTTAAATGCCACATCTGCCAGCAGATGAAGGGTTCCACTATAGCACATCCACCACTGACACCTATTGAGCTCGAACAAGCAACTTGCTTGGATTTAATCTGGACCACTGTGACCCATTACAATCGGATGGGGCTTACACATATATCTGGATTGCAGTAGATTCCTGCTCTCAATTCCTATAGATTTGGCCACTTTGATCGGCTGACGCCTGAACTGTTATAAAGGATCTGCAAGTCTTTATCGGGACATGGCCAGTTGGCACATTACATTCGGACCAGGGTCTGGAATTCATCTCTAAGGCATACAAAACCATGGGAAAATTGTGTGTGACCATGCGGTACTCCTCCCCCTTTCATCCTGGGAGAAATACAGTAGTGGAGAGGAAGAACAGGGACTTAAAGCAGTCTTTAACAGCAAGAGTATTAGGCTCAGGTCACAGTTAGGTCCATCACCTATATGGGGTCCAGAGAGCCCTCAACAATATGCCTATAAAATCCCTGGTTGGTCGGACTCCCTATGAGATCCTGTTTGGTGTTAAGATCTGGGTACCTGATAGTGACAGTGCCAGCACAGTGGCAGCAGAAACCCCCTTCAACATCAATGAACGTCTGGCTGTTTTACAGAAACTGAACAGTTTCTGGAAAGCACAGAGAAAGGTCCAAGTAAAACGTACCACCACTAGAGAAGTGAAGGAAGTACCAGCAAGTCCTCCTTGAATCCCCAAGATTGGTGAACTGGTTCGGGAGAAAATAGTGGGCAAGAAAGAATGTGGGCCATCTTACAGAGTGCCTGTCCCTGTCCTGGCTGTTGAAGGTACCAGAACTGTACTTTTACCACCCAATGCTGGTTGCAAAAAGAAGAGATTTGCGTCAATAGAGCTCATTAAACAGCATCATGTGGCCGATTCTACACAGTTGGCCACAGGCACACCTGAGTCGTTACATGTCTCCTCTCACTACTATACAGAAGGTCCCATTGGAAGATTGATCAGTGATGACGCTTCTACTCCCCAGCTGGGGATAGCTGGTAATGAATTATCTCTTCTACCTGCTACATCAACAACTACTATACAAACAACTTGTACAGAAAAACAGATTTCTATTCAGAAACTGGACACAGAAGGTGTCTACGTCAATGTACCACAATTCAAATCAACTCTAAGTTCTACTTAGCCCCCAGAGCTGCCAAAAATAGATAGAACAGCCTCCGGCTACTTTATCAACTTTGATGATTTATCTTCAGATCCATCTGAACCACCTCCACCTCTCTGAGGTAGATTCCGTGCATTTTACTTTTGGCTGAAGAAGACATACTTTGTTCCTCCTTGGTTATACCTTTGACTTACAATTTCATTACTTTTCCTCGTTCTTTGGATTGGTTTTGTGACAGTCTTTTTCCTGCTTCTGAATGGACACTATATCCCAGAAAGCTCTGCTGTACAATTGGTGAACTTGACTTTAACACCCCATTCTTCATCACACAAAGTGCAAAGAGAACTTTCCCTGGTGAACATTTCTGCTGTTCCGGTTCCTGATGGAATTGTTTGAGATAGGGTATTGTATGATATATTTGATCCAACTGAACATTTGCAAATACCATATGTATTCCATATTTCATTGCATGACTTTATCACCCCTAGTACTATCTCGGATGATTGGAACATTGATACAGTGCATGAAATGCTAGAAGATCTAGAGTATTCCAGTTTTTAACTCGGAGGATATGTATGATGGCATGACTAAATATGATGAAATGTTCTGTTTTCAACATTATGGTCACCATTTATTGCATAAAGCAAGTACTCCTCATGCAGTATTTAACTACACACAATGGAAACATTGCCCTACATCACCACATGGTAGCTCACAAACGTTTGCATAGTTCTCTGGTTACAATACAGCTGACCCAGGGTCTTATTAATATAGGCTCACACCAACACTAGCGAACGAAAAATATACTCACTGATACAAAGCTGATATATTGTGAATCTTTTCTTTTCCAGCTGTCCACACAAGGGTTTGACTTTTGGAGGAACACCGTAGATTTAAAATGTATTTGGGGAACTAAAGATTGGCAGGTTCAGGGGAACAACAGAGCATTATACAGCATGCCAGATACCACATCAACGGATTTTTCCTGAACAAAACTGTGCAGCAAACATCATGTCTTGGCCTGGCTAAGATAAAAGATTTAAATATACCAAACATTCCCACATTTGCATGTTTTACAAACCAACAACAATTGACAAGTTATACAAAGAAAATATTAGACACCATGCTTCACAACGGTTCATACAAGTATTGAGGGACCAATCAGAGGGATGGTTAGTGTGGCCATTAAATACAATCAGATGTCATGCACATTTCCTGGGTGACACCAAAGGGTTTAAGATCAACAGGCCCAACCCATGTTACGCGCAGACACAACACTTGGGGTGGTAACAACTTACAGCGTTGGGAATTTATGCCTAGGTTGGCTAAAAACCTCAACATTGTTCCAGGTGAAACAACACATGGCCCTTCTTTCTGATGACATGGGACTACAGGACTTTCTATTAGGTTTTCAAAAACCACATCAAAAGCGCTTCTAATATGCAATATACAATGAAGTGTGGAAAGTTGCCCAGCAGGAGGCTGTTGAGAGACTGCACAAAATTGACAGGGGAAATTTAGAAAGAGGTTTAGCAGTAGTCGATAATGGACTGACTACATGGTCTACTAGGATATACTCTCTGGGCAACATAATGCTGCATGCAATAGACATCATACAGAATGACCTGCCCTCTTTACAACATGGGCAGTCACAGCTTACATCAATTATGTTACTGAGCTGGACTCTTCAGACACTTTGTGCCGGTCGTCTACCATGGTGACACATTAAAGCCCCTAGCTTATTTATGCCTTACCATCTAACAAAACAGCAAACGATGATGGCAAGAAAGGTCACGACGTTCACTATGTTACACATATAGAAGTTGGAGAAATTACCATTCACTGTTGCTATAATACTTTCCGCAGATTGGATAATCCACTGGTTTATTTCTCTGACAATTTTGATATTTCACTTCCAGTACTATTTACAACACCATCAAGTAGGCAGATATGAAGCGCTAGGAGAAGGATATATACATAAGACATGGATCTTACCTTTTAGATATCGCTGTAGGAAAAGCGGTACTGAAGTTTTTCTTAGCGGGACTGACTCAAAGAGCAGGTGTCACGTAGCCAGAATAGGCCTGGTAGGGAACACCACCATTTATTTCTTAAGCTGTCTTCTCTTTTACACATGATGACTTTGGACACACATTTGCATGCGTGACAATGCAGGATAATACTCTGTGAATATGCATTGCTTACATTTCTACTCCGTAGGCACACTATCACAACACCTTGAACTTTCAGTACAAGGAATAAAGTTCACTGTGCAAATGTCATCATTGTTATTGTCCGGTAGGCGACAATGCTATTCAACTAGAATAAACAATTGTGGCATGACAGGGGTTGCAACATGTCCACATTGGTGCTGTTTATTATATATACAGAACCACTTCTTTGTTTAAGGGAGCGGAGCACTAAGCTGACAATGTGAGGTCACTGCATGCCGGAATTCCAGCTCAGCTGATTCCTGTTTACCAACACGGGGTAAGTCCAGCTCTAGACCAAGACGGTCAGCCTGATGACACTTACCCTCAGGCAATGGGGAGTTAGTCCACCCAGCAGGGATTTGACGGATAATCCACTCTAGGCAAGACTAGGTTAGGGAGCGCTAGGTAGGAGTACACTATACGCAGTACTAATTTGCCAGCACATATTCACTGTTTTAGCACAATGGTGAAATTGTACATCCTTTTTACAGTTCCAATAATGCTAATCACGCTAATCCGTTTCATTCTACTAATTATCGCAGAACGCACATTTTATACAAGAATCACAATGCTTCAGAAATATTGAAACGCCTTGTTGAGTTGTTCTTGTGTGCTTCTTTGGGTATGCACGAGAATCCAAATGAAAGGGTTCTAGATCTGATACCACGATTTCCTTGGGGGATCAGGGTTGTCATGTTCTGAGGTTGCACACACATTTGTTAACCTGCAAGGTTAGGGGTGTGGATGGGCTAGCAGAGACATAGGGCAACACATCATGACGGTGTGCATGGAATCAGTCTGGCAAAATCCTGATGTTTATGTTGTCCAACAAACGCAGTTTTACCGGAGAGGTACAGACTGTACAACAACTTGTTGTCGTAAGCTCTCTGTACTCACAATTTGTGTACCTCGCAGAATTAGGCCTTCTTGAGTCACTGAAAGTTAATCTCTTACATTTTTGAACTTCAAGTACTCACTGTCATTGGTGGGAGGTCTAGAGTGCTGCTTTCACGAGTGATGAGAAATAATGTCTTTTAACTTTAACAGGTCACTGTCTTGGCTCATGACAGTGACAATTGGTCCTAAAGACATGTCTTCTAGTGTGCTCGGTTTCACAATAAAATTGATGTAGGCCTCCGTTGTCTTAGATGATGTACCAGGACACTGCAATAACACTCTTGAAAAACAATCAGCAGGATTCAGATCTTTCCCTGGATGATGAAGAATTGAATAGTTGTATTCTTGCAATCTCAAAACCCAATGTTCAAATCGGGGAGGCATTTTGGCTTTGGGATTGCCAAATATCATCAACATTGATTGATGATCAGTCACTACTGTGAAAGGCTTTCTGTACAAGAACACATGGAAATAAAAATTCACAATGGCCGACTACTAGCAAACTTTCTTTCTCAGGTTGCAAGGAAGCACGTTTTGTTAGTGACTGGCTTTTGCTGGCGTATGCAACAATATGTCTCTGGATTGTGTATAAAGACACAAGGGACACCCTACTCACATGGAACCAAGGTACTTACAGTTAAACAAAAAAACAGAGGTTCCTGTGGACACTTAATGATTAATATTAATATATATATATCAGCGGAATCGCAATACAGTGGAGATACATAGATGTCAGAGAGAAAATGACATGTAACAGAGTGTGTAGAGAAACAAGGTATTTTTTATGACAAATTGACTGTGTTTTAGTGGCCTTAGTACCGGTTACAACATACTTTCCCCTGTCCTTAAGCAGCATATGTATGTAACACCCTTTGTTTGACAGAATCCTTCACTTTGTAATTTTAAACATGTATGGTTTTGCTCCAATGCATAATTATCATCTGTTCCTCTTTTTCTGAACTCATATCTCCTTCTATATCTCACTAGGAGTGCTTTCCACTGCCCCATCTAACCATAATTTAACTAAGGGTTAATTCCCTGCAGCTGCTGGCAGGCTTCTCCCATGTCGAATTAGTGACCACGCCCCGCTTCCTTTAGCTGCTGCACATTTTACGCGCTCGCAGCCGCTATTATTAATTGGCTCGAGCAACACACACCTCAGCTGCCTTCACTGATCGCCCACCTTGGAAGCACAGGACTTTGCCCGCTCCTCACTTTGGACTGACTTCAGCGGTTATTAACTAAGTAAGTGGTTAGCTCCCTTGGGTGTTCTGATTTTTGCCTTCGTGATGCCTTCTACTACCCTGATGGCTCCCTCTTTCTTCATTAGGTCAATTTTTACACGGAAGGAATCAAGTAGCAGTTTCCTCCAGGACACAACATGGTTGTGTTGTTCCCCCTTCCTTACGCTTGACATCGTAAGTCTGCCAATTCTTATTCACGCGATTATTACACATGCTGCGTAGATCACACCCCCCCCTCATTACGGTAATTATTTTCCAAATATTCGTTCTAAATAATTCCGGCTCCACAAGCCACACGGAAGGAATCCAGCACTTGTTTTCCTCCGCTGTTCAACACAGCTCTGTTGTTTGTTTTCCTTGCGCCTGACATCGTAAGTTTGCTACCTTCTAACTCACCCGGTTATTGCCACGCTGCGTAGATTTCACCCCTAATTACTGTTATTTTCCAGATACTCGCAATTCGGCGCCACCCCCCAAGAACTGACACTAGGACTATCTTGCCTGACGTTTCACTCTCCGTAAGTGCAGCTCCCCTAATCCTGCAATTAATTGTGCCTTTATTAGACCTTCTTAGTCAACCTTGCTCAATTCCTATTCCTTTAGCGTCCCGGGCCTTGACCTCCTTGTACCTACGCCAGCCCCAACGCTTACGTTCCTGAGCCCTTGTTCCTTTCATCTGGTTCTGAGTAAGTTGTAAATTTGCTTCCACTACTTAGACGCCTCGCTATGTAATTTCCCCTGCTTACTACGCGAGCCATGCCTAATATATCCTTTCTGCTCTATCGACTTTTATTAGTTCATTCCTTTTCTCTACATAGTTTTTATTAATGATAGCCTTCACCGAAGCTTTACATCTAAATCACATAAGTTGAATAGGCTTAATTCTGCAATGTATATACTAGTATGTCATGTCACTAAACTGTGCCTTAAATTTAAGTGACTATATGTGAGCTCTTCACCATTTGTAGTATGAATTAATACTCCATGACCAGGATGTTACCCTAATACCATGTATCTCTTATAGATTCGTATTGCTCACATATACTTTGTCCTGAAGATGATCTCTAACTAATCGAGATTGAAACGCCGTCGACCCTCTACAACCAGAACTCAATATGCATTATTTTATTTCTTAAGGAGTTCTCTGGTGTGTTGTCAATGCGATGTACATATTTTAAAGTCACTTTCACTGAGCACCTAACGCTTGTTGTCACTTTCCTATGTTGTCACCTGCACGAGCATTATTCTCTGTGTACTATTCCAAATAAATAAGTATTGTTATCCTGATCATAACTTGTCCCTGGTCACACTTTTCCTTGCTCTCTCCAACATTGATTGTCTCTGTTTTTATAATTACTGTGTCCTCCATTCGGGCGCATCACACTGCGTCTCCCTTGGACCAATCCTTTGGCCACCTTCTGAACCATTGTTTCTATAAACATTATTCCACCCCAGGTTCGATTATTGGGGTACCCTTGTTTTCCTTTATGGAGGCAAGACAGGGCAAGGCAGAACTTGTGCACTACAAAGACTATCATTAGAAGTATCCCTATTTCAAAGGCCAAAAGGGGTATAAGTATTGGACCTAAAACCTCAGACTTTTTAGAACACTTCTGGATTGAGGACTCTGCCAAGAAGAAGAGCTGAAGAGCTGTCAGGGGGAGTACTGCCCCTTTGTTGTGTATTGCTCTGCTAGTCTGGCCTGCAGTTGCTGATTCTGTCTGTGGGCAGTGAAAGAACTGGACTTTGCTTTTGAATCCTATTTTTCTAAGGTTCTCCAACGGCTTGTGCGTGCTTGCCTCCTGTTGGAAGTCTCCGGGCCATCAAAGACTTCACCTATAGCATCCCTGCTGAGAGTTCTGACCTGCCAATTCAAGTGCTGGGCCCTTGGAGGGGGTTCCTATTGCAAAAGATTGCAAAATCAACAAATCACCCTTCCAGCGCCTGTTTTTCCAATACAGCACGTACGGGAGAGAGAAATTTCCACACACCGCCTCCATGCAACCGAACAAATCGACGCAGCGCCTGTGTGCGGCCTGATGAAACGCTGCAGCTCGAGTCCAGCGCACGGAGAGTCTGAAGTCCAAGACCTCCGCACTGACTCCGACGCAGGCCCTGCTGTGTGGCCGAAAGAATCAACACAGCACCTGTTTGCCTCATCAACCTCCAGCGCATCCACATTTCCATGCATCGAGGTGTGCACCAAGTTTTCTACTGCATCACCCGCAGACCAGAACTGTTTCGGATTTTGATGCATCGCTTCCCCATACAGTCCGGAACCGATGCAACACTTCTCCTGCGTGCAGCAGAACTGACACATCGCTTCCCCAGGGACTCAGGAGCCGACGCATCGCTGTGTTTTCCGACCCCTCCTTCCTCTGCAGATGTTTTTCTTTGTGGATTTTGACACATTGAAGGTACTTTGTGTAAAAACACCGCATCCATAGAGCTGTATGAACAGAATTCCTTAAAAAGTAATATTTTAAGTTCTGTATGTTGGATTTTTGTAATTCTGGTCTTGTTTGGTTTAGATAAAGATTGTTTATTTTTCTAAACTGGTGTGGTGTCCATTTGTAGTGTTTTCATAGTATTACTGTCTGTGTTATGTACAAATACTTTACACATTACCTCTGAGGTAGGCCTGGTACCAAGGGGGTGAGCAGGGGTTATCTTGGGTGTGTAAACCCCTTATCCTGACTAGAGGAAGGGTCCCTACTTGGACAGGGTGCATACCACTGCCAACTACAGACCCCCATTTCTAACAATCAGCAATGTGCGCAGCTGGATGTCTCTCTCGCTCAATCACCTGGTTAGCCTCATGCATGTGAACGCACATATGTCCAGCTCCTTTCACTGTCTCTTTTAGGCACTACTACAATGGGAGAAATCCATGAAAAACCAGTGGAGCGTTCAATGATGTCATGTTTAAGCAATTAATTAGGATCCTTTTCAACAGCTTCTTGCTAGGGAAACTCAATTCGTCTGTGTCCTTGTGCAACAGGACGGACATCCTCATATATATGTAACTTTACTTTCACTGTTTTGAGTTTTCCTAACCCCTGAAATAATGAAGGAAATTGACTTACAATGCATGGTGGCCACTCATATTGTAGTTCACTGATATCAGTCCCATATCAGCAGCAGTGTTAAAACTCAGCAAACAGGCACTTGAGGCTGTTCCTTGAAGTACATGAATAGGTGCTTGTACTACAGTTTCATGCCATTTTATCATAGCTACAAATGAACCTTGACTCCATAGGGCATTGAGGCAGCCCATGTGTATACTTTAGTCTTTGACTTTGTAAGTTGAGGTAATGGAGATAACTCTTGATACTTCTCAACAGGCATGGTATGTATCGACGCACTACTGTCAATTATGAATGGTATCGAACACCCATTTAGCTTTAGAGTGATTTTCGGACACTGTTTGAATGTTTGTGGTGCCTTTTTGTGTCGATTTTTCTTCACTTTGAATTTTTCCTCACGTCCAACTGGTCCCACATGTGCATGCCGTTCTGAAGTAAACATTGACATTGCACAATTGTCATTGTCACTTCCATTAGAAACTGATACTGAGGAACTCTTTGTTGATGATTTAGATGACAATTGAGTTTGTTTGGTGATGATTTGCCTCAACTGGTGTGACAGCAGGTTCTGATTATCAAAGGAGAACACCCACATGGCCTTGTGGGAGCGCTTTGAACATAGCTGAAGTAACGTTCAGCCGGCCATTATGTCTTCAAGCTGTGACACACTTTTCTCTTCGCCTTGCAAGTTGTCACTAAATGGTTTGCTTTACCATAGCCGATGCATATTTGTCCAATTGCAGGACATTTGCCTTTGTGTGGAAATGACAGTCCACATCTGTAACATGTTTTCTTCATCTGTGGTGACATTACCTTGTGTCCTTCAGCCTTATACTTTTGCTTACTCTTCATGTTCATGACTGACGCACTCTAGGTCTCTCCGCCTTCATGTCAGTTGCTTGACGATCAGCACGCTCTTCAGTGTGAGCAGCCTTGAGGACTTGTTCTAAGCTCAGAGTTTCCTTCAGCATTTGTCGTTAAACAGAATCTGCCAGACATCCATCAATTCCTCTGAAAGGGTAGCTTCCTCATCGTTAAACTCACTGAATCTACAGTGCTTCAACAGAAGATCCAGTCTCTCAACAAACTCATGGTTTCACCTGGTCTCAGGCATTCTGGACTGAATATGTATCTTTCATCATTCACATTTGGCACTGGATTAAATTTGACATTCAAGGCTTTTTTAATTTGATCATATGTCGCTTCACCTTCTTGTGGTATCTTTTTCATGGCTTCTTTCACTTTTTCACCAGCGATGTTCTTCAGATACTTTATAATCTTTTTATTATCTTTTTCATCTATTGCTTCTATGAAATCTTCAAAAGTCTCTATTCATGCAGTCCATCTATTACCAATATTGTGTTTCATGGCAGTATCAAATGCAGATGGCGATTTTAAGAATGCAGCAGCCGTATATAGATTGGTGGACAGTAGTAGTCTCTCAGTGCTTCTTGTGTAACTTATCAGGCAGACCTTATCTAGCGCCTTGTGACATGTTAGCTTTGGGGTCATCTTTAATAACTTTTGGAGCTTAACTCTCGCCCTGGCTCTCCATCATAGTTCCATGTTTGAGTGCGGTCTGTGAAGTCGCTCTGGGCCCCTACGGGGCACCTTTGGTGGTGGGTCGCTCAGCTGTCAAACACAACTCCTGTGAGCCCCCTTCTGAGGCCACTCCACAGCACGTCGTGGAACGAGGATTCGTTAATGGTTTCAGTAAGTAGATAAACCTTGTATACCACTAGTCCATGAAAGCAGATAACATTATATTTGGTCGGCTTTGTTCTTAAACACCTGGTTAATGTCTGCTTTGTAGCACATGCATTTCAGTTTAATCGGATCTGAACTATGGTTGTGTACTGCTTTCGTAACCTGGTTGCATCCGCCTTCAGAGTTCTTACTTTGTTTAGCGTATGACATTAATTTGCATAATGACGCAGTACTTATCATTTGCTGCCATTTCAATGAGTTCCTGGCCACCGACAAGTAGACTTTTAATCAAAGACAAAAGCAACAGGCAGTGGACCAAACCTAAATGCCGCACACACAATTGATATCTCCCAACAAGGAACCTGTCAACTCAGGTAATTTCAATATAGCAATGTGTGCACTCACTGTAAGCACCCTCTGCCCTACAAGTGCCAACCTACAATAGGTGAAAACAAATAAACAAAGCAAACAGCAGTGCACCACTTCCACAGTCCCAACAGCTTCAATTATGTCCACAATGTTATGGTTGTTTCTAATCGATGTGTCAAGGAGAGGGGGGAAGGAGACACATCAATTAGAAACAACGAGTCAGTTAGATTATGCTGATCTAATATATATGATAGTCACAAGCTGAAACCAATCAGACAGTGACTTCCTGGACTTTTACGGTTGTTCCGTTAAATCTCAAGATCATTGGACAGATCTTGCCACGGAAAATATTTTATCACCATTTACTGCATAAGGAAGGAATTGCAATATCCTCATGATCAAACCAGGACGGATATCTCTCTATTCTTGGTGCCCTGAAGAAGTCCACATGTAAGTGGATGAAAGAGTTGGCTGACCTTTTTGATATACAGTGATAACACAACAATAAAAAGAAGAGTTTCTACTATCTCCAGAACATTGTGAACATACTTGAAGCTATTGGGACTGTGGAAGTGGGGCACCGCTGTTTGCTTGGTTTATAAGTAGACTTTTAATGTTTTCTTTATCTTCAAGCGTTTACACAGGCTGATGTTGCGCTGAGACTTGACCAGTGTTAGCTCAGCTACTTCACTTCGACTGCAGCACACGTGCAAGACACTAGCAGTTTGCTTGACCATGGCAAATTCTCTGTAAGAGTGCTTTCAGTCTACGGGCTTCGTATCCCCTATTTCATCACTATTTGTAGCCTCCTACCAGCCCGAGTACTAGCCAGTAACCAAGCCATACACGGAGAGTAGTTGTACACGTCTTTATTCTGCTGCATATAAGTCAGAACTCAACAGTTGAAGCCTGTCTTCAACTCATCCCTCCACTGCTTACGTCACAGGCCTACGGTGTACAGTGGGAACCAAAAGAGTTCCAGTGTTTCTTTATTTGCAAGACACTATGAACAGGATCTGCATAGTGATTTTATTTGACCCTATTACATGCTTGTAAGGCAGCTAGAACTGCAGCATCCTCTATGAATCAACAGGTGGCTGCATCTTTCTATTTCTAGAGTATTGTGTTCTCATGATAGCTCTTAAAAAGAAATATTTCTGAAGAATGCAATAAAAATCAATGCTCGACATTGACTACCCAGTGAAGCTTTTTTTTTAAACTATAACATATGTTGTCATGAAACTATGTAATCGCTTAAGCCCCATTAGTGAATATTTCAGGAAGAAAGAACTCTAAAAACATGGTAGAAGTAAATCTTTCGCATCATAATAGCCTAACCCCAAGATGGCTGAAATGTCACAAAATCACTGCTCAGGGTGAGCCTGTATCGATGTTTAAGAAAAGCCAATATGCTGTCAATGACAGGATCAGGCTCAGACTTGAGCGCTGACAAAAATAAAAAAATATCCACTGCAGTGCAGAAACTAAACAAAAATGGATTGCTTTTGTATAGAATGCATATATAACATAAAAAAATTCCATGTGGTAAAAGGGTGATGATTGAGAGTACTTTTCAGTTATAAAATAGTCCCCGATTGCATTGCAATGCAAGCAGGAGGTGGTATACTAGACCCAACAGCCAATATCATGAGGTATGAAAAAAATACTTTTCTGGGTGGTGCCACAGCCCAATTTTTGTATATTATATAGAAGTGGTCTTGCAGACATCTGTGCTAGCAAACCAGACCCAAAACAGAAGACAGGCCTATATTAAATGTTAAATTGCTTCAGTCATGGGAGATCATCGTAAAATTCATTTGACACACAAGGCAGTCCTTATATCAGGATTGGCAACCATACAGTAGAGCCTTCAGGGTTGCCTCTCTTTTATGAAAAATGTTGCATTGAGAATAGAGCAAATTTTTTGCACTTAAGGATCTTCAGTCTGTGTTCGACTTGGTCGCAGAATTTTTCTGTGATACAGTTGCTACCTTATTGAACCTTATTAACAATCTTCGCCATAGAAACTTTGAGACAGCACATCCCGTCCCAGGTCCAGATTGACTAAAAAGTCATGCCAGGCAACAGAGCAGAACAACTTGCTGCACTGCATGACAAGGAGAGAGCACGAATGTGCCACATCTACATCTATGATGCATTTCTGATCTCTAACCTGTACTGGTGCACTGAGGGGCATATTCACCAATATGTCGCGCAGCACAGCAAGTCAACTTGCTGCACTGCGCTGCATGACAGGGAAAGGGCAGGAATGCACCATATTTAACAGAATACGGCACATTCCTGCCTTTTTGCAGTGCTGGTGCAAAATGTGCTGGCTAGCGCTAACGCAGGCACTCTTGCACCATGGTGCACAGGAGCCTACATTTTAAGCAGTGTTGTTATGCAGCACACATAGAAAGAGGCAAAAACGAGGAGAAATAAAAACATATTTCTCCTCGTTATGCCTCACCTGAGGAGGTGTAGCAGTGTTGGCGCATTTCTAGGTCTACCATTTATGGTAAATCTGGGAATGCATCAAAATCCTTGGTGACCTTGTGTGGCTTGAAAAATCGCATTTAGTAGTTGCATTGTGCATGCACCCCATTGCGTGGTGCAAAAGCAACATAACTACATGGTAAATATGGCCCAGAGTACATAAAAAACAGTCCTCCAATATTTTACTTTTTCTGTGTGTGCTACAGAATGCAGCACACGTAGAGAGAAAATAACGTCTCTTTTGCGAAGGCGTACTATTTGGACGCATTCCCATGTTTACTATTCTAAGTAAATCTTGGGCTGCGCCAAAATCTATAGGTGGATGCGTGGGAACGCCCATAGTCCAACCATGGAATGTCTTCCCAGCACAGAGTAATGCAAGGCAGCGACTTGCACTACCTTGCATTACTCTGGATTTATTAAGTCACGCAGAGCCACGCAAGGGGACTTTGCATGTCTTAGTAAATCTGACTCAAGGGCTTACGTTGCCTTGCATCACCTTCCAACATAAGCCCTTAGTAAATCTGGGCCCCAGTATCCAAGGGTGTGAGGCTCAGTTGTGTATGACTTCATTCCATGTAATATATTTGTAAATGATCTTCTGGGGGTCTTATTATGCAGACATGTTTTTCGTCAGGTAAGATTGGAAGTAGTTATCTGTTATAATTACCTGGGGATTTTGGTTACCTACTCTGGTCTGTGCGTTCCTCTCGTCGCCAACAAACGAATACTGTTTGGCCTATAAGTGCCGTATTTAGGTTTTTCTGGAAATTTGGCAGTCATTTGTTCACAACACCCACAGAAGTGCATAAAGTAAAGACAATTTTGGTCGCACTGTAAGGGGCCAAAATCTGATGTGCCACAAATTGAAAGTCTTTAGTTACAGGTGAGGATGAGTTCCTATTTAAACACTTGACCTTGGAGGGTAGCACTTCTATGTCCCTCTTGAAAATGAAAGTATATTTAAAACCAGAGGACGCTATAGTTGGGCTTAGACCCTTTAAGTCTTGAATACACCTAAAAGCTAACCCTCTGTGGCTATATATGTGACTCACTTGAAGGTGGCATCAAAGCTGGCCCTGCTTTGTGCTTATAAGATAGTTCTAAGGAAGGTTAACTGAGGCAACATGTTGGCATCCCTGATATTGTGTTTGCCCAGGATAAAGCGCACCTAAAGAAGAATTACTGAGACTGTGTAGAGGGGGAAAACCCTTCTTGCAAGTTGTGATTACCGCACTTAGGAAGCAGTTCCTTGAAATTAGAGTACAATGGTTTGTAGACGTCTACTTCGATGAAAAACATCCCCCAGACTGGAGAAAGCTTTCTTTTGCACTTTGATTAGGAACCTTACCACTCGCTGCATGGGTAGCCAGCTGGTAGGGCATAAATATTCAACCATGTTGGACGTGTAATGACATAAGCCGTGGAAAGGTCAGCACTTATTTTTAGGCTACCATTTTTTTAACTGAAGCGTGTACACCGTACTTAATTCTACTGTTCCACATGCTGGGTTTGAACTTTTCAAGCTCGCCTGATTTGGCACACACGCATAATATGCTTCATCAATTTGCAGTAGCAAAATTTCTCTGCATAGCCTAGGTTCACAGAAGGAAAATGAGCGTAATATTCTAATTTCTTACTCTATGCCTATTTCTTTTTTTAAATACATTTTATTGTTTTACAGCCATGCACAAGTCAGAAGATCAACAACAAATGAAGCGTTTAGGCCTTCCATCTGGTAAACCTTTATTCCACTCCTCCCCCGAGACTTACATGACTATTTCTATAATGTAACTGGCTTGGCTGGGTTCCGATTTTTGCCTTCCTCTGTTTATTTGTAGATCATCATTGTTTGACATATTTTAATTGCTTCACATCAACTCGTCTTTTTAATATAAATACATTGGAAGGACAATGTATTGTATTGTAATTGCATTTATATAGCGCTTACTACCCCTGATGAGGCGTCAAAGCGCTTTTTTGGCGAGTAGCATGCTACTCCGGGACCCATAAAGGATTAGTAAGTTATTTGGATTCGGAAGGATAGCAGAAGGATAGAAGAGGAAAAAAGGTTTGTATTTATATAGCGCTTGTTACCCCTGATGGGGTGTTGAAGCACTTTTTTTGGGCGAGTAGCACGCTATTCCGGAAACCCATAAAAGATTAGTGGTGAATTAGTATGGTGAAATATGAAAGTAATTTGAGTGGTGGATATTAGTCAGTTATTTGGAGCGAGAAGGATAGCGGAGGGATAGAAGGGGAAGAAAGGTTTACATTCATATATCACCTGTTACCCCTGATAGGTGTTGAAGCGCTTTTCTGGCGAGTAGCACGCTACTCCGGAACCCATAAAGGATTAGTGTTGAAATATAGTATAGTGAAATATGAAGTAATTTGAGTGGGGGATATGTTATTCAGTTATTTGGATAGAGAAGGGTAGGCGGCGGGATAGAAGAGGGAAAGAGGTTTGTATTTATATAGTGCTTGCTACCCCTGATGGGGTTTTGAAGCACTTTTTTGGCGAGTAGCACGCTACTCTGGAACCCATAGGATTAGTGTTGAATTAGTATAGTGAAATATAAAAGTAATTTGAGTGGTGGATATGTTAGTCATGTATGTTATTTTCTCATAGATAACACTGAGCATTCACGTCTGATTGATTTAAAATCTTCCTCTTATGCAAGGCTGGTACTTTCAGAAGGTGAGGTAGTGCAGAAGCCTTTCTTACTGAAACAACAACGACAACCCCAAAAGGTTTGAAGTTTGTATAGCTGTACTGGGGCACAAGACCTGACAATAGCCTTTAAACAATGGATGCTACAGAATATAAAGCAACCTTTTTTTTCTGTAACATTCATTTTTTAGGTCTCGCATAGGCAGCGCATGCGCTGCCTCTCCGAGGCATCAAGTAATCAGTATTACTAGTGAAACTCCACCCATTGCGTTTCTCTTTGTTTTGTCGCTTGCCATTGGTGAAATCTGGCATAGTTCTTATCTCTCTCATTGTTGGCTAGTTGTCCCATACGTCACTTCCGTTTTCTTCCGTTTCTGGAGGAAGCAGCACCGACCAACTACAGTTAACTTACGCTGCAGGGCGGTATCTTTTAATGTAGGGACTACTTCTTTTTTTTTTTGCCATGGCGCCTGGGACAAATTAGAATGCTGATTTCTTAAGAGTTTGGGGTGTGTTTGTGCGTGCGTGCGTGCTTGTGTGCGTGCGTGCGCACTGCTTGACTTTCTCTTTGTACTGCGATCTCTGCCCACAAGTTGTAAAAAGCACGTCTGATCGCAATGTCCGGATCTGCCCCGCGCCTCCCCAGCTGCTCCCTCCCAGAGAGTGTGGCGTCCGTGGCTGCCGGCTCACTCGGGTTGCAGGAGTGGAGCTGGCTTCCTTCAGGGAGCTCACTCACTCCACAAGGGAACCGCAAAAGGACACAGTGCAGTCAGTCTTACACTGCGTGTCTTTTCGGGAGTTCCTGAACAAACAGGCTACCGGCGCCAGTTAGTGGGTTCGCTGCCGACCTCACTGCATTGAAACACGGGCCCGGCCCAGCGCTACGCGTTTCCTGCAGCTCTCTGTAGAGCTCCTGGTCCAACTTGTGGAAGAAGGATTTGCAGGCAGTGCAGCTTGTCTGGATTCCCAAAACTGTGGTCTCTCGCACCATCACCTGACAGGGCCCTCCCCCGTCTCCTCATGCCGTGCCCTCTTGCTCTCAACTCTCCTCTACCTTTTCCGCTCCCTCCCTTCCCGCAAGGACCCTTGAGGCGCTCCCGCAAAGTGCTGTTATTCAGTCCGGTGCTTGCGTTTTGGGGAAGCTGGCTTCATCAAAACCCCCATCCTCGCTTTCCAGTCCCCACCTTTATCTTTTCCATCCCCCTGCCTCTCCCGGCGCTTCAAAGTAACGTTATTGTCTCAAAAGCGCCATCCAAATATTCAACATAACAATTAAACGCGCGCACCAGCCCAAAAGCTGTCAAAAGTGTCCTAACTGTGCCGTAGAGCGACTATTGTGTCCGGGCTTCTAACAACTTTATGCGAAGCAAACAAACCTCTACCCTGCCCTCTCAGGAGTTCATGGGCACCAGCTGTCAGGAGGACATGTCCCGATTTCCCTATAGCGCCCAGAATATGTTTATGCGAGCTGTACAGTAAAACATTTAGACGTCTGTCAATCACATTAAAACCGTGTCGAAGGCTTCACTCACAGAAGTGTATGTTCAATCGAGTTGGAAATGGTGCTATTTTGGGAGAACACGCGCTGTTTGCAGAGGTAGTCATCCCAGAATACTAGAAAAGCAGAGACGCTCACACAACAGAATAATGGTGATAGTAAACTGTACAACGCAGAGTTCATTGACCAAGCCCTTGGGGTGGGGTGTTATTAGCTAAACCTTTATGTCATCGACCTCGTTGCGATGAACATCTGAGTCGTCTCTGCAGAGATCATCAGCCATCGACCTTCCGATTGCACCGTTAGCCCAGGAAACAACAAACTGCCTTGAAACCCGCTAATTTTTACTCTCAATGTTTCATAACATCAACCTTGTGATCTTGGTTCTCCTCAAGCTTTAACGTGATCTATTTACTGAGCTAAGCGCCCGCTGACGATGTGTGCGTGTGTGTAACGTGTAATTTGTAGGTCACGGGTTCGGTCGGGTAGATGAATAGATGACACACTTTTTCAGACGAAAAATGTTACACCACGCGCTGTAAAATGCACAGAATCTTATCTGTCTCACAGTCCCTCTATTACATGTTGTGGAAAAATAAAGAGCGCATAGAATCTGAGAGCAAAGTAAAACAAGCATTTGTAATGCAATAGGTCTCGCATTTTTAAACTTTAACCTATTGGCATTGTAAATGACAATGCCTTTTATTTATGTGCACTTTGTACTTACAGAGGTTTTCAAAACACATAAATAAAAGGCATTGTCATTTACAATGCCAATAGCTCAAAATCTCGCAAATGCGAGACCTATTGCATTGCAAATGCTTGTCTGATATTTTTGTTTGGGCTAACTTCCCAGTAGTAACTTCCCAGTAATAACGCATCATGTAATCTAGTGGAGGTAGAAGAAAACACCTAAAAGCAAATAAAAAGAGAGTGCGATAAAAGTACATATGTTCGCTTATCCAAGATGTCATGTGACTGAATAAGCCAATGGCTGAAAGTTTCGTGGTTAAAGATGCCAATGGCTGAATGAGGCTGACCCAAATCCCCTTGAAGTATAGAAAACGATATGTTCACCATGAATTACACACATACCGTACAAATTAAACCTATAAAGACTAAGAATGACAATTTTTTAGTGTATGTGGACGACTTTAACTAACAAAATTATCTATTTACCTGGAATGCCGAAGATCCATGCCTGCCCTTTTGTTAACATACTGTAAACTTCATTTTGTTCTCCAAAATGGTCTTCTCTTAAAGATATTCTGCTGGAGAGATCCCATAGATTTGTTTCACTTTATAGTAACCATGCCGGCGAAGAGGCCTGGGTTAGTGATTTCCAAGGGATTCTAAACCAAACCGTAGAGGGCGGCATGTGGAGAGTACCGAGTTTACACATGCTAAATGATAATTTGTATTTGCACTCTTCAAAAAGTGGTTGCTTGACCAAATTCAGAGTCTGTTAGAGTGAAATTCATTTGTGAAAGACGCCAGATCGAATCAATTGCCTTAAAGAGGAGAAATGGGAAGTAGTGGATGCTTTTGGAAGAACGAACAGAACCCTGTGTCAGTTTTTGAGAAACTCTCAGCTTTTGAGTGTGGTGTGCATATTACAAATAACATAAATAAATACACAAAATATAATAAGCAATGTGAAAGTTAACTTGGAACCAACTGGGGGCAGCCCACCTCTGCCTAGCCAAGACCGTGAGCCTGTGGAGAAATTGTCTGGCATTGATATATCTGCTTCTGGACCTGTTGGGATGGGGAGAGGGGCATGCTGTCAGGCTCACAACAAACTCTGGACTCTTTCATCTTCCTGATGGAGCAAGGACTCACAAATGAGACTTGCTCGGATGCAATCTTCTCACAAGTATTAATGTATTAAACTTTGTATTGTTCATACTAATAATTGCATACACAAATATAAGTAGTAAGGAAGCTTGCTTATGTGTTTTAACTAACAAAGTAACGCTTGTCTATTCTAAAATGGCCGCTAAAACGCGGGAACTTTACTGCGCATGTCTCAACCATACCACGTGGTGTGACGTCTTTCTTTGCTTGGTGGGAAACTCTTGCTTCTGCGCAGTGTGCATTAAAATGGCTGCTTCATGTTTTCACGTTCTACAGCTTGCTCTTGAGTTGTAATTAAACTGTGGTATTCTAACGCTACTAATGCGGGATAGAGTTTATAAATAAATGGGAATAGAGTAGAAAGAATGGGTATACAGTGAAACATTTTATTTGTGATTTTAATATTTTCTTCTTTGACTTTTTATTAGTTCGTAAAATTGGGCCTGGGGTTGGTGAACTGAAAACTCGTGTGACAATGGTTCTGCGCATGCTCCCTGAATGGCTGCCCAGAGAGAAAAGGATGAAGTCAACCTGGACGTCGTCCAAGGCCGTGACCTGATGGCCAATATTGCTGTACCCATGAATGTCCCTACTAATATGCAACAATGTACATGAAGAATGTATAAACTTTGTCGTGAGACGGGTGGGAAATAAAGCAAATATATTAAAAGTGAGGGTCGGTAATTTAAAACAATGGGCTTTAAGAAAAATTAATTAAATCAATATGGTGTGAGGATCAACCCCCTGTCCCTGTCCAATCAGAGATAGTGGGCCCATAATTCTGCAACATTTAGGGGAGGTACATGGGCGTAGAAGGGTATAATAGATATCGAATTAGTTAATTAGAGAGAGGAGATGCTAGCACAGACACATGAAGGCAGAGGCATAGGCTCCAGACGTACGAGCAGATCGATTGCAGACTGAACCGCTGTCCTGAGGAGGGGGCGGCGGAGTCCATTAGAAGGAAGTCACGGGAGAATTCGAGGAGAAGCGAAGTACCAGAGAGGGGAACGACGCAGGCGTCGTTGATAGAGAGGTCACCGGTCCTGTCCTGATCCGGGAGGAGGTCTTTGCTCTTCATCCTTCCAGGGTCCTATCTTTCCAACTCCTTGGCCAAGGGGTTTGGTTCTCGCACTTTAGGTAAATATAAATGCAAACCTTAGTTGCGCTGCTGTCTCTATCTTCTCTTTTCCTAAGGGACCGTCATTGATCGATAATTGATTATTATGCTTCATCCTTGATATGCGATTAAGTATCATGTGGTTCTGTATTTTACTCTGCTAAAATCTTTAGATAAACATTTAAAAATTTCCTGACTCAGTGATTATTTCAGGATTATGAATTGTAATGAATGTCACTCATTTTAAACTTCCCAATTAGCAAAGGATTCATTGGTAAGTCATTACTCTTCAATCGGAAAGTAATTGGTAGCAGGGATTTGATAAAGAGTACCAACTGACCCACCAGCGGAAATTGCTGGCGTAGTATGAATGTATGGGCCCAAGTGAGTATTTTGTGTATGAATGCTCGTTGCTAGTAACCCGCTGGATCAGTTTTCTGGTTATCAGAGGATGGTTGCACTTTGTTAATTGGGTAATGAGAATTTTATTTTTATGAACTAGCATCCGTTATTGTTTAAAGTTTGTTTTATGTTGTCCAGAAATCCCCGTGGAAAATTGAATAGCGGATGGTAAGTGGAAGCCATACTGCAGTGAGGTTATCTGTCAGGCAGAATTAGTACTGAAAAGTTAAGTAGGGCTATCAGTACTTGTTAGGGACTTTATGCGTATGAGTGACACCCAAGGAATATGCTAGTGAAAATTTGATGTTATATCAGCTAGAAAGGGTAACATCGAAGAAGTAGCAGGTATTTCTGAAGCTTGTGTGAAGAGTAAACGGAAGGGTTTTACTCGTAGTATATGTATAGTAAACGGAAAGGTTTTACTAAGTGTGAGAGAAACTATCCTTTTCAATTTTTGAGAAACTGGCACGATAGCGAATGTTTTATGTTGTTACTGAATTTTAATAAAAGGCGTAGTGAAAATAAAGTTTTACGTACGATTTTGTAAAGGGAGGGTCAGCTACCGGAGAGGAAGCTGACGTCACAAAACGCCGCGCTGGGATTGGTTGAAACCGCGGGCGTAGAAAGACTCTTGTAAAGGAGGGGTCAGTAGTCAGGAGTAGTACTGACGTCACAGGTACCGCGCTGGGATTGGTTGAAACAGCGAGGGACAGAGAAACGCAGATTGTAAAGGAGGGGTTGGCAGAAAAGACGTCACTAAAAGGCCGCGCTAGGATTGGTTCAGAGACAAAAGTTAGCTGGAATCTGATTGGTAGTTACCATAGAAGCTGAAATCCTAGTGGACAGTGGAGATTGTATGTTAAAACGTGATCCGACTTTAATAGGAGTTCGTCCGGATAGGAGATTCCTAGGCTTTGCCGAATATAATTTCATACATCGAGATTTACCCAGAATGTACAGAGAGAAGAGGAAAATATCAGTTCTACAAAAGATTAAGAATTATTTAAAAAAGGATAAACCAATCAAAACTAGAGAAGGAATTATCATTCCACCGGCTAAAACGCCCGCTTCATTCATGATGATGGAGAGAGGTTATCATACTTGCGTATGGATAGAAAATTGGATGGAATATACCAAAAATGATGGAATATTAGCATTTCCCAAGAATGGCACTTTCAATGGGAGAATTCTTCAAAATTTGAGATTAAGAATGAATGACCTAGAACCCAGACCTAGATTAACTCAATACGAAGCCTTAGAGGAATGGGAAACCGAGGCATTTGAACGTGATCGATCCTGGAGTAATAGGGGTTATCGCGGATTTTTTCCCAGATACCAAAATGAGTCGAGGGACGGTCAGATGAAACAGTGGAGAAGAGCAATGCTTACAGAGGGTCTGTATCCGATATTAATGGCAGAAGAATCATTAGGGAGTAAATGCACAGAAAAGACAAAACATTTGACTAGATTTGGAGATTCCGAAGATGAATTTATGGAAGATATATTAAAGAATCCGCGACCATATCAGGAAGGGACAAGTGGATGCACCCCAAGTGCACCCTTGTTAAGGACACCCTTGGTACCCCAAGTATTGCATGATTCCCTAGTTAGTAGAGTACTTCACGATAAAGAAAAGGAAGCGATAGATAAAAACAGAGCAGAATTAATTCAGAAAGTAACACAATTGAGTATTCATCCTGATTTATTGACCATACCTGTAACAATTGGTCCAGTGGTTCCCTTATATGGTGACAAAGTAACTTATCCCAAACCTCTAGTTATGCCTACACCTGTGAATGTTCCTAAACCTGAAGCAGTAGTAATGGTTGAGGATCACTTTAGTGATTGCGAGTCTATGATTTCATTAATGGACTTGCCCATTCGAGATTCTGTAAATAGTACTCCCAGAAGAGTGACACCTGGTTGCTCCAAAGATGTAAACATAGTAACCTCATCAGGAACGAAAAGTGCCACAGTAGTTACACCTGAAGACTTAGAAAGGTGGGCACGCCACTGGAGTCAAGCTATCCTGGCTGATGATAGCCTGAAACCGGTCCTAGGATGCTTGATTCCGGTCCAGGGAAGACATGGCTTGGCAGTTCGGTCTGGACTGTTCCCATGAGGCACAGGGTCAAGACTGATTTGCATATGGCTATGTCTGAACTGGGGTGGCGTGGTGAAGAAAAATAACGATGGATTAAACCCAGATCTGTGACTGGGGGTGAATGTTTGCCAATGTGCAGCATTCCGTCCATCATCTTGTGTGTTTTGCATTTCGCCCTAACTGGGAAGGGTATGTCCAGACGTGGGTCACGTACTCACTACGCCACTGGAGTCAAGCTATCCTGGCTGATGAAGGCTGATAGCCTGAAACCGGTCCTAGGATGCTTGATTCTGGTCCAGGGAAGACATGGCTTGGCAGTTCGGTCTGGACTGTTCCCATGAGGCACAGGGTCAAGACTGATTTGCATATGGCTATGTCTGAACTGGGGTGGCGTGGTGAAGCAAAATAACGATGGATTAAACCCAGATCTGTGACTGGGGGTGAATGTTTGCCAATGTGCAGCATTCCGTCCATCATCTTGTGTGTTTTGCATTTCGCCCTAAGTGGGAAGGGTTTGCCCAGACGTGGGTCCCGTGCTCACTACGCCACTGGAGTCAAGCTATCCTGGCTGATGAAGGCTGATAGCCTGAAACCGGTCCTAGGATGCTTGATTCCGGTCCAGGGAAGACATGGCTTGGCAGTTCAGTCTGTACTGTTCCCATGAGGCACAGGGTCAAGACTGATTTGCATATGGCTATGTCTGAACTGGGGTGGCGTTGTGAAGCAAAATAACGATGGTTTAAACCCAGATCTGTGACTGGGGGTGAATGTTTGCCAATGTGCAGCATTCCGTCCATCATCTTGTGTGTTTTGCAAGGATCAGACAAACAGAGTTCACCCCCCAAAGATCATGGACATTTATAAATTAAAAGTTGAGTTAGAAGAAATGAAAGCAGGAAATGTAGGGGTAGATCGCCTAAATACTTACAACGAAGAAGAATTATTGTTCGTGTGCAGAAGCATCACAAGAAATGTAAAAATATTCCATGAGAAATTATCAGATTTAGCTCTGCAGATGGGAATTGAAATAGGGAAGTCAAAAGTGTTACAAAAACCCTATAGAGCAGATTTTTCAGACAAGGATTTTGAAAACATGAATGCCTCTGGAAGAAAATTACAAGTAAAAGAATTAATGACAGTCTTGCAGAAATGGGGAGAACTAGATAAACGGAAGGTTAGATGGACAAAGAAAAAGGAAGAGGCACGATACAGTAGAACAACTTCTGAATATTTAATGAAGGAAACAGGGAAAGGAGATCAAATGTACCCGATGCGAGAAGTTCCAGGAGGGGGATATGTACATGTCCCATGGAGCAGACAGGATATTTTGTCATTTGCGAATGATTTTCCAAAGTTGAGGGAAAAGCCAATTGAATGGTACAAGCAGGTTGAGAGGTTTGTGAAGGTGTCAAAGGTATTGTTGAAAGATTTGCATGGTTTGTTCGACATAGTGGTACCTGCCGATTTGTGGACAGATTGCAAAATCACAGTTGATTGGCCCAGTGAAGAGTATCGTAGAGATCCAAAGACAGGTGCCCCGTCAAGCGATGTCATGAAAAAGTATCAGCAGGTGATAACTTACCTGAAAGGGAAAATACCACCAAAAGAAACAGACTGGGTGAAAATAGACAGAACTACCCAAGAAGCCAGTGAATCGGTACACGCCTACTATGAGCGTTTATTGCAGGTATTTAAGCAGTATAGTGGATTTGAGGACATTGGAGATAAAAACATGAGTCAGTTTGTCTACCGATTTGTTTACGGTCTGAAGCCAGAGATTTGTCAGATGATTAAGCAGCATATGTTATGTTGGCAAGGGAAGCCAATAGATGAAATCTTGAAATATGCAAAATATTGTGGAGATGACATTGAGGATAGGCACAAGAAACTGCAAGAGAAAGTGATGTGGGCTCAGGTAAAAATGGCTGAGAAACAGGGAATTAACTTGGATAATCCGAATGATAATCAGGGAAAAGATTCTGGAACGAATGGTGACACTGGGAATGGAGGAAAAGTGAGAGGACGAATGAGCAGAGAAGAGGCTAAAAAGAAGTTTCCTTGTCACGGGTGCGGAAAATTGGGGCATTGGAAGGATGAATGTAAAAAGATTCGGAATAATAATGGCCCAAATCAAAATTTAAATCCACAGACGCAGAATGACTCACAGCAGGGTGTAAATCCTCAGAGTCAGTTGCCACCTGCACCTATACAGGGTAATGTAAGCAGAGCAAAGCACGGTACAGACGTCGGATATCAAGGAGGAAGTGGTAAGAATGATTATGTAACCTCACAATTTCTTTTACAGGACGACTTTTGTACCTATAGCCAATGACGGTGCCTAGGAGAGGGGAGAAGGAGTGCGTACTGGGTGCATCCTTACCGGTAGATCAGTCAGGTCCATATGTTGAAGGGAATGTGAAAGGTAATGATATTACTTTCCTTTTGGACACTGGTGCTACCAGGTCTACTGTGAGAACAGCAGACATCCCAGACCTTCCTCTCTCTGGAGAAGCTATCCAAGCTGTGGGGGTGGCTAATCGAAAGATTAGAACACCTCTTACTGAACCAATGGAAGTAAAAATTGGAAACTTTAGAGAAATGCATCAATTTGTAGTGTGTGATTCCAGTGCAGTAAATTTATTGGGCCGAGATTTGTTATGTAAAATGAACTGCACAATTTTCTGCACACCGGATGGTGTGGCAGTTCAGACCCCAGATGAAGACCATGTATATAAATTTATGATTGCAAAGCAAGGTACAGAAGTAGATGAGATGTTTTCTTTGATAACAAAAGACGAGTTACCAGAAGAACTGAAAACTACAGTGAATTCCATGGTATGGGATTTCACGGGGAAGGAAGTAGGACTTATGGCCAAAATAGACCCAGTTAAGATTACTGTAAAAGAAGGTGCGATTTTCCCAAACACCAGACAGTACAAAATGAGTGCAGAAGTAAAAGCAGGAGTCATTGAAGAAATAAACAGAATGGTAAAACAGGGAATATTAAAAGAGGTAATGAGTAGCCCTTGTAACTCACCAATCATGGGTTTGAAGAAACCTAGTGGAAAGTATAGGATTGTTCAAGACCTGCGCAAAATAAATAAAATCGTGGAACCCTGTTGTCCTATAGTACCCAATCCTGCTGTAATTTTATACCAGATACCTTGGAGTGCAGGATGGTTTACTGTGATTGATTTATGCCAAGCATTCTTTTCGATACCCTTGCATCCAGATAGCCAGTATCTATTTTCATTTAAATTTGAGAACAAGGTCTATGTATGGAATCGTGTTCCTCAGGGGTACACGGAAAGTCCTTCCATCTTCAATCAAATATTGAAAAAGTGCCTATAGAAACTAGTAATGCCAGGAAGCTCAGTCTTAGTGCAGTATATAGACGACTTACTAGTGGCATCTAACACCAGAGAGGACTGTGTTGTTGACACCATTGCATTATTAAATCATTTAGCTGAAGAAGGGCATAAAGTTTCACCTGAAAAATTGCAGTTCTGTACAACAGCAGTTAAGTATCTAGGACACCAGATTGAGAGGGGCAAAAGGAGAATAACAGCTGAAAGAATAAAATTAATAAAGAAAATGCAAATGCCTGTTTCCCAACGAGAAGTGAGAATGTTCCTTGGAATAGTAGGGTATTGTCGACAATGGATACTAGGATTTTCGCTGTTAGCAAAGCCATTAATTCAAATGACGAAAAAGAAGGCAAAGGACCCAGTTGAGTGGGATGATGAGAGCGTAGGAGCTTTTGTAAAATTAAGAAATGCTTTGTGTGCAGCACCTGCCCTAGGCATGCCTGATTATAAAAGAAAATTCGCATTATTCTGCCATGAAAGAGAAAATTGTGCACTTTCAGTCCTAACGCAGAGACATGGATTAGACAGACGTCCTATAGCATATTTCTCTGCTACATTCGACCCAGTGGCAGCCGCGTTGCCAGGCTGCTTAAAAGCAGTGGCGGCTACCTGTTTGAGCATTGAACAAAGTGAGTCAATTGTAATGGGACACCCTGTAAAAGTGTTTGTTCCACATGCGGTTGTGATATTGTTGACAAGAACCCGAACTCAGCATCTTACTCCTAGTCGGCTGACTAAATATGAAAGAATAATACTGGGTGCTGAAAATGTGACCATTGTAAGGTGCACAATAGTAAATCCAGCTACCTTACTACCAGACCCATATCATGTAGAAGTTAAAGATGACGAAGAGGAACATGATTGTTTACAAGTCACAGAGTTGTGCACCAAACCACGTCCTGATATTCAAGAACTACCGCTCAGGAAGCCAGACAGGGAGCTGTTTGTTGATGGTTCGTGCCAAAGGCATGAAGATGGAAAACTAACTGCAGCATATGCAGTGTGTGAATTAACTGGAATAGTCGAAGCATCCTATTTACCGGGAGTCAAATCTGCACAAATAGCTGAATTGATTGCAATGATAAAGGCTTGCAAAATTGGGAGGAATCAAAAAGTAACTATATTTACAGATAGCCAATATGGTTACGGGGTTGTGCATGATTTTGGCCAACTATGGATGCAGAGGGATTTCATGACTTCTTCAGGATCCCCCATTAAAAATGGACAGTTCGTAAAAGAACTACTAGAAGCAATACAATCACCAAAAGAATTGGCTGTGGTGAAATGTGCCGCACACCAGTCAGGAGATGACTGGGTGGTAGTCGGCAACAGATACGCAGATCTTGTGGCTCAACATTGTGCCAAAAACAGATTGTCAGTAAATAAAAGGGTGGAAAGAATGGGAATCAGCTGCCAACTTATGCTGTATGCACCTCCTGAAACATGGAATGATGTAAAACGATTGCAAGATGATGCTGATGAGAGTGAAAGAAGTACATGGATTAAAATGGGATGTTCTCAAAGGGCAGATGATGATGTATGGATTTGTGCCGATGGCAGACCAGTCATGCCTGACTGTCTGCTTTCACAAATGGCCAGGATGTATCATGGAGACACACACGTAGGGTGAGATGCAATGATTAGGTTCTTCAGACAAAATTGGTACAATCCAAGGTTTAGGGCGGTAGCAGAGAGTCTTTGCCAGAGATGTTTAACATGCCAAATGCATAATCCAGGAAGAAAAACAATAATTGGGTTTGGAAAAATTGGAAAGGCGGAGGGTCCATTTATGAGATTGCAACTAGATTTCATTCAGTTACCACCATGTAGAGGGCTGAAATATGTACTTGTCATAGTGTGTCTGTTTTCAAAGTGGGTGGAGGCTTACCCTACCAGGAGGAATGACAGTATTACAGTCGCAAAGTTGTTGTTACGAGAACTCATTCCGAGATTTGGTTTTCCAGTAACTTTGGAATCAGATAGAGGAAAGCATTTTAACAGTGAAGTGATTAAGATAATCTGTGAAGCATTCCAAATTGAGCAAAAATTGCACTGTGCATATCGTCCAGAGGCATCTGGAGTGGTTGAACAAATGAATGGCACGATAAAATCCAGACTGGGAAAAATGTGTGCATCAACATCATTAGATTGGCCAGATGCATTGCCTCTTGCTTTAATGGGACTCAGAAGCATTCCTGATAGAAACACCGGATTGAGTCCGCACGAGATAATGATGGGAAGAGCAATGAGACAAGCACATGTTCCCACAAATAAACTGCTGAATATATCTGATGATATGGTTCTGGATTATTGCAAAGGATTGGCTGACCTAGTGCGTTCGGTCTCTCACCAGGTTGGAGAAGACGCAGTTTCCAGGCAGCCTGAACAAGAACATGATCTGAGTCCCGGAGACTGGGTGGTAGTGAAGAATCACACCAGAGAAACGTGTCTATCACCTAGGTGGGGCAAACCTTGTCAGGTCATACTGGTCACAAACACAGCAGTAAAGTGTGCAGGATTTCCTAATTGGATTCATGTAAGCCACACCAAAAGAGTACCAGATCCTGAAGTAGAAAGTACTCAGACAGTATCGATTGCTGAGGAAGCTGAATGTTGCCCAGCTGAAGAATCTCAGGAACAAGATTCGAAGGAAGCTGAAGAAGAACAACCGAGCACAAGTCAGGACTGGATACCGGTGGTGGAAATTCCTGAAGTTTACCACAGAACATGAAGTCAAGCAAATTTAGAAGAAATTGAAGAAGATCAGATAGGTGAAGAAGAAGCAGCTCAGGAAGAAGAAGAAGAGATAATAAGAGAACCTGAGCAGGAACAGATAGGGAGAGGAAACTGGGCTCAAATTAAAGAAGAACCAACAGATTTTGAGCAGGGACAGACAGGTTTAGAAGAACGCGGTCAGGCTGCAGAAGTACAAAGTGCAATAAGCCCTGATCAGAACTGTAGTGTAGCTCCTATTTCCCTTATAGGCTCTGCGCATTGGAATAATATATCCTATAGGTTTGACATAGGACTAAGGTCGGTATGTCCCTATCGAGTATATTAAACTTAATTACTTGTGCCAGCTAGCTCAGAGGCCACTAGAAACTTCTTGACGACAAGAAGGGATTAGTTTCTGGCTGCCGCAAAACATGACCACTGTGTTTCCCTTACAGAATCAGGATGTGTCCCAGAGTCGTAGAAACAATAGATAACTATTTCACTCAGCTCAGTCGTGCATGTTTCAGTTATTCTCAGAGTTACACAGAAATAACAGACGGGCGTTTCAATAAAGGATTTATTGAACAGTCTTGTTTCTGTTGTAAGTTATATGTGCTGTTATGATCACAAGACAGTATGCGAGATAAATAATGTACAAGGTGAGCAGTAAAAATAAATAATACTGCGTCAGCATTATCTTGCGTTTCTAGCCTAGTTCTACCCAGTGTACCTAACCTGTCCTAGGTGTAGGGAGAAGTAGAAGTAGGTGCTGTATTCCTGACTAGAGTATACCAAGAGTATGTTACGCCTAGTATGCCAAGAGTCTAGTATGCCAAGAGTCCCTCTAGGTTCTAGTCTGCTCCATACCTGAAGAATGAGAGAGGTAGGAATCTCTATCCGGACTCGAACTCCAACACCCCGCAAGGGAAGTTAGATCACTGGAAGCTGGACTCTCTGCGTGCAGGAAGGGCAGCGTCTTCTCAGTGCGTCTGGCCGGGAATCGGGCTCCTCTGAAGTCGAGGTCTCCTCTGATTTACAGGGGTTTGGGAAGGTATATTTATACCTGAAAATGTTAGCATTGACGTGAGTTGGGTAGCGAAAGACGTCATGAATGAATCCCTTAAGGAATAAAGGTTCATGCATAATGTATGAGTCCTTGAAGAAATCAATAGTCCTGGGCAAGGGAAACTCCCGCAGCCTGAGGGTCTGTTTTTTCATGGACTCGTTGAGACGCTAGGGTGGACGGATGTCGGAAGCCATGCCTGTATTTGGTATGCATGGTTTATGCCTAAATAAGGTCTGGGATTTTATGCCTATATAAGGGCAGGTTGGATTGTGCCTATATATGGTCATGATTCTAGAAAGCCCGTTTATGGACACCCTATGAAGATGTCCTCCCGCAATTGGTCGAAATCCCCTTTTTAACCAACTCCGGCTCCTCCATTCTCTTACCAGCCTGTTCCTGAGGATACCGCAATAGGTTGTGCAGCGGGAGAGACCATGACACGAAGTAAGATCTACCCTATTCAGAGTTTAGTCGGCTTCTTACAACCTTCGCCGCTACACCTTACGTATAATTCTGTTTCCTTTTTAATCGTCTTTGGCTCTGCCACCTCTAATTGTTTCTGGTGCAGATCGAGTTGTTTACATTGATTCCCTCCTCCGTTTTTTACCCCCCCCCTTTTTTCTGTCAGAGTACGTGACTTAAATGGCTCCCCCATCCCAGGATCAGAAGTGTGAGCCAATCATACTAGTAGTGTAATTATCCAAATGCTAATTACTCTTTTCCCTGAGTCACTGCATAAAATACTATTAAAATAAAACGGCACAATTTAGCCGGCCCCACTCGGTGTAATACAAACCGCCGTTAAGGTGACTATCACGTATAGTCACACATTTCTCTCACTGGCACCATTTCACTATAAGCAATACCGATTAAATAAGGCACAAACTAAAACGCCTTTTTCGATTGATACTTGATGGTATGATCACTATATTATACACAAACATGTTATATTGGATGCATGATCTGTGTTTGAAAGTGACTGCACGTATATCTGACACTGCGTGCTGTTGTTACAAAATTATAGTGCACCATCAATACGGTGAAGGCATAAGCTCCAGTTTTATGATTTTACATGTTAAATGTTCGTATTGTGTTGTGTTATGTCTTCTTCTTTTATAGGTACTAGCCCATTGTGAGGACCCTGAGTACGGTTAGTCCTCTTAGCATGTATGGTACTCCTTAGCGCGAGTACTAAAAATGATTTAACACGTGGTTCATTTTTACCACTCACTTTTTTCACTTCACTCACCAAGCACTTTATATGAGAGGTCCTGAAGAAAGCCCCAGCAATTTTTTAAGCGGGCTGAAACATGTTGACCATCAATGGATAATACTGAGATATAAGCATTAAACTCAGTGAATTATCCACTCTCTTGTTTTAACATACCCTGGATCACTGGGAATAAAATAATTAACAGGTAGAATCCCAGAGGTATTTTTAGTTTCACATTTACTTCATCACATGCACTAACAGTACAACCCGCTCCACTGTAATCAGGTGTTGCAGCACAGCTGAGTAGCATTCGGCTACTCAGCTGGGACCCGATGATGAAGCATGACACCAACCAGGTTGGTGTGTGAGGGTTTTCTAGATAAACTTTCAAGTGCCAGACACTTCTGTGTCAGATAGCTATATAGCTTGGCCGTCTCATTTGGTTTGATACACCCTATGAAGTATACAACACCCACTCCTCTTTTGTGTATACAACAATACTAAAATGCTAAACATTTAAAATGCTAAACATTAAAATGGAGTACCGCATATTAAAACATATCCTAAGAAAGCTTTAAAAGATACATTAAAATGCAAAGGATTCTGTACATCATTAAGCAATGCTTTTCATTTCCTGCATAAAGTGTGAAATAAATGCATTTGGAACTAAATATAAAAGCAATATTTACATATGACGAGAATGAATGATAAGTTTGTTTCAAAATCAAAGTCATTTCCTGTCATGAAATTTAAATGAACTGATTTAGACACACAAAATGACTAAGTGTCCCTGGAAGTACTGCCAAGTCCGTATTATAAGGCTAGTTCTACTTTAAGCAGATTGGAGTGCCATTTTGTATTCGAAAAATGGGAAAAAGTTCAAATTTGGTAATGTTCCAAGTCTTTGAAAAATGAAGGCCAAATTGTTGCTGTTGTACGGGAACAGAATATGCCAAACAGAGTCAGTTTTACGGGTCTGGTGTAAACATTAGATCATCTATTTCAATAGACAAAACATCTTCCACTGTCGTCGGAGTAAGTTGGAACACCTCGTGTAAAAGATTGACCGCACAAAGATGGGAAACATCGCTCTCAGCAATGTTCGCGTTCGCTGTTACCTGTGTGCCTGGAGTTGTTTCTCGTACCTCAGCAGCAGCAGGAGGCGACTGTGAGATCTCAATGAATGCTGACATCAGTATTGGAAGCCTCTGGGGACAACACAAAGCATGGGCCGTTATCGGGTCCAGCAAAGCATCGACATCCTTTGGCGCAGCTGATGGATATGTTAGACAAGCGTCCAACACGCATTCTTCACCGCATAGCAGGCAGCGTAGAACAGGTAAGATGCAATCTTGCCAGATTGGTCGGAATGACAGGAACCATGTGGTATTAAGGTCCCGTAGACGAGTCATGCCCAATAGCTGTACTATTCGCTCACAGCACTTTCTTTCAAGGAGAGCTTTCTCCAGTTCGCTCGGAGTTATTTCTGCGAAGTGGCTGGCCATAGCGCAATAGCAGACAGATGAATAGAATTCCCGCAACAAGTGCTAGAATCAATGGTATGCCACCAAACACCGAATGTGCAAAGTTCGGAATGATTCCAAGTATTGCCTGGAACGGTGCTAAGAGACCGGTGCAAATGCTCTTAAATACATGTACAATTCCTGTTGTATCTGACATGTTGAAGATACGTGATAACATTTCTACGAAATGTATGGGGCAGTTTGTACGTATTAAAGTCTGTATCTCAGCCGAAGTCCTTGCAATTTGTAGATCATAGGTTTCTTTGGCCGAGGTCAAAGGCACTGTTTGTTGCAAAAGCATGGCTTTCATTCTGCTTAAAGTATCAAATCTTATAAGAGAGACGTTAAGTGAAGGCCACAAAGGCGACTCCCTGACGGTGTCTATTGGGGAAACAATACTTGCATACAGCAAGTGACCCTGGAGTTGACCGTTACTAGATATGGGATGCCGGGCAACATTCCACAGCAGCTCTGATCATTCAACATGAGGTAACTCCCATTCGAAAGTTGTCCAAACGTTGGATTAATCACAGCAGATGGAGAACCGTGCTGATGGCAAGACAGGTTTGCCACAGAACCATTACAAGCTCCGTGCAAAATAATGTCCTGACATATGAGTGAACCGGTCAGTGCATGTTTACAGTTAGTACCGCTAAGAAACACTTCACGATCCCCACTCCAACATTTATGTGTATACGGTAAATTCCAAGATGTCTTAATGTATTCCTTACCCAACCTTTCATATTTGCCTGCTTGCATCCGTCTGAGGCAATACTGGAACTGAAAAGTTGTCACAGGTAATGTTATTTTTCCATGAATAAGCCATTCTGTAGCTGGTTTTTCTGCCACTGTGAATGGTAACTTGTCAATTTTTCAATGCTCAGCACTGTATACCTCGCTCCTCTTTGTGCCAATTCGATCTGTTTATCAGTTAGATTGTATTCTGCAAACAGAGACGACGTGTTGATGAAACGCCAAGGCACATAGCCCGCTCGCAATGATTGCAGCGTCCATGTCAATAACACAATAGAACGTAATTGAGACTGACCTTGTTGTAACATAGCCAAATCTTGTTCTAGAATGTCGATAGCAGAGGATACAATGCCATCCAATGAATAAATTCTGGAGGACAAAGTTGTTAACCCATTGTCGACTACAGAGAGTGTTTTCTCTAAATTAATACGATCAAGTTCACGTATTCGTTCTGCAGCCTCTATCTGTGACACTTTCCATGCTTCGTTATAAACAGCGTAGATGCCGGCATATATGAAACGTTTTTGACGCGGTTTTCTTGGTCCAAGCAAGAATTCCCTAAGATCTGCGTCGTGTGCAAGTAAGGTTAAGTGTTGCTTCACATCCTGTAGTGTAGATTTATGCAGCCAATCGAGGCATAATTTTCCTACACTATATGTTGTTACTACCCCCGGATGTTGTCTTTGGACATATCTTGGGTCTGGCCTACGAATAGTAAAGCCCTGAGTTTTGTTCAAGAACCTTTCCTGACAGTTGTTTGTGTCTGTGGGCCAGATCAACCATTTCTTCCAATTTGGATGAGTTCTGTTGAGTTGTAGTATATTGTCAACTGTCCCCACTGCCTTTGTATTATTATCACTGGCAGGTGTTGGCACAGAAGGTGTTTTCATCTCTTTGATCTTGGCTAATCCAAGACAAGATGTCTGTTGGACGGTGTCATTCAAAAACAGTATTTGTTCAGGGATTATACAGGCTCTAAATAAAGCTTCCATACCCTGTACTTGCCAATCTTTACTACCCCAGACAGTTTTTGTCTCAATTGTGTCTTTCCATAAGTCGAAACCCTGTGTAGACAGTTGGGCAATAAATGCTTCAGAGTAAATCTGTTTCGTATTTGTTAACATAATTTTCAGTCCTGTTTTGTTTACATTTTTGTAGTAAAATGTTTCTGGGTCAGATGTATTATAACCTGAAAAATATGGAAATTTACTAGCAAACGTTTTTGAACTACCTTGTGGTGGTGTAGGACAATGTTCCCATTGATTATACATAAATATATTTCTTGGATATGCAGTTTTGTGCAAATAATGATGACCATAGTGGTTATAACAATACATTTTCTCAATCATTTGTACCCTCTAAATATTCATTTTTAGAAAATGCAGCAGATTTTTCTAGATCAAACATTATATCTTGAACAGTCTCTAAGTTCCAATCATCTGAATAGGTACTGGACGTTATCAAATCGCTTAGTGAAATTTTAAACAAATGTGGAATGTTCAATTGTTCACTTGGGCCGAATATTTCATAATCTGTTTTGTCCCACACTATACCATCCTGTATAGGAACAGCTGTGATATTCACTGACGACAAGTCTCTTGCTTCACGATGGGAAGATTTATGTGGTTTCAAAAGCACGTTTATGTCCTTTCCTTTAATGTTCACATGGATATATCTGCCACCTATGAGCATGCTTACAGTTGTTACCAAAGATAGCCAGAGCAGAAAAACAAAAAGTCCAGATGTAATCCAGAGTTCAATCCATGGAGAAACCAGATAAGTCTTTTTCATAAAGTGAATAAAGTCTTGTACTTGCTGCTTGAATTTTGATGATGCTGGCGTCGTTTCAGGTTCGCTTGGATCCTCTGAGAACGTATCAAAGTCAATGAAATAGCCAGAAGCAGTTCTGTCAATTGTTGGAATTGCATCAGGATTCGTTGAAATCACAGGAACCAGTTCTTCACGTGTCACGTTGGTGTAGACAGGTGTATTTGGATGAACTGTTATTTGGTTGTCAAGAGGGATGAGTTCCATAGCTGGGTTGCTTAGTCCTTCATTTGTTACAGCTGAATTCTCGATCGTGATCAGTCTTTCAGTCTGAACCTCTTGAATAGTAGCGAGAGGAGTGCGTCTGCTACTAGGTCGGAGTCCACGAGGCCTACTGTTTAGTATTGGCCACATGTTGTGGTTTGATTAGGTCGATGGACACAAATCTTTTCTCCTTTCTTCCAGCAAGGGGCGGCAGAAGTACTGTCCTTGTTCCTTGAACAGCTAGAACAGGTACCGGTTGTCTGTAAGAAGGTCCAAATTCCTTCTTGTCCGCGATTTTTCTCTGACTAGATCCCCAACTTTTGGAATCCAGACAGGCCTTGCTGGGACCGCCGATTTTTCCCCAGTGGTGGTTGGCTGTAAGGATACGTTGCTTTGTTTCGTTCTTAATCTGTTAAGTTCCTGTAAAACAGCCAAATGATCTTTGATATCAAATTCTTTTTGTCCACCACTGTGCCTACGTGTTCTAAGTCTGGAACCCACATTCTTGTCCCAAATAGGACCTCATATGGAGTGACTCCCCTAGAGAACTTCTTGGCAAATTATTGATAGAGCGCTGGACGCTATTTAGGTGTTTGACCCACCCATCACCCGAGCCTAATACCCTAGCTGTTATAGACTGCTTTATGTCCCGGTTTTCCTTTCCACAACAGAATTTCCCTCAGGATGGAATGGAGAGGAGTACCGCAATGCAACGCCCAGACTGGCCATGGCCTCCTTGTAAGCCCTAGAGCTAAACGCAGGACCCTGGTCAGAATGAAACGTGCCTATTGCGTATGTGCCGATAAAGACTCGCAAATCTTTTATAACAGTTCGAGCGTCAGCTGAGCGCTGAGGCCATAACCATAGGAACCTAGAGCATGAATCCACTGCAACCATGATGTATTTATAATTACCGTCCCTTTGCAAGGGACCGCAGTGGTCCAGGTAAACACAAGCTAATGGTTTGTCTGAAATTAACAAGGGTGTCTGCGCAGGACGTTTCACTGTTGAGACTTTCATCTGTTGGCAAATATCACATTCTAAAACACAGTTCTTAGTTTGTTTCCGAATGCCAGGCCACCAATATCTTCGCTTGAGTAAAGATACTGTCGCAGAAACACCTGCATGGGCAGAAGCCATCCCTTCGTGTGCTGCTAGGATTAGTCCTAATCTACGTTCCTTGTTTGGAATTAACCTATCCCCCACTCCAGGGATTCGAGCAAAGGAACGTTATTCGCATCAATTACATAAGAGTACTTGAGTGGAAACTTTTTGGTAACGCTGCACTGCTGCCTTTGCTCGAAGCATTGACAGCTAACATTATCTCACCGTCTATTTTTGTTTTTGAACGAGTGATCGCAGCTACGGAAGCCGTCTGAACAGCCCCTTCGCGGCTTCGTCAGCCAATGAATTCCCTGCAACGTGAACGCCATCACGCTGATGACTCAGTGTGTGAATCACGTGAGCCTTTGGTAGTTCGTTTTTCAACAGAACTACTTGTTCCCAAAGCAGTTTGTGCTTAATTGTGCCACCTTTTGCATCCTTAAAACCATTTTCAAGCCAGGTTCGTATATAGTTATTATACGACTGAACACAGTAAAAGGAATCGCACACTATCAGTGTGAGGAATTCTCGATCCGTACTTTCAAGTGCCAGTTTGAATGCCTGTAGTTCATCTCGCTGAGCTGTACAATCACCTAGTGATTGAGTTTTTGTGACCATAGGTCTGAAGATGCCATTTCGTATGCGACCTTTAACGATAGCACACGCTGCACTATAAGCTTGCTTACTCCCTGTTGCGGGCTGTGCGGATCCGTCAGTGTAAATTACGAATTCATACTGATCGAGAGGCAGAATCTCAGTGGGCAGAGGACATTCTTGTTCATATTGGAGAAATGCCTGTGTTTTTAAATCTGGATCAAAAACATATTCAACATCAGTTGCAGCAAGAGAATTAACCCATTGTATCCATCTCGGATGTAAAGCTTTAGCATTGGGAATGCTCGCTTTTGTGACGGCTTCTAAAGCTGGTACTGGGGTAACGACAATTATGCGTTTCCCTTGGGCTAAGGCTCTTTCTTTTGCTACAGCTGTTTGAACTGCTGTCAGAATTTTTCAGTTGAACTGAAACGCATTTCCGCCTGTGTGTACAAATGTGATTTGTATGCAATTGGTACTTTCTCACCCTCATTAAAGGTTAAGTAAGTGAATCCACATTGACCCGAAATTATTCGAATCACCAAATTTCTTTGACTTACGCGTGTTTGTAAGTG
Organism: Calotriton arnoldi; assembly: GCA_963921515.1. Taxonomy (NCBI): domain Eukaryota; kingdom Metazoa; phylum Chordata; class Amphibia; order Caudata; family Salamandridae; genus Calotriton; species Calotriton arnoldi. The sequence goes on from CAWUFW010006467.1 coordinate 320,782, forward strand.
ATTTGTTGCTAACATGTTAGCTTGGAGTGAACGCAAAGTTTCTGTGTGTTCCTGTGTCCAGTTTTTGAATGAAAAATCAGGTTTGATTAGTGCGTAGAGAGGTTTAACCCTCTCTGCGTAGTTTAGAATGTATGTTCTACCAAAATTGAGGAAACCCAGGATTGATTGTAAGTTTTTTAGCGTCTTAGGAGGTTGGATCAGCGCACACTTTTCTAGAAAGTTAGCTGCCAAGCTCTTGCCTTCACTTGAGAGCTCATATCCCAAAAATAGGACATTGAGATGGGCAATTCGGGACTTTTTAAAGTTGAACTTATAGCCCTCAGAGGCGAATCCCAGTATAATGGTGCTCACCCTGTTCAAGTGTTTTTCTAAGTCATCGTCTGTCAGATAAATATCATCGACATAGGACAATGCCTCGTTGTCATAAATTTGTAGTAACTCCGTTACTCTCGCTGAGAATAAACCTGGGCTGTTCTTGAACCCTTGTGGGAGTCGACAAAAGTGACGCTGGGTCCCCATTATGGAGAATGCCGTTAAGTACCTACTTTCAGGTGCTATATTTTGACAAAAGAATCCATTTGAGATGTCTAATGTGGTTTTGTATTTTTTGCGCACAATGTTATTCATTAATGCTGTGCTATGTGCATTTTGCACTGCAAAAGTTTTAGAACAAGTGTTTAAATGTCTGTAGTCCAAAACTAGACGATATGTATTGTCTGGTTTGGAGACAGGAAACAAAGGATTGTTCATAGATGAGGTGCTAGTTTCAATCACCCCTTGGTATTCAAGTTGATTTAAAATCTCCTGACCTGTTTTTAGCTTCTTGCTTAATAGGATACTGCCTCTGAGCAGTAGGTTCATGTTTCAGATTTATTTTATGGTGAGGTGAGTCCTCATCCCATCCTACATGATTTTTATATAATGCTGGAGCCTGGGCCACTGCCCATTTTCTGGCATATGTATATTTTAAGTGAATTGGTATGTGATTGGAGAAGGCAGGCATAATCATGTCCTCGCCGTGTGGGCACTCCCTGACAAATTGTGGTGGCCAGTCTTTTTCTGCTAGAAGTATGTCATAACCCTTTGATAGTTTTTCCCAAAAAGTGCTTTCACCTGTCTAGGTTTGTCTCCCTCCATCCGGAGTGTTATGTCATATAACTTTTGTGGAGTACTAACCCTGGTGTCTACAGTCTCTACTGTAATGTACTCATTCAAGTCCACTATCTCCAGAAGTTCCATCAGGTTCTGGCGAGCTATTGTGACTTCTGCTGCACTGTCCAGCATTGTCTGAGCCCATTCTCCGTTCCTGAGCTGCGTTCTCAGAATTCTCGGCATGTCTTATTTTTAGACCTGCTACTTTCTTTTTGGAGAATTGAGGTTTAGCTTTAATTTTTGTTGCGTGCTTGTCGTCTTTCGATTTCACGCGTTCTTCTCTATGTTCTGTTCGTCCTCTTCTTTCCGAAGTCTGTGATGAGACCTGAAAGGGACGAGAGGAACTTGTATCAGTATCTTGATACCTATCAGGTTTTCTCAAATTATCCCTATTCCTGAGGTTATACCTCCTTTCAGAGGGCTCCTTTTGAGGAGACCTACCTCGAGATTGAGATCTTTTCTCATTTGAATTTTGTTTAGTAGACTCCCACTTCTTTTTAGAAGATGTAGGAGTTTGTTTAATTGAGTCCTTCTCAGGACTTTCAGATAGTTTTGGTTTAGCTGGTCTCCCACCCAAACTATCTCTGCCTAATTCTGCATAGGATTGCTCTATAATTCTGGGTAGCTCTGTCTGATGTTCTGTAACATCAAATTCCCTTAATTTTTGTCGGATCGCCACTGCTGCTGCCTCCCCTTTAATATTAGATAATATTATTGTTGAGACCTGTTCAACATTTTTCAGTAATTTCATACCTAAATTTAAAGCAGGCTCTGCTCCATATTCGTTTTGAATCTGTTTTAGGACATCTGGTATTTCCGCAATTGACGGAATGCCGTGTGTTTTAGTGTAGATGGCAGCAAAGACTGAGCCCCAAGTGGTGCAGTCTTCCAGTTGTGGTGTGATCCCCATTGGTAAACTGATGGTTAGGATTCTGTGTTTCTCATATGGGCTAGTATTTGGAAATACTGCTTCAATTTGAGTAATTTTTGAGCTATCCAAAATGGAATTTGCTCCCGCTTAGTGGGCATTTTACCCATGACTGCGTATAGAGTCTGTGGTGTAATTTTTAGTGTACTCCCCTGTGGAGGAGCTTGATTTGGAAGTGTTAATGGTTGTTGGACTGTGAAAGTCCTCATGACATATTGAACCAATTGTCTGTAGATTTTTATTAACTCTGTGAGTTGATTAAGTAGTTCCTCGTCTGACATTATTTCGATGTCTGGATGAGGTGTGTAGCCGGCTAGAATCGGCCATGTCGCTCCTGGTCTGCCTAGCGGACCGAGCCTGGTTATATTTCTGTGATGTTTTAGGGCGCCTTTAAACCAGAGCTGGTGCTCCTGGTATGTTAATGGAATTTCAATATCATCTTCTTTGTAGAAGTTAAACAAGTGAGTTACTGGATTAGATTCAGGAAGAATTACCCATGAATAGAATACCTCTGTCTGAAAGGATTCGTGTGCCTCAATCACGAAAACTGCTCTACCTCCTCTCGGAGATAGGCCATGTTTTATAAGTTTTAGAGTAATGGCTCTTCTTAAGTTTGGAGCGATGTCAATGACACCCTCCTCGGTTTCATTTAAACCGGTGTTGTTAAATAACGCTGGTTGGGCTGGATCAGCCGCAGCTACACCGTTTCCGGCGTCTTCATTCATTTTGTTTTATGAAAAATGTAGAACAAATTTCAAGGAAACAAAGATAAGGTGCACAATATTGTGGAACACTGTATCCTTCAACGTTGAGCTAACCAAACAGCTAATATATAGGGTACTTCCCTATGTAGCCGTGGCGGATATTAACCCTGCCCACTTCAGACGTCTTTTGGAGTATATGGGGTAGGGGTCTCTGAGAGAAAAATAAAAGTGCACAGCTGAGTTACTCAGTATCTAACGTTGAATTACTGCCTTACCAAACGTTGGGCGCCATGTAGTGTAGCTCCTATTTCCCTTATAGGCTCTGCGCATTGGAATAATATATCCTATAGGTTTGACATAGGACTAAGGTCGGTATGTCCCTATCGAGTATATTAAACTTAATTACTTGTGCCAGCTAGCTCAGAGGCCACTAGAAACTTCTTGACGACAAGAAGGGATTAGTTTCTGGCTGCCGCAAAACATGACCACTGTGTTTCCCTTACAGAATCAGGATGTGTCCCAGAGTCGTAGAAACAATAGATAACTATTTCACTCAGCTCAGTCGTGCATGTTTCAGTTATTCTCAGAGTTACACAGAAATAACAGACGGGCGTTTCAATAAAGGATTTATTGAACAGTCTTGTTTCTGTTGTAAGTTATATGTGCTGTTATGATCACAAGACAGTATGCGAGATAAATAATGTACAAGGTGAGCAGTAAAAATAAATAATACTGCGTCAGCATTATCTTTTTAGCATGTATGCATTTACATAAAATGACACAACCTAAAAATGCGAGTACTCATACATGCGTTTCTAGCCTAGTTCTACCCAGTGCACCTAACCTGTCCTAGGTGTAGGGAGAAGTAGAAGTAGGTGCTGTATTCCTGACTAGAGTATACCAAGAGTATGTTACGCCTAGTATGCCAAGAGTCTAGTATGCCAAGAGTCCCTCTAGGTTCTAGTCTGCTCCCTACCTGAAGAATGAGAGAGGTAGGAATCTCTATCCGGACTCGAACTCCAACACCCCGCAAGGGAAGTTAGATCACTGGAAGCTGGACTCTCTGCGTGCAGGAAGGGCAGCGTCTTCTCAGTGCGTCTGGCCGGGAATCGGGCTCCTCTGAAGTCGAGGTCTCCTCTGATTTACAGGGGTTTGGGAAGGTATATTTATACCTGAAAATGTTAGCATTGACGTGAGTTGGGTAGCGAAAGACGTCATGAATGAATCCCTTAAGGAATAAAGGTTCATGCATAATGTATGAGTCCTTGAAGAAATCAATAGTCCTGGGCAAGGGAAACTCCCGCAGCCTGAGGGTCTGTTTTTTCATGGACTCGTTGAGACGCTAGGGTGGACGGATGTCGGAAGCCATGCCTGTATTTGGTAAGCATGGTTTATGCCTAAATAAGGTCTGGGATTTTATGCCTATATAAGGGCAGGTTGGATTGTGCCTATATATGGTCATGATTCTAGAAAGCCCGTTTATGGACACCCTATGAAGTATACAACAGAACCAGTTAGATCCAGAAAAGTACACAGAAGAAGATCTCGAGAATCTCGAGCATGAAAACATAAATCAAGAACAAGATCAGTTACTAGAGACTCACAGTGGAGCAGCTGAAGAAAACCAAATCAGACCTGAAAAAGAACAAATAGTAGAAGAAACAGAAATTGAAGAACATCAAATTGTAACACAACCTGAAAATAAAAGAATTTCTGAAGAAGAAAATAAAGAGAAAGTGCAAACAGAGAAAACAAGAAAAGGTGATCATTGGCCTAGTGTCATTAAAAGAGTAAGATACCACATAACAACCAGAAGTGAAGATCCAGAACAAGTAAACGAAGTAACAAGCCAAACGGAACAAGAAAGTAAAACTGAAAAACGAAGAAGTAAAAGACTGAAGCTTGTGAACAATAAATTTAAAGGTCCTGATTGGACTTATATTATTCTCGAAGATTACGAAAGCTCAGAATCAAGTGAAAGTGGTGACGAAGGAACCAGTGCAGAACTGACTTATGAAAAAGAAATAGAACCACCTTGAGAACGTAAAGAGACTTGAAGAATACGATAAGAAGAGCAATCTTCCTTGTCAAAAATGCCTGACGATAGAGTTACTGGGAGACCAAAGCAGAAAGGTTGTAAAAGATGTTGTGCTATATGCATATGCAATCTGGTAGTGATGCTTATAGTATGGTTAGTTGTGATCGTAGCAATTCCTTACCTTATGATAATAGATAAAAAGATTAACAACGAAACAAAGGAAAGGACAGATAACTTGAAAAGTAATAGAGTAGAACTAAAGGCAGAAGATGAACCAGAATTTCATCATGAAGTAACAGATAATGACACTAGTCTGAATGTTTTCACAAAGTTATTGTTTCAATATGTAGATACCATGGAAGTTAGTAATTGTTATGTCTGTATGAAACTACCTGAATCAGTAGCAGAAGGGTTAACGTATCATCACTTGCCATTAACCTATGGCATATCATGTAGTGTACTGACTAGTTTGTTTTATAGAACAGGGCGACTTCAGTATTATTATTCAAATATAGATGTGATATTTTCTGAGGTTCCGATTCGAAAGAATATGAATCCAGTGCTTAGTAGTAAAGATGCACAGTTTATGGGAGAATTTTTCTTAACAATGAAATCAATAGACAAGGAAAATATGTAAATTATCTACAGTGGTTGATCGTTTATCAACTGACACTGCTGGAGGATTTCTAATGATTAATGCGGAGATGGTTGCGATTAGGTCTATGGTTATGCAAAACCGACTTGCTCTTGATATTATATTGGCAAAAGAGGGTGGAGTCTGTAAATTATTGAAGACGAAACACTGTTGCACTTACATACCTGATAAAAGTACAGAAATTGGAACGTATATACAGAATATAACTAAACTTGAGAAGGAATTAAAACCACTGGAAGTTGATAGTGTATGGGAAAGATTGACCAATAGTATTAGGTCAATTGGTACCTGGTTTGCTAATGTAGGAAAAGGGCTTATAGGTCAAATATTAGTACCCTTAGCAGGGATAGCAATAATAGTACTGTCAATAATAATATGGTGCAAATGTTGTAGAAAGAATGAATCGTATAATGTGACAGGAAAAGGAAAGAAGAGAAAGTTTGACGAAATCGAACTTGAAGATTTAAGAAGTGAATTATACAAGAAACTGAAAGGAGATGTGAAAAATAGAAAGTGTAAAAATGAAAGTGAAACTATATTATGCTAAAAGTTGGCATCTGGTTGTGGGTAGTAATTGATGGCTCAGAAACGCCATCAGAGAGGGGATTGATGAAGCAAGGACTCACAAATGAGACTTGCTCGGATGCAATCTTCTCACAAGTATTAATGTATTAAACTTTGTATTGTTCATACTAATAATTGCATACACAAATATAAGTAGGAAGGAAGCTTGCTTATGTGTTTTAACTAACAAAGTAACGCTTGTCTATTCTAAAATGGCCGCTAAAACGCGGGAACTTTACTGCGCATGTCTCAACCATACCACGTGGTGTGACGTCTTTCTTTGCTTGGTGGGAAACTCTTGCTTCTGCGCAGTGTGCATTAAAATGGCTGCTTCATGTTTTCACGTGCTACAGCTTGCTCTTGAGTTGTAATTAAGCTGTGGTATTCTAACGCTACTAATGCGGGATAGAGTTTATAAATAAATGGGAATAGAGTAGAAAGAGTGGGTATACAGTGAAACATTTTATTTGTGATTTTAGTATTTTCTTCTTTGACTTTTTATTAGTTCGAAAAATTGGGCCTGGGGTTGGTGAACTGAAAACTCGTGTGACAATGGTTCTGCGCATGCTCCCTGAATGGCTGCCCAGAGAGAAAAGGATGAAGTCAACCTGGACGTCGTCCAAGGCCGTGACCTGATGGCCAATATTGCTGTACCCATGAATGTCCCTACTATGCAACAATGTACATGAAGAATGTATAAACTTTGTCGTGAGATGGGTGGGAAATAAAGCAAATGTATTAAAAGTGAGGGGCGGTAATTTAAAACAATGGGCTTTAAGAAAAATGAATTAAATCAATATGGTGTGAGGATCAACCCCCTGTCCCTGTCCAATCAGAAATAGTGGGCCCATAATTCTGCAACATTTAGGGGAGGTACATGGGCGTAGAAGGGTATAATAGATATAGAATTAGTTAATTAGAGAGAGGAGATGCTAGCACAGACACATGAAGGCAGAGGCAGAGGCATAGGCTCCAGACGTACGAGCAGATCGATTGCAGACTGAACCGCTGTCCAGAGAGGTCCTGAGGAGGGGGCGGCGGAGTCCATTAGAAGGAAGTCACGGGAGAATTCGAGGAGAAGCGAAGTACCAGAGAGGGGAACGACGCAGGAGTCGTTGATAGAGAGGTCACTGGTCCTGTCCTGATCCGGGAGGAGGTCTTTGCTCTTCATCCTTCCAGGGTCCTATCTTTCCAACTCCTTGGCCAAGGGGTTTGGTTCTCGCACTTTAGGTAAATATAAATGCAAACCTTAGTTGCGCTGCTGTCTCTATCTTCTCTTTTCCTAAGGGACCGTCATTGATCGATAATTGATTATTATGCTTCATCCTTGATATGCGATTAAGTATCATGTGGTTCTGTATTTTACTCTGCTAAAATCTTTAGATAAACATTTAAAAACTTCCTGACTCAGTGATTATTTCAGGATTATGAATTGTAATGAATGTCACTCATTTTAAACTTCCCAATTAGCAAAGAATTCATTGGTAAGTCATTACTCTTCAATCGGAAAGTAATTGGTAGCAGGGATTTGATAAAGAGTACCAACTGACCCACCAGCGGAAATTGCTAGCGTAGTATGAATGTATGGGCCCAAGTGAGTATTTTGTGTATGAATACTCGTTGCTAGTAACCCGCTGGATCATTCCCACTCCCCCCTTCTGCTCCGACAGCCTCAGGGGATGTTCCTAGCCTTGGAAGCAAGGTCTTCGACTTTCACTCTGAGCCTGCAACTCAACTTCATGCCCCTGTCCCCTCACCAGGGCCTGGTGTCTGTGCTCTCGTCAATGAGTCTATTATCCCAACAGAATACCCTCTGGCACCGCAGGGGCTGACCCAGCAGCACAACATGGACTGCTAGTCAGTCATCGGCTAGAGAGGGGGAGGCACAGGTTATACAGCCCCCTCTTCACTTTCAATCGATAAGCATGAGTGCTTTGGACCTGGCCGACTTGATGAAAGAAGGCCAGGAGGCATTTTTTTGCCTCTCAGTCTGGTCTCACAGTGATAAGGAGGTGGACCAAATGGTCAAGTCTGTTATAGGTGGTAAAGATGCTAAGGGCCGCATCAGTCATAAAGAGTTCCCAAAGCATGCCTCTATAAGCTTTGATCCCTCTACCTCTACATCACCTTCCTTACGGATATTGAGCAGGCTCGGGGGGTTGACTACGGCCCAAGTGGAGGATTTTGTTTCAGCAGCTTTTGAACAAGGGATAATGAATCCCACGCCCTGACTGGAGGTACAGAAGATTTATCATGAGATCCAGATAGGACAGAATTGACACCTACCAATCGATCTGCGCTCGTCTCCGTGCTCTCCATCACCCCATCAACGGTTGACCAGTCACTTTCTGGTGCTTACGATTAAGGGTCAGCTCCCCCTCCTCATTCAGGTACCCGGTTGGCAGTGTCCCCACAGGACATACAGGACACTACCACGCTGAGCGCTATTTACCGACTCCTCTTGCAACATAGGGAAGACCACCGGAAGGATTCAATTCCATTGAAGGCTGCCCACCTGAAAACCCAAGTGGTGTTACACAAGATGTAAACAAAATATGGATATAATGAAATCCCAGCTTGGGGCAGTCGAGGCATCACAGAAAACCCTCCAGACAGAGGTAGAAGAAACAGCTCAGTAATTGCCCAGCATGACACCCAGCTAACCACTCTCTCATCCAGGGCTGAAGATCTGGAAAACAGGTCATGAAGAAACAATCTGCACATCTTGTGGGTGCCCGAAGGCATGGAGGGCGACAACCCCAGGGAGTTTGGGGTTCGTTTATTTCAAGAAGCATTCCCAATTCTAAGTGATTGGGACCTGGACTGTATGATCCAGAGGGTGCATTGTTTTCCATTCAGACCTCCCACCAGGCCCTCTCGCTATCCTCGGGCTACTCTCATGTACATTGGGAACTTCATCCTTTGCCCAGAGATCTACCGTGCAGCTTCTTCAAAGATGCCTGGTAAAGCCGGTGGGATTGGCTTTTTTGTCCGTGACGATTTTTGCCATCAAACGGCAGTGAGGCGCTGACAACTACATGAGCGCATACCGGCGCTCTTGAAGTTGGGGGCTAGTGTCTTTCTTATGGAAACCTGCAATCTTATGGATTTGAATGGAGTGCCAGACATTTAACTGCTATGATGGTTCAGGAACTGTTAACACAGTGGCAGCTCATTGGTTGAGACCACCTAGGCTATGGTTTAAGCTTTTTTTCATCTATATTGGCTCTATAATGGCTTTTGCCAATAAGATGAGGGTTCCCCTTGAGGATGGGTTCTCACTGGGCAAGGCCAAGACCTGTGGAGAGAGGGTGTGGTTTAGTGATGGTTTAATGTCTGGCTCTCTCCTTTGGAGGGGTGAGGGGAGGGGTATGAGGGCAACTGAAATTGTTTCTTTTCCCCTGCTTCTTTCCTTTTTACTTTGTCTTTATGCTTGTATACTCTTTTTTTCTCAATCCCACAGGGGGTCCTCTCAGTAATCCTCAATATGTATTTTTTTTGCTATTTCTTATTGTTCTCTAGCTGACACCTATATCTTAGTGCATTCCGGGGGGTTCACACCTGGGGCTGACCTCAACCAGGAACCTAGTTTGATGCAAGCCCTCAGTGGGGGGCTATTGCCCTTTTTTGTTAGGGCATTGCTTGGGGGCGGTGGGTTGGTTCACCATCATGGGAACCAGGGCTGTGGGGTGGTGGGGGTCAGGGGTCTTGGGTGGTGTTAACTTGGGTTAGGTAGTGTAGACAAGGTATTTGGGGGGGAAGCAATGAAAACGCTAGCTCAAGAAACTTGGCGTGTGGGGAAAGAAAGGTGTCTATTAGTATCACTACCAGGCAATTTTGTTCTGGGGAGTGTCTGCAGCAAATAGTATGGATGAGGGGTTGCTCTGGGAGTTTGATTTTCAATGATTGTGACAGGTCATAGTAGGTGTCTGGGTCAGCAACTGCATATTCTGTTGTGGAACAATAACGGGGTTAAGTCACCACATAAGAGGAAGTTGGTACGGAGGGGCTGAATACCCTTAAGCCTCAAATTAACTGCCTCCAAGAGACACACCTTGCCCAGGCAGCAGTCTCCTTGTTGAAGGATCTGGGGTATAGGGTATTGTCCACTTTTTTTCCTCTGCACAAAGGGGTGTCACACTATTGGCTCGGGATGGCAAACAGGGAATGAAATGTCAGAGGGTAAATACGAGGGGGGGGGGGTCGATGCCTCCTGGCGTCCATCCGGAAGGATAGTTTTTTCTTTACCATTTGTGCAGTCTATGGTCCAAATACTGATGACCCGAGGATCTTCGATTTTCTGGCGACTGATCTCCACCTTTGGATGCCACCCTATATTGTCTGCGGTGACTTCAATGTGACGCTATGCCCTAATAGGGATTCTTCATCTCAGAGGTCGGCTCCTGACGTGGCTCAGCCTAGTGGGGCCTTTGGGGCAAACATAGACTCAGGGGGGACTCTACATCAGCTTATCAGCTTATCCCCTCATATGCGCTGGTTGACCTCTGGCACTTTGAGATGACGAAGGAACCGGGCTTCACGTTTTTTCAGCTCTTCATAAATCCTTGTTACGGCAAGATATGTTTCTAATCAGCAACTTACTGGTTTCATTTTCTAAGCTGTCTCTCAACCCAAGGGTCATATCCGACCAAAATTCTCTATCTCTGCTTATTAAATTGACTGGGCCTATTCAGGCATCAGGACCCCAGGGGTAGACATTTGAGCATAAGCTACTATTAGACACTGGCATTGTTGATGCTATGAGCTGTCACTTACGAGAGTTCTTTGAGTTTAATATTGGCTCAGCATCACCCTCTGTCATCTGCGACACATGTAAGGCCTCATGCCGTGGACAAACGCTTCAGATCACGGCTCATGTACAAAAGAGGGTTATGGTGGCGGAGACGGAGGACTGCCGGACTCTCTATATTTTAGAGTCAAATCTAAGATACAGCATTATAGTCAGGAACGGACCCCGGTTCGAGGCCCTGCTGGAGCAGTCTATCGCTCTGCAGACTTCGCTCAGGAAGCAAATCTGGCTTGGGATGGTTAAAAACCATTGCGCTAGACAGCTGATTAGCTTTGAAAATAGTAAAGATATGGAGCGGATCCTTTCCTCTAGTATTAGTGCTAACACTATTCATCAGATTAGGGGCGAGAATGGTGGGTTTGTGGTTGATCCAACAGCTATCAGAGATGTTATTAGGCAGTTCTATCAAGCTCTCTACCATGACAACTGTTTGTCATCCACTGACGAATTTCACCAATTTACTGGGCGGTATCTCTGATGTAAATTGAGCCAGGTGAAAAGATTGAGACTCGAGGCCCCCATAACTCTCTCTGAAGTAGAATCCGCTATCGACTCCTTGGCTAAGGGCAAGGCCTCCGGCCTGAATCAAATGCCGCTGGAATTTTATGCCACCTTTTTAAATATCTTGCCTCCGATCCTTAGGGATCTGTTTAACTCATTTTTTAAACATTCCGCTGGGTTCCTGGGTCTTGAGGAGAGACGAATATCATTATTTTCCCCAAAAAAGGGAAAGATTTGAAGCTCTGTCGGTCACACCGTCCCAATTCTCTAATCAACGCAGATTTGAAGATTTACACACAAATTCTTGCGAAAAGGCTGTCTGCAGTTATTTCGGGTTTGGTTGATCGAAACCAGCATGGCTTCATCCCAGGACGTGACACAACTTCACAGGTCAATACGGCAATCACGGCCTTGGAGACGGCTTCTTTTTGTGGGGGACCAGTGGGTATGATCCTTCTTGACACCGAGAAGGTCTTTGACCGAGTCTCCTGGCCCTTCTTATGCGGGGTGGGGGTCATGGAGACAGCAGGACTAGGTTCTAGATTTATCTCCAGAATTTGACATCTTCATATTGGGCTGACAGGGGGGCGTGGCTTGACGTCCATGGAGGATGGCGGCTGCACCGTGAGCTCCGGTGTGTCGGCGCGAGTCGGTGAAATATTCTCGTGGGTCCCGGGACCCTTTCTTTCCTTCCCATGCAGTTTCGGCACTATGAACAGCTTGTCGTCTTTCTAGTAGTGCGCGAAGCACACCAGCACCATTGCGAGAAGGAATTTTCACAACTCTGCCGCTGCCTCAGACGCGGCCGCCATTTTGTTGCACGGCCGCGTTAACAGCTAACTGATATCGTTCCTGCAGCGCTGAGGTAACGCGTGCTTATGCTTGTCCTTTGTTTTGACCTTCAAAGAAAATGTGGGTCATTAAAGCATGCCATCGTCTTTTCAAGGAATACATTTGGCAGCCACCAGTTTATATGCAGCGCTCACCAGCAATGAAATAATAAAGAATTTTTGCTCTTCACCATTGCTCCAATAGCGGCTGTCATTTCTCTTTATTCATATTACCACAGCTGCTGCAACTGCCGCTTCTTCAAAACTGAGGTCACGCGCCTCAGCAACTTTATTGTCCCACCTTCAGCTGTTAATGTCGATACTTAATACCAGACCGAGGTGCCTTCTCTTCTTATTTTGAACATTCTACATTTCTGTACCTTCACATGTAGACAGAGGAGGATCTGTTTAATCATAGAACAGCTTGTCTCATGTCTTTCTCGTTTTGGCCTCCCTCCTTCTGTCACCTATAGGGTCTCATTTTAACAAGTTTGCCTGGTGTTTGACCCTCATCGGTACTTTTGTACTCACCAGACAATATTTCAATATAACAGTCTCTATTTCATTGAAGAATCTATATATTTCTCCTGTTTTTGGTACTCTTGTCACGCTTATTTGGACAAAGTAGGCTTTGTTTTGATGCCAAGAGACTTGTTTTATGTGTCCTTTGTTTTGACTTTTGTCAAAAGACCTTGTCCGAAATAATTGACACAATCTCTGCTGCAAGTCAATACTTAACATTTGCTGTTATAGCTGAGTCTTCCATACCAAGTACTTTGCATTCCTTCAAACTTTGTTCTTCCACAGCTTATGGGGAGGTTAAGGGTGCTTAATTCTTCTACTACATCTCCGACACGTCGATTCGTCAAAAACTCTACAATCTTCACGAAGTTTGCTGCAATGGAGTCTACCTCAGTTTCTCAATCAAGAGTCGGCGCATCTCCATCTATGACATCGGCAGTAACCACTTTGTTAAATCCTGTTAAAGCTAATCCCAAGCGCCTCAAAAAGGATCCTCCTTCTCCTACAAAGTCACCACCTCCTGCATCACTGGATCTGTTACTCGAAGAAATACGTGCACTAAAACCATTTATGGAAGAAACAAATACTAAACTTCAGTTTCTAACAGACAGATGGTCCCAATTGGATGAACGTCTCCTGGCAGTGGAACAAAGCGTTTCTTCATACATTGTAACTGAGAGCAAGGTTAACTTTCTACAATCACAAGTTTCTTCCTTGCAGAAGCATGTCGAGGATTTGGAAAACAGAAATAGAAGAAATAATCTCCGCATATATGGCTTACCAGAGAATACAGAGGGTACAGATCCTCTCACCTTCTTCAAAAGCTTACTACCTAAAGTGTTGGCTCTACCTGAAGATACTGTTTTGAACATTCAACGAGCACACAGATTGGGCCGTTTGCAGGTTAATAATTCTGGTTCTATCCGTCCAAGAGGTGTCATTTTGTATTTCTTAGAATATACAGATCGTCTTAAAGTTCTTTCAGCCTTCAAAAAGTCGACACATATTTCTTGGTCGGGCCATACGCTGTTCTTTTCACAAGATTATGCTAAGATCACTGCGGACAGACGCAGGGAATTTCTAAACATGAGACCTGATCTTCGTGCTCTTGGTGCTAGATATGGCCTATTCCATCCCTGCCTCTTCAAGGTCACGTATAAGAACAAGACAACCTCCTACAAAGACCCAATTAAACTGAAAGGTTTTCTCAATGCATGTAGAATTGAAACTATGGACACTTCTGGTGCCTCGATTTCTCAATTTGGTTGAGTATTTGTTCTGGATTTAACATTGTTGTTATCTCTTATGTCTATATTTTTGTGTTCTCAGTGCTTCTTCTCAAGCTGTCTAGCTTTTTGTTGTCCTGATGTAATGTGACTGTCATATTATTATTTCATAATTTAAACTTATCTATTTCCTCCCACAGGCGCCCCTGTTGTATGTCTCTCCCGTTGTCTCGCACCTTGCCTTATCCAGTCGCCCTTGTGCCCCTTTCCGTTAGCTCTGGTTGCACTGTTCTTCCATGTGGTTTCACCCCATCCTCGTCTTCATTCTTGGATTTTCATAGGTATGTGTTTTTCCTTTTGTGTTAGTCTTGTTCTCTCATCTTTTGTCTTTTTTCATCCATCTACATTTCCTTCCTTTTATCTTTCTGTATCTTCCTTGTTCACTTGCACTTTCTCCAATTCTCCACTTTTAACTCTCTTCTTTTTTTCTTCTACTTTATCCATCGTTACATTTTTCTTTCCTTACATGATGTTGTGGTTTTTTCTATATCAAGTTTATATTTTGTCTGGTTCAATTTGTTCTTTCAATAGTTACTCTATGTCATTGAATATTGTTACTTGGAATGTTCGAGGTTTACATTCACCGATCAAAAGGCAACGTGTCTTATCGCATTTATCTAAATTGAAAGCAGATATAGCAATGATTCAGGAATCACACCTTACAGAACCTGAATCCTTAAAGTTGAAGAGAGACTGGGTTGGAGATGTTTTCTTCTCCCCGGGGGATGGTAAGCGTAATGGTGTTATTACATTATGTCACAAATCTCTTCATGTTAAGCTTCTATCGTAGGAAAATGATGATGTAGGTCATTGGCTATTCACAGAACTATTAATTGGGAAGGTTCCACTCTCTTTATTTAATATTTACGCACCAACCATGGGCGATTCCCTTTTTGGTCACACCTTGAAAAAAAGTTGTTGCAGTGTTCTCATGATAACCTCATTTTAGCAGGTGATTGCAATCAAATCATTGACCCTTTCACAAACCGTAAATCCTTGACTTACTTTGTTTCTTCTAAAGCTCATAAATCATTTTTACATTCCTTCCAACACAGACACTTGATGGATGCATGGAGACTATGTAACCCCTCTCTGAGAGAGTATACTTACTTTTCTCCAATACATCAGACACAATCACGCATTGACTATATTTTTGTTTCTCATAACATTTCTCAATCTTTACAATCTGCAGACATTGGTTCTATACTGATTTCTGACCATGCCTCTGTTTTTATTTCATTAGATATACTTAATAAACCTTCTGCCCCAGACGTTGGCGATTTAATAACTCATTGCTACTTGATTCTGCTTTTACCTCATCTTTTTCCTCTTTTTTTGAAGAATATTTCCGTTTTAACGAATCAGACTCTCTCCTTTCCACACAATATGGGATGCTTTTAAAGCTGCAGCCCGTGATTTTATAATAAACTATGTTTCCAAGAAACGACACGTTGCCCGCAAAATCGCTACTGACCTTTTTACAAAGATAAAGAGAATGGAACATTCCTACTATGCTAGTAAATCGAAAGAATGTTTGGCGGAACTTATAGCTACCAAACTTAAATTCAATAAGGAGTCCACCGCGAATGCTTCTTTGTACTTACTTAAATCTAGTGCAAAATTTTATGGTGGCCAAAACAAATCTGGTAAATTATTGGCAAATTACCTTAAAGTTAAAAAACACAAATTCAACATTGAGTCGATACTCGACGATCACCAAATGCCCAAATACAAAGATTCTGAGATTTTACAGGAATTTTACACTTATTACGAATCTTTATATACACCAGAAGTTTCACCCACTAATGATTCCATTTCGGATTATCTTTCTTCCATTGAAAAAACCTTTGACATCCATTTGAGTTTTGATTCATTGGAACTCAATGTTTCAATGAAAGAATTACAAACTGCAATACTCACACTTAAAAAAGATAAAGCCCCAGGCCTGGATGGATTTACGGTTGAATTTTTCATATATTTTTCCCAGCTACTCCTTCCTAAATTACACAAACTTCTACTTTCCTTTTTGCAAGTGGGCTCTTCTTCTGGTTCCTTTTTGGAGGCCCTAATCTGCCTCATTCCCAAACAGGATAAAGATCCACGTTTCTGTAAAAATTACAGACCAATCTCATTAGTGAATATTGATTATAAAATGTTTTCAAAATCCTTGGCCCTAAGATTAGAATCATTTCTCCCTGGTCTCTTAGGTCAGGAACAGTCGGGTTTTGTAAAAGGCCATTTTCTAACAGATAATACTGCGTCTCTTTTTTGACATAATCTCTAAATCATCCCAATTTTCCGAATCTATTGCTTTAGATGCGGAAAAGGCATTTGACAGAGTTTACTGGCCTTTTATTTTTGATACACTTAAATGGTTTGGTTTTGGTCCTAAGATTGTTCGTTTAATCTCTCTTTTATATTCAAATCCTAAGGCGGCAATATTTGCGAATGGCCTTACCTCTTCATATTTTAACTTGGGAAGAGGTGTTAGACAGGGTTGTCCCTTATCCCCCTTTTTATTCAATTTGGCTTTAGAACCCTTTTTGTCTAAAATTCACCAAAACCCAGCTGTTTTTGGTTTTACCTCTGATAAAACATATATTAAGTTGGCAGCTTATGCAGATGATATTTTATTATTTATCTCGAATCCACAATCCTCCCTTCCTGCTTTCCTCCATGAAACAAAGGCCTATTCCTTTGTCTCTGGATATAAATTAAACAATGACAAATGTGAAATTTTACCCCTGTCTAAATTTGATTTCAAAGAGGATTTTAAAATAACTAAGTTCAATTGATGCACTCAACACAAAGTACCTTGGTATATACTTCTCTACATCAATTAAAGCGTCCATCTCTACTAACCTAGATAAATGTTCCTTAAAAATTTCCTCCCTGATAGACAAATGGCACCCTTTATACCTTTCTTGGTGGGGAAGATTAGATACAATTAAGATGATGTTATCCCGGATTGCTCTTTTTTTTATTTCTAACATTCCAGTGGCCTTATCTCAGAAGTTTTTAAAAACAATTAATTCCCTATTATCATCTTTTCTTTGGAATAACCAGAAGCCTCGTATGTCACTGTCAAAACTTATCCAGCCTAAATCAGAGGGTGGTGTCAATTTTCCCGATTTTCCTACTTACCATAAAGCTTTTAATTTACGTCAATCATCCCATTGGCTAAGAGGATCTTCATTGGATTCTCCTCTCTGGGTTAGACTTGAACATTCATATCTCACTCCCTTTTCCTTTCAAGAATATTTATCATTTACTCGGAAACCTCAAAAATTATCTACTCCTATTGTTAAGCACACACATAAATTATTGGATATACTCAAACTAGATAACTCCGCTGACACAGGATCTTTCCTACAATCCTCTATATGGCATAACCAATGTATACTGATTAAAGGCAAGCCCATATATTGGAAATCATGGAGGCAAAAAGGTCTTCTTTGGGTTAATCAATTATTTAAAAATGATGGGTTTATATCCTTTCAGCAGGCTAGAACTCTCTTTGATTTCCCTATCTCATTTTCTAATCTAATAAATACCAATTGTTACTTACTGCTTTAAATCTAGCTATTGATCAGGCTGCTATCTCCCCTGTTTCTCCCATTACCAATACCAATATCACTCATACCTTTCTAAGCTCGTGCCCCAAGGCTTCAACTATATATGCTTGTTTGCGCAAGTTAATCTCCCCTATCAATCAATCAATCACAGAATTTGTAGAGCGCACTACTTACCCGCGAGGGTCTCAAGGCGCTGGGGAGAAAAAAAGGTGGGGGGGGGGGTGCTGCTACTGGTCGAACAACCAGGTCTTGAGTAGCCTCCTGAAGGTCAGCAGGTCTTGGGTCTGTCGTAGGCTTAGTGGAAGGGTGTTCCAGGTCTTGGCGGCGAGGTGGGAGAAGGATCTGCCGCCGGTGGTAGTTCTTCGAATGCGAGGGACGTGGCGAGGGAGAGGTCGGCGGAGCGGAGCTGGCGGTTGGGGACGTAGAAGAGGAGTCGTCTGTTGAGGTAGGCTGGGCCAGTCTTGTGGAGTGCCTTGTGTGCGTAGATGAGGAGTTTGAAGGAGATTCTCCTGTCGACGGGGAGCCAGTGCAGGTTCCTCAGGTGGGGGGTGATGTGGCTGTGGCGTGGTACATCGAGGATCAGGCGTGCGGAGGCGTTTTGTATGCGTTGCAGTCGCTTGATGAGCTTGGCCGGGGCTCCCGCGTAGAGGGCGTTCCCATAGTCAAGTCTGCTACTGACGAGGGCCTGGGTGACTGTTCTTCTTGTATCTGTCGGAATCCACCTGTAGATCTTGCGAAGCATGCGGAGGGTGTTGAAGCAGGAGGAGGAGACTGTGTTGACTTGCTTGGCCATGGAGAGCGTTGAGTCGAGGATGACTCCCAGGTTGCGTGCGTGGTCGGTGGGTGTCGGGGCTGCTCCTAGTGTCGTTGGCCACCAGGAGTCGTCCCAGGCTGAGGGGTTGGAGCCGAGGATGAGGACCTCTGTCTTGTCCGTGTTCAGTTTTAGTTGGCTGATCTTCATCCAATCGGCGACGGCCTTCATTTCTTCATGGAGGTTGGATTTGGCGGCGAGGGGGTCCTTGGTGAGGGAGAGGATCAGTTGAGTGTCGTCGGTGTAGGAGAATATGTTGAGGTCGTGCTGTCTGGCGATGCGTGCGAGCGGGGCCATGTAGATGTTGAACAGTGTTGGGCTGAGGGATGATCCCTGGGGTACGCCGCAGATGATCTCGGAGGCTTCGGATCGGAATGGTGGGAGGCGGACTCTCTGGGTTCTGCTGGCGAGGAAGGAGGTGGCCCATTCCAGGGCCTTGTCTCAGATCCCTGCGTCGTGGAGGCGTGCGCGTAGAGTGCGGTGGCAGACAGTGTCGAAGGCGGCGGAGAGGTCCAGCAGGATGAGGGCTGCGGTCTCACCGTTGTCCAGCAGGATCCTGATGTCGTTGGTGGCGGCGATGAGGGCAGTCTCAGTGCTGTGGTTGCTGCGGAACCCCGATTGGGATGGGTCCAGGATGCTGTTTTCTTCGAGGTATCGGGTTAGCTGTTTGTTGACGATCTTCTCGATGACCTTGGCTGGGAACGGAAGCAGGGAGATGGGCCGGAAGTTCTTGAGGTCTCTCGGGTCCGCCTTGGGTTTTTTGAGTAGGGCGTTGATCTCTGCGTGTTTCCAGCTCTCTGGGAAGGTTGCGGTCTCGAAGGAGAGATTGATGACGTTGCACAGGTGGGGTGCGATGGAGCTGCTGGCTTTGTTGAAGATGTGGTGCGGGAAAGGGTCTGACGGGGAGCCGGAGTGTATTGTGCTCATGGTCTTGATGGTGTCATCGATGTTCACGCTGGCCCAGGCTGGCAGGGGGTCGTGGTCGATGGTGTGCGGCGGGTCTGGTGCATCGATCTTAGTTGGGGCTGTCTGGGTGTTGAAGCTGTCGTGGATGTCGGCGATCTTGCGGTGGAAGAAGGTGGCGAGGGAATCGCACAGGGCTTGCGACGGCGGGATGTCGTTGGTGTTGGAGCTGGGGTTGGAGAGTTCCTTCACGATGTTGAAGAGCTCCTTGCTGTTGTGTGCGTTGTCGTCGAGGCGGTCTTTGAAGGAGATTCTCTTGGCGGACTTGATGAGGTGGTGGTGGTTACGGATGGCGTCTTTGTGGGCTGCGTGGCTGTCCGGTGTCTTATCACTGTGCCATTTCTTCTCTAGTTTCCGGCAGGTACGCTTGGAAGCTAGGAGTTCCGAGGTGAACCAGCTGGCTCTTTTGGTGGTGTCACTGTAGGTGAGTTTTTTCAGCGGGGCGAGGGTGTTGGCACAGTCGTCCATCCATCGTCTGAGGTTGCAGGCAGCGTCGTCGGTGTTGGATGGGTCGGAGGGGGGGCTGAGAGCGAGGTTTGCCCGTAGTTGGTCTTCGGTGACTTTGCCTAGAGATAAAACTAAAGTAGAAATGGACTGGGAACGCGATTTAGATGTTAATTGGCCCATTCATTTATGGAACAAAATTTGGCTTAAATTAAGAAAATCCTCTAGAGCAGCCAACACTACACAGACACTCTTCTTTATCTGTAACAGATTACTTTTTTCCCCCGCACTTCTTCATAAGATAAATGCTGAGGTTCCTAATACTTGCTGGTCATGTTCCTCCACAAATGCTGATTTAAAACATTTGCTTTTTACCTGCCCTTTTGTTCACAATTTTTGGAAAAGTGTTTGGAAACAAATTGCCCTAATTTTTAACTCTGCAGAGTCCTTTCCATTTTCTAATATTTTTTTGGGCTCTGTTTCTGATGATTGGTCTCAATATCCTCCTTTAAATATGCAAATTTTGGATCTACTTCTGGGAGTAGCATTTCAACAGATTACTAAACATTTATAGAATTTTTATGATCTTTCCTTCCAGGCTTGGTGGTATGCTGTATGTCACAATCATAGATTGGACACTGTTTATGTATATCCTTTGTCTTTAGCTGCAAAGCGTTTACTTCTATGGTCCCCAGTTACTAAGTTTATTGATTGTAATGCTAAACTCTCGCATGCACGTCTTACCACGGAACAAGAAGTTTTAAAGCCTCCTTTACATTCCATTTTCTTGCATTTAGAATTGTTTGTATATTTCTAATTATATGTTGTTGTATTCTAGATAGATGACCAGACCTGTTTTTAAACTTACTTCTACCCCTTCTTTCCCTCTGTATCAATATTGTAAACATGATTTCATATGTATTCATTTGTATTTATATCATATTGTATTTATACCCTTGGTTCTTTTCATTTTCTCCTTCATTCTCTCTTTTTGAATAAACTTTATTTTTGAAACTTAAAAAAAAAATATTGGGCTGACAGCAAGGATCCGTTGCTCAGGCTCTCTTTCAGATCCCATAACCATTTCACATGGTACTAGTCAGGGGTGCCCTCTCCCCCAGCTATTTGCACTATAAATAGGGCTCTTTATCCAATGCATGACACTATCAGAGGCGATCCAGCCTCTGCGAATACATCAGCATGAGGTTAAAATTCTGGCGTATGGTTTTGCTATGTTCGCCCTAAGTTGGCAGGGTATGCCCAGACGTGGGTCCCTTGCTCACTTTGCCACTGGATTCAAGATAGCCTGGCTGATGACGGCTGTAAGCCAGAAACCGGTCCCAGGATGCTTGTTTCCAGTCCAGGGAAGACATGGCTTGGCAGTTCGGGCTGGACTGTTCCCATGAGGCACAGGGTCAGACTGATTTGCATATGGCCATGTCTGAACTGGGGTGGCGGAGTGAGCTAAAGAATGATGATGGATTAAACCCAGATCAGTTGACTGGGGGTGAGTGCTTGCAATGTTCAACACTCCGTCCATCATCCCCTTTCGTTTTGCTATGTTCGCCCTAAGTTGGCAGGGTATGCCCAGACGTGGGTCCCTTGCTCACTTTGCCACTGGATTCAAGATAGCCTGGCTGATGACGGCTGTAAGCCAGAAACCGGTCCCAGGATGCTTGTTTCCGGTCCAGGGAAGACATGGCTTGGCAGTTCGGGCTGGACTGTTCCCATGAGGCACAGGGTCAGACTGATTTGCATATGGCCATGTCTGAACTGGGGTGGTGGAGTGAGCTAAAGAATGATGATGGATTAAACCCAGATCAGTTGACTGGGGGTGAGTGCTTGCAATGTTCAACACTCCGTCCATCATCCCCTTTGGTTTTGCTATCACAAAATGGATGCCACCAGTCACAGACACTGGGCTGCCCTCCTGCTGATGACCGAAACTCGCAGTGGAGGAGGCCCAACAATAGGTATCCTGTCACAGGGGGGTGTGACCACCTCCCAGACAGGGTTTAGTGTATTGGGGCTGGGTGGGTGCACTCCTAGAGTGCTTTGAAGTCCTGCACTGGGGGAGCAGGAGGCTCCTCTGTGCATACACCAGTTCAAACCGGCTCAGGGGCTACCTGCCCCTGCTCTGGCGCGAAACTGGACAAAGGGAAGTGGGTGTAGCCACCCACTCCCCTGACCCTCCCATAGGTGGGGTCATAGAGCTAGTCCCGCCCTTCCTTTCAGTATAAGATAGGGAACCCTTAACATTGCAAACTAGATATCCCTGGACGACGCTCTAAAGAAGAATCCCAGACCTTCGACGTTCCACTA
Source organism: Calotriton arnoldi (assembly GCA_963921515.1). Taxonomy (NCBI): domain Eukaryota; kingdom Metazoa; phylum Chordata; class Amphibia; order Caudata; family Salamandridae; genus Calotriton; species Calotriton arnoldi. The sequence goes on from CAWUFW010006467.1 coordinate 342,887, forward strand.
CCTCTGGAAGACTGAAGAATCTCCCTTGGAGTCAAGGAGTGACTCCCCTGCTTGGCAGGCACCAAAAACTGCAACGACGGTCGCAAACTATGCCGCTCTCGCCGGAGCCCGAAGTCCCTGCAGCCCAGGAAGAGGATTTCCTGACTTCTCCAAGGCCATCGTGAGTCCCCAGCGAAGCTGAGGCAAGTGGACCCCACGAGTGACGAGGAACCGCAGTCCCTGGGTACCGTGCACTATTTTCGAGTGCAACCCCTTCATGACACTCTATGAACCTGTGCTTTGGACCACGTGTGGTCCCAGCCTCTAGCAAATATCCCTCCCCAGATCAGAGGCCTACCCCGTCCCGAGTGACCGTGGGCCCCTGTTGAAGGAATCCTCCCGAGGCGTCTTTGCGATCCCTTGCCAGCCAGCTTGTGGGTCCCCTGAAGACTTTTCTACAAATCCAAAGGGCTCCCCTGGTTGCTCCAGGCCTGCCCTGACTTACTCTTGCTGGGTGAGTCCCCCAGACCTTGCTGGTCTGCACCATTGACTTTTTGTTCTTTCCACGAGACTTGCTGCTACCAAGGCTTGTTGGCTCCAATCGGGTCGCCGACACCACAGTCCGCTGCAGACTTCGTGGGACACGCTGAATCCAGCTCCTGGTTGTCCTCGACACCTCCTGGACCTCGTGGCCGAAGAGTCAAGACACCCGTGAACGACCTGAATCTGTCGACGACGGTGGGCATTCATCTTCCTTGCTCCGGGTCACTGCCAAATGACTTTGAACACTGTCCCCTCTGCTTTCAGGTCTTCCTCCTTCCGAATCCAGGCTTGGATTCCACCGGACACTTCTTCTGGCTTCACAAGCAGCAAGTCTTCATTGGCTCCCATTGAAAACAACGCCGCGACCCGACACCAAAGGACACCTATGCACCCGGCCTCCCTGGGTGAGGTAACTCCAGCACTACGGTGCTCCTGTGGGTGTTGGCCCTAGAACTACTTACCCTGTAAGTGACTTGCTTGTAGCTACTCCCGAAGTGCCCTTAAACTCTAAATTTCCAACCGCGACTTGCCCCATTGAAGTCTATGGCGATCCGCGCCTGTATTCCCTCACTGCACACGTCCCCGTGGGTCCTTTACTTACCTGCCTTGGGTGGTTTCGTGAGGCCCCAGCACTTCTGAAGGCCCTGGGCCTTGTCCCTTTGCAAGTCGTTGTTCTTAAGTCTCTTTTTTAGTATATGGTCTGGTACGCCCCTAGGGCCCCAGCCATATTTGTGCTCAATTTGTTGTGAAACGTTGATTTGTGCATATGTTCCTGACTTCTAATCCCACAAGATATTAGTAGAGAGTTGTTTAGTAATAAATACATATATATTTGATAAATATACCTGTGTGGTGTCTTTTCATTTGGTGATTCAAGAGATTGTGTGGTAAAACAAGCTGCTTTACATTCCTCCAAGACTTAGCCTGAAGGCTGCTCTCCACAGCTACCACTAGGATAGCTTTCTGTAAAGGTTGTCTTAAACCTACCTACCATAAGAGTCGAATTGAACTGGTGCAAGGTGTCCACTTTAACTAGTGAACAGCATATACCATGCCAACTTCTCACATTGGTGGCAGCGTGTGGGATTCCAGCTTGCTATTGTTTTACCAGAAAAATCTCTATTTGAATTACTAACTGAAAACCACTATAGGTACTCAAGGTACATATAAAGTCACGCTTAGTATCAATAAGTTCTACTGAACTTAGAGCTGTGTGCCAAGGGATAGCACACCCTTTCTACAGCTCAAGCTAGTATCAGTAGGCGACAAACTAGTGTAGGTAGTACAACACTGCACAACACTAGAATGTCCTTAAGGGTTGGACCCAGTGGATCCACTCAGCCTCTGTATAAGGACATGACTTTCTTTGACTTGAAAGCCATGTGTGCTGCAAGGCACCTGAAGATAGGACAGAGTCCCTCCACACTACACCTGATAGATCTGCTGACAGCAGATGATCTTAGATTAGCTCTAGGAGCTAATGGGTCTGAATCAGTGAGTGGGTCAATTACAGTGTCTGGGTCAGATGATGGACATCAGGATGACCAAGACTCTGTGGTTGTAGGGCCAGGTCCCAAGGGGTCTGAACAGGACAGAGGAATTCTCCCTAAGAGAACTGACATAGTGGAGGAGAGGCCTAGGTCCCTTTCTAGGGAATCTGACCACTCCTATCACTCTGGCAGAGAATCTGTCTACCAGAGGAACTCCTACTTCCCAAGAAGAGAGACCTCCTCTGACAGAATGTACAAACTGCTGCAGTATGAGGAAGTAAGATTTGCCCTCAAAACCAAGCAGTTGGCATTAGATAGAGAAGCCCTGGAGCTCCAGAGAGCTTCTAGAAAAGAGGGGTTAGAACCCCCTGGTGGCAGCAACAGTGTCCCTAGAGGCAGAGAATATATTCCAGACCATAGGAACCTGAGCAAGGTTGTTCCTCCCTACCAGAGTGGGGATGATATCCATAAGTGGATAACTGCTATGGAAAGGGCCTGTAGAGTACAACAGGTCCCCCAAAAGCAGTGGGCAGCAATCTTGTGGCTCTCCTTTTCAGATAAAGGTAGAGACAAGCTCCTCACTGTTAGAGAAGAGGATGCTGATGACTATGAAGTCCTGAAGAGTGCACTGATAGATGGGTTTGGCTTAACCACTGAGCAGTACAGGTTGAAGTTCAGAGACACCCAGAAGGGACAGACTCAGGACTGGACTGACTTTGTAGATTGTGCAACCAAGGCTCTGGAGGGTTGGCTGGTTGGCAGTAGGGTTACTGATTTCAAGGGATTGTATAATCTAATGATGAGAGAACAGATCCTTAATAATTGCCAGAACCAGTTGTTGCATCAATACCTGGTGGACTCAGATCTGACCTCTCTCCAAGAATTGGGAAAGAAGGCAGACAAGTGGGTCAGAACCAGGGTGAGGCAGAAAACCCAGAACCAAGGGGGTGACACAAAGAAGCAGGATTCTAAGGGCTCTGAGAAAAGTGGGGATAAGTCAAAAGACCAGAAGTCTTCACAAGGGCCCCAAAATCTGCATCTGGTGGGGAGTCACAATCCAACAAGGGAAAAGGCCAAAAGAAGCCCTGGTGCAAATTCTGTAAACAGAAAGGGCACTGGACTTCTGATTGTAACAAGTCCAAAGACCAAACCACCGCCACTCCTGCCCCTAAGGCAACTGTTCCCCCTAGTTCAGCTACTGGTGGAGGTGGTACTCAGAATAAGGGTGTAGTAGGGTTGACCCTGGGTTCTGAAGTGGACTCTGGCCTAGTCAGAGTACCCACTCAGGCAATGCTGATTTGTGATGGAGACATTGACATGTCCTTCCTAGTGAGCCCCAGTAATCTGGGCAAATACAAACAGCAGCCTGTAATAAATGGCAAACAGGCTTTGGCATTTAGGAGCACAGGTGCTAGTGTCACCATGGTGGCAGAGGATCTTGTGGACCCTGGACAGATCATCCTGGGCGAAATGTACCAGGTGACCAATGCAAGCAATGTCAGGACCAACCATAGTCTGGCAGTTGTGAATTTCTCCTGGGGAGGGGTAACTGGCCTCAAGAAGGTTGTAGTCAGTGCAGACCTCCCTGTAGAATGTCTATTGGGCAATGATCTAGAAACTTCAGCCTGGTCTGAAGTAGAGTTATGGACTCATGCTGAGATGTTGGGCATCCCTGCAGAGGTATTTGCTGTGACCAGGTCACAGGCCAAAATGCATGACACTGAACCAGCTCTGGATCCTGAAACCATGGACCAGATGCTTCCCAAGAAGAGGAGCAGTAGGGGTAAGGCAGTGCCTTCCCCTCTGCCTCAGATCACTGATTCCCCTCTTGAGGGAGGAGGAGCAGATCCTGAAGAAGGAACTGCCCCAGAGGGACTTGAGCCTGATCAGGTTGAGTTCTTGGGGGCAGGGGGCCCTTCTAGGGAAGATCTGAGTAAGGAGCAACAGTGCTGCCCCTCTCTTGAACCCCTCAGACAGCAGGCTGCTGCTGAGGCTGCTGGGAGTGCTAGTGGGTCCCATAAAGTTTATTGGGATGAGGGACTCCTATATTCTGAGGGTAGAGATCCAGCCCCTGGAGCCACCAGGAGGTTGGTAATACCTCAGACGTTTAGGGGTTCCTCTTGACCCTAGCACATGATATCCCTTTAGCAGGTCACTTGGGCCAAAACAAGACCTGGGACAGGCTTGTTCCACATTTTCATTGGCCACATATGTCAGAGGACATAAAGGAGTTTTGTCGCTCCTGTGTCACATGCCAAGCCAGTGGCAAGGCAGGTGGCACCACAAAGGCCCCCTGATACCACTACCTGTGGTGGGGGTACCCTTTGAAAGGGTAGGGATTGACATTGTTGGTCCCCTTGACCCTCAAACTGCATCTGGGCACAGATTTATCCTGGTGGTAGTGGATCATGCCACCAGGTACCCAGAGGCAATTCCTCTGAGGACCACCACAGCCCCTGTGGTGGCAAGAGCCCTCATTGGAGTTTTCTCCAGAGTGGGTTTCCCAAAGGAGGTCATCTCTGACAGAGGTACCAACTTCATGTCAGGATATTTGAAAGCAATGTGGAAGGTGTGTGGTGTAACTTATAAGTTCACCACCCCTATCACCCACAATGCAATGGGTTGGTTGAGCGTTTCAACAAAACCCTTAAGGGAATGATTAAAGGACTCCCAGAGAAGCTTAGGCGGAAATGGGACCTTCTTCTTCCCTGCCTGTTGTTTGCATACAGAGAGGTTCCACAGAAGGGGGTTGGTTACAGCCCATTTGAGCTTCTGTTTGGGCATCCTGTAAGAGGTCCATTATGTTTGGTAAAAGAGGGCTGGGAGTTACCTCTCAAACCCCCAAACAGGATGTGATGGACTATGTACTTGGGCTCCGCTCCAGGATGGCCGAATACATGAAGAAGGCAACCAAAACCTGGAGGCCAGCCAAGAATTACAAAAAGCTTGGCATGACCAAAGGCTGTGCTGACTGTGTACCAGCCAGGACAGAAAGTGTGGGTGTTGGAGCCTGTGGCCCCAGCAGCCCTCCAAGACAAATGGAGTGGCCCCCATACAGTAGTTGAGCAAAAGGGAGAAGTCACCTATCTGGTGAATCTTGGAACTCCCAGGAGCCCCCTGAGGGTGCTCCATGTCAACAGATTGAAACCATATGTTGACAGGGCTGACATGGGCTTGCTCATGGCAACTGATGAGGAACAGGAGGAGGAGAGTGACCCTCTCCCTGACCTGCTCTCACAGAACCCTGATGATGGGTCAGTCGATGGTGTTGCTTTGGCAAGCAGCCTCACTGACCATCAGCAAACTGAGTGCAGACAAGTTCTGCAGCAGTACAGACATATGTTTAGCCTGACCCCTAGTCAGACTACCTGGTGCACCCATGAGGTGGACACTGGGGACAGTCTGCCTGTCAAGAGTAAAATCTACAGGCAACCTGACCATGTCAGGGACTGTATCAGGACTGAAGTCCAGAAAATGTTGGAGTTAGGTGTGATTGAGCCTTCAGATAGCCCTTGGGCTAGCCCAGTAGTCCTAGTACCCAAGCCTCATACCCAGGGTGGTAAGAAAGAAATAAGGTTTTGTGTAGACTACAGAGGCCTCAATGCAGTCACCAGGACTGATGCCTATCCCATACCAAGGGCAGATGAGCTGATTGATACTTTGGCCTCAGCCAAATATCTGAGTACATTTGACCTAACAGCTGGCTACTGGCAGATCAGGTTAGCTGATGGTGCAAAAGCCAAAACAGCATTTTCGACCCCTGGTGGGCACTACCACTTTGTGGTGATGCCCTTTGGATTGAAAAATGCACCTGCCACTTTTCAGAGGTTGGTGAACAAAGTTCTGGCAGGGATGGAAACTTATTGCTCAGCTTATCTAGATGATATTGCTGTCTTTAGTTCCTCCTGGCAGGATCACCTGGTCCACCTCAGAAATGTTTTGGAGGCTCTGCAGAAAGCAGGCCTCACTATCAAGGCCACTAAGTGCCAGATAGGGCAGAGTCAGGTTGTGTACCTGGGCCACCTTGTGGGTGGAGGCCAGGTTCAGCCTTTACAGAGCAAAATCCAAACCATAATGGAATGGGTTGCTCCAACCACCCAGACACAGGTGAGAGCCTTCTTAGGCCTGACTGGGTACTACAGGAGGTTTGTGAAGGGATATGGATCTATAGTGACCCCCTTGAATGATCTGACCTCAAAGAAAATGCCAAAAAAGGTTCAGTGGACAGCTAGCTGTCAGAAGGCATTTGAAGACCTAAAGCAGGCCATGTGCACTGCCCCAATCTTACAGAGTCCAGACTACACCAAAACGTTCATTGTCCAAACAGATGCTTCTGAGCTGGGAGTGGGAGCTGTACTGTCTCAACTGAATGATGAAGGTCAAGACCAGCCAGTAGCTTTTATTAGCAGGAGGCTGGCCCCTAGAGAAAAACGTTGGTCAGCTATAGAGAGGGAGGCCTTTGCTGTGGTGTGGGCCCTGAAGAAGCTGAGGCCATACTTGTTTGGCACTCACTTCATAGTTCAGACTGACCACAAGCCCCTCCTATGGCTTAAACAGATGAAAGGTGAAAACCCAAAACTTTTAAGGTGGTCCATTTCCCTACAGGGGATGGACTATACAGTGGAACATAGGCCTGGGACCCAACATGCCAATGCAGATGGACTCTCAAGGTATTTCCACTTAGAGCACGAAGACTCAACTGGTCAAGGTTAGTTTAGTGTCCCTGCGTTTGGGGGGGTTGTGTAGGAGAGTAGGATCTGCCTCTTATGTTGCCCCCACTTTTTTCTGATGTTTAACACTGGTTTCTGGCTATAGTCTGGCTGGGACCCTGCCAATCAGGGCCCCAGCCTCTCTGTTCTCTCTAAACAACTTGGAGTGCACTCTAGGTGCACTAGTGATTGGATACTGTGGTACCTTATGAGTCCCTAGTATATGGTACCTTAGGTCCCAAGGGCATAGGTATTTCACAGGCCTACCAGGGGCTGAAGCATGTATTATGCCACCCCTGGGAAGCAGACTAAATCGGACACCACAGGCCTGCTACTGCAGCCTGGGTGAGGAGGTGCTAGCACTCCTCACTGAGATATAGGTTCCCTATATCTCTCCTGCACACACATTTAAACCTATCAGTCACCCCTAAGGCAGGCCCTATCAATCCTGAGGGCAGGGTGCTTAGTTTCTATGTGAGAGGGTGCCTCTGCCTGAGCAGGGCCCCTCTGCAGCTCTCAGAGTCCATTCTCTGGGGCTGTTTGTGAATGCGGTCAAACCATATACTCTTAAGTGCATTATAACCTTGCTGTTAATGCTAACTTTGGAATGGCTGCATCAAAACATGTCGTGTTTGGTGTCAAACACTTTGGAATCATACCCCCACACCAGTAACTGGTGTGGGAGTATGATCCCACCCTTCTAGAGGGATAGACATGTACCTACTGTGGAAACGCGGTAGAATCCTGAAGAGCCCTGGCATCACAAAATGGATGCCACCAGTCACAGACACTGGGCTGCCCTCCTGCTGATGACCGAAACTCGCAGTGGAGGAGGCCCAACAATAGGTATCCTGTCACAGGGGGGTGTGACCACCTCCCAGACAGGGTTTAGTGTATTGGGGCTGGGTGGGTGCACTCCTAGAGTGCTTTGAAGTCCTGCACTGGGGGAGCAGGAGGCTCCTCTGTGCATACACCAGTTCAAACCGGCTCAGGGGCTACCTGCCCCTGCTCTGGCACGAAACTGGACAAAGGGAAGAGGGTGTAGCCACCCACTCCCCTGACCCTCCCATAGGTGGGGTCATAGAGCTAGTCCCTCCCTTCCTTTCAGTATAAGATAGGGAACCCTTAACATTGCAAACTAGATATCCCTGGACGACGCTCTAAAGAAGAATCCCGGACCTTCAACGTTCCACTACCTCTGGAAGACTGAAGAATCTCCCTTGGAGTCAAGGAGTGACTCCCCTGCTTGGCAGGCACCAAAAACTGCAACGACGGTTGCAACTATGCCGCTCCCGCCGGAGCCCGAAGTCCCTGCAGCCCAGGAAGAGGATTTCCTGACTTCTCCAAGGCCATCGTGAGTCCCCAGCGAAGCTGAGGCAAGTGGACCCCACGAGTGACGAGGAACCGCAGTCCCTGGGTACCGTGCACTATTTTCGGGTGCAACCCCTTCACGATGCTCTACGAATCTGTGCTTTGGACCACGTGTGGTCCCAGCCTCTAGCAGAGATCCCTCCCCAGATCAGAGGCCTACCCCGTCCCGAGTGACCTTGGGCCCCTGTTGAAGGAATCCTCCCGAGGCGTCTTCGCGATCCCTTGCCAGCCGGCTTGTGGGTCCCCTGAAGACTTTTCTACAAATCCAAAGGGCTCCCCTGATTGCTCCAGGCCTGCCCTGACTTACTCTCGCTGGGTGAGTCCCCCAGACCTTGCTGGTATGCACCATTGTCTTTTTGTTCTTTCCACGAGACTTGCTGCTACCAAGGCTTGTTGGCTCCAATCGGGTCGTCGACACAGCAGTCAGCTGCAGACTTCGTGGGACACACTGAATCCAGCTCCTAGTCGTCCTCGACACCTCCTGGACCTCATTGCCGAAGAGTCAAGACACCCGTGAACGACCTGAATCTGTCGACGACGGTGGGCATTCATCTTCCTTGCCCCGGTTCACTGCCACGTGACTTTGAACACTGTCCCCTCTGCTTTCAGGTCTTCCTCCTTCTGAATCCAGGCTTGGATTCCACCGGACACTTCTTCTGGCTTCACAAGCAGCAAGTCTTCATTGGCTCCCATTGAAAACGACGCCGCGACCCGACACCAAAGGACACCTATGCACCCGGCCTCCCTGGGTGAGGTAACTCCAGCACTATGGTGCTCCTGTGGGTGTTGGCCCTAGAACTACTTACCCTGTAAGTGACTTGCTTGTAGCTACTCCCGAAATGCCCTTAAACTCTTAATTTCTAACCGCGACTTGCCCCATTGAAGTCTACGGCGATCCGCGCCTGTGTTCCCTCACTGCACGCGTCCCCCGTGGGTCCTTTACTTACCTGCCTTGGGTGGTTTCATGAGGCCCCAGCACTTCTGAAGGCCCTAGGCCTTGTCCCTTTGCAAGTCGTTGTTCTTAAGTCTCTTTTTTAGTATATGGTCTGGTACGCCCCTAGGGGCCCCAGCCATATTTGTACTCAATTTGTTGTGAAACGTTGATTTGTGCATATGTTCCTGACTTCTAATCTCACAAGAGATTAGTAGAGAGTTGTTTAGTAATAAATACATATATATTTGATATATATACCTGTGTGGTGTCTTTTCATTTGGTGATTCAAGAGATTGTGTGGTAAAACAAGCTGCTTTACATTCCTCCAAGACTTAGCCTGAAGGCTGCTCTCCACAGCTACCACTAGGATAGCTTTCTGTAAAGGTTGTCTTAAACCTACCTACCATAAGAGTCGAATTGAACTGGTGCAAGGTGTCCACTTTAACTAGTGAACAGCATATACCAGGCCAACTTCTCACAACTGTTTTGCGGTCTTCCCGACACCGTAGCTGGCCCGCAATGCCGAGCCGCTGCTTGCACCGCTGCACTTCGCACCGCACGCTGCACCGCTTCACTTTGCACCTCAGCCCCGACGCCTGCCGACGCAGGCGCTCCGGATTTCAACCGCGAGGAGTTTGATCTGTAATGGGTGTGCCTTCAAGGGCCCAATGACTCCTGCACCGACCTCCGGAACCGACGCCTACCGACGCCAGCCCTTCGGGGCTCATTGAGAGGTTGCTGCGGGTCTTCCCGACACCGTAGCTGGCCTGCGACGCCGCGGTCAGCCAGAACTGTTTGGATTTGTTGTTCACGATGCCGTGATATCCCCAGACTGAGCTATTGACTTCAATAAACTGTATTTCAAGTCCATATTAATTACTGAAGATTTCTTAGAACTGTATGGTGTATTTTTATTGTTTTTCGTCTTGCTTTGGATATATAAAAATATTGGATATTTTTCTAAACTGGTGTGGTGTCCTTTTGTAGTGTCTTTACTGTATTACTGTTGGTTATGTGCAAATGCTTTACACACTGCCTCTAAGTTAAGCCTGACTGCTTGTGCCAAGCTACCAAGGGGGTGAGCAGAGGTTATTTTAGGAGTGTAACTCTCTTATCCTGACTAGAAGGAAGGGTCCCTACTTGGACAAAGGTGCAAACTCTTGCCAACTAGAGACCCCCATTTCTAACATTGGTTGTCAGCGGTGAGGATAGGACTTGTGTTTGCACTTGACTTACAGTGATTTGTGTGCACTACTACCATATCGCAGACAATAACGTGCCACATACTGTTTTTTTCTGGTCTATTTTTGTGATCCTATCGTTTTGGAACTTTAACTTCCTACTGCATCATGCCTGATACAGCAGCATCATCAATTGCATCCCAGGTGGTGGCCTTTGAGGAGGAAAGGTTGCAAACCTACAACGTCAAGGAGTTGAATGCTATTTGTAAAAACCTAAAGGTCCAAGTCAGAGGCCTCACCACGAAGGAGGAGCTACAAAAGGCGCTGAGCACCTGGGTAACAGCCAGACATGCCAGTGGGCAGTCTGGAGATCTTAGTGGGATGGAGCCTACTCCTAGGGTAGATGTGCTGTTGGGAGGGAGGTCCCTCCAGGCCAGGTAGCAGTGGTTAGTCCCCAGAGGAGCTAGAGGACAGAAGGGAAGCTAGGAGGCATGAGATAGAGCTTAAGAGGCTCAAGATGGAATCACAGAGGATGGTATTAAACCATGAGCGTGGGCTCAAGAAGCTGGAGTTGAAGAGCAAATCCAGCAATGATGGTGGCAGCAATTCATCAGTGCAGGCAGATAGAATTGTGCACATCCCCAAGCATGTAGGCAAGGAATTCAAGAAGGCAGTTGACATACAAAGGTGGTTTCAGGGTTATGAGGCATCTATACACATGAATGGGGTCCCTGTGAAGAATTGGGGGCAGGATTGTGGCCTCTTTTCCCAGAAGAAGTAAGGGACACTTTAGTGGCTTTGGGTAAGGGGTGTAACCTCACCTATGGTGACATGAAGGGAGCCCTTCTCACCAGGTATGGTCTCACTTCTGAGAAGTACAGGGATTAGTTTAGGTCCAGTAAGAAGACTGATGCCAACACTTGGTTGGAATGTGTGGATTCGTTTTGCAGGTCATGGGATAGCTGGGTGAAGGGCAGTAATGTGACAGATTATCAGGGGCTCTACAATTTGATTGCATGGGAGCACTTGTCTAGTCTATGTTTTGCAGAGCTGCGCCAGCACTTGGTTGATAGTAAGCTGACTGACCCCAGGAAGCTATTATGGAGGCGGACCACTGGGTGAGTACCAGAGTCCACAAGAAAGGGTTTCGGGGAGACTCTGCCAAAGGTGGGCAGGGTCCCCATCAGAAAAGTGGGGGGGACAAGGATAAAGCACAGGAGTTCTCTAAAGGGCCCCAAACTAATACCCAGGGTAATGGTTCCCATCCCCTAGGAGATCAGAAACAAGGGGTCTCTTCAGGAAAGCCTGCTGAGACCAGCCCCCGGACGTGCTTCACCTGTAAGCAGGTGGATCACATAAGGGGGGATCCCAAGTGTCCCAAGAGGGACCAGCCACCCACCGGTGGGAAGACCAAGGTATTGGCTAGTGTAGCGCTTGGGGTGGAGGGGTGCCCACAGGAGGCTGGGGATCCCTCAGAAATGACCCTCTTCTCACTAGGGGACAGTGAGATGGTCCCAGGGAACCAGGTACCCCCTAACACAAAGAAATACAGCACCTGGGTGACCATCAATGGGAAAAGGGTAGAGGCTCGCAGAGATACTGGAGCCAGTGTGACCTCAGTCTGGTGTCACCGGGTCTCTGAGGAGCAAGTAGTCCCCGGGCCATTCCACCAAGAAGTCACTGTGCACAGCTCAGAGCGCCAGTGTATGGTGGCGCAGGTTCCCTTTGAATGGGGGGGGGGTCTCAGGTCCCTTGAGGGTGGTTGTGAGCCGTACCATGCCTGTAGATTGTCTGCTAGGGAACGACCTGGAACAGTCCTTGTGGAAGGATGTTGAGCTCAGGTCTCACTTGGAGATGTCCGGGTTACCAGAGTGGGCATGTGTTACCACTAGGTCAATGGCGGCCGGAAAAGGTAATCAGAAGGACCCGGAGCCTGAAACAGTGGCCCAGGTTCCTGCCAAGAGAAAGGGCAGGGGACGCGGGGAAACCCGCCCCTGAGGTTCCCATGGTCCGGGAGGAGGCTGACCTTGAGGGGGACGCCCCAGTACCTACAGGGGAGCAGGTAGCTGAACTGGGGGACATATCTGAGCTGACCCATTGGCAGCAAGAAGGTGGTTCCACCAGGGAAGAATTCTGCAGGGAGCAGAAAGCGTGCCCTTCTCTGGAGGGTTTGCGGCAGCAGGCTGCAAACCAGGCAGCTGGTGATCAATCTGGATCACACTGGATCTACTGGGAGAACGGTCTCCTGTACAGCGAGCCTAAGGACGCTGAGCCTGGGTCAGCCCGTGTGCTGGTGGTACCCCAGTGCTTCAGGACCTTCCTACTGGATCTGGCTCACAACATGCCTTTGGCAGGACATTTGGGGCAGGACAAGACCTTTGACAGACTTATCACCCACTTCTTTTGGCCCCAAATGCGAAGGAAGTCAGATGGACATTGCAGGTCTTTCCAAACTTGCAAGGCAAGTGGTAAGAGTGGGAGGAAGGGTAAAGCTCCTCTCCAACCTTTTCCAGTTATTGAAACCCCTTTTGGAAGGGTTGAGATGGACATTGTGGGGCCACTGGATCCCAAGACAGCCATGGGGAACAGGTACATCCTGGTCTTGGTGGACCATGCCACCCGGCACCCGGAGGCAATCCCTATCAGGACAACGACGGTGCCAGTGGTGGGCCCGGGCATTAATGGGGATCTTTTCCTGCGTGGGGTTCCCCAGAGAGGTAGTTTCTGACCGTGGACCAATTTCATATCCAAGTATATGACATCCTTGTGGAAGGAGTGTGGTGTGACCTACAAGTTCACCACTCCTTACCACCCACAAGGTAACGGTTTGGTGGAGAGATTCAACCAAACCTTGAAGGGCCTTATCAAGGGTCTAACAGACCCCATGAGGCGTAAGTGGGACGTCCTCTTGCCATGCCTTCTCTTTGCATACAGGGAGGTACCTCGGAAGTCTCTAGGGTTCAGTCCATTTGAGCTTCTGTATGGGCACCCTGTGAGAGGACCTCTTAGTTTAGTCAAGGAAGGCTGGGAGGCAGCTCCCAGGAAAACTCCCAGGATGTATTTAGCTACATGCTGGCTTTCAGGAACGAAACTGGCAGCTTTAGGAAACTCGCTCAGGCGAACCTGGAAGCAAGCCAGGAGGAGATGAAACGCTGGTACGACCAGAATGCCACTCTGGTAGAGTTTCAGCCTGGCCAAAAAGTGTGGGTCATGGCCCCAGTGGAACCTTGTGCCTTGCAGGACAAGTGGACTGGGTCTTTTGAGGTGATGGAGCGTAACAGTGATGTCACCTACATGGTGAATTTACAGGCTCCGAGGAACCCTTTGAGGGTCCTTCACGTGAACCGCCTCAAGCCGCACTTTGAGAGGTCCGAAGTGAGCACGCTCTTGGCGACAGATGATGGGGTGGAAGAGGACAGTGAACCTCTCCCTGACCTCCTGTCCACCAAGAAGCACGATGGGTCAGTGGAAGGTGTGATCCTCTCCCCTACACTGACCCCAGAGCAGCAGAGTGACTGTTACCAGTTGTTGGGGCAGTTTGCCACACTGCTCTCTCTGACCCCAGGTGTTACTCAATGGTGTAGAACTGTAGAACACAAGAATTATAGGTTGACTGACCGGGTCAGGGCCAACATCAAAGAGGAGGTCTCTAAGATGTTGGCGTTAGGGATGATAGAGCCCTCCAACAGTCCTTAGGCCAGCCCAGTGGTCTTGGTATCAAAGGCTGCTGCACCCGGTGCCACTCCAGGACTGCGGTTCTCTGTGGACAACCGTGGGCTCAATGCCATCACCAAGACTGACGCGCACCCCATCCAAAGTGCTGATGAGCTCATTGATCGGTTGGGAGCTGCCAAGTTCCTCAGTATGTTTGATTTGACATCTGGGTACTGGCAGATTGCCTTAACTGATGGGGCCGGGGAGAGGTCAGCATTCTCAACCCCTGAGGGGCATTACCAATTACCGGTGATGCCCTTTGGATTGAAGAATGCCCATGCCACCTTTCAGAGGTTGGTGAACCAGGTGTTGGCTGGACTGGAGGATTTCAGTGCCGCCTACCTGGACGACATTGCAGTGTTCAGTTTCAGCTGGGAAGAACACTTGCAGCACCTCTGGGGAGTGTTGAAGGCTCTGCAAAGGGAAGGCCTCACGGTCAAGGCCAGTAAGTGCCAGATCGGGCAGGGCTCTGTGTACTTGGGACACCAGGTAGGAAGTAGCCAGGTGGCGCCCCTACAACCCAAGATTGACATCATTCTGGCTTGGGAACCCCCAAGACCCAGACAGAGCTGAGAGCCTTTTTAGGTCTCACTGGTTACTACAGGAGATTTGTTAAGGGCTATGGCACCATTGTTGCCCCCTTAACAGAGCTGACTTCCAGGAAGCACACCAGGAGGGTGATCTGGACTGATGCCTGCTGGAAAGCTTTTGATGCTCAGAAGGCAGCCATGTGCACGGCGCCCATGCTCAAGGCACCTGACTTCTCCAAGGAATTCGCAGTGCAGACTGACGCTTCAGAGCATGGTTTGGGAGCAGTGCTCTCACAACTGAACGATGAGGGCCTAGCAGGAGACTACTTCCCAGGGAACAGAAGTGGAGTGCCATAGAAAGGGAAGCTGTGGTCTGGGCACTGAAGAAGCTAAGACCCTACCTGTTTGAGACTCACTTCCGAGTTCAGACAGACCACAGGCCCCTCAGATGGTTGATGCAAATGAGGGGTGAAAACCCAAAACTGTTGAGGTGGTCCATCTATCTATAGAGAATAGACTTTACGGTGGAACACCGACCTGGCACAGAACACGCCAACGCTGATGCCCTGTCCAGGTTCTTCCGCCTTAGTGAAGAGCACTCACAGGAGGTTGGGTAGTTCTCCCTACTTTCAGCTGGAGGGAACATGTGTTAGACTTGGCATCTTTTGGCGTGTTTCCCCTGTCTTTTTCCTTTCTGACCTCCATGTTTTGACTCTGTTTTTGCTGATTGAGTGTCTCTGCGCACTTTCTCACTGCTGTTCAGTGTTAAAGTGCAAGTGCTCCGGTTGTAAATTGCTGTTATGGATTGGTGATTCCATGATTGGTGATTTGATTTACTAGTCAGTCCCTAGTACAGTGTACTGTGTGTGCCCAGGGCCTGTAAATCAAATGCTGCTAGTGGGCTTGCAGCACTGGTTGTGCCACCCACACAAGCAGCCCTTCAAAGGTATCTCAGACCTGCCACTGCAGTGTCTATGTGCAGTCCAGTACTGCCATGTCGACTTGGCAAGTGCACCCACTGCCAGGCCCTAACCTTCCCTTTTCTTACATGTGAGTCCCGCCCTAAGGTAGGCACAAGGTGCCCCTGTGGGCAGGGTGCAGTGCATGTGAAAGGTAGGACATGCCCTGATGTGTGTGGCATGTCCTGATAGTGAAATACCTCCAATTTTGTTTTTCACCATTGAAAGGCTATCTGGCCCATAGGAAAGCATGGGAGTTAATTTATAACATCTTATAAATATAACTTCCCATTGGGACCAGATATGAAAATAAAGTTTAGTATGCCTGAACTCAGAATCTAAAGATATATCTTTTAATAACGGTGATTTTTACATTCTGTGTTTGAAAATACCACTTTTAAAAAGTAGGTATTTTCTTGCTTAACCATCCTGAGTGCCTCTGCTAGGATGTGTATTGACTGTCTGGCTTTGGAGTGACAGGGGCTGGGGATGTGCAGTGGCTCCAGAGAGTCTGGATGAGTCAGGGCTGGGCTGAATAGACCTGGGCTGCATTTAGAGTAGTGGGAGATTTCCTTGCACCTGAATGGGCCTGCTCTGCTGTAAACAATGCTGTCTCCGCCTCCTGCTGGGAAGCTGGGCCAGAGAGGACCAAACTGGTTTGGACTAAGCACAGACACTCTCTTCCTGAGAGGACAAAGGTATTTGGAGTATAATTATTAGGACCCAGACCCCAAAACTTTAGTACTCTATTGGACCAAGAAGACTTCCATGAAGAAGAGCTGGAGAAGCTGTGAAGAGGAACTACCACTTTGCTGAGTGCTTTGCTGTGTTGGCCTGCAGTGGCTGCTTCTGACTTGGGCAGTGAATGGACTGGACAGAACTTTCTGCAGCTTCTCTATTGAGTTTCTCCAAGGGCTTGAGGTAGAGCTATCCCCCTGTTCAGGAAGTCTCAGGAACAGCAAAGACTTCAAGTTCTTCTGCCATCAGCACTGGGGACTGTGTGTTTTGTGCTGCAACAGAAGAAAAAGCAACCCGACACCGTCTACGATGTCGCTGCTGACTCCGTGTCCTGAAGGCACCACAGAGGGCACTGCCGCACGCCACACCGCAACCCTGGTCTCACCGACGATGCCGCCACCGAGCCGCTGCTTGCACCGTGACCTGTGGGCACCACACTTCGCACCGCCTCGCTTCACAACGCCTCCTTGGTCTCCCCAACAACATTGCCCCACGCCGACATCGACGCCGCTGCTTGCACCGTGGTTCAGGGCACCGCTCGTAAGTTACACGATGCACCGTCCTCATCCCACACCACAGTCTTGGCCTACCAACGCCGGCACCATCGACTCCAGTTCATCAGCCGACGACAGCGCTTCAGCAACGACGCCACCGCTGCTTGCATCGTGGCCTGCCAGCACTGCAACGAGCACTGCATCACTTCGCACCGCAGCCCTGGTCTCACCAACGCTGCTGGACGACCGTCACCGAGCCGCTGCTTGCACCGCTGCACTTCATACCGCACGCTGCACTGCTTCACTTCGCACCACAGCCCCGACGGCTCCCGACTCAGGCGCTCCCGACTTCAACCGCAATGAGTTTGATTATTGACATGTGTGACTTCAAGGGCCCAATGACTCCTGCACCAACCTCCGGAACCGACGCCTGCAGACCTCGGCCCTTTGGGGCTCATTGAGAGGTCGCTGATGCCCTATATTTCTAAAGGTACTGTTTTGCGGGTCTTCCCGACACCGTAGCTGGCCCGCGACGCAGCGGTCAGCCAGAACTGTTTGGATTTGTTGTTCACGACGCCGTGATAGCCCCAGATGGAGCTATCGACTTCAAGGAACTGTATTTCAAGTCTATTTTGATTACTGGAGATTTCTGAGAACTGTATGGTGGATATGTAAAAATATTGGATATTTTTCTAAACTGGTGTGGTGTCCTTTTGTAGTGCCTTCACTGTACTACTGTTGGTTTTGTG
The DNA here is from genome assembly GCA_963921515.1 of Calotriton arnoldi. Taxonomy (NCBI): domain Eukaryota; kingdom Metazoa; phylum Chordata; class Amphibia; order Caudata; family Salamandridae; genus Calotriton; species Calotriton arnoldi. The sequence goes on from CAWUFW010006467.1 coordinate 360,278, forward strand.
CAAATGCTTTACACACTGCCTCTATGATAAGCCTGAGTGCTCGTACCAAGCTACCAAGGGGGTGAGCAGGGGTTATTTTAGGAGTGTAACTCCCTTATCCTGACTAGAAGTAAGGGTCCCTACTTGGACAAAGGTACAAACTTTTGCCAACTAGAAACCCCCATTTCTAACAATGTCAATCCCCCTAGTCATGTCAAAAGAAAGGTACAGACGGTTGTCTATTTAGGGGTTACTCTTTCATTACATATGGCTGATATTCTTGAGAATAACTACAGGAAACGTTATCAGCACTTGGCCAATACTTTCGTTAAATGGAACTGTCTCCATCTAAGTTTGATCGGACGTTATAATCTAATCAAAATGATTACCCTCCTGAAGTACCTTTATTTGTTTCGTTGTATCCCACTTTATCTCCTGGTGGTCTTCTTTAACAGGTTTGAGGCTTTATGGCAGAGGTTTATCTGGTGCTATAGGCAACCTCGATGTAAGATCCAGCTTCTTCAACAATCCAAGGAGGATGGTGGGGTTTGCTTCCGGTCTTGCAAATTTATTACATCGCCTCGTTTTTTTCTCGACTCCGCCTGGTTTTGGGTTGGGGGATGTGGCGACAAGGGTGAATTTTCATTGACTTCTTGCCAGTGGGTGAACCAACCATTCCAGGTCTCGGTATCATTAATACAATGTACTGTAAAGGGACCCAATTTAAGACCCTAAAGCAGTGGTTCCCAAACTTTATTTCGACCCGCGGCTCCCTTGACCCATTGGCCATTGCCCGTGGCTCCCCACTGTTACTTTTTTTGGAGGTTGGGGGGGATGTAAGCCCGGCCTCAGGAGTACTTGCATTTTTCTCCCTGAAAATAATTGGAATAAAGCTGATGAAAGTATTATAATCATATTCACAGGGTGTTTTGTATTACTATAGCTGTGCCTCTAATAAAATATTCCTAGTTACACTTCTTTGCCCATGCCTTTTTTAGAGTACCCTTTCAAACTTTTTTATCCCACTTACAGTGCTAGATAGCACCCCTATGCATGTAGACCCCATTGCCAAAGTGTTTCTGCGCTTGAAGAATATTTGCATGCACTTCCATTTCTACCCATGTCATACGTGCCAACACACATGTCTCAGCAGGGTGACTCATGATTTTTTAAACCACATACAGCTTTATTTTTGCTGTCTCCTAAAATTGCCCCCAAATCAATGCAAGCCATAACAAATTCCTCTTTTTCTTAAATGTCCCTCGTTCTTGCTTCCAAATGTTGACATTATGCCATATATGGTGTTTTACTTCCCTGTGGCTCAAGGAGAGAGCAGGCCTGTCTGGAAAATTGTGTGTACTGAAAGAAATGTGTACTGGTAGTACCTATGGTTCAAGTACAAGTGTCAATACTTAATAATACTTAATGTGTTTAATAGACAGGACAACTGTACTTTCCTGATAACTTGCATTGGTGTAAAATGCATTTGGGAAAAAACGAAACTATTAACGAGTCTAACAAAATAAATCAGGCATCTTTCGCATACTTTGGGAGTATTGGAACGTGGGGATCCAGTGAAATATGGAGGTCATCTCCCTTGACATGCCATCAATTCAGCACTATGTTTACAGCTTTAGGCATGTCACTTACAAATCATCTACATCATGTGTTTAAGTCTAATTAGCTTAACTGAAGCCAACAGACCCTTCAACATCAAATGCATTGATGTGCTTGGTGCGCGGCTCCCTTGGCTAGGTTTGACGGCTCCCCAGGGAGCCACGCCGCGCAGTTTGGGAACCACGGCCCTAAAAGTTTTCCATCTTATCTGAGTATATTTTTCGATCTTACTGCACTTAATCAGTTAACCTATTTGGGGCACAATCCGAACTTGCCCTCCGGTGTGCATGACTGCTTTCATGAGACTTGGGAGAGGCCACATGCCAACTATTTGAGAGCGGATTTCTTCTCTCTTTCGAGAATCTGCAGCAGCAGTACTCTCTTCCCTATACATGCTTCTACAGGTATCTCCAAGTGCAACACTTCATATTTAGGAAGACAAGATCCGGTGCTCTGATAATGTTTTTATTAGAGTTGGTGGCGAAGGTCCCAGCAAAGAGAAACATTGGTCTAGTATATAAGCTGATTATCAATACTCTTGGGTCCACATGGAGGATCAGTTTCGGGACAGGGCCAATAAATGGGGCCGACTTTTCAACACTGAGGCAGATGATCTACGGCACAGTAATATTCTGGCGCAGTTGGCTCTCAACATGCCACGGGTTAAGGTGCATCATTTTAAATTCATCAATGACTTTTATTATACCCCACACTGCCTCTTTCTAATGAAGCTTCAGGCAGACGATCGCTGTTTTTGATGTGGACTCTGGTCCGCCAATGCAGTTCATATCTTTGTCTCTTGTCCCGTCTTGCGCCTATATTGAGACTTCGTCTTAGGTAAAATGTATAGCATTTCAAATCACTGGGTGGTAATGGATTCAAAACAAATTATCCTGGGACACTCGCAGCTTTCCCTCCCCACTTGGCGGGTTTATATTTCTCTGCAAACTCTCTGGCCCGATTGGTGCTGGCAGGCACCTACCTATCCAGTGAATCCCCAGATCCTTGGCACTGGTGGCAGGAATTTTTAAACATCAGTATGTTGATGATGATAATAGTAGAGAATGTACCGCCGAGGTGTAGGCTGAGGCATATGTGGGATTCAATTCAGTATTGGATGACGGACGCACTTGCGGGCCCGAACACACTTTGCTTTTCTCCACGTTGATCCCCTCTACGTCGAATAATGCATCCTTTATTTTTGCTAATGTTCATTTTGATTACTTTCTTCAGAATGTATCTTGCCTTAATACTGTTCCTATCTCATGCTAGGATTTGCCATTTAATTTTTGTTTCCCAACGCCGATGTATGTATGTTTCTCATTACTTTAGTAATAAAAAAAGATTTTTTTTTAAAAGTAGTGGATGCTTTTGGAAGAACGAACAGAACCCTGTGTCCGTTTTTGAAAAACTCTCAGTTTTTGATTGTGGTGTGCATATTACAAGTAACATAAATAAATACACAAAAAAACAATAAGCAATGTGAAAGTTAGTTAACATCAATGAAATGCTTGACAGAAGCAATCAGGGAAATGGGCGGACTAGAAGGGTCTTACATTCTAGAGGCCTGCTGTCTCACGTTGATCTCATATATAAAAGTTTTCACTACACTGTTGTATGTGTGACTACACGCCAACAGACTTTTCCCCCTATGGTGTAGAATAGTTTGCATTTGCATGACTGGCTCGGGAGAGTGAACATTTAAATGAGTCTTAGAACCAAGAGTGTCATAAACTCATACAAATGTGGGGAAGTGTTCAGGGGGACCTCCGCCGCCGAAACAGCAAGAATTTCTCCACCAGGGCAGGGGATTTCAGGATTCTTCCGGCTGGCTCGAATCAGAGCTTAGTAAAGCGCGTCCACTCTAGCCGCCATCTTGGCCACGCCCCTTTTAAGTTTACCATCCTAAGGCTGCCTGTGAACTGGTTCTTGTTCGGTGTCCGACTGCGAATTGGAGTATTGTATGGAAACAGACTCTACCACCGCTGCCTAGGCCTCTTCTTCTTCCTCTTCTGACTGGCCAAAGATATCTGGAGTGTAGTCTCTGCGCTGCATTTCTAGCCGCCGCACACGTCGGTCCTGAAGTGTATTTTTAGACCGAAATGACCTGCAGGCCTCACAGGTATCTTCTTGATGGTCGGGTGAGAGGAGTAAGTTACAGACGAGTGTTGATCGGTATGGGGGTATTTTGAGTAGCAGTTAGGACAGAGGAGGAACGGAGTGCGTTCCATCAGCAGCTTATTTTCAGGTAGAGCTGAATGTTAGGAAAGAGGTCCAGTAGGGCATGGCCCAAAGGCTGCTAAGCCAAATCGAGAAAATCAATGCAAGGGATTGTTTCAGAGCTCGAGATGGAAGAAAATCTTCCTGATCGAGACAATCCCGTTGGTTAGATGACTAACGGTGAACTAAAGGTAACCCGAGATTATCTCGAACTGGAGATCGAGAGAGTACATTCGAACCATTCGGCAGAAAAAAACATTCTAACAATGGAGTTGATGCCCATGTGCAGTATCACCGAGAGGAGGAGCTGGACATCCTCATGACTCTAAAGCATTCTTCGAACAAAAACAACTTCCAGTCATCTGAGCCCAACACTAGGTGGTGGACTTTTGCACAGGATGTGTATCTATAGCCACACATGCCTTGAACAAATTGTTTATGTATAACTGCTTTTTCCTGAAATCTGTGAAGATGGTGATCCTAGCACAGCACACCTTTCAGTTGATGCCATTTTTTAGGAGAAAATAAAACATACATTGTCTTGTACAGCACCTTTTCCCTATTTCCCCCCTAAAAATTCAAAGTTTAGCTATATTTTGGATATTTTCTCGGTGCCCTCCAGGAGATTTTTCAAACCCTGAGTACCTTTAGAATTTTGAGGATGTTGGAAAAAAAGGTGAAGATTTGGAGTAGACACCTTATCCGCTGTAAAGGGGCATCTCGCCTGAAAATCCCAAGATGCAAGAAAAAAACCATGGGTGGCACATCCTTCTCTGTTCAAGCAGCCAAACTATGGAACTCTTTACTCCCCTACATAAGATCCACCGACAACCACCTTATCTTCAGAAAACTACTCAAGAATTGACTCTTCCCCACATAAGCACCATACGCAAACAGAAATTTACAGCATATCCCTATGTATATAAGCATTTATTTTCACTATAGATCCGTACCTATCTTTGTGTATTGCTTTGTATAAATATGTAGAATAATTATGTTGTTAAAAAAATAAAAATAAATCATCTTTGGTCTACATGTACTTGCTTCCATTGTGCATCTATGTACCTCCATGTACTTGGATCTGTGTGTCTGTTACTTTTCTCCTGAAAAAGCATACCCAATGCACTACCCTATTTCTCATCCTGTACCTCTATCAAAATCCTTCACTCTTCTATCCCTTCACTATCCTTTCCAATCAAAATAACAGACTAACATGTTCACTTCTCAAATTCCATATACCACTATACTAATTCACCACTAATCCTTTATGGGTTCCAGATTAGCGTGCTACTCGCCAATAAAGCATTTCAACACCCCATCAGGGTTACAAGCGCTATATAAATGCAAACCTTTTTCCCTTCTCTACCCCTCCCCAACCCTTCTCAATCCAAATAACTGACTAACATATCCACCACTCAAATTAATTTCATGTTTCACCATACTAATTCAACACTAATCCTTATGGGTTCCAGAGTAGCGTGCTACTCTCCAAAAAAGTGCTTTGTAGGAGAGTAGGATCTGCTTCACATGGGTACCCCCACTTTTTGCTGATGCTTCACTGTTTTTCGACTTTAGTCTGGCTGGGGCCCTGCTAATCAGAACCCCAGCCTAGCTGCTTCCTCTCTAAAATGGTTTCCATGTGCCTTAAGCACATCTCTAATTGGAATCTGGAGTGCCCTTATAAGTCCCTAGTATATGGTATACTATGTACCCAGGGCATAGGTACCTCAGAGGCCTACCAGGGGCTGCAGCATGTATTGTGCCACCCCTGGAAGGCCATCCAAAATGACACCACAGGTCTGCTACTGCAGCCTGGGTAAGGTGGTGCATGCACCCTTTACTGTGATATAACGTTACCTATATCACTACATACATACACACATATAAACCTATAAGTCACTCCTATGGCAGGCCTTGTCAATCCTGAGGGCAGAGTGCTTGGTTCCTATGTGAGAGGGTGCCTCTGCATGAGCAGAACCCCTCTGCAGCGTTCGGAGACCCTTCTCTGATGCTGTTTGTAGTGCAGCCTGACCATATACTCTTAAGCGCATTATAACCTCGCGTTAAATGCTAACTTTGGGATGGCTGCACGGAAACATGTCGTGTTTGGTGTCAAACATCTTGGAATACTACCCCCCCGCAAGTTCTGGTGGCGGGGGTAGCATTCCACCCTTCTAGAGGGAGAGACATGTACACACCGGCCTGCCCAGTAACTTCTTTCCAAGCCCTGGCATCACAAAATGGATGCCGCTGGCACAGACACGGGTCTGGCCTCCTGCTGCTGACTGAAACTCCGGCAGGGGAGGCCTGGACAATAGGTTTCCTGTCCCAGGGAGGTGTAACCACCTCCCCAGACAGGATAATGTGTATTGGGGCTGGGCGGGAGCACTCTCTGGTGCTTTGAAGTCCTTCACTGGGGGCACACTTGGTGTCCCTGTGCATAGCCCAGTTCAAACTGGTTCAGGGGCTTCCAGCCCCTGCTCTGGCGCGAAACTGGACAAAGGGAATGGGTGTAACCACCCCTCTTCCCTGACCCTCCCATAGGTGGGTCCCCAGAGTATGTCCAACCCCTAACTTAGTATAAGTATGGGACCCCAGTCCTTAGGACTTTAGATTTACCTGGACGAAACTCTGATACAGAATCCTGGACCTTCGATGCTCTACTTTAAGATTAGAGGACTGAAGAATCTCCCTTGGGGTCAAGGAGTGACTCCCCTGTTTGGCAGGCACCAACGAAGCAATTGTCCGGTCTGCATCGCTGAAGCTCCCGCCAGACGCCGAAGTCTTTGCATCACCAGAGGTGGATTTCCAGACTTCTCCGCCGAGGCTGCCCTGAGTCCCCAGCAAAGCTGAGGCCCGTAGCTGTCGTGGGTAACGTGGAACCGTGACCCCTGGACACCGAGCGCATTTGCAAGTGCATCCTCTTCCTGGTCTCCCACGAAGTTGTGCTTTGGGCTCCGAGTAGCCCCCGCCTCCAACACCGACTGCACCGAAGATCACTGGCCTCCACTCCACGAGTGTCCCGTGAGCCAGCTCTAAGTGCGTCCACTCGAGGCTCCTTCGCGGTCGCTAGTCCATTGGCTAGTGGGCCCTCCCGAAGGTCAATATTCTTCTGCTTGGGTTTCCCTGGTTGCTCCAGGCGTGCCCTGACTTACCCTCGCTGGGTGAGTCCCTCAGACCTTGCTGGTCTGCACCACCGTCCTTCTATTTCCACGAGACTTGCCGTTGCCAAGGATTGTTGGGTCCAATCCGGACAGACGTCGTGGGACAGCTCGAATCCAGCTCCTGGTCATCGTCGACGCCTCCTGGACCTCGTGGCTGAAGAGTCAAGACGACCGTCAACCTACCTGAAGCACCCGACATCGGTGGGCATCCGCTCATCGCCTTCCTGGTCACTGGCTAGTGACCCAGACTCTGTCCCCTCTGCTTTCAGGTTCTTCAGATCTTCGATCCACCGTTGAATCCACCCGAACACTTTCGACTTGGCCGCCAGCAGCACTTTGCAGCAGATCGCCATTGAAAACGACAACGAAACCCGACCCCGAAAGACACCTATGCACCCGGCTTCCCTGGGTGAGGTAACTCGAGTACTCTGGTGCTCCCGTGGGTATAGACTCTAGAACAACCCAGTTCTAAAGGGGTTTGCTCCAAGTCCTCCTCTATGAGTCCCTTTTCTTTAAAATTCCAACCGCGACTTTCCCCATAGAAGTCAACGGCGATTCGCGGCTGTGTTCTCACACTGCACGCGTCCCCGTGGGTCCCCTGTGTCACTACCTTGGGTGGTTCCTTGTGGTCCAAGCACCTCTACAGGCTCTGAGGCCTTGTGTCTAGCTCAGTCGTGGTTCTTATACCACTTTATTGGTATATGGTTTGGTACGCCCCTAGGGCTCAAACGTGTATTTGTGCTATTACTGTTGATAACTAACTTATAACTTATGTACTTCGAACTCTAGCCTCATAAAGAGACTAGAGGGGTGTGTTTAGCAATAAATACATATATTTTGAATATATACCTGGTGTGGTCCTCTTTCATTTGGTCACTCAAGAGATTATAGACTGGTAAAACAAGCTGCTTTACATTCCTTCAAGACTTAGCCTGAAGGCTGCTCTCCATAGCTACCACTAGGATAGCTTTCAATAAAGGTTGTCTTTAACCTATCTCCAATAAGGGGTTGTTTGGACTGGTGCAAGGTGCCCACTATAATTAGTGGACAGCATATACCAGGCCAACTTCTCACACGCTTCAAAACCCCATCGGGGTAGCAAGCGCTATATAAATACAAACCTCTTTCCCTCTTCTATCCCGCCACCTACCCTTCTCTATCCAAATAACTGAATAACATATTCACCACTCAAATTACTTCATATTTCACTATACTAATTTTCAACGCTAATCCTTTATGGGTTCTGGAGTAGCGTGCTACTCGCCAGAAAAGCGCTTCAACACCCATCAGGGGTAACAGCTGCTATATGAATGCAAACCTTTCTTCCCCTTCTATCCCTCTCTCCAAATAACTGACTAATATCCACCACTCAAATTAGTTTCATATTTCACCATACTAATTCACCACTGATCCTTTATGGGTTTCCGGAGTAGCGTGCTTCAACACCCCATCAGGGGTAACAAGCGCTATATAAATACAAACCTTTTTTCCTCTTCTATCCTTCTGCTATCCTTCTGAATCCAAATAACTGACTAACCTATCCACCACTTAAAATTTACTTGCATGTTTCACTATACTAATTCAACACTAATCCTCTATGGGTCCCGTAGTAGCGTGCTACTCGCCGAAAAAGCGCTTTGACGCCTCGTCAGGGGTAGTAAGCACTATACAAATGCAATTACAATACAATACAATATTATTTGTCGTGTTGATGTTGTTTTGCTTAGGCAATGGGAGGGACATTTTTATTTTACCGAATGATTTAAATGTATATTTCAAAGGTGATATGATGCATGGCAGTTCAATTGCAAATACATCCCCTGTTATAATGCAATGTATGCTTTAACGTGCCTAGGGACTGAAGCACAAAGCTCAGAGTGGGTAACCTACATTATAAAGACTAGAATCAGCACAGCGCTACGTCCGAGGACAATGGCTAACTTTGCACTAGTGCTCTCACATCATACACAAATAAGTTTTGAATAAAGCAGATTACGTCTTGCAGACCATCCAAACTATCTATTTATGGTGATTGTGCGTTGCATGTGGATTGTATATAACCTACACACTATTCAGAATACAAGAAGATAATATATAGAAAATGTATTGCAACCTAGAGGTGTCCAAACTTTCCTCGTTACTACCAGACCAGAGATTTCGATAACCAGCTGTTATAAAGAATGGGTTAATTGTTGATTGTGGTGTTCTGAACGAGAAAGGGAATGAGGCAAGAGTCCCTGAGATCGCTGATGTCTGCAGTGACAGTGCCCCCTTTCAGTTAGCTGAGGAACTGCATGAATAGTAGCCATCTGTTGCGCTACTGGTATGGAGGATGGTTGTATGATGGAACAACGACCGTTTGAACAACTACAGTCTAAACAACAACTCCTTAACCACTACTTAGTCTAAACCACTAAAGTTTTAACAACAACTATTTTTTTACAACTACTATGCCTTGACCACGATTGCCTTTACCCCATTAATGTGTCTACTTTACAGGTAATTATAAACCTATATATATATATATATTTATATATATTATCTACTGGCGGTCGCCAGTAGATAGTTATAGTTAGGACCTATTTTCCATAGGAAATCCGCAACATTCTATTTGAAATAACTTTGGCGCCGGTTGACGAATCTTCGTGAAATTTTCAAACTTTGTGGCCCGCTACGGTCCGCTCCTATCCTGAAAGTTTCGGGGTGATTCGTCAAGCGGGGGCCGAGAAAAAAGGGGGGTCCCAAAACATGTTTTCCCCATGCAATTTTCCATTGGAACCTTTCATCGCAGCTACAGCCCGAACTGTCGAACGGAATTACACCAAATTTGCCAAAAAGGTAGCCCTTGGTTCAGAGTCGTGCCTTTTGCTTAAATGGTGTAAATCCGTTCAGTAGTTCCTGAGAAAATCAAAAATAAAATCTCATATATATCTATGGCCGCTTAGGGTCCGCGTACCCTCCCGATCACGAGCTGTATGCTAATTGGCTGTCAACACTCCAAACCAGAAGTGTTGGCAGCCATCTTGTTCCTCGGTAGAACCAAGGCACAAGAAAAGACGAAAACAGACGCAAAAAATGCAAAAAGGGGGCAGGGTAGAAACACCCTGACCCCCTAGGCCTGCTCAGGGGGTCCTACAAGGACCCCCAGGGCCCAAAAAATTATTATTATTTATTTATTATTATTTTTTTTTTAAATCTGTAAAAAACGCGCGGGGTGCGCGGATCCTGCAGATAAAAAAAAAAAGCGAAGCGCGGACTCCCGCGCTTTGTGGTTAATTGGCCCCCGGGTGGGCCAAGTCCCGGGGGCATGCGGGGGTTTATTAAATAATAACATGGGGGGGCCTCTAAGGCCCCCCAAGCCCCGGGGACCGCCACCCCCGGGGCTTTATAAAAATAATGGTGGCGGGGGCACACGGCCCCCCCGCAGCCCCGGGGACCGCCACCCCCCGGGGCTTCTTTTTTTTATTTTTAAATTACCTGTGTGGGGGGGCTCGAGCCCCCCCACACGCCCCGGGGACCGCCACCTCCCCGGGGCACTAAATAATAAAATGAGGGGGTCCGTTTCGGACCCCTGAGCCCCAGGGACCACCACCTCCCCGGGGCTGTGCACTAGATGGGAGGGGGGCCACGCGGCCCCCTCCTGGAGCCCTTGATGGCCCTGGGGACCGCCACCCCCAGGGCCGGCTCTTGCAGTGTCCCGGGTGCCCACCCCGGGACACTGCTGTTTGCAATGACAGGGCGGGAGCCGCGCAGCTCCTGCCCTGTCATTGCAAACTGCTTCGCTTCATTGGAGCAAGAGCAGGGAAACCTGCTCTCGCTTCAATGAAGCAAAGCAGAATTGCTTTTCCATAAGGGGAGCTGCATGTCAGCAGCTCCCCTTGTGGAAAAGCAATGCCGGCTCCCGCAGGATGCGGGGAACCGGCGGGACCGTGCGGGGAGTGGGGACCCCCCCACGGTCCCCAACGAGTGGCCAGGCCCCGGGGGATGGGGTCCCCGGGGCCATTAGTGGCCCGGGAGGGGGGCCACGAAGCCCCCCTCCACAAAAATAAAAAATAAAATAAATAAATAAAAAAAAGGGGCAAGGCCGGCCCCGGGGGATGGGGTCCCCGGGGCCTTAAATGGCCTGAGGAGGGGGACCACGCAGCCCCCTTCCAAATATTTTTAAAATAAAAAAAGAGGGCATGCCCGGGGGATGGGGTCCCCGGGGCCAATAGAAGCCCAGGGAAGGGGGACACGCGGCCCCCTTCCCGTTTTTGTTTTTTTACAAAAAAATAAAAATCCTCAGGCCCCGGGGATGGGGTCCCCGGGGCCAAAAGTGGCCGAGGGAAGGGGGGCCACGCAGCCCCCCTCCCATACAAAAAAAAAAGAAAAAAAAGACCGGCATCGTGCCGGAGGCCCCGCCCCCTCCCTGCAGCAGTCTGCAAACGCGCCCCCTGGCGCGTTGTAAGAAGGGGAAGTAATTCCCCTTGAATACTGGGGTCCCTGGGGGCCAACTAGCCCACCAGGAACCTCCAGTATACGCCAGGGAGCTGCGTTGCTGAGAGGTGTACAGAGGCCACGCCCCTTTTTACACCTCTCTGCAACGCAGCTCTGTGGCGCTTAATGGAGGTAGCTGGTGGGCTAGTTGTCCCCCAGGGACCCTCAGGATTCAAGGGGACTTAATCCCCCAACTTAAAACGTGCCATGGGGCGCGTTTGCACAGTGGTGAAGGGAGGGGCGGGGCTTCAGGTGACATGTGTGCAAACAGGCCCCGTGGCGCGTTTTAAGATGGGAAATTAAATCCCCTTCAATCCTGAGGGTCCCTGAGGGCCAACTAGCCCACCAGGTACGTCCAGAAAGCGCCACAGAGCTGCGTTGCAGAGAGGTGTAAAAGGGGCGTGGCCTCTGAACACCTCTCTGCAACGCAGCTCCCTGGCGCATACTGGAGGTACAGGGTGGGCTAGTTGGACCCCAGGGACCCTCATGATTCAAGGGGACTTAATCCCTCACCTTAAAACGCGCCACGGGGCGCGTTTGCACAGTGGTGAAGGGAGGGCGGGGCTTGAGGTGACATGTGTGCAAACAGGCCCCATGGCGTGTTTTAAGTTGGGGGATTAAGTCCCCTTCAATCCTGAGGGTCCCTGGAGTCCAACTAGCCCACCAGGTACCTTTAGTAAGCACAACAGAGTTGCGTTGCAGAGAGGTGAAAAAAGGTGCGTGGCCTCGGAACGCCTCTCTGCAACTCAGCTCTGTGGTCCTAACTGTAGGTACCTGGGGGGCTAGTTGGGCCACAGGGACACTCAGGATTCAAGGGGACTTAATCCCGCAACTTAAAACGTGCCACGGGGCACGTTTGCACACGTCACCTCAGCCCCCCCCTCCCTTCACCACTGTGCAAACGCGCCCTGTAGCGCGTTTTAAGAGGTAGTTTTAATCCCCCTGCCCTATAATGTACTAGGGACTTACAGAGGAGGTCATGCTAATCACAGGGGTACCCCAACGCATAGTGTTCCCTAGTGTATGTAGGTGTTTTCACTGTATTCTAAGTGTGTTTTAGCATAGCACTGGCTCTGGTTAGTCAGAGTCAGTTACCACCAGTACACGTCGGAAAAAGTTGTGGGCACAGGATGATTTTGGAACAAGGCCTCTTTCTGCTCCTCTGTTGGTTCTTTCTGCACATCTTTTGCTTCTTCCTGCACTTTTCTTCGTCTTTGTGGACTTCTGTTGCTTCTTTCTGCATTTGTTTTGCTTCTTTCTGTGCGTTTTTTCTTCTTTCTTCACATGTCCTACCTCCGTAGGCATAGTTAGGAACTAGCATTTAAAAAACCTTTGAAATTCACTTAAAAAACCATAGGTTTCAGGGACGTTATAGTTAGAAATTAGCATTTAAAAAACCTTTGAAATTCACTGAAAAAACCATAGGTTTTAGGGACAGTTATAGTTAGTTGGACATTTCACTCGTACAAAACCCGTGAAATTCCCCCGTTATAGTTAGTTCAGCTAACTATAACTCGCGCCCCGCAATGCACTGCTGATGACGTCACATATTACATCACTCATGACATGGTCAGTGACATCACTGATGACATCACTGATGACATCTCAAATGACATCACTGATGACATCATCCATGTGATAATTTGATGCATCTTCTCACACCCTAATATAACTTTTGATACACCCACTGTAAATTACAGACTGCAATTCTCAAAACCATAGACACTCCAACACCAATAACTACATACACACTCATTGATTCTTAGGTCTACACACACATCCACTCACTCACCTGTACAGTCACTCATACTTACGGTCACTCAGTACAGGACTATCATATGCACTCATACACCTACATAGACACTCACACACCGCCACTCATCCATAGAGGTACTCACACACCTAGTCAGTCATGCAAATAATTAATCACACTGCCATTTACTCACCTATACAGTTATACACACACCAGCTCGCTTACTCATACAAATACTAGCACATTCTTACGCTCTTATACAATCACTAATACAAGTACACACTCATCCATACAGCCACTCTCACAATCACACACTCTCACTTATACCCATTTACATACTCCAACACACATATATACTGCCTTTCACATATGTAGTTACTCACACATCTACCACTGAGATATACATTCACTCACTAACACACCCATACACACACTCACCCACCCATACAGTCCATCACAGATGCACTCTTGAAACCATGCACCCAGTGAATCACCCACTCATACATCTATGCGCAGTCACACACACCCCACCCACACAAACACTCAGGCACACATACAGATACTCAGACAAACAATCAATAACTCATATAGACACTCATGTAGCTATTTACAAACCCATGCAGCCACTTACACAGCAACAGACAGACGGATAAAGACATTCACACAGTTTAGTCACTAACCCATGCATTTAGTAAGATACGTTTAATCACTCACTTATAGAGTCAGTCACGCACCTACTAAATCATCCATCCAGACACTTATACACCCACTCATTCTTCAATATACCTTGGCATATATATTAAACATTTAAACTTTATAGAAACACACAGTCACTGCATGATGTCATCAGTGATGTCATTTGAGATGTCATCAGTGATGTCATCAGTGATGTCACTGACCATGTCATGAGTGATGTAATATGTGACGTCATCAGCAGTGCATTGCGGGGGTGCGAGTTATAGTTAGCTGAACTAACTAGAACGGTGGAATTTCTCTGGTTTTGTACGAGTGAAATCTCCAACTAACTATAACGTCCCTGAAACCTACAGTTTTTTCAGTGAATTTCTAAGGTTTTTTAAATGCTAATTTCTAACTATAACATGCCTGAAACCTATGGTTTTTTCAGTGAATTTCAAAGGTTTTTAAATGCTAATTTTTATCTATAACGTCCCTATTAAGTCCCCTTGAATCCTGAGGGTCCCTGGGGGCCAACTAGCCCACCAGGTACCTCCAGTAAGCGCTACAGAGCTGCGTTGCAGAGAGGTGTAAAAAGGGCGTGGCCTCAAACCACCTCTCTGCAATGCAGCCCTGTGGCGCATACTGGAGGTACCTGGTGGGCTAGTTGGCCCCCAGGGACCCCCAGTATTCAAGGGGAATTAATTCCCCAACTTACAACACGCCAGGGGGCGCATTTGCAGAGTGCTGCAGGGAGGGGGCGGGGCCTCGGCGCGATGCCGGCTTTTTTTTCTTTTTTTCAGAAGGGGGGCTGTGTGGCCCCCCTTTTTTTCTCATTTTTGGGGCCCTGGGGACCCCATCCCCCAGGGCCTGACCCCTTTTTCATAAAAAAAAATTATAAATCGGGATGGGGGCCGCGTGGCCCCCCTCCTGAGGCCAATTTTGGCCCCGGGGACCCCATCCCCTGGGGCATGGCCAGAATTGTATTCCCTTTTTTCTTAATGTTTGGAGGCCTGGCCTCTCCGTTGGGGACCGTGGGGGGAGCCCCAATGCCCCCACAGTCCCTCCGGCTCCCCGCCTCCTGCGGGAGCCGGCATTGCTTTTCCACAAGGGGAGCTGCTGACATGCAGCTCCCCTTGTGGAAAAGCAGTTCTGCTTTGCTTCATTGAAGCGAGAGCAGTTTTCCCTGCTCTCGCTTCAATAAAGCAAAGCAGAGTTTGCAATGACAGGGCGGGAGCCGCACGGCTCCCGCCCTGTCATTGCAAACAGCAGTGTCCCGGGGGTGGGCACCCCGGGACACTGCAGGAGCCGGCCCTGGGGATTGGCGGTCCCCAGGGCCAATGAGGGCTCCAGGAGGGGGGCCGCGTGGCCCCCCTTCCTTCATTTGAAAAGCCCCGGAGAGGTGGTGGTCCCCGGGGGTCAGTAACGGACCCCCGAATTTAAATATAGAGTGCCCCGGGGAAGTGGCGGTCCCCGGGGCAGCGTGGGGGGGATTGGCACCCCCCCATGCTTTTTTTTTTACAGCCCCGGGGAGGTGGCGGTCCCCGGGGCTGCGGGGGCTCCCGCGGGCTCCCGCGGGCCCCCGCTATTATGTTTTGAGCAATGCCCCCGGGACCTGGCCCACCCGGGGGCCTCATTTAAATGAAGCGCGGGAGCCTACTGACGACCGTTATAGTTAGGACCTTGTTTCTATTCAAAAAGCATTTTTTCTTTTGCCAATATCTTTGGCGTTGTTTGACGAATCTTTGCAAATTTTTTAAAACTAATGGCCCGCTCAGGTCAGCTCCTGTCTTGAAAGTTTTGGGGTGAATCATCAAGCGGGGGCCGAGATAAAAGGGGGGTCCAAAACGTGTTTTCTCCATGTTAATTTCCATAGGAAACTTTAGACAAGGCTACAGCCCGAACTGCTGAACGGAATTACACCAAATTTGGCAAAAAGGTAGGTTTTGGTTCAGAGAGCGACCGTTTTTTTTAAATGGTGTAAATCCGTTTGTTAGTTCCTGAGAAATTGATACATAAATAAATATTAGCATCTGTGACCGTGGTGGATCCGTGAACCCTCCCGATCATGAGCTGACTTCTGATTGGCTGTCAACACTTCAAACTAGGAAATGTTGGCAGCCATCTTGTGACTCGGTTGAACCGAATCACAAGAAAAAAAGGTAAAAAAAGGATTAATAACAAGAAAAGGGGTCAGGGTAGAAACACCCTGAACCCCTATGCCTGCTTAGGGGGTCCCACAGGGACCCCCTGAGCCACCTCCCCGGGGCTCTACTCATTTAAGTGCGGGAGGCATGTGGGGCTTTTTTAAAGTAATGTGCGTGGGGGTGGGCTCCTGCCCGCCCATGCTGCCCCAGGGACCGCTACCTCCCCAGGGCTTTCATATTTAAATGCGGGGGGCCTTGCGCCCCCCCGTAGCCAAGGGGACCGCCATCTCCCCGAGGCTTTTTTGAAAATTAGAAGGTGTGGGGGGCTCCTTCCCCCTCCCACACTGCCCTTAGGACTGCCACCTCCCGGGGCATTGACTATGCACATACGGGGGTCCGTTGTGGACCCCCGGGACCACCACCTCCCCGGGGTTTTAAACATGTTGTAGGGGGGCCACGCATCCCCCCTCATGGAGCCCTCCATGACCCTGGGGACCGCCACATCCCAGGGCCGGCTCCAGCAATGTCCCGGGGTGCCCACCCCCGGGTCATTGCAGTTTGCTATGGCAGGGCGGGAGCACTGCTCCTGCCCTGCCATAGCAAACACTGCTTCGCTTCATTAAAGCAAGAGCAGGAAAACTGCTCTCGCTTCCATGAAGCGTAGCAGAATTGCTTTTGGGCAAAGGGAGCTGCATGTCAGCAGCTCCCTTTGCCCAAAAGCAATTCTGGCTTCCGCAGGAGGCGGGGAGCCAGCTGGGACCGCGGGGGCATTGGGGCTCCCCCCGCAGTCCCCAACGTAATGGCCATGCCCTGGGGGATGGGGTCCCCGGGGACAAAAATGGCCCAGTAAGTGGCCCCCCTCCCTTTTTAATAACTTTTAAATAAAAGAAAACATAAGGCCGGGCCCCGAGGGATGGGGTCCCCGGGACTAAAATTGGCCTCAGGAGGGGGGCCACGCAGCCCCCTCCAAACTTTTTAAAAATAAAAAGGCAGGGCAGGCCCCAGGGGATGGGGTCCCCTGGGCAACTGAGGCCCAGGGAAGGGGGGACACGCCGCCCCCTTCCATAAAAAAAATGTTGGCCGTGGAGGGGGGCCGCACGGCCCCCCTCCCCTTTAAAAATAAATAAACAAAGGCCTAGCCTCGGGGGATGGGGTCCCCGGGGCTGTAATTGGCCTCGGGAGGGGGGTCACGCACCCTCCTCCCTTTTTGTTTGTTTTTAAAAAAATGGCTCAGGCCCAGGGGGGGATGGGTTCCCCGGGGCCCAAAAGGTTCAAGGGAAGGGGGACCACACAGTCCCCCTTCCTAAAATTAAAAAAAAGAAAAAGAAACCGGCAACTCGCCGGAGGCCCCGGCCCCTCCCTGCACGACTCTGCAAACGCACCTCCTGGCGCGTTCTGGTTTGGGGGTTGAAGTCCCCTTTGCTGGTGAGGGTCCTTAGACACTAACTAGCCCACCAGGTACCTCCAGTAAACCCCACACAGTGGGATTGCTGAGAGGGGGTCCCAGGCCATGCCCCTTTTTACAACACTCTGCAAACGTACCTCTTGGCGCACTGCTGCTGGGGCGATGAGGTCCCCTTGTGTCCTGAGGACTTCAGGACTAAAGTGGACTTTATTCCCAAGCAGCAGTGCACCAGGAGGCGCATTTGCAGTGTGGTGTAAAAAGGGGGCATGACCTCTGACCACTCTCAGCAATCCAGCTGTGTGGGGCTTACTGGAGGTAACAGGAGGGCTAGTTGGCCCCCAGAGACCATCAGGAAGCAAGGGGACTTCATCCCCCAACCAAGAGCGTGCCAGGAGGCGTATTTGCAGAGTGGTGGAGAAAGGGGGCGTGCCCTGTGGCCACCTCTCAGCAATCCCACTGTGTGGGGCTTACTGGAGGTAACAGGTAGGCTAGTTGGCCCCTAAGGACCCCCAGCAGTGAAGGAGACTTCAATCCCCATATAAGAGCATGCCAGGGAGGGCGTTTGCAGAGTGGTGGGCAAAGGGGGTGTGGCCTGCTATGAGAACTTAGCAATCTTCCTGTGTGGGACTTACTGGAGGTAATAGTTGGGGTAGTTGGCCCCCAAGGATGTCCTTGGGGGCCAACTACCCCTCCTGTTACCTCCAGTAAGTCCCACACAGTGGGATTGCTCAGAGGTCTTCAGAGGCTATGCCCCCCTTTCTCCACCATTCTGCAAACGCGACTACTAGTTAAAGAAGCATTTGCAATGCAATAGATCTCGCATTTGCAAGAGTTAGAGCTATTGGTGTTGTAAATTCGTTTTACTAATGTTTTTGGGAGTGGATGTACGTTGTATGTAGTGCAATTATGTGGTATGTTGTGCAGTGAAATTATGTTGATAGAAAGTATGTGGTATTTAGTGTAAAGGAATTATGTGAAGTGGAATTATGTGTTATGGAGAGTAATTATCTGGTGTGGTAGTCTGTGCTGTGGAGTGGTAACCTCAGGTTTAGTCTTCCTTGTTTCCATAGAAGCTAAACTATAAACTCAATGAGGCACAAAAAAAGAAGCAACCACAGAGGAGCACTTCAGGACCTAGTCAGAGGTATGAGCAGGGCCACTGGAATTATGTGACTGCTCGGCTGCACCTATTTTCGCATAATTATAAATTTTCCACATTTGCCACATAATCAGTCATTCTGCTGCATAATCTGCAGAGTTGAACAAAAAAAACCTTGTTTCTAGCTCAAACGGCTTAAACGTTACCAAAAATGCAGCGACAAGTGTTACACGTGGTGGAAGGCCCTTTGCAAAGCTGGAATTGTCACTTGTTACTTATTGCCAAATGTGGGTATTACATTGGTACTAATGGTGCACAACCGCTCTTGTTTCTTTCTGCAACTCTCTTTTCTATTTCATCACTTCTGTTTCTTCTTTCTGCACCTCTGTTGCTTTTCAGCACTTCTCTAGCCTGCTTCTGCACCTCTCTTGCCTCTTTCTGCACCTCTCTTGCCTTTTTCTGCATCTCACTTGCTTCTTTCCGCACCCCCTTGCCACTTTCTGCACCTTTCTTCCATCTTCCTGCACCTCTCTTGCCTCTTTCTGCCCCTCTGTTGCATCTTTCTGCACTTCTCTAGCCTCTTTCTGCATTTCTGTTCCTTCTTTCTGCACTTCTCTTGCATCTTTGTACATTTCTGTTGCTTCTTTCTGCATTTCTCTGGCCTCTTTATGCACCTCTCTTGCCTTTTCAGCACATCTGTTGCTTCTTTCTGCACTTCTCTTGCTTCTTTCTGCACCTCTGTTGCTTCTTTCTGTACCCCTCTTGCCACTTTCTGCACCTGTTGGTTTTTTTCTGTACCCCTCCTGCCTCTTTCTGCATCCCTCTTCCCGAACATCTCTTGCATTTTTCTGCACCTGTGTTCCCTCTTTTTGCACCTCTCTTGCCTCATTCTGCATTTCTATTACTTCTTCCTGCACTTCTCTTGCTTCTTTCTGTGCCTCTCTTGCTTCTTTCTGCACCCCTTTTGCCTCTTTCTGCACCCGTCTTCCCTCTTTCTGCACTTCTCTTACCTCTTTCTGCACCTCTCCTGCATTTTTCTGCAGCCAGTTCTCTTGCCTCCTTCTGCACGTCTGTTGCTTCTTTCAGCACTTCTGTTGCTTCTTTCAGCACTTCTCTTGGTTCTTTCTGCACTTTTCTTGCCTGTTTCTGCACCTCTCTTGCCTTTTTCTGCACCCTTATTCCCTCTTTCTGCTCCTCTCTTCTCGGTTTCTCCACCTCTCTTGTGTCTTTCTGCACTTCTCTCGCCTCTTTAAGCACCTCAATTGCTTTTTTCCTACATTCTGTTGCCTATTTCTGCATTTCTGTTGCTTCTTTCTGCACTTCTCTTGCCTCTTTCTACATTGCTGTTGCTTCTTTCTGCACTTCTCTTGCCTGTTTCTGCACCCCTCTTGTCTCTTTCTGCACTTCTCTTGCCTCTTTCTGCCATTCTCTTTCTTCTTTCTGCAACTCTCTTGCTTCTTTCTGCACCCCTCCTGCCTCTCTCTGCACCCCTGTTCCCTCTTTCTGCACCTCTCTTGCGTCTGTCTGCATCCCTGATCACTTTCTGCACCTCTCTTGCCTCGTTCTGCACTTCTCTTGCCTGTTTCTGCACCTCTATTGCTTCTTTCTGCACTTCTCTTGCCTCTTTCTGCATTACTGTTGATTCTTTCTGCAATTATCTTACCTCTTTCTGCACCTCTTGCCTTTTTCTGCATCTCACTTGCTTCTTTCCGCACCCCCTTGCCACTTTCTGCACCTTTCTTCCATCTTCCTGCACCTCTCTTGCCTCTTTCTGCCCCTCTGTTGCATCTTTCTGCACTTCTCTAGCCTCTTTCTGCATTTCTGTTCCTTCTTTCTGCACTTCTCTTGCATCTTTGTACATTTCTGTTGCTTCTTTCTGCATTTCTCTGGCCTCTTTCTGCACCTCTCTTGCCTTTTCAGCACATCTGTTGCTTCTTTCTGCACTTCTCTTGCTTCTTTCTGCACCTCTGTTGCTTCTTTCTGTACCCCTCTTGCCACTTTCTGCACCTGTTGGTTTTTTTCTGTACCCCTCCTGCCTCTTTCTGCATCCCTCTTCCCGAACGTCTCTTGCATTTTTCTGCACCTGTGTTCCCTCTTTTGCACCTCTCTTGCCTCATTCTGCATTTCTATTACTTCTTCCTGCACTTCTCTTGCTTCTTTCTGTGCCTCTCTTGCTTCTTTCTGCACCCCTTTTGCCTCTTTCTGCACCCGTCTTCCCTCTTTCTGCACTTCTCTTACCTCTTTCTGCACCTCTCCTGCATTTTTCTGCAGCCAGTTCTCTTGCCTCCTTCTGCACGTCTGTTGCTTCTTTCAGCAGTTCTGTTGCTTCTTTCAGCACTTCTCTTGGTTCTTTCTGCACTTTTCTTGCCTGTTTCTGCACCTCTCTTGCCTTTTTCTGCACCCTTATTCCCTCTTCCTGCTCCTCTTTTCTCGGTTTCTCCACCTCTCTTGTGTCTTTCTGCACTTCTCTCGCCTCTTTAAGCACCTCAATTGCTTTTTTCCTGCATTCTCTTGCCTCTTTCTACATTGCTGTTGCTTCTTTCTGCACTTCTCTAGCCTGTTTCTGCACCCCTCTTGTCTCTTTCTGCACTTCTCTTGCCTCTTTCTGCCATTCTCTTTCTTCTTTCTGCAACTCTCTTGCTTCTTTCTGCACCCCTCCTGCCTCTCTCTGCACCCCTGTTCCCTCGTTCTGCACCTCTCTTGCGTCTGTCTGCATCCCTGATCTCTTTCTGCACCTCTCTTGCGTCGTTCTGCACTTCTCTTGCCTGTTTCTGCACCTCTATTGCTTTTTTCTGCACTTCTCTTGCCTCTTTCTGCATTTCAGTTGATTCTTTCTGCAATTATCTTACCTCTTTCTGCACCTCTCTTGCCTCTTTTTGAAGTTCTCTTGCCTCTTTATGCACCTCCTTTGCTTCTTTCTACACTTCTCTAGCCTCTTTCTGCATTGCTGTTCCTTCTTTCTGCACTTCTCTTGCCTCTTTCTACATTTCTGTTGGTTCTTTCTGCACTTCTCTTGCCTCTTTCTGCATCTCTCTTGCTTCTTTTTGCACTTCTCTTGCCTCTTTCTGCATCCCTCTTGCCTCTTTCCGCACCTCTGTTGCTTCTTTCTGCACTTCTCTTGCTTCTTTCTGCACTTCTCCTGCCTCTTTCTGCAGTTCTGTTGCTTCTTTCTGCACTTCTCTAGCCCCTTCCTGCACCTCTCCTGCCTCTTTTTGCAGTTCTCTGGCCACATTATGCACCTCTATTGCTTCTTTCAGCACTTCTCTTGCCTCTTTCTGCACTTCTCTTGCCTGTTCCTGCGCCTCTCTTGCCTTTCTCTGCACCCCTGTTCCCTCTTTCTGCACCTCTCTTCCCTGTTTCTGCACCTCTCTTGCCTCTTTCTGCAGTTTTCTTGCATCTTTCTGCACCTCTGTTGCTTTTTTCTGCACCTCTCTTGCCTCTTTCTGCATTTCTGTTCCTTCTTTCTGCACTTCTCTTGGATCTTTCTACATTTCTGTTGCTTCTTTCTGCACTCATCTTGCATCTTTCTGCACCCCTCTTGCCTCTTTCTGCACTTCTCATGCCTATTTCTGCACCCCTGTTGCCTCTTTCTGCACCTCACTTACTTTTTTCTGCACCTTTCTTGCTTCTTTCTGCATCCCCCTGCCTCTTTTTGCACCCCTCTTCCTCTTTATGCACCTCTCTTGCCTCTGTCTGCACCCTTGTTCCCTTTTTCTGCACCTCTCTTGCCTGTTTCTGCATCCCTCTTCATTCTTTCTGCACTTCTCTTGCCTTTCTGCATCTCTCTTGCCTATTTCTGCACCTCTGTTGCCTCTTTCTTCACCTCACTTGCTTCTTTTTACACCCCTCTTACGTCTTTCTGCACCCCTGTTCCCTCTTTCTGCACTTCTCTTGCCTTTCTCTGCACCCCTGTTGCCTCTTTCTGCACCTTTCTTCCCTGTTTCTGCATCTCTCTTGCCTCTTTCTGCACTTCTCTTGCATCTTTCTGCACTTTTCCTGCCTCTTTCTGCATTTATGTTGCTTCTTTCTGCACTTCTCTTGCCTTTTTGTAAATTTCTGTTGCTTCTTTCTGCACTTCTCTTGCCTCTTTCTGCACCCCTCTTGCCTCTTTCTGCACTACACTTGCCTCTTTCTGTAAGTCTGTTGCTTCTTTCTGCAGTTCTCTTGCTTTTTTCTGTACCTCTTGCTTCTTTCCGCATCCCTTCTGCCTGTTTCTGCACCACTCTTCCCTCTTTCTGCACCTCTCTTGCCTCTGTCTGCACCCCTGTTCCCTCTTTCTGCACCTCTGTTGCTTCTTTCTGCACCCCTCTTCCTTCTTTCTGCACTTCTCTTGCCTCCTTCCGCACTTCTGTTGCTTCTTTCAGCACTTCTCTTGCCTCTTTCTGCACTTCTCTTGCCTTTTTCTGCACCCCTGTTCCCTCTTTCTGCACCTCTCTTTCCTGTTTCTGCACCTCTTGCCTCTTTTCGCACTTCATTTGCCTCTTTCTGCATCCCTCTTGCCACTTTTAGCACCTCTGTTGCTTCTTTCTGCACTTCTCTTGCTTCTTTCTTTACCTCTCTTGCTTCTTTCTGCACCTCTCTTGCCTCTTTCTGCACTCCTCTTCCCTCGTTCTGTACCTCTCTTGCCCATTTCTGCACCTCTCCTGCTTCTTTCTGCAGTTCTCTTGCCTCATTCTGCACCTCTGTTGCTTCTTTCAGCACTTCTGCCTGTTTCTGAACCTCTCTTGCCTATTTCTGCACCTCTGTTGCCTCTTTCTGCACCTTACTTTCTTCGTACTGCATCCCTCTTGCCTTTTTCTGCAACCCTCTTCCCTCTTTCTGTACCTCTTTTGCCTCTGTCTGCACCCTTCCTTTTTTTGCACTTCTCTTGCCTCTTTCAGCACCTCTCCTGCCTCTTTCTGCACTTCTCTTGCCTCTTTCTGCACTTCTCTTGCCTCTTTCTGTATTTCTGTTGCTTCTTTCTGCACTTCTCTTGCCTGTTTCTGCACCCCGCTTGCCGGTTTCTGCACTTCTCTTGCCTTTCTGCACTTTTCTTGCCTCTTTCTGCATTTCTGTTGCTTCTTTCTGCACTTCTCCTGCCTGTTTCTGCACCCCTCTTGCCTGTTTCTGCACTTCTCTTGCCTCTTTCTGCCATTCTCTTTCTTCTTTCTGCAACTCTCTTGCTTCTTTCTGCACCCCTCCTGCCTCTCTCTGCACCCCTGTTCCCTCTTTCTGCACCTCTCTTGCGTCTGTCTGCATCCCTGTTCTCTTTCTGCACCTCTCTTGCTTGTTTTTCCACCTCTCTTGCCTCGTTCTGCACTTCTCTTGCCTGTTTCTGCACTTCTCTAGCCTCTTTCTGCATTTCTGTTGAGTCTTTCTGCAATTATCTTACCTCTTTCTGCACCTCTCTTGCCTCTTTTTGCATTTCTGTTGCTTCTTTCTGCACTTCTCTAGCCTCTTTCTGCATTTCTGTTGAGTCTTTCTGCAATTATCTTACCTCTTTCTGCACCTCTCTTGCCTCTTTTTGCAGTTCTCTTGCCTCTTCATGCACCTCCTTTGCTTCTTTCTACACTTCTTTAGCCTCTTTATGCATTTTTGTTAATTCTTTCTGCACTTCTCTTGACTCTTTCTACATTTCTGTTGCTTCTTTTTGCACTTCTCTTGCCTTTATCTACATTTCTGTTGCTTCTTTCTGCACTTCTCTTGTCACCTTCTGCACCTCTCTTGCCTTTTTCTGCACCTCTGTTCCCTCTTTCTGCACCTCTCTTCCGTTTCTGCACCTCTTGCCTCTTTCTGTAGTTCTCTTGCCTCTGTCTGCACCTCTGTTGCTTCTTTCTGTACCTCTGTTGCCTCTTTAGTAATCTTGCCTCTGTCTGCACCTCTGTTGCTTCTTTCTGCACTTCTCTGGCCTCTTTCTGCATTTCTGTTGCTTCTTTTTGCACTTTTCTTGCCTCTTTCTGTATCCCTCTTGCCTCTTTCAGCACCTATGATGCTTTTTTCTGCACTTCTCTTGCTTCTTTCTGCACCTCTCTTGCTTCTTTCTGTACCCCTCTTGCTTCTTTCTGTACCCCTCTTCCCTCTTCCTGTACTTTCTTGCTCCTTTCTGCACTTCTCCTGCCTCTTTCTGAATCTCTCCTGCCTCTTTCTGAAGTTCTCTTGCCTCCTTCCGCACTTCTGTTGCTTCTTTCAGCACTTCTCTTGCCTCTTTATGTACTTCTCTTGCCTTTTTCTGCACCCGTTCCCTCTTTCTGCACCTCTTTCCTGTTTCTGCACCTCTTGCCTCTTTTCGCACTTCATTTGCCTCTTTCTGCATCCCTCTTGCCACTTTTAGCACCTCTGTTGCTTCTTTATGCACTTCTCTTGCTTCTTTCTTTACCTCTCTTGCTTCTTTCTGCACCTTTCTTGCCTCTTTCTGCACTCCTCTTCCCTCGTTCTGTACCTCTCTTGCCCCTTTCTGCACCTCTCCTGCTTCTTTCTGCAGTTCTCTTGCCTCATTCTGCACCTCTGTTGCTTCTTTCAGCACTTCTGCCTGTTTCTGAACCTCTCTTGCCTATTTCTGCACCTCTGTTGCCTCTTTCTGCACCTTACTTTCTTCTTACTGCATCCCTCTTGCCTTTTTCTGCAACCCTCTTCCCTCTTTCTGTACCTCTTTTGCCTCTGTCTGCACCCTTCCTTTTTTTGCACTTCTCTTGCCTCTTTTAGCACCTCTCCTGCCTCTTTCTGCACTTCTCTTGCCTCTTTCTGCACTTCTCTTGCCTTTCTGCATTTCTGTTGCTTCTTTCTGCACTTCTCTTGCCTGTTTCTGCACCCCTCTTGCCTGTTTCTGCACTTCTCTTGCCTTTCTGCACTTTTCTTGCCTCTTTCTGCATTTCTGTTGCTTCTTTCTGCACTTCTCCTGCCTGTTTCTGCACCCCTCTTGCCTGTTTCTGCACTTCTCTTGTCTCTTTCTGCCATTCTCTTTCTTCTTTCTGCAACTCTCTTGCTTCTTTCTGCACCCCTCCTGCCTCTCTCTGCACCCGTTCCCTCTTTCTGCACCTCTCTTGCGTCTGTCTGCATCCCTGTTCTCTTTCTGCACCTCTCTTGCTTGTTTTTCCACCTCTCTTGCCTCGTTCTGCACTTCTCTTGCCTGTTTCTGCACCTCTATTGCTTCTTTCTGCACTTCTCTAGCCTCTTTCTGCATTTCTGTTGATTCTTTCTGCAATTATCTTACCTCTTTCTGCACCTCTCTTGCCTCTTTTTGCAGTTCTCTTGCCTCTTCATGCACCTCCTTTGCTTCTTTCTACACTTCTTTAGCCTCTTTATGCATTTCTGTTCATTCTTTCTGCACTTCTCTTGCCTCTTTCTACATTTCTGTTGCTTCTTTTTGCACTTCTTTTGTCTCTTTCTGCACCCCTCTTCTCTCTTTCTGCACCTCTCTTGCCTCTTTCTGCAGTTATCTTGCTTCTTTCTGCACCTCTGTTGCTTCTTTCTGCACTTCTCTTGCCTATTTCTGCATTTCTTTTGCTTCTTTATGCACTTCTCTTGCCTCTATCTACATCTCTCTTCCATCTTTCTGCACCTCTCTTGCCTCTTTCTGCAGTTATCTTGCCTCTTTCCGTACCTGTTGCTTCGTTCTGCACTTCTCTTGCTTCTTTCTGCACTTCTCCTGCCTCTTTCTGCAGTTCTGTTGCTTCCTTCTGCACTTCTCTTGCCTCTAGCTACATTTCTCTTGCTTTTTTTTGCATTTCTCTTGCTTCTTTCTGCAATTCTCTTTCTTCTTTCTGCACCGCTCTTGCTTCTTTCTGCACCCCTCTTGCCTCTTTCTGCACCCCTCTTCGCTCTTTCTGCACCTCTTGCGCCTGTCTACATCCCTGTTCCCTCTTTCTGCACCTCTCTTGCCTGTTTATGCACCTCTCTTGCATTGTTCTGCACTTCTCTTGCCCATTTCTGCACCTCTATTGCTTCTTTCTACACTTCTCTTGCCTCTTTCTGCATTTCTGTTGCTTCTTTCTGCACTTCTCTAGCCTCTTTCTGCATTTCTGTTGATTCTTTCACCACTTCTCTTGCCTCTTTCTGCACCCTCTTGCCTCTTTCTGCAATTATCTTACCTCTTTCTGCACCTCTCTTGCCTCTTTTTGCAGTTCTCTTGCCTCTTTATGCACCTCCTTTGCTTTTTTCTGCCTTTCTCTTGCCTCTTTCTACATTTCTGTTGCTTCTTTCTGCACTTCTCTTGTCTCTGTCTGCACCTCTTCCCTCTTTCTGCACCTCTCTTGCCTCTTTCTGCAGTTCTCTTGCCTCATTCTGCACCTCTGTTGCTTCTTTCAGCACTTCTCTTGCCTCTTTCTGCACTTTTCTTGCATCTTTCCGCACCTCTGTTGCATTTTTCTGCACTTCTCTTGCCTCTTTCTGCATTTCTGTTCCTTCTTTCTGCACTTCTCTTGGATCTTTCTACATTTCTGTTGCTTCTTTCTGCACTTATCTTGTCTCTTTCTGCACCCCTCTTGCCTCTTCTGCACTTCTCATGCCTATTTCTGCAGCTCTGTTGCCTCTTTCTGCACCTCACTTGATTTTTTCTGCACCTTTTTTGCTTTTTCTGCATTTTTCCTGCCTCTTTGTGTACCCCTCTTACTCTTTCTGCACCTCTCTTGCCTCTGTCTGCAACCTTGTTCCCTCTTTCTGCACTTCTCTTGCCTTTTTCTACACCCCTGTTGCTTCTTTAAGCACTTCTCTTGCCTCTTTGTGCACTTCTCTTGCATGTTTCTGCACCTCTCTTCCCTGTTTCCGCACCTGTTTTGCCTCTTTCTGCACTTCTCTTGCATCTTTCTGCACATCTGTTGCTTTTTCTGCACTTCTCCTGCCTCTTTCTGCATATATGTTGCTTCTTTCTGCATTTCTCTTACCTCTTTGTACATTTTCGTTGCTTCTTTCTGCACTTCTCTCGCCTCTTTCTGCAACCCTCCTGCCGCTTTCTGCACTTCTATTGCCTCTTTCTGAAAGTCTGTTGCTTCTTTCTGCAGTTCTCTTGCTTTTTTTCTGCACCTTTCTTGCTTCTTTCCGCATCCCTCCTGCCTCTTTCTGCACCATTCTTCCCTCTTTCTGCACTTCTCTTGCCTCTGTCTGCACCCCTGTTCCCTCTTTCTGCACCTCTGTTGCTTCTTTCTGCACCCCTCTTCCTTCTTTCTGCACTTCTCTTGCCTCTTTATGAACCTCTCCTGCCTCTTTCTGCAGTTCTCTTGCCTCCTTCCGCACTTCTGTTGCTTCTTTCAGCACTTCTTTTACCTCTTTCTGTACTTATCTTGCCTGTTTCTGCACCTCGATTGCCTTTTTCTGCACCCCTGTTCCCTCTTTCTGCACCTCTCTTCCCTGTTTCTGCACCTCTCTTGCCTCTTTTGGCACTTCTCTTGCCTCTTTCTGCATCCCTCTTGCCTCTTTCAGCACCTCTGTTGCTTCTATCTGCACTTCTCTTGCTTCTTTCTGCACCTCTCTTGCTCCTTTCTGTACCCCTCTTGCTTCTTTCTGCACTTCTCTTGCCCTTTTCTGCACTTCTCCTGCTTCTTGTGCAGTTCTCTTGCCTCATTCTGCACCTCTGTTGCTTCTATCAGCACGTCTCTCGCCTCTTTCTGCACTTCTGTTGCTTCTATCTGCACTTCTCTTGCTTCTTTCTGTACCTCTCTTGCTTCCTTCTGTACCCCTCTTGCTTCTTTCTGCACTTCTCTTGCCCTTTTCTGCACTTCTCCTGCTTCTTGTGCAGTTCTCTTGCCTCATTCTGCACCTCTGTTGCTTCTATCAGCACGTCTCTTGCCTCTTTCTGCACTTCTCTTGCTTCTTTCACCTCTCTTGCTTCTTTGTACACCCCTCTTGCTACTTTCAGCACCCCTCTTGCCTCTTTCTGCACCCCTCTTTCCTCTTTCGGCACCTCTCTTGCCTCTGTCTGCACCCTCGTTCCCTCTTTCTGCACCTCTCTTGCCTGTTTCTGCATCCTCTTGCCTCTTTCTGCAATTCTCTTGCCTCTTTCTGAACCTCTCTTGCCTCTTTCTGCAGTTCTCTTGCCTCTTTCTGCATTTGTTGCTTCTTTCTGCACTTCTCTAGCCTCTTTCTGCATTTCTGTGCATTCTTTCTGCACTTCTCTTGCCTCTTTCTACATTTCTGTTGCTTCTTTCTGCACTTCTCTTATCTCTTTCTGCACCCCTCTTCCTTCTTTCTGTACCTTTCTTGCCTCTTTCTGTTGTTCTCTTCCCTCTGTCCGCACCTCTGTTGCTTTTTTCTGCACTTCTCTGGCCTCTTTCTGTATTTCTGATGCTTCTTTTTGCACTTTTCTTGCCTCTTTCTGCATCCCTTTTGCCTCGTTCAGCACCTCTGTTTTTTTCTGCACTTCTTTTGCTTCTTTCTGCACCTCTCTTGCTTCTTTCTGTATCCCTCTTGCCTCTTTCTGCAACCCTCTTCCCTCTTCCTGCACTTATCTTGCCCCTTTCTGCACCTCTCCGGCCTCTTTCTTCAGTTCTCGTGCCTCCTTCTGCACTTCTCTTGCTTTTTTCTGCACCTCTCTTGCTCCTTTCTGTACCCCTCTTTCTTCTTTCTGCACTTCTCTTGCCCCTTTCTGCACCTCTCCGGCCTCTTTCTTCAGTTCTCGTGCCTCCTTCTGCACTTCTCTTGCTTTTTTCTGCACTTCTCTTGCCTTTTTCTGCACCCCTGTTCCCTCTTTCTGCATCCTTCTTGCCACTTTCAGCACCTCTGTTGCTTCTTTCTGCACTTCTCTTGCTTCTTTCTGCACCTTTTGCTTCTTTATGTACCCCTCTTTCTGCACTCCTCTTCCCTCTTTCTGCACTTCTCTTGCCCATTTCTGCACCTCTCCTGTTTCTTTCAGCAGTTCTCTTGCCTCATTCTGCACCTCTCTTGCCTATTTCTGCATCCCTCTTGCCTCTTTCTGCAACCCTCTTCCCGCGCCTCACTCGGCTCTTTCTGCAACCCTCTTGCCGCTTTCTGCACTTCTCTTGCCTCTTTCTGTAAATCTGTTGCTTCTTTCTGCAGTTCTCTTGCTTTTTTTCTGCACCTCTCTTGCTTCTTTCCGCATCCCTCCTGCCTCTTTCTGCACCATTCTTCCCTCTTTCTGCACCTCTCTTGCCTCTGTCTGCAACCCTGTTCCCTCTTTCTGTATCTCTGTTGCTTCTTTCTGCACCCCTCTTCCTTCTTTCTGCACTTCTCTTGCCTCTTTCTGAACCTCTCCTGCCGCTTTCTGCAGTTCTCTTGCCTCCTTCCGCACCTCTGTTGCTTCTTTCAGCACTTCTTTTACCTCTTTCTGTACTTCTCTTGCCTGTTTCTGCACCTCGCTTGCCTTTTTCTGCACCCCTGTTCCCTCTTTCTGCACCTCTCTTCCCTGTTTCTGTACCTCTCTTGCCTCTTTTGGCACTTCTCTTGCCTCTTTCTGCATCCCTCTTGCCTCTTTCAGCACCTCTGTTGCTTCTATCTGCACTTCTCTTGCTTCTTTCTGTACCTCTCTTGCCCTTTGCTGCACTTCTCCTGCTTCTTGTGCAGTTCTCTTGCCTCATTCTGCACCTCTGTTGATTCTATCAGCACGTCTCTTGCCTCTTTCTGTACTTCTCTTGCTTCTTTCACCTCTCTTGCTTCTTTGTACACCCCTCTTGCTACTTTCAGCACCCCTCTTGCCTCTTTCTGCACCCCTCTCTTCTTTCTGCACCTCTCTTGCCTCTGTCTGCACCCTCGATCCCTCTTTCTGCACCTCTTGCCTGTTTCTGCACCCTCTTGCCTCTTTCTGCAATTCTCTTGCTTCTTTCTGCACCTCTCTTGCCTCTTTCTGCAGTTCTCGCCTCTTTCTGCATTTGTTGCTTCTTTCTGCTCTTCTCTAGCCTCTTTCTGCATTTCTGTGCATTCTTTCTGCACTTCTCTTGCCTCTTTCTACATTTCTGTTGCTTCTTTCTGCACTTCTCTTGCCTCTGTCCGCACCTCTGTTGCTTCTTTCTGCACTTCTCTGGCCTCTTTCTGCATTTCTGTTGCTTCTTTTTGCACCTTTCTTGCCTCTTTCTGCATCCCTTTTGCCTCTTTCAGCACCGCTGATGTTTTTTTCTGCACTTCTTTTGCTTCTTTCTGCACCTCTCTTGCTTCGTTCTGTATCCCTCTTGCCTCTTTCTGCACCCCTCTTCCCTCTTCCTGCACTTATCTTGCCCCTTTCTGCACCTCTCCTGCCTCTTTCTGCAGTTCTCTTGCCTCATTCTGTACTTCTGTTGCTTCTTTCTGAACCTCTCTTGGCTGTTTCTGCACCCCTCTTCCTTCTTTCTGCACTTCTCTTACCCCTATCTGCACCTCTCCTGCCTCTTTCTGTAGTTCTTGTGCCTCCTTCCGCACTTCTGTTGCTTCTTTCAGCACTTCTCTTGCTTCTTTCTGCACTTCTCTTCCCTTTTTCTGCACCCGTTCCCTCTTTTTTCATCCCTCTTGCCACTTTCAGCACCTCTGTTGCTTCTTTCTGCACTGCTCTTGATCCTTTCTGCACCTCTCTTGCTTCTTTATGTACCCCTCTTCCCTCTTTCTGCACTCCTCTTCCCTCTTTCCGCACTTCTCTTGCCCATTTCTGCACCTCTCCTGTTTCTTTCTGCAGTTCTCTTGCCTCATTCTGCACCTCTGTTGCTTCTTTCAGCACTTCTCTTGCCTGTTTCTGAACCTCTCTTGCCTATTTCTGCATCCCTCTTGCCTCTTTCTGCAACCCTCTTCCCGCATCTCTCTTGCCTCTGTCTGCACCCCTGTTTCTTCTTTCTGCACCTCTTACATGTTTCTGCACCCCTGTTCCTTCTTTCTGCACCCCTCTTGCCTCTTTCTGTAAGTCTGTTGCTTCTTTCTGCACTTCTCTTGCTTTTTTCTGCACCTCTCTTGCTTCTTTCTGCACCTCTCTTGGCTCTGTCTGCACCCCTGTTCCCTCTTTCTACACCTCTCTTGCCTGTTTCTCCACCACTCTTCCTTCTTTCTGCACTTCTCTTGCCTCTTTCTGCACCTCTCCTGCCTCTTTCTGCACTTCTCTCGCCTGTTTCTGCACCTCACTTGCCTTTTTCTGCACCCCTGTTCCCTCTTTCTGCACCTCTCTTCCCTGTTTCTGCACCTCTCTTGCCGCTTTCTGCACTTCTCTTGCATCTTTCTGCACTTCTCTAGCCTCTTTCTGCATTTCTCTTCATTCTTTCTGCACTTCTTGCATCTTTCTACATTTCTGTTGCTTATTTTTGCACTTCTTTTGTCTCTTTCTGCACCCCTCTTGCCTCTTTCTGCACCTCTGTTGCTTCTTTTTGCACTTCTCTTGCCTCTTTCTGCATTTCTTTTGCTTCTTTCTGCACTTCTCTTGCCTCTATCTACATTTCTTTTGCTTCTTTTTGCACTTCTCTTGCCTCTTTCTGCATCCCTCTTGCCTCTTTCCGCACCTCTGTTGCTTATTTCTGCACTTCTCTTGCTTCTTTTGCACTTCTCCTGCCTCTTTCTGCAGTTCTGTTGCTTCTCTCTGCACTTCTCTTTCCTCTATCTACATTTCTCTTGCTTTTTTTTGCATTTCTCTTGCCTCTTTCTGCAATTCTCTTTCTTCTTTCTGCACCGCTCTTGCTTCTTTCTGCACCCCTCTTGCCTCTTTCTGCACCCCTCTTGTCTCTTTCTGCACCTCTTGCACCTGTCTACATCCCTGTTCCCTCTTTCTGCACCTCTCTTGCCTGTTTCTGCACCTCTCTTGCCTCGTTCTGCACCTCTCTTGCCTCGTTCTGCACTTCTCGTGCCTCGTTCTGCACCTCTATTGCTTCTTTCTACACTTCTCTTGCCTCTTTCTGTATTTATGTTGCTTCTTTCTGCACATCTCTAGCCTCTTTCTGCATTTCTGTTGATTCTTTCAGCACTTCTCTTGCCTCTTTCTGCACCCTCTAGCCTCTTTCTGCAATTATCTTACCTCTTTCTGCACCTCTCTTGCCTCTTTTTGCATTCTCTTGCCTCTTTATGCACCTCCTTTGCTTTTTTCTGCACTTCTCTAGCCTCTTTCTGCATTTCTGTTCATTCTTTCTGCACTTCTCTTGCCTCTTTCTACATTTCTGTTGCTTCTTTCTGCACTTCTCTTGTCTCTTTCTGCACCTCTTCCCTCTTTCTGCACCTCTCTTGCCTGTTTCTCCACCCCTCTTCCTTCTTTCTGCACTTCTCTTGCCTCTTTCTGCACCTCTCCTGTCTCTTTCTGCACTTCTCTCGCCTGTTTCTGCACCTCTCGCCTTTTTCTGCACCCCTGTTCCCTCTTTCTGCACCTCTCTTCCCTGTTTCTGCACCTCTCTTCCCTGTTTCTGCACCTCTCTTGCCGCTTTCTGCACTTCTCTTGCATCTTTCTGCACTTCTCAAGCCTCTTTCTGCATTTCTGTTCATTCTTTCTACACTTCTCTTGCCTCTTTCTACATTTCTGTTGCTTCTTTTTGCACTTCTTTTGTCTCTTTCTGCACCCCTCTTGCCTCTTTCTGCAGTTATCTTGCCTCTTTCTGCACCTCTGCGCTTCTTTCTGCACTTCTCTTGCCTCCATCTACATTTCTCTTGCTTCTTTCTGCACTTCTCTTGCCTCTATCTACATTTCTCTTGCTTCTTTCTGCATTTCTTTTGCTTCTTTCTGCACTTCTCTTGCCTCTATCTACATTTCTCTTGCTTCTTTCTGCACTTCTCCTGCCTCTTTCTGCAGTTCTGTTGCTTCTTTCTGCAGTTCTCTTTCCTCTATCTACATTTCTCTTGCTTTTTTTGCAATTCTCTTGCCTCTTTCTGCAATTCTCTTTCTTCTTTCTGCACCGCTCTTGCTTCTTTCTGCACCCCTCTTGCCTCTTTCTGCACCCCTCTTGTCTCTTTCTGCACCTCTTGCACCTGTCTACATCCCTGTTCCCTCTTTCTGCACCTCTCTTGCCTCTTTCTGCACCTCTCTTGCCTCGTTCTGCACCTCTCTTGCCTCGTTCTGCACCTCTCTTGCCTCGTTCTGCACTTCTCTTGCCTGTTTCTGCACCTCTATTGCTTCTTTCTACACTTCTCTTGCCTCTTTCTGCATTTCTGTTGCTTCTTTCTGCACTTCTCTAGCCTCTTTCTGCACTTCTGTTGATTCTTTCAGCACTTCTCTTGCCTCTTTCTGCAATTATCTTACCTCTTTCTGCACCTCTCTTGCCTCTTTTTGCAGTTCTCTTGCCTCTTTATGCACCTCCTTTGCTTTGTTCTGCACTTCTCTAGCCTCTTTCTGCATTTCTGTTCATTCTTTCTGCACTTCTCTTGCCTCTTTCTACATTTCTGTTGCTTCTTTCTGCAGTGCTCTTGCCTCTTTCTGCACCTCAGTTGCTTCTTTCTGCTTTTCTCTTCCCTTTCTGCATTTCCGTTGCTTCTTTCTGCACTTCTCTTGCCTCTATCTACATTTCTCTTGATTCTTTTTGCACTTCTCTTGCCTCTTTCTGCACACCTCTTCCCTCTTTCTGCACTTCTCTAGCACCTTCCTGCACCTCTCCTGCCTCTTTCTGCAGTTCTCTTGCCTCATTCTGCACCTCTGTTGCTTCTTTCAGCACTTCTCTTGCCTCTTTCTGCATGTTTCTTGCATCTTTCCGCACATCTGTTGCTTTTTTCTGCACGTCTCTTGGATCTTTCTACATTTCTGTTGCTTCTTTCTGCACTTATCTTGTCTCTTTCTGCACCCCTCTTGCCTCTTCTGCACTTCTCATGCCTATTTCTGCAGCTCTGTTGCCTCTTTCTGCACCTCACTTGCTTTTTTCTGCACCTTTCTTGCTTCTTTCTGCATCCTTCCTGCCTCTTTCTGCACCCCTCTTACTCTTTCTGCACCTCTCTTGCCTCTGTCTGCAACCTTGTTCCCTCTTTCTGCACCTCTCTTGCCTCTTTCTGAACCCCTCTTGCCTCTTTCTGCACCTCTCTTGCCTCTTTCTGCATTTGTTGCTTCTTTCTGCACTTCTCTAGCCTCTTTCTGCATTTCTGTGCATTCTTCCTGTACTTCTGTTGCCTCTTTCTACATTTCTGTTGCTTCTTTCTGCACTTCTCTTGTCTCTTTCTGCACCCCTCTTTTTTCTTTCTGCACCTCTCTTGCCTCTTTCTGTTGTTCTCTTGCCTCTGTCCGCACCTCTGTTGCTTCTTTTTGCACTTTTCTTGCCTCTTTCTGCAACCTTTTTGCAGCCTTCAGCACCTCTGATGTTTTTTCTGCACTTCTTTTGCTTCTTTCTGCACTTCTCTTGCTTCTTTCTGTATCCCTCTTGCCTCTTTCTGCACCCCTCTTCCCTCTTCCTGCACTTATCTTGCCCCTTTCTGCACCTCTCATGCCTCTTTCTGCAGTTCTCTTGCCTCATTCCGCACTTCTGTTGCTTCTTTCTGCACCTCTCTTGCCTGTTTCTGCACCCTCTTCCTTCTTTTTGCACTTCTCTTACCTCTTTCTGAACTTCTCCTGCCTCTTTCTGCAGTTCTTGTGCCTCCTTCCACACTTCTCTTGCTTCTTTCTGCACTTCTCTTGACTTTTTCTGCACCCTTGTTCCCTCTTTCTGCATCCCTCTTGCCACTTTCAGCACCTCTGTTGCTTCTTTCTGCACTTCTCTTGCTTCTTTCTGCACCTCTCTTGCTTCTTTATGTACCCCTCTTCCCTCTTTCTGCACTCCTCTTCCCTCTTTCTGCACTTCTCTTGCCCATTTCTGCACCTCTCCTGTTTCTTTCTGCAGTTCTCTTGCCTCATTCTGCACCTCTGTTGCTTCTTTCAGCACTTCTCTTGCCTGTTTCTGAACCTCTCTTGTCTATGTCTGCATCCCTCTTGCCTCTTTCTGCAACCCTCTTCCTGCACCTCTCTTGCCTCTGTCTGCACCCCTGTTTCTTCTTTCTGCACCTCTCTTACATGTTTCTGCACCCCTCATCCTTCTTTCTGCACCCCTATTGCCTCTTTCTGTAAGTCTGTTGCTTTTTTCTGCACCTCTCTTGCTTCTTTCTGCATCCCTCTTGCCTCTTTCTGCACCTCTCTTGCCTCTGTCTGCACCCCTGTTCCCTCTTTCTACACCTCTCTTGCCTGTTTCACCATCCCTCTTCCTTCTTTCTGCACTTCTCTTGCCTCTTTCTGCACCTCTCCTGCCTCTTTCTGCACTTCTCTCACCTGTTTCTGCACCTGTCTTGCCTCTTTCTGTACTTCTCTTGCATCTTTCTGCACATCTGTTGCTTTTTCTGCACTTCTTCTGCCTCTTTCTGCATATATGTTGCTTCTTTATGCATTTCTCTTACCTCTTTGTACATTTTTGTTGCTTCTTTCTGCACTTCTATCGCCTCTTTTGCAACCCTCCTGCTGCTTTCTGCACTTCTTGCCTTTTTCTGTAAGTCTGTTGCTTCTTTCTGCAGTCCTCTTGCTTTTTTTGCACCTCTTGCTTCTTTCCGCATCCCTCCTGCCTCTTTCTGCACCATTCTTCCCTCTTTCTGCACCTCTCTTGCCTCTGCACCCCTGTTCCCTCTTTCTTCACCTCTGTTGCTTCTTTCTGCACCCCTCTTCCTTCTTTCTGCACTTATCTTGCCTCTTTCTGAACCTCTCCTGCCTCTTTCTGCAGTTCTCCTGCCTTTCTGCAGTTCTCCTGCCTCCTTCCGCACTTCTGTTGCTTCTTTCAGCACTTCTTTTACCTCTTTCTGTACTTCTCTTGCCTGTTTCTGCACCTCGCTTGCATTTTTCTGCACCCCTGTTCCCTCTTTCTGCACCTCTCTTCCCTGTTTCTGCACCTCTCTTGCCTCTTTCTGCATCCCTCTTGCCTCTTTCAGCACCTCTGTTGGTTCTATCTGCACTTCTCTTGCTTCTTTCTGCACTTCTCTTGCTTCTTTCTGTACCCCTCTTGCTTCTTTCTGCACTTCTCTTGCCCTTTTCTGCACCTCTCCTGCTTCTTGTGCAGTTCTCTTGCCTCATTTTGCACCTCTGTTGCTTCCATCAGCATGTCTCTTGCCTCTTTCTGCACTTCTCTTGCTTCTTTCACCTCTCTTGCTTCTTTGTACACCCCTCTTGCTACTTTCAGCACCCCTCTTGCCTCTTTCTGTACTCCTCTTTCCTCTTTCTGCACCTCTTGCCTCTGTCTGCACCCTCGTTCCCTCTTTCTGCACCTCTCTTGCCTGTTTCTGTACCCTCTTGCCTTTCTGCAAATCTCTTGCCACTTTCTGTACCTCTCTTGCCTCTTTCTGCAGTTCTCTTGCCTCTTTCTGCATTTGCTGCTTCTTTCTGCACTTCTCTAGCCTCTTTTTGCATTTCTGTGCATTCTTCCTGTATTTGTTGCCTCTTTCTACATTTCTGTTGCTTTTTTCTGCACTTCTCTTGTCTCTTTCTGCACCCCTCTTCCTTCTTTCTGCACCTCTCTTGCCTCTTTCTGTTGTTCTCTTGCCCCTGTCAGCACCTCTGTTGCTTCTTTTTGCACTTTTCTTGCCTCTTTCAGCACCTCTGATGTTTTTTCTGCACTTCTTTTGCTTCTTTCTGTACCTCTCTTGCTTCTTTCTGTATCCCTCTTGCCTCTTTCTGCACCCCTCTTCCCTCTTCCAGCACTTATCCTGCCCCTTTCTGCACCTCTCTTGCCTCTTTCTGCAGTTCTCTTGCCTCATTCTGTACTTCTGTTGCTTCTTTCTGCACCTCTCTTGCCTGTTTCTGCACCCCTCTTCCTTCTTTCTGCACTTCTCTTACCTCTTTCTGAACTTCTCCTGCCTCTTTATGCAGTTCTCGTACCTCCTTCCGCACTTCTGTTGCTTCTTTCAGCACTTCTCTTGCTTCTTTCTGCACTTCTCTTGCCTTTTTCTGCACCCTTGTTCCCTCTTTCTGCATCCCTCTTGCCACTTTCAGCACTTCTCTTGCTTCTTTCTGCACCTCTCTTGCTTCTTTATGTACCCCTCTTCCCTCTTTCTGCACTCCTCTTCCCTCTTTCTGCACTCCTCTTCCCTCTTTCTGCACTTCTCTTGCCCATTTCTGCACTTCTCCTGTTTCTTTCTGCAGTTCTCTTGCCTCATTCTGCACCTCTGTTGCTTCTTTCAGCACTTCTCTTGCCTGTTTCTGAACCTCTCTTGCCTATTTCTGCATCCCCTCTTCCCGCACCTCTCTTGCCTCTGTCTGCACCCCTGTTTCTTCTTTCTGCACCTCTCTTACATGTTTCTGCACCCCTCTTCCTTCTTTCTGCACCCCTCTTGCCTCTTTCTGTAAGTCTGTTGCTTCTTTCTGCACTTCTCTTGCTTTTTTCTGCACCTCTCTTGCTTCTTTCTGCATCCCTCTTGTAGGAGAGTAGGATCTGCCTCTTATGTTGCCCCCACTTTTTTTCTGATGCTTACACTGGTTTCTGGCTATAGTCTGGCTGGGACCCTGCCAA
This sequence comes from Calotriton arnoldi, assembly GCA_963921515.1. Taxonomy (NCBI): domain Eukaryota; kingdom Metazoa; phylum Chordata; class Amphibia; order Caudata; family Salamandridae; genus Calotriton; species Calotriton arnoldi. The sequence continues at coordinate 398,108 of CAWUFW010006467.1, forward strand.
TCAGGGCCCCAGCCTCTCTGTTCTCTCTAAACGACTTGGAGTGCACTCTAGGTGCACTAGTGATTGGATACTGTGGTACCTCATGAGTCCCTAGTATATGGTACCTTAGGTACCAAGGGCATAGGTATTTCACAGGCCTACCAGGGGTTGAAGCATGTATTATGCCATCCCTGGGAAGCAGACTAAATCTGACACCACAGGTCTGCTACTGCAGCCTGGGTAAGGTGGTGCATGCACCCCTTACTGTGATATAGGCTACCTATATCACTACATAGATACACACATATAAACCTATAAGTCACTCCTGTGGCAGGCCTTATCAATCCTGAAGGCAGAGTGCTTGGTTCCTATGTGAGAGGGTGCCCCTGCATGAGCAGAGCCCCTCTGCAGCATTCGGAGACCCTTCTCTGAGGCTGTTTGTAGTGCAGACTGACCATATACTCTTAAGCGCGTTATAACCTTGCGTTAAATGCTAACTTTGGGATGGCTGCACGGAAACATGTCGTGTTTGGTGTCAAACATTTTGGAGTACTAACCCCCGCCAGTTCTGGTGGTGGGGGTAGCATTCCACCCTTCTAGAGGGATAGACATGTACCTACTGTGGAAACGCTGTAGAATCCTGAAGAGCCCTGGCATCACAAAATGGATGCCACCAGTCACAGACACTGGGCTGCCCTCCTGCTGATGACCGACACTCGCAGTGGAGGAGGCCCAACAATAGGTATCCTGTCCCAAGGGGGTGTGACCACCTCCCAGACAGGGTTTAGTGTATTGGGGGTGGGTGGGTGCACTCCTAGAGTGCTTTGAAGTCCTGCACTGGGGGAGCAGAAGGCTCCTCTGTGCATATGCCAGTTCAAACCAGCTCAGGGGCTACCTGCCCCTGCTCTGGCACGAAACTGGACAAAGGGAAGTGGGTGTAGCCACCACTCCCTGACCCTCCCATAGGTGGGGTCATAGAGCTAGTCCCTCCTTCTTTTTAGTATAAGAGAGGGAACCTGTGCATGGCACACTAGATACCCCTGGACGACGCTCTGAAGAAGAATCCTGGAGCTTCGACGTTCCACTACCTCTGGAAGACTGAAGAATCTCCCTTGGAGTCAAGGAGTGACTCCCCTGCTTGGCAGGCACCAAAAACTACAATGACGGTTGCAAACTACGCCGCTCCCGCCGGAGTCCGAGGTCCCTGCAGCCCAAGACGAGGATTTCCTGACTTTTCCAAGGCCATCGTGAGTCCCCAGCAAAGCTGAGGCCAGTGGACCCCACGAGTGACGAGGAACCGCAGTCCCTGGGTACCATGCACTATTGTCAAGTGCAACCCCTTCCACGACGTTCTACGAACCTGTGCTTTGGACGACGTGTGGTCCCAGCCTCTAGCAGGAATTCCTTCGAAGGTCAGAGGCCTTCCCCGTCCCGAGTGACCGTGTGCCCCTGTTGAAGGAATCCTCCCGAGGCGTCTTTGCGATCCCTTGCCAGCCGGCTTGTGGGTCCCCAGAAGACTTTTCTAAAGAACCAAAGGGCTCCCCTGGTTGCTCCAGGCCTGCTCTGACTTACCCTCGCTGGGTGAGTTCCCCAGATCTTGCTGGTCTGCACCATTGACTTTTTACGCTTTCCACAAGACTTGCTGCTACCAAGGCTTGTTGGCTCCAATTGGGTTGCTGACACCGCAGTCAGCTGCAGACTTCATGGGCCACGCTGAATCCAGCTCCTGGTCATCGTTGACGCCTCCTGGACCTCGTGGCCGAAGAGTCAAGACACCCATGAACGACCTGAATCTGTCGACGACGGTGGGCATTCATCTTCCTTGCCCCGGGTCACTGCCCAGTGACTTTGAACACTGTCCCCTCTGCTTTCAGGTCTTCCTTCTTCCGAATCCAGGCTTGGATTCCACCGGACACTTCTTCGGACTTCACAAGCAGCAAGTCTTCATTGGCTCCCATTGAAAACGACGCCGCGACCCGACACTAAAGGACACCTATGCACCCGGCTTCCCTGGGTGAGGTAACTCCAGCACTACGGTGCTCCTGTGGGTGTTGGCCGTAGAACTACTTACCCTGTAAGTGACTTGCTTGTAGCTACTCCCGAAGTGCCCTTAAACTCTTAATTTCCAACCGCGACTTGCCCCATTGAAGTCAACGGCGACCCGCGCCTGTGTTCACTCACTGCACGCGTCCCCCGTGGGTCCTTTACTTACCTGCCTTGGGTGGTTTCGTGAGGCCCCAGCACTTCTGAAGGCCCTAGGCCTTGTCTCCCTGCAAGTCGTTGTTCCTAAGTCTCTTTTTTAGTATATGGTCTGGTACGCCCCTAGGGCCCCAGCCATCTTTGTGCTTAATTTATTGTGAAACGTTGATTTATGCATATGTTCCTGTCTTCTACCTCACAAGAGATTAGTAGAGAGTTGTTTAGTAATAAATACATATATATTTGATATATATACCTGTGTGGTGTCTTTTCATTTGGTGATTCAAGAGATTGTGTGGTAAAACAAGCTGCTTTACATTCCTCCAAGACTTAGCCTGAAGGCTGCTCTCCACAGCTACCACTAGGCTAGCTTTCTATAAAGGTTGTCTTAAACCTACCTACCATAAGAGTCGAATTGTACTGGTGCAAGGTGTCCACTTTAACTAGTGCAAAACACACAAGATGATGGACGGAATGCTGCACATTGGCAAACATTCACCCCCAGTCACAGATCTGGGTTTAATTCATCGTTATTTTGCTTCACCACGCCACCCCAGTTCAGACATAGCCATATGCAAATCAGTCTTGACCCTGTGCCTCATGGGAACAGTCCAGACCGAACTGCACAGCCATGTCTTCCCTGGACCGGAATCAAGCATCCTAGGACCGGTTTCAGGCTATCAGCCTTCATCAGCCAGGATAGCTTGACTCCAGTGGCGTAGTGAGCACGGGACCCACGTCTGGGCATACCCTTCCCACTTAGGGCGAAATGCAAAACACACAAGATGATGGACGGAATGCTGCACATTGGCAAACATTCACCCCCAGTCACAGATCTGGGTTTAATCCATCGTTATTTTGCTTCACCACGCCACCCCAGTTCAGACATAGCCATATGCAAATCAGTCTTGACCCTGTGCCTCATGGGAACAGTCCAGACCGAACTGCCAAGCCATGTCTTCCCTGGACCGGAATCAAGCATCCTAGGACCGGTTTCAGGCTATCAGCCTTCATCAGCCAGGATAGCTTGACTCCAGTGGCGTAGTGAGCACGGGACCCACGTCTGGGCATACCCTTCCCACTTAGGGCGAAATGCAAAACACACAAGATGATGGACGGAATGCTGCACATTGGCAAACATTCACCCCCAGTCACAGATCTGGGTTTAATCCATCGTTATTTTGCTTCACCACGCCACCCCAGTTCAGACATAGCCATATGCAAATCAGTCTTGACCCTGTGCCTCATGGGAACAGTCCAGACCGAACTGCCAAGCCATGTCTTCCCTGGACCGGAATCAAGCATCCTAGGACCGGTTTCAGGCTATCAGCCTTCATCAGCCAGGATAGCTTGACTCCAGTGGCGTAGTGAGCACGGGACCCACGTCTGGGCATACCCTTCCCACTTAGGGCGAAATGCAAAACACACAAGATGATGGACGGAATGCTGCACATTGGCAAACATTCACCCCCAGTCACAGATCTGGGTTTAATCCATCGTTATTTTGCTTCACCACGCCACCCCAGTTCAGACATAGCCATATGCAAATCAGTCTTGACCCTGTGCCTCATGGGAACAGTCCAGACCGAACTGCCAAGCCATGTCTTCCCTGGACCGGAATCAAGCATCCTAGGACCGGTTTCAGGCTATCAGCCTTCATCAGCCAGGATAGCTTGACTCCAGTGGCGTAGTGAGCACGGGACCCACGTCTGGGCATACCCTTCCCACTTAGGGCGAAATGCAAAACACACAAGATGATGGACGGAATGCTGCACATTGGCAAACATTCACCCCCAGTCACAGATCTGGGTTTAATCCATCGTTATTTTGCTTCACCACGCCACCCCAGTTCAGACATAGCCATATGCAAATCAGTCTTGACCCTGTGCCTCATGGGAACAGTCCAGACCGAACTGCCAAGCCATGTCTTCCCTGGACCGGAATCAAGCATCCTAGGACCGGTTTCAGGCTATCAGCCTTCATCAGCCAGGATAGCTTGACTCCAGTGGCGTAGTGAGCACGGGACCCACGTCTGGGCATACCCTTCCCACTTAGGGCGAAATGCAAAACACACAAGATGATGGACGGAATGCTGCACATTGGCAAACATTCACCCCCAGTCACAGATCTGGGTTTAATCCATCGTTATTTTGCTTCACCACGCCACCCCAGTTCAGACATAGCCATATGCAAATCAGTCTTGACCCTGTGCCTCATGGGAACAGTCCAGACCGAACTGCCAAGCCATGTCTTCCCTGGACCGAATCAAGCATCCTAGGACCGGTTTCAGGCTATCAGCCTTCATCAGCCAGGATAGCTTGACTCCAGTGGCGTAGTGAGCACGGGACCCACGTCTGGGCATACCCTTCCCACTTAGGGCGAAATGCAAAACACACAAGATGATGGACGGAATGCTGCACATTGGCAAACATTCACCCCCAGTCACAGATCTGGGTTTAATCCATCGTTATTTTGCTTCACCACGCCACCCCAGTTCAGACATAGCCATATGCAAATCAGTCTTGACCCTGTGCCTCATGGGAACAGTCCAGACCGAACTGCCAAGCCATGTCTTCCCTGGACCGGAATCAAGCATCCTAGGACCGGTTTCAGGCTATCAGCCTTCATCAGCCAGGATAGCTTGACTCCAGTGGCGTAGTGAGCACGGGACCCACGTCTGGGCATACCCTTCCCACTTAGGGCGAAATGCAAAACACACAAGATGATGGACGGAATGCTGCACATTGGCAAACATTCACCCCCAGTCACAGATCTGGGTTTAATCCATCGTTATTTTGCTTCACCACGCCACCCCAGTTCAGACATAGCCATATGCAAATCAGTCTTGACCCTGTGCCTCATGGGAACAGTCCAGACCGAACTGTCAAGCCATGTCTTCCCTGGACCGGAATCAAGCATCCTAGGACCGGTTTCAGGCTATCAGCCTTCATCAGCCAGTATCGCTTTGGTCGCCCTAAGTTGGCGGGGGTATGCCCAGGCGTGGGTCCCTTGCTCACTTTGCCACTGGATTCAAGCAAGCCTGGCTGATGACGGCTGAAATGCCAGAAACCGGTCCTAGGATGCTTGTTTCCGGTCCAGGGAAGACATGGCTTGGCAGTTCGGGCTGGACTGTTCCCATGAGGCACAGGGTCAGACTGATTTGCATATGGCCATGTCTGAACTGGGGTGGTGGAGTGAGCTAAAGAATGATGATGGATTAAACCCAGATCAGTTGACTGGGGGTGAGTGTTTGATTGGCTCAAACGTTCCGTCCATCATCCCCTTTTGTATCGCTTTGGTCGCCCTAAGTTGGCGGGGGTATGCCCAGACGTGGGTCCCTTGCTCACTTTGCCACTGGATTCAAGCAAGCCTGGCTGATGACGGCTGGAATGCCAGAAACCGGTCCTAGGATGCTTGTTTCCCGGTCCAGGGAAGACATGGCTTGGCAGTTCGGGCTGGACTGTTCCCATGAGGCACAGGGTCAGACTGATTTGCATATGGCCATGTCTGAACTGGGGTGGTGGAGTGAGCTAAAGAATGATGATGGATTAAACCCAGATCAGTTGACTGGGGGTGAGTGTTTGATTGGCTCAAACGTTCCGTCCATCATCCCTTTTGTATCGCTTGGTCGCCCTAAGTTGGCGGGGGTATGCCCAGACGTGGGTCCCTTGCTCACTTTGCCACTGGATTCAAGCAAGCCTGGCTGATGACGGCTGAAATGCCAGAAACCGGTCCTAGGATGCTTGTTTCCGGTCCAGGGAAGACATGGCTTGGCAGTTCGGGCTGGACTGTTCCCATGAGGCACAGGGTCAGACTGATTTGCATATGGCCATGTCTGAACTGGGGTGGTGGAGTGAGCTAAAGAATGATGATGGATTAAACCCAGATCAGTTGGACTGAGGGTGAGTGTTTGATTGGCTCAAACGTTCCGTCCATCATCCCCTTTGTATCGCTTTGGTCGCCCTAAGTTGGCGGGGGTATGCCCAGACGTGGGTCCCTTGCTCACTTTGCCACTGGATTCAAGCAAGCCTGGCTGATGACGGCTGAAATGCCAGAAACCGGTCCTAGGATGCTTGTTTCCGGTCCAGGGAAGACATGGCTTGGCAGTTCGGGCTGGACTGTTCCCATGAGGCACAGGGTCAGACTGATTTGCATATGGCCATGTCTGAACTGGGGTGGTGGAGTGAGATAAAGAATGATGATGGATTAAACCCAGATCAGTTGACTGGGGGTGAGTGTTTGATTGGCTCAAACGTTCCGTCCATCATCCCCTTTTGTATCACTTTAACTAGTGAACAGCATATACCAGGCCAACCTCTCACATTGGTGACAGCGTGTGGGATTCCAGCTTGCTATTGTTTTACCAAAAAATCTCTATTTGAATTACTAACTGAAAACCACTATAGGTACTCAAGGTACATATAAAGTCAAGCTTCGTATCAATAAGTTCTACTGAACTTAGAGCTGTGTGCCAAGGGATAGCACACCCTTTCTACAGCTCAAGCAAGTATCAGTAGGCCACAAACTAGTGTAGGTAGTACAACACTGCACAACACTAGAATGTCCTTAAGGGGTGGACCCAGTGGATCCACTCAGCCTCAGTATAAGGACATGACTTTCTTTGACTTGAAAGCCATGTGTGCTGAAAGGCACCTGAAGCTAGGACAGAGTCCCTCTACAATACACCTGATAGATCTGCTGACAGCAGATGATCTTAGATTAGCTCTAGGAGCTAATGGGTCTGAATCAGTGGGTGGGTCAATTACAGTGTCTGGGTCAGATGATGGACATCAGGATGACCAAGACTCTGTGGTTGTAGGGCTAGGCCCCAAGGGGTCTGAACAGGACAGAGGAATTCTCCCTAAGAGAACTGACATAGTGGAGGACAGGCCTCGGTCCCTTTCTAGGGAATCTGAGCACTCCTATCACTCTGGCAGAGAATCTGTCTACCAGAGGAACTCCTACTTTCCAAGAAGAGAGACCTCCTCTGACAGAATGTACAAACTGCTGCAGTATGAGGAAGCAAGATTTGCCCTCAAAATCAAGCAGTTGGCATTAGATAAAGAAGCCCTGGAGCTCCAGAGAGCTTCTAGAAAAGAGGGTTAGAACCCCTGGTGGCAGCAGCAGTGACCCTAGAGGCAGAGAATATATTCCAGACCATAGGAACCTGAGCAAGGTTGTTCCTCCCTACCAGAGTGGGGATGATATCCATAAGTGGGTAACTGCTATGGAAAGGGCCTGTAGAGTACAACAGGTCCCCCTAAAGCAGTGGGCAGCAATCTTGTGGCTCTCCTTTTCAGATAAAGGTAGAGACAAGCTCCTCACTGTTAGAGAAGAGGATGCTGATGACTATGAAGTCCTGAAGAGTGCACTGATAGATGGGTTTGGCTTAACCACTGAGCAGTACAGGTTGAAGTTCAGAGACACCCAGAAGGCACAGACTCAGGACTGGACTGACTTTGTAGATTGTGCAACCAAGGCTCTGGAGGGTTGGCTGGTTGGCAGTAGGGTTACTGATTTCAAGGGATTGTATAATCTAATGATGAGAGAACAGATCCTTAATTGCCAGAACCAGTTGTTGCATCAATACCTGGTGGACTCAGATCTGACCTCTCCCCAAGAATTGGGAAAGAAGGCAGACAAGTGGGTCAGAACCAGGGTGAGGCAGAAAACCCAGAACCAAGGGGGTGACACAAAGAAGCAGGATTCTAAGGGCTCTGAGAAAGGTGGGGATAAGTCAAATGACCAGAAGTCTTCACAAGAGCCCCAAAAATCTGCATCTGGTGGGGAGTCACAATCCAACAAGGGTAAAGGCCAAAAGAAGCCCTGGTGCAAATTCTGTAAACAGAAAGGGCACTGGACTTCTGATTGTAACAAGTCCAAAGACCAAACCACCGCCACTCCTGCCCCTAAGGCAACTGTTCCCCCTAGTTCAGCTACTGGTGGAGGTGGTACTCAGAATAAGGGTGTAGTAGGGTTGACCCTGGGTTCTGAAGTGGACTCTGGCCTAGTCAGAGTACCCACTCAGGCAATGCTGATTTGTGATGGAGACATTGACATGTCCTTCCTAGTGAGCCCCAGTAATCTGGGCAAATACAAACAGCAGCCTGTAATAAATGGCAAACAGGCTTTGGCATTTAGGGACACAGGTGCTAGTGTCACCATGGTGGCAGAGGATCTTGTGGACCCTGGACAGATCATCCTGGGCGAAATGTACCAGGTGACCAATGCAAGCAATGTCAGGACCAACCATAGTCTGTCAGTTGTGAATTTCTCCTGGGGAGGGGTAACTGGCCTCAAGAAGGTTGTAGTCAGTGCAGACCTCCCTGTAGAATGTCTATTGGGCAACGATCTAGAAACTTCAGCCTGGTCTGAAGTAGAGTTATGGACTCATGCTGAGATGTTGGGCATCCCTGCAGAGGTATTTGCTGTGACCAGGTCACAGGCCAAAATGCATGACACTGAACCAGCTCTGGATCCTGAAACCATGGACCAGATGCTTCCCAAGAAGAGGAGCAGCAGGGTTAAGGCAGTGCCTTCCCCTCTGTCTCAGATCACTGATTCCCCTCTTGAGGGAGGAGGAGCATATCCTGAAGAAGGAACTGCCACAGAGGGACTTGAGCCTGAACAGGTTGAGTTCTTGGGGGCAGGGGGCCCTTCTCGGGAAGATCCGAGTAAGGAGCAACAGTGCTGCCCCTCCCTTGAACCCCTCAGACAGCAGGCTGCTGCTGAGGCTGCTGGGAGTGCTAGTGGGTCCCATAAAGTTTATTGGAATGAGGGACTCCTATATTCTGAGGGTAGAGATCCAGCCCCTGGAGCCACCAGGAGGTTGGTAATATCTCAGAAGTTTAGGGGGTTCCTCTTGACCCTAGCACATGATATCCCTTTGGCAGGTCACTTGGGCCAAAACAAGACCTGGGACAGGCTTGTTCCACATTTTCATTGGCCACATATGTCAGAAGACACAAAGGAGTTTTGTCGCTCCTGTGTCACATGCCAAGCCAGTGGCAAGGCAGGTGGCACTACAAAGGCCCCCCTAATACCACTACCTGTGGTGGGGGTACCCTTTGAAAGGGTAGGGATTGACATTGTTGGTCCCCTTGACCCTCAAACTGCATCTGGGCACAGATTTATCCTGGTGGTAGTGGATCATGCCACTGGGTACCCAGAGGCAATTCCCCTGAGGACCACCACAGCCCCTGTGGTGGCAAGAGCCCTCATTGGAGTTTTCTCCAGAGTGGGTTTCCCAAAGGAGGTCATCTCTGACAGAGTTACAAACTTCATGTCAGGATATTTGAAAGCAATGTGGAAGGAGTGTGGTGTGACTTATAAGTTCACCACCCCCTATCACCCACAATGCAATGGGTTGGTTGAACGCTTCAACAAAACCCTTAAGGGAATGATTAAAGGACTCCCAGAGAAGCTTAGGCGGAAATGGGACCTTCTTCTTCCCTGCCTGTTGTTTGCATACAGAGAGGTTCCACAGAAGGGGGTTGGTTACAGCCCATTTGAGCTTCCGTTTGGGCATCCTGTAAGAGGTCCATTATGTTTGGTAAAAGAGGGCTGGGAGTTACCTCTCAAACCCCCCAAACAGGATGTGAAGGACTATGTACTTGGTCTCCGCTCCAGGATGGCTGAATACATGAAAAAGGCAACCAAAAACCTGGAGGCCAGCCAAGAATTACAAAAAGCTTGGCATGACCAAAGGCTGTGCTGACTGTGTACCAGCCAGGAAGAAAGTGTGGGTGTTGGAGCCTGTGGCCCCAGCAGCCCTCCAAGACAAATGGAGTGGCCCCCATACAATAGTTGAGCAAAAGGGAGAAGTCACCTATCTGGTGAATCTTGGAACTCCCAGGAGCCCCCTGAGGGTGCTCCATGTCAACAGATTGAAACCATATGTTGACAGGGCTGACATGGGCTTGCTCATGGCAACTGATGAGGAACAGGAGGAGGAGAGTGACCCTCTCCCTGACCTGCTCTCACAGAACCCTGATGATGGGTCAGTAGATGGTGTTGCTTTGGCAAGCAGCCTCACTGACCATCAGCAAACTGAGTGCAGACAAGTTCTGCAGCAGTTAAAGTTCCAAGTCCAGGGTTTTAGTATATAGGAAGTAGTGGCGCTCGGCCTAATCACGTCAATGTATATAGGTCACAATAGTAAGTATGGTGCTGACTGGGAAGGGGAGACCCTTGCAACCCCTCTGTGTGTAGGGAAACCCTACAACAAACAACAATGTCTAAACCCTGTGCACACATACAAAATCCAACAAAATATGTAAATATCAATTAGAAGCAAATTGTACAGAATGCTTGAGTAGTGTCATGATTTCTTTATTCTTCAACAAAACCGCAACCAGCCGACACGTGTTTCAGTCAGAGAAAAGTAATCCCGACTCTTCAGGGCTGGAAATGATACAAAAAATATACAATAAACAAAAAATGGGTGGTAACCGTGACTGGAGAGCACATGTTCTCCAAAATACATGTGCGAAGGTCACCCGAATACACGTGGAAACCTGCTATCTACCAATAACACCCGAAAAAGGTTTGTGGGATGTACCCGTGATCAAAACCAAAGTACAATAGATACCACAAAAGTGCCAAGAAATAAAACAAGAGTATAAATCCTAATATGTACACCTAAACACGATCTGCTATAATATTATACAAGTAAAAAGGTAAAAGCTGAAAAAGCCAGTAATGTAGAGGAGCGAGTACAAAGGGATATTAAAGAAAAAATTAAGAAACGAATCCATATCAGAATAGGGAGAAGGAAATGGGAACTAATGACCAAGGATTACAAAATAGACAAGAGAAAAAATTATATATACCTGAGACGAGTAGTCTACACTCTGTATAGTCTAAGATATAAACAAGAGGAAAGGGAAAGAAAGACAAGGGTATGTAAATATAAGCCAAGAAAAATCTAACTCGAGGGACATAAAAATAAATAGGGCCAAAATGTAAACTAAGCACTCTCTTACCCCTAAGCCGGTGATAATTCCAACCCGGTAGGGCACAAGTATACGTTAAATCCAAGAATCCAAAATTTTTAAAATTTAAGATGTGAGAAATCTGTAAAGGTGAAAACAAACTGGTAAATACATGTGTATTAAAACTAGAGTGGGTAATGAAGACACAAAAATTCTCCTGGCACTACCTGAAAGTGGCACAGCAGAATCGCGTAATCTGTGGACCAAATAAGCAGGAATAAGGTCAGGATGGAGCATGAAGAAAACAAAGAACAAATAACGTGAAAATATTAAAGAGTAATATGGGAAAGAGAAATTCCTATGTTACCTCACCGGAATGCCGGTGAAGATTCCAATCCGACAAAACTCAATTGAAGTCCAATCTAAGTAAGCATGCAGGCAACGGATGTTCTAAGGTGATCCAATAAGATATGATAAACGACCCGTACCGCCAGTAGAGCATAAGTGAAATATGGATCATGCGTCTGCATACAGTGGAACAGGGTCTTCTGAGCTGGGTGTGGGAGCTGTACTGTCTCAACTGAATGATGAATGTCAAGACCAGCCAGTAGCTTTTATTAGCAGGAGGCTGACCCCTAGAGAGAAACGTTGGTCAGGCTATAGAGAGGGAGGCCTTTGCTGTGGTGTGGGCCCTGAAGAAGCTGAGGCCATACTTGTTTGGCACTCACTTCATAGTTCAGACTGACCACAAGCCCCTCCTATGGCTTAAGCAGATGAAAGGTGAAAACCCAAAACTTTTGAGGTGGTCCATTTCCCTACAGGGGATGGACTATACAGTGGAACATAGGCCTGGGACCCAACATGCCAATGCAGATGGACTCTCAAGGTATTTCCACTTAGAGCACGAAGACTCAACTGGTCAAGGTTAGTTTGGTGTCCCTGCGTTTGGGGGGTTGTGTAGGAGAGTAGGATCTGCCTCTTATGTTGCCCCCACTTTTTTTCTGATGCTTACACTGGTTTCTGGCTATAGTCTGGCTGGGACCCTGCCAATCAGGGCCCCAGCCTCTCTGTTCTCTCTAAACGACTTGGAGTGCACTCTAGGTGCACTAGTGATTGGATACTGTGGTACCTCATGAGTCCCTAGTATATGGTACCTTAGGTACCAAGGGCATAGGTACTTCACAGGCCTACCAGGGGCTGAAGCATGTATTATGCCACCCCTGGGAAGCAGACTAAATCTGACACCACAGGTCTGCTACTGCAGCCTGGGTAAGGTGGTGCATGCACCCCTTACTGTGATATAGGCTACCTATATCACTACATAGATACACATATAAACCTATAAGTCACTCCTATGGCAGGCCTTATCAATCCTGAAGGCAGAGTGCTTGGTTCCTATGTGAGAGGGTGACCCTGCATGAGCAGAGCCCCTCTGCAGCATTCGGAGACCCTTCTCTGAGGCTGTTTGTAGCGCAGCCTGACCATATACTCTTAAGCGCATTATAACCTCGCGTTAAATGCTAACTTTGGGATGGCTGCACGGAAACATGTCGTGTTTGGTGTCAAACATCTTGGAATACTACCCCCCCAGTTCTGGCGGCGGGGGTAGCATTCCACCCTTCTAGAGGGATAGACATGTACCTACTGTGGAAACGCGGTAGAATCCTGAAGAGCCATGGCATCACAAAATGGATGCCACCAGTCAGAGACACTGGGCTGCCCTCCTGCTGATGACCGACACTCGCAGTGGAGGAGGCCCAACAATAGGTATCCTGTCCCAAGGGGGTGTGACCACCTCCCAGACAGGGTTTAGTGTATTGGGGCTGGGTGGGTGCACTCCTAGAGTGCTTTGAAGTCCTGCACTGGGGGAGCAGAAGGCTCCTCTGTGCATATGCCAGTTCAAACCAGCTCAGGGGCTACCTGCCCCTGCTCTGGCACGAAACTGGACAAAGGGAAGTGGGTGTAGCCACCCACTCCCCTGACCCTCCCATAGGTGGGGTCATAGAGCTAGTCCCTCCCTTCTTTTTAGTATAAGAGAGGGAACCTGTGCATGGCACACTAGATACCCCTGGACGACGCTCTGAAGAAGAATCCTGGACCTTCGACGTTCCACTACCTCTGGAAGACTGAAGAATCTCCCTTGGAGTCAAGGAGTGACTCCCCTGCTTGGCAGGCACCAAAAACTACAACGACGGTTGCAAACTATGCCGCACCTGCCGGAGCCCGAGGTCCCTGCAGCCCAAGACAAGGATTTCCTGACTTCTCCAAGGCCATCGTGAGTCCCCAGTGAAGCTGAGGCCAGTGGACCCCACGAGTGACGAGGAACCGCAGTCCCTGGGTACCGTGCACTATTGTCAAGTGCAACCCCTTCACGACGTTCTACGAACCTGTGCGTTGGACCACGTGTGGTCCCAGCCTCTAGCAGGAATCTCGCAAAAGGTCAGAGGCCTACCCCATCCCGAGTGACCATGGGCCCCTGTTGAAGGAATCCTCCTGAGGCATCTTTGCGATGCCTTGCCAGCCGGCTTGTGGGTCCCCAGAAGACTTTTCTAAAGAACCAAAGGGCTCCTCTAGTTGCTCCAGGCCTGCCCTGACTTACCCTTGCTGGGTGAGTTCCCCAGACCTTGCTGGTCTGCACCATTGACTTTTTACGCTTTCCACGAGACTTGCTGCTACCAAGGCTTGTTGGCTCCAATCGGGTTGCCGACATAGCAGTCAGCTGCAGACTTCGTGCTACACGCTGAATCCAGCTCCTGGTCGTCGTCGACGCCTCCTGGACCTCGTGGCCGGAGAGTCAAGACACCTGTGAATGACCTGAATCTGTCGACGACGGTGGGCATTCATCTTCCTTGCCCGGGTCACTGCCCAGTGACTTTGAACACTGTCCCCTCTGCTTTCAGGTCTTCCTTCTTCCGAATCCAGGCTTGGATTCCACCGGACACTTCTTCGGACTTCACAAGCAGCAAGTCTTCAATGGCTCCCATTGAAAACGACGCCGCGACCCGACACCAAAGGACACCTATGCACCCGGCTTCCCTGGGTGAGGTAACTCCAGCACTACGGTGCTCCTGTGGGTGTTGGCCCTAGAACTACTTACCCTGTAAGTGACTTGCTTGTAGCTACTCCCGAAGTGCCCTTAAACTCTTAATTTCCAACCGCGACTTGCCCCATTGAAGTCAACGGCGACCCGTGCCTGTGTTCACTCACTGCACGCGTCCCCCGTGGGTCCTTTACTTACCTGCCTTGGGTGGTTTCGTGAGGCCCCAGCACTTCTGAAGGCCCTAGGCCTTGTCTCCCTGCAAGTCGTTGTTCCTAAGTCTCTTTTTTACTATATGGTCTGGTTCGCCCCTAGGGCCCCAGCCATCTTTGTGCTTAATTTATTGTGAAACGTTGATTTATGAATATGTTCCTGTCTTCTAATCTCACAAGAGATTAGTAGAGAGTTGTTTAGTAATAAATACATATATATTTGATATATATACCTGTGTGGTGTCTTTTCATTTGGTGATTCAAGAGATTGTGTGGTAAAACAAGCTGCTTTACATTCCTCCAAGACTTAGCCTGAAGGCTGCTCTCCACAGCTACCACTAGGATAGCTTTCTATAAAGGTTGTCTTAAACCTACCTACCATAAGAGTCGAATTGTACTGGTGCAAGGTGTCCACTTTAACTAGTGAACAGCATATACCAGGCCAACCTCTCACAACTCTTGCCTCTTTCTGCACCTCTCTTGCCTGTTTCTGCACCCCTCTTCCTTCTTTCTGCACTTCTCTTACCTCTTTCTGAACTTCTCCTGCCTCTTTCTGCAGTTCTCGTGCCTCCTTCCGCACTTCTGTTGCTTCTTTCAGCACTTCTCTTGCTTCTTTCTGCACTTCTCTTGCCTTTTTCTGCACCCTTGTTCCCTCTTTCTGCATCCGTCTTGCCACTTTCAGCACCTCTGTTGCTTCTTTCTGCACTTCTCTTGCTTCTTTCTGCACCTCTCTTGCTTCTTTATGTACCCCTCTTCCCTCTTTCTGCACTCCTCTTCCCTCTTTCTGCACTTCTCTTGCCCATTTCTGCACTTCTCCTGTTTCTTTCTGCAGTTCTCTTGCCTCATTCTGCACCTCTGTTGCTTCTTTCAGCACTTCTCTTGCCTGTTTCTGAACCTCTCTTGCCTATTTCTGCATCCCCTCTTCCCGCACCTCTCTTGCCTCTGTCAGCACCCCTGTTCCCTCTTTCTACACCTCTCTTGCCTGTTTCTCCATCCCTCTTCCTTCTTTCTGCACTTCTCTTGCCTCTTTCTGCACCTCTCCTGCCTCTTTCTGCACTTCTCTCACCTGTTTCTGCACCTCTTGCCTTTTTCTGCACCCTTGTTCCCTCTTTCTGCACCTCTCTTCCCTGTTTCTGCACCTCTCTTACCTCGTTCTGCACTTCTCTTGCCTCTTTCTGCATTCCTCTTGCCTCTTTCAGCACCTCTGTTGCTTCTTTCTGCACTTCTCTTGCTTCTTTCTGCACCTCTCTTGCTTATTTCTGTACCCCTTTTACCTCTTTCTGCACCCCTCTTCCCTCTTTCTGCACCGCTCTTGCCCTTTTCTGCACCTCTCCTGCTTCTTTCTGCAGTTCTCTTGCCTCATTCTGCACCTGTTGCTTCTTTCTTCACCCCTCTTGCCTCTTTCTGCACCCCTTTTTCCTCTTTCTGCATCCCTCTTGCCTCTGTCTGCACCCTCGTTCCCTCTTTCTGCACCTCTCTTGCCTGTTTCTGCACCTCTTGCCTCTTTCTGCACCCTCTTGCCTCTTTCTGCAATTCTCTTGCCTCTTTCTGCAGTTCTCTTGCCTCTTTCTGCATCTGTTGCTTCTTTCTGCACTTCTCTAGCCTCTTTCTGCATTTCTGTGCATTCTTTCTGCACTTCTCTTGCCTCTTTCTACATTCCTGTTGCTTCTTTCTGCACTTCTCTTGTCTCTTTCTGCACCCCTCTTCCTTCTTTCTGCACCTCTCTTGCCTCTTTCTGTTGTTCTCTTGCCTCTGTCTGCACCTCTGTTGCTTCTTTCTGCACTTCTCCGGCCTCTTTCTGCATTTCTGTTGCTTCTTTTTGCACTTTTCTTGCCTCTTTCTGCATCCCTTTTGCCTCTTTCAGCACCTGATGTTTTTTTCTGCACTTCTCTTGCTTCTTTTTGCACCTCTCTTGCTTCTTTCTGTACCCCTCTTGCCTCTTTCTGCACCACTCTTCCCTCTTCCTGCACTTCTCTTGCCCCTTTCTGCACCTCTCTTGCCTCTTTCTGCAGTTTTCTTGCCTCATTCCGCACTTCCGTTGCTTCTTTCTGCACCTCTCTTGCCTGTTTCAGCACCCCTCTTCCTTCTTTCTGCACTTCTCTTACCTCTTTCTGAACCTCTCCTGCCTCTTTCTGCAGTTCTCGTGCCTCCTTCCGCACTTCTGTTGCTTCTTTCAGCACTTTGCTTGCTTCTTTCTGCACTTCTCTTGCCTTTTTCTGCACCCCGTTCCCTCTTTCTGTACCTCTCTTGCCTCTTTCTGTATCCCCCTTGCCACTTTCAGCACCTCTGTTGCTTCTTTCTGCACTTCTCTTGAATCTTTCTGCACCTCTCTTGCTTCTTTATGTACCCCTCTTCTCTCTTTCTGCACTACTCTTCCCTCTTTCTGCACTCTCTTGCCCATTTCTGCACCTCTCCTGCTTCTTTCTGCAGTTCTCTTGCTTGCCTCATTCTGCACCTCTGTTGCTTCTTTCAGCAATTCTCTTGCCTGTTTCTGAACCTCTCGTCTATTTCTGCATCCCTCTTGCCTTTCTGCAACCCTCTTCCCGCACCTCTCCTGCGTCTGTCTGCACCCGTTTATTTTTTCTGCACCTCTTGCATGTTTCTGTACCCCTCTTCCCTCTTTCTGCTCCTCTCTTGAGTCTGTCTGCACCCCTGTTCCCTCTTTCTGCACCTCTCGTGCCTGTCTCTGCACCTCTCTTGCCTCATTCTGCACCTCTATTGCTTCTTTCTGCACTTCTCTTGCCTCTTTCTGCATTTCTGTTGCTTCTTTCTGCACTTCTGCCTCTTTCTGCAGTTCTGTTGCTTCTTTCTGCACTTCTCTTGCCTCTTTCTGCACCTCTCTTGCCTCTTTCTGCACCTCACTAGCTTCTTTGTGCACCCCTTTTGCCTGTTTCTGCACCCCTCTTCCCTCTTTATGCAACTCTCTTCCCTCTTTCTACACCTCTCTTCCCTCTTTCTGCACCACTCTTGCCTCTTTCTGTACCTATGTTCCTTCTTTCTTCACCTGTCTTGTCTCTTTCTTCACCCTTTGTGCCTTTCAGCACCTCTATTGCTTCTTTCTGCAGTTCTCTGCCTCTTTCTGTACCCCTCTTGCCTCTTTGTGTACCTCGCCTACCCCTTTATGCAGCCCTCTTGCCGCTCTTTCCACCTCTGTTGGTTCTTTCTGTATCTCTTTTGCTTCATTCTGCACTTGCCTCTTTCTGTACCCCTCTTGCCTCTTTCTGCACCTCTGTTGGTTCTTTCTGCACTGCTCTGGCTTCTTCCTGCACCTCTGTTCCAAATTTCTGCATCCCTTTTGCCTTTTTCTGCACCCCTCTTCCCTCTTTCTACACCTCTCTTGCCTCAGTCTGCCCACCTGTTCCCTCTTTCTGCACCTCTTTTGCCTGTTTCTGAAACTCTCTTGCCTCTCTGCAGTTCTCTTGCCTCCTTCTGCACCTCACTTGCCTTGCACTGCTCTTGCTTCTTTCTGCACCTCTCTTACAAATTTCTGCACCCCTCTTGCCTCTTTCTGCATCCCTTTTAACTGTTTCTGCACCTCTCTTGCCTCTGTCTGCACCTCTGTTCCCTCTTTCTGTACATCTTTTGCCTGTTTCTGCAACTCTCTTGACTCTTTCTGCAGTTCTCTTGTCTCCTTCTGCACCTCTGTTGCTTCTTTCTGCACTTCTCTTGCCTCTTTCTGCACCCGTTGCTTCAGTCTGCACCTTCCATGCTTCTTTCTGCACCCCTGTTGTCTCTTTCTGCACTCGTCTTCCCTCTTTCTGTACCTTTCTTGCCTGTTTCTGCATCTCACTTGCCTCTTTCTGTACTTTTCTTGCTTCTTTCTACACCTCTGTTGCTTCTTTCAGCAATTCTCTTGCCTCTTTCTGCACTTCTCTTGCCTGTTTCTGCACCTCTCGCCTCTTTCTGCACCTCTCCTGCCTCTTTCTGCACCTCACTTGCTTCTTTCTGCACTTTTCTTGCCTCTTTCTGTACTTCTCTTGCTTCTTTCTACACCTCTGTGGCTTCTTTCAGCAATTCTCCTGCCTCTTTCTGCACTTCTCTTGCTTGTTTCTGCACCTCTCTTGCGTCTTTCTGCACCTCTGCCTCTTTCTGCACTTCACTTGCTTCTTTCTGCACCTCTCTTGCCTCTTTCGGCACCTCTGTTGCTTCTTTCTGCACTTTTCTTGCCTCTTTCTGCACACACAGGGCTACTTTTAAGCTGACCTCAGGCTCAGCAGTGCACACATGCAAGTGCAGAAAAGGGCTGCTGGCCTCTAAACTGCCATGCCCTAATATATGCTAGGGACTTAGAGGTAGTTTTAATCCCCATGCCCTATTATGTACCAGGGCCTTACAGGGGAGGTCATGCCAATGACAGGGGTACCCCAACCCATAGTGTACCCTAGTGTATGTAGGTGTTTTCACTGTATTCTAAGTGTCTTTCAGCATAGCACAGGCTCCGTGCCTGGTTAGTCAGAGTCAGTTACCACCAGTACCAGTCAGCAAAAAGTTGGGGGGCACAGGATGACTTTGCAACAAGGCCTCCTTCTGCACCTCTGTTGGTTCTTTCTGCATATCTCTTGCTTCTTTCTGCACCTTTCTTCACCTTTCTGGACTTCTGTTGCCTCTTTCTGCATTTCTCTTGCTTCTTTCTGTGCTTTTCTTCCTCTTTCTGCACATGTCCTACCTCTGTAGGCATAGTTAGAAATTAGCATTTAAAAAACCTTTGAAATTCACTGAAAAAAACCATAGGTTTCAGGGGCGTTATAGTTAGGAATTAGTATTTAAAAAATCTTAGAAATTCACTAAAAACCATAGGTTTCAGGGACGTTATAGTTAGAAACTATCATTTATAAAACCTTTGAAATTCACTGAAAAAACCATAGGTTTCAGGACGTTATAGTAGGAATTAGCATTTAAAAAACCTTTGAAATTCACTGAAAAAACCACAGGTTTCAGGGACGTTATAGTTAGTTGGACATTTCACTCGTACAAAACCAGAGAAATTCGGCTGTTATAGTTAGTTGAACTAACTATAACTCGCGCTCTCGCAATGCACTGCTGATGACATCACATATTACATCATTCATGACATGGTCAGTGACATCACTGATGACATCACTGATGACATCTCAAATGTCATCAGTGATGTCACTGACCATGTCATGAATGATGTAATATGTGACATCATCAGCAGTGCATTGCGGGGGTGCGAGTTATAGTTAGCTCAACTAACTATAACGGCCGGATTTATCTGTTTTTTTACGAGTGAAATGTCCAACTAACTATAACGTCCCTAAACCTGTGGTTTTTTCAGTAAGTATATATATATATATATAATGCACGTAATACACATAATACTTTCCTTCAATACCTACCAAAAAACTTACATTTAAATGTAATCTTTTTTAATACGAGTATGCCTTTACCTTTAATGCATTTACAACGAAATTTGTAGTTAAGGCATTCGTGGTAAAGGCATACTCATTGTTTATAAGATAAGTTCATAAGATAAGTTTATAAAGCGCTCGATTGCCGAGACGTCTTGGCGCTGAGAAGTGTGAAGAGGGACTGCACCATTGAATCCGGCGACTTAGTTAGGGGGGGAACAACCAGGATTTTAGCAATTTCCTAAAATGCTGCCTGTTGGACTGTAGTCTCATAGGGATTGGCATCTGATTCCATAGTTTGGCTGCACAGTGTGATAGACTCCTACCTCCCCATCTTGCTCTGCGAATTTTGGGGATTTGTAGGAGACCCGCATTTGTGGATCTAAGATTTCTCGAGGGAGTGTACCATGAAAACAATTTCTGAATATCAACCGCCCCCCCTCCGTATAGTGCCTTATGAACCAGACAGAGGGCCTTAAATTCTACTCGTTGCTGGATAGGGAGGCAATGTAATGACCTTATACCAGCAGAGGTGAGATGGCCTTTAGGAATGTTTAATAGCAATCGTGCGGCGGCATTTTGTAACGATTGTAATTTACTCCTCTGCGCCTTGTCAATGCCCATAAAGAGTGCATTGTAGTAGTCTATTTTCAAGAGAATAAGAGCTACTACCACAGTTTTCCTAAGTTCCTGAGGAATGAAAGGGAAAATCTTCTGTAAGATCTTCAATAAAAATAAACAGGAAGATGTCAGACGGTTAATCTGTGCTGCAAAGTTTAGCTGATCATCAAAGATCACTCCTAGATTCTTGGCCTTAGTTGTTGGACAGGGACATTCACCAGCCTCAATTGGCCACCAGGTTTGATTCCACAGGGATTGGCCCTTGCCAAACTCCACAACCTCCATTTTATCGGTGTTGATCTTAAGAAAGTTTTAACTCATCCAGCTCATGGTTTTAGTCAGACAGGTGTGAAAGCTAGTGGCAGTAGTCTCCGGCTGTTTAGCTACGGATATGACAAGCTGCGAATCGTCCGCATACGAGACCAAAGTAAAGCCATGGTCTCTGATGAGTCTAGCCAGTGGAGTGACATAGATATTAAATAGGGTCGGTGACAAGGCCGATCCCTGCGGCACCCCGCACGGAAGATGAAATGTGTCAGATTGCAGATTTTCCCAGTGTATATTCTGCTCCCTTGAAGCTAGAAAGGAGGAGAGAAGAGCCAGAGCCGTATCCCCAATCCCCACAGCCTTCAGCCACCGCACTAACACCGTATGATTCACGGTGTCAAATGCTGCTGATAGGTCTAAAAGGTTAAGCACAGCTCTGCCCCCATCCACCTGTCTGCGAATCTCCTCAGTCGCCATAATCAGAGCAGACTCTGTAGAATGACATGACCGAAAACCATGCTGACTTGAATCAAGCAGATTATTGGAGTCAAGGTATTGAGTTAGCTCCCTGGTCACTGATTTTTCGAGGATTTTGGCTGCTATTGGCAAGCATGAAATAGGTTGATAATTTTTGACCTCAGTAGGATCCAGGGCAGGCTTTTTCAGGATCGGCCTGATACACGCTTTTTTCCAAGCACAGGGATAGATCCCTGACTCTACAACTTTGTTTAGAAGGGGGGTTAGATGGAAACTAATCTTCCCAGAGACCAGGTGTAGAGTGGCCGGTGGACAAGGATCATTAGGTGATCCCGATTTGGTTGATAGGAGGAGATTATTCACTTTCTCTTGCGTAAGAGTCCGGAAACTTGTTAGTTGGCACTGAGAGGCCTTCTCCTCCAATGGCGGCCTATTACATTTGTCAGCAACATGAGCTGTATTAAGGAGGTCGCTGTAGATTAATTGTACCTTAGTTTGAAAGAAATTGGCCATCTTATTACAGAAGGCTTGATCCGGCCTAAACTGATTGACCTGCTGCGGCTTAGATAGCACTTGGATGGATTTGAAAAGTTCCTTAGAGGAGTTGTTAGCCGCCTCAATTTTTGCTGTAAAATAGCCTGTTTTGGCTTTTTTAATGGCCTCCTTGTATTGTTCTAAGGCTAGATTATATGCCAATTTGTGCTCCTTACTATAGTCAGATCTCCATATTCGTTCGATTCTCCTACATTTGACTTTTATGCTTTTAAGATCTGGTCCGTACCATGGCGATGTCGCCTGGGATCTTCTTGATCTGATAGTTTTTTCAGGAGCTACATGGTTGACTGCTGTTCCGATCCACTTCTCAAACTGATGAACTGCGTCATTGTTATCAGTGACCAGTGGGGGAGGGCATATGTCTAGGGCCTGTTCTAATTCGTTCCTTTGTATTTTATTCCATAAACAAATTTTTACAATGGATGGTTTGTTTGAGATGGAATGGTTAGGCTGGATAATCTTAATATTGAAATATACAGCCTTATGGTCGGTCCAGGGTAGTGAGGAAGATTTGGTCAGTGTAATGTCGGGGTTGTTAGTAAATATGCCATCAAGTTGTGGCCGGCTGAGTGAGTGGGTTCAGACACAATTTGAGTTAGGCCAAAGGCTGCCAAATTATCAAGTAGCCTTATAGTGTCTGTGTTATTATTTAGTTCCAAGTGGAAATTAAAATCACCCAGAATAGTGAGCGTGGGGGATTCTAGGCATGTTTCAAGTAAGGTCTGAAGAGCTTGAGTAAAGGCTGCTCTAGGTCCAGGTGGACGATACAGGAGTAAACCATGGAAAGTAGAAATGTTATTTATTTTGAACGTAAAACGCATAGCCTCCGCCGGAAGCTGTGAAATGGATTCTACTCGAACATTTAGGTGGGTGCAATGTATTATAGCTATGCCCCCTCCTTTGTTCTCTATCCTGTCTTGGCTAGTCACTGAATAACCTGCAGGAAGTGCAATGTTCCAGTCAGGGTCAGAGGCCAGATTGGTCCAAGTCTCAGTCAAAAATACTATGTCCGGGTTGGAGAGCTGCAACAAACATTCGAACTGGTACTTATGTTTGACCAGTGAGCGAGTATTGAGCAATATGCATTGAAGAGACTGTTCCTGAGTCGACCTAGTATTTCTGCCAAATTGTTGAAAACTACCTGATGAAATATCTGTGCCATTAATGGAGATCAACGGGACTACGACCTCTCCCTCCCGCCCAGCGGCCCCTGTCTTAGCAGCACCAGCAGCGACATTATGCGTACTTAATACCGTATTAAACCGAAAATTACAGCTAGTACACTTGAACTCCCCGTGCTTCCCCCACTTGTAGAAAACATCAGGAGTACAGCACTCACCTCTCCTGAGCTCAAGCAGTTGTTTTTTAGTATAATTCCAGGACGCGAAAAGACATGGGGTTCTGGCGCTGTGCGCGCTCCGTGCGCCGACGGGCTTGCCTTTGGCGCGCCGGCAGCGCAGTTGCGCCAGCGTGTTTTTTATACCCAGGATGATTGATGCTAGAACGCTGACCCCTGAACACAGCGGGCCCACTCTTACAGACAGGCACCGGGGGTCTGCAAAAAGAGTTAAAAATACAGATTTATCTTTAAAAATGAATTCGTTTTTAAAAGCATAATAAAGTGCAAAGTGTATTAACCACAACACAAACGCGCATTATAGAAAACGCTGAGCACCTCGTATCACAAAAAAAAAATAGTTATAAAAACATTTGTGGTGAAGACGTTGTTGTTGTTCTGCCTTCGTTGTAAAGGCATCTCGTTGTTCAGCTTCGTTGTAAAGGCTGTTTCCCATGAAGGACTGGTGTTACCTTCTGTGTCTTTGCCGAAAGCACTTGTGCTCCCAGGTGCACTGATATCACCTATTGAGTGTGAAAGGCAAAAACGGCCCAGCAATATTATGCACTAAATATGAGGCAATTATATTCCTTTTCCCCCAAAACAAGAAAGAACACTTTCACCATTAACATCACTTTTTTTGATATATCTGGCCTAGGGCCTTACAAGGTGTCACATGTTTTTTTTGTACTTGAATAAGCTTAGGAGGCAGATGCTTCCTCTACAGATGATAACAATGAATCAAAGCTAAAAATAAAGGTAATCAACTGCCAGCAGTATGCAGCAAGGTGGAGGCTGTGATCGTGGCCCGGAAAGTACCACTGAGTCTCAGTTTTAAGACTAGTCAATTGAAACTTTTGACTGCCACTGAGTAAGATAACTAATGGGTCACCAAGGGTACAGCTACAGCCATGGGAATGGGACGGCCTGGATTTGTCTCATTATTTAATAATGGCAGTTTGAATCAAATTATAATATACCGTGATGCAGCCAAAACGTATTTTGCAATCTTCGTCACTTCCGCTGTGCTTTTAAATACCCAAACTGGACTTACATAACAAAAATGAGTAGCTTCTAATCACAATTACATTGCTTAGCATGCTGATCAGTATCAGCTTGAGTGGCACACCATTTCACATAGATCATATGTGAAACATTTGATTTCAGATGATGTTTCATGAGCGTCCTTACAACATAATGCATGGAAGCCTGCAATCCCAGTGCAAACTCTTATGTCTAATTTCATTATTACAATGGAGGTTTGACATCTCTGGTCACCTGTAATAATTTATTACAGTTCAGATGCGATATCATAATGCCTGTTGCCAGAGCCAGCAACCAAGGTGAGAGGTAGGTCACTGAGCAGCATTACAACAGCAGTTTAAACAACCAAAAGGAGAAATGGCTTCTCATTCTTATGATCTGTTTTTCTAAAATGAACAGTGATCAGTAGAAAGGACTGACTTTTGGCAACATGTTTATTTTTCGCACACAGCTCATTACAAGCAAGAAATATTCTCTCTGCACTGCATGTTATTATTCTTTCTGACCCACATCCCCTTTTAATCTGATTTAAATTAAAGTGATTCTAATATGTTTTTTTCACCAAATTACTAACTGGGGTGTTTTCTTGCTGCTCGTGGTCTTCGTGGTGCTTCCCTGCTGCCGCCCTGCTGCCGCCCTGCTGCCGCTGCTATTCAGCATCCGTGGGATATCCCTGGTGGGACGAGGGTCCCAGGGGTAACGCTGCCATAGTCGCGCCATCTACGCCACTTGAGCCTTCACACTCTGGGGTGGACTGCAACCCCCAGAGTGCACCGCTGTTCTCTGCAGCTGCTGCGAGTGAGTGGGAGGCGGGGCCAACGCGCTCATAGCGCAGCCTCTCCCACCGCGGCGCGGGTGTTTTCTTGCTGCTCGTGGTCTTCGTGGTGCTTCCCTGCTGCCGCCCTGCTGCCGCTGCTATTCAGCATCCGTGGGATATCCCTGGTGGGACGAGGGTCCCAGGGGTAACGCTGCCATAGTCGCGCCATCTACGCCACTTGAGCCTTCACACTCTGGGGTGGACTGCAACCCCCAGAGTGCACCGCTGTTCTCTGCAGCTGCCGCGAGTGAGTGGGAGGCGGGGCCAACGCGCTCATAGCGCAGCCTCTCCCCACCGCGGTGCGGGTGTTTTCTTGCTGCTCGTGGTCTTCGTGGTGCTTCCTGCTGCCGCCCTGCTGCCGCTGCTATTCAGCATCCGTGGGATATCCCTGGTGGGACGAGGGTCCCAGGGGTAACGCTGCCATAGTCGCGCCATCTACGCCACTTGAGCCTTCACACTCTGGGGTGGACTGCAACCCCCAGAGTGCACCGCTGTTCTCTGCAGCTGCCGCGAGTGAGTGGGAGGCGGGGCCAACGCGCTCATAGCGCAGCCTCTCCAACCGCTGCGCGGGACACGCGCGAACGCAGCCGGACGCAGCCCGGACCAAGGGCGGGCCCGTCTGTGCCCGTCCGGGGCCGTCAGAGGCCGGGCTGGGCTACCCCTCTGACATCTCTTATCAGCCGTGCCTTGCAATGTGTGAGTGGGGCTTCATATTAGCTTTATGTCTACATCCATCATGGGCAAACGTAATATCATTCCAGCACTGCGTAATACCACATCTATAGATAGTATGCTGGAGAGAGCAGTCGATATTGTCAGCACTGAAATTGAGCTAACTGAGAGGCGCTTGTCCCTGGGCTTAATGAACCCCCATCTTTCGCTACAAATTGAGAATATTGATAACTGTGACTCTCAACTAATGTTGCCCATACAAGCTGACCATAGTTTATACTTACTAGCCCGAGAACGTGAATTGGGGGCTGAGGGAACTGTGGCCTCTGGACATATTGGGGTAATGGAGGACCCTGCACCTATGACTTGTTCTAGGGACACTTTAGTATCGGCAATCGTGAATGTATCCCCGATCCCAGAAGTCACCGGGGCAAAAAGGAAAACAAAAACAGCTAAGCCGGTCTGTTCGAAACGGAAACAACCCCCACGTTTGAATACTCAGCGTACTGCGCTAACTACATGGATTCAGGGTCCGTCAGTTCCACCCGACTTAGTGACCACAAGCACCTTGGATGATTTAACACCTTCAGAGACATTAAATCATTCTGTACACACTCAAACTGAATCGGCACCGACACCTTTTTCTAATCTTAGACTTGGGGATACTGCTATTGATATTATTATTGATACAATGTACGAACGAATTAAAGTGCTTGTAGATAAGAATTTTGCTGCTTTATGGAAGCGTTTAGACCGTTTAGAATCTTTAACTAATAAGCTAAATTCGCCCTGTACGGTACCTAAGCAGTCATCTTTACAGGGTAGCACTCATAAAAAACAGACCTTGAGTGATGGAATTCTTAAAGATCCTAAAGATCAACAGGGGATTACAATTTCTACGCAGCCTCTGGTCTCCTGTGACACCTGTCGTAAAGTTACAGACTGCATCCCTTTTAAACCTTGCACTGACCCCGTTAACATCCAAAACGTAGCCTCTAACTCTACATTCCATTCATCTACTCAAATTTTCAATCAAGCGCTTCCAATAGCTCCTGTCAATACTGTTAATATTAATGTCAGTGGGTATGCTGAGTCAAGCAAAGATGTTTTAAGTTTACCTCCAGCAGCCTGGCCGTATGTCCTGATTCTCGCAGGGGTTTCCCCATTAGAGAAGAACAAACCTGAGTCTTGGGACCAATTACGGAATAAAAGTATTGACTGGTTGGCTAAACATAAAGGGTACAGGAGGTATAACATAAATGATATTATAATGGTACGTAGGCTTGGCTGGGTTGGACCAGCAGAAAAAACCATTGAAGGAGACTGTATTGTCATTAATTTTCGACGACCAATACTTGTTAGATCAATTTTGACTGCAAAGGAGATTAATTGCTCCTTACCAACAAATATTCGGGCATTGCCTCTTGGCTTTTTTTATAGACCAAACTCTGAGCAGCAACTTTTAATTACCCCTTCATATCTCTCATTAAATAGGTTCTCCGCCCTCTCTGATCTTGATAGCTTAGATTGACCGTCAATTATACCAAAACTCATTGATGTTGCCCCTTTGACATCTATGTTGGCTATTCCAGAAAATGATGGCTTTGAGCCTGTGGCCACTTCAGAAAATGATGGTTCTGAGGCTTATGACCCAATGTTACATGTGTTAAGCTGGAATGTCGCCGGCCTGGCATCTAAATTAAGTAGCGACGATTGGGCCAAGACGGTAAATAAATACGATATTTTAATGTTTCAAGAGACTTGGGCAACAATAGAGTTATATCTTGAAGGGTATGAATGTTTTAATATTACCTCACCCCCTAAACAAGGTAGACCCTCGGGTGGTTTATCTATTTGGGTGAGCATTGCGTCGGGTGGCAGTGTAAAAATAATCCCCACTAAAAATGCTAACATCCAAGCATTGATATACACACGGGGGTTTCGATTTGTTTTATTAATTTTTATAATAATGATTTTTTAACTTCACCGAATCCAAATTTTGTTAACCTTTTTAACTTTATTTCGGATAATCCTAATCTTACAGGAAATCAAAGACTTGTTGGGATTTGTCTGGGTGGTGATTTTAATGCAAAGATTGCAGGGGGAAACATTTCAAATCCCCCCTGTCACTTTCTGGTCAATCCATGCAAAAGGGGGCTTGAGTTATTGGACCATTTATTAAATAGTAGCCTGTCAAGTGTTATGGATATCGCAGCCACAAACAACGTGGATAGCCCCGTACCCACTTATAGAGGTCATGGCTGCGCCTCAACAATAGATTACGTTTTTATAACGGCTACACTAGAAGACTACTTAGTTAAAGCCGAGGTTAAACCATCTACTTTTGGGGATCATAATCCAATTTCAGTTTTATTTAGGGTTGCTCCCAGGCCTGATCCTAGAAAAGAGATAGGGGCCGGTAACATAGTATCCTCAACAGATAATTTAAGGGTCAAATGGAAAGGTATTAATAATGATAGTGTGTTTCATAAAATGTTAACAACTCATCGATCACTTTGTGAGACTTGTCTTTCACCTGTTGATTCTAACCCAGAGGTAGTTTCCGCATTTGTTCAATTATGTGCAGGTGTTAAAAAATTGATTTCTGGACCAGCACTTGCATCCAACTCTAACCCTAGGTGGTTTAATAGCATTTGCTCTCGGGCAAACAGAGAGCTTAGAGCTGCTCTCTCAGCTTCCCCTAGGGACCCAAGTCTCATTAGATCATTGAGGCTTGTTTACAAGAGAGTGACTAAGCAGAGGAAAGATGAGATCCTAAAAGAACAATGGAACAACTTGGCTTGTGCTGCAAGATTTAATAACTCAAATGGTTTTTGGACAGCGGCCAAGTCACTGAGATCACTGGGCATTACACTCACTCCGTTAAGTTGTAATATAATGAGTGAAGCTTGGGTAGCCCACTTTTCCAATATATATGCTGCTACGCCCCAGTGTAAAGATACTGATGATAATTTCATTGTCACCCGAATTCAAATATCAATATCGGAGGTTGAGGATGCTATTGATCAAAGTTTGGGTAACAAGGCCCCTGGCCCAGATGGGCTCCCTATTGATCTTATAAAATCTAGGCCAGAGTTCTGGGCCCCTCTTTTACTCAATGTTTTTAATAATTTAACAATAACTGAAATCCCTAATACATGGTCCACATCTGTTATCGTTCCAATTTTTAAAAAGGAGACAGATCCAATCCGAGTTGTTACAGACCAATTTCTTTAATTGATAATACCCTTAAGATATCGGGGAGGGTACTATTTAACAAAATCTGAATCTGGGCCGAGGAGGAAAACATTTTAAACAGATGTCAGCTAGGTTTTAGAAGCAATCTTGGAACGGTGGAACAGTGTCTTAACCTTAATTTGATCATAGGTAAATACACCATAGCTCGACACGGCCCCATCTACCTAGCATTTATGGACCTTACCTCGGCCTTTGATTTTGTTAATAGATCACAGCTTTGGAAATGCCTTTTAAACTACGGGTTGGATGAGGCTATAGTGCATTTTTTAGCATATTTACACAGGGATCTAAAGGCAAGGGTGAGAATAAATACGGATGGGGCAGTCTCAGAGGATATAGTGGTCGGAAGAGGTGTAAGACAAGGGTGTGTCTTAGCCCCACTCTTGTTCATTTTATATATCAATGAGTTACACAATGTGCTGTCTGAACTGACTACAGATGTCCCAATGATTAATGGTAATAAACTGCCCGCTCTTTTATATGCGGATGACGCGGTTTTAATGGGTCGTACACCCAATGCACTGCGAATACTAGTTAGGGGTTTTGTTGATTTTATGAATGGTCTGAACCTTTGTACGAATTTTAAGAAATCCTTTTTAATGTGTTGTGGTCCTAAAAAAGTCTCATTAATGCTATTAATTCTGGTTCTGAAATTTTACTACGCACACGCACTTTTCCATATTTGGGTTTACAATTTTCAGATAATGGATCTTGGGTATCCCATTTGGCTTATGGTCGGAGTAAATTCTTAAAGGCAATTAATTCGATTTTAAATCTCCCCCAACCGAAAAGATTTGAGGTAGTGTTGTCCCTACTCAAAATCTATAGAACACAGTGTGTACCCACTGTAACATATGGGGCTGAAATCTGGGTCTTTATAAATTCTAAAAGCGTCCAGGTCGAAGAAAACAGATTTTGTAGGAGAATTTTGGGGATACCTATCTCTTCTTCCTCTTTTGTCTGCCATAATGAGTTAAAATTATTTTATTTAGAAGATTATATTAGGTCCCGCCCTGCCCTGTTTTGGTTGAAGGTTTGGCAAAATCCGGCAGCCTCGCTAACCAGGGAAATTATAGTCGACTGTTTAAAATGCGATAAGGGTGGAGATATACCGTGGCTTGCAGAAGTGAGGGCAAGTTTAACTAGAGTAAATCTTGGATACATTTTTCACAAACCAGATCAGTTACAAGGAATTAATAAAAAGATTATTCGTGAGGCTATATATAAATATTATGGGGACATAAGATATGCACAAGAGCTTTCTAAAGTATCCGTTGCACGTTATATATTAATGGTAGACGACGGAGGTCCTTCTTCTTATTTACCAGTTAGTTACCTTTTAAGAGATATTACTCGCTGGGAACAAAGTTTGCTCTTTCGCCTTAGATCTGGTACATTAAAATACTTGTTGTGTTTCCCCTTAGGCTTTCAGCCTAACATTGAGGAAATGTCTTGCCCTTGTGGCAATCAAGGTAAGCAAACCATGTTGCATTTTCTGTTCTTTTGTAATTTCTATCAAAAGTACAGTAAGCAACTCTTGATTCCGTTTTTTAGAGCTAGTGGAATAACTGACTTCAAGGTTGCATACGGGACTATCCTTCAGCTTAATGGGGAAAACTTAACACTTCGTATTTGTACTTTTTTGAAAATGGCTATTCGTTCACGTGCTTCTATGAACCCTTGATAAGTGGACTCGATTGTATTATATGCAAAAATATGCTGATTGGATCCTGACTAATATTCTAATGTGTGGAGTTTTTCTGCTTGGAATTCAATAGTATATTTCCCCCTGCTGCTATTCCCCCCATAACTATCCGCACTTTGCACTTTATTATACGATGCTGCTATATATATAATTTTATATATTTGTGACAATCCTATGATGTTCTATCGAATTATTTTTATGATTAATTCTGTGAGATTTGTTTGTGCTTTTATGGACATTTTATATCCGAATAAAGATATTATTATTATTACTAACTGTTGTTTGAGTTCTTACTTTGTACTACATATTCCAATTTCATTCTTAATGTTTGAAACCAGACTATCTCTATGATATGAATGAGCAATTTTTAGGATTTTTGAGGGAAGAGTGATGGTGTGACAATGTATTATACAGGTTAAAATATCCTCTGCCATATAGTAAAATGATGTTGTGAGTCAACTTAGAGTTCCATGACCTTATTAAAGGACTCTACTTTCGGCCTCACCCCTCTGTATGAACATGGAACACCTCAGTGACCTGCAAGTCAGAGGGTTTATATTTTTTGAATATACAATAAGATTGTGATTAAAAGTAACCCATCTTCTTCAGTATTTTTGGTTTTGACTACCTAATAGCCCTATGCCACTGGCTAAGGTTGCAAAACGTGTTGTCTTCGTTGTGGCTCCATTGTAACCTGATTCATACCGAACTCGTGATTTAAGAAGTAAACAATAAAGTACAAAACCAAAAAGAACTGTTTGATTCCTGCTTCTAGGTAGTACATTTTGGAATGTAAAATTGTATGCACCATTGAGGATAAAAGAATGCACTAAGGAACGCTGGGCCAAAGCTCTGTGCTCCAACTACGAAAATGTGAAAAAATATAATTAGCCTGACTCACTAATCGGTAATCAGGTCCTATTTCAATCAGATGCAAAAGATAGCTTGCCTTAAAAGGATGGAATTTGAAGTTGTTTTGATCATCTGGATCTAGCTCCTTTATCTTCCACAATGAGAAGATATGGGATATTGCATGCCTTAAATGGTTAAAGTGTTCATGACACAGTGTGCTGGAAAATAACAGAGGCGTTTGTCACCTTATAGCAACTCTGTGTACTTGGAAACTTGAGGAGAGCTTCTAATGTAGATGGTACTGGGTATTAGCCTTGGTAAAAGAAGAGCAACAAGAGCTGGTGGAGGCATTAGGCATTACTTTGCCATGCAGCTCAAGGAAGGTATGTAATAGCCAACATTGCTATTATTAGCACTGAGAAGAAAGCAGAGTGGTACTGTTGAAGTTTAGTATGTCTTCAATTCATTCACACACAGATGGTGGGTGAAACACACAGTGAGTAAGAGAAAGAGAAAGAGGAGAATGAAGCTCATGTATATGACACCACATGCCATGTGACAATTTGGTATTAGATCATAAGCCGAAGAAGCACTAATCACATGCCAGTTGCCAAAATTTATCATAGTGTTTTACATGATTAGCATTAGTACCGTGAAGGTGAAACATGTACCACTTCCATTCCTAAAAGTCTACCTGACTAGGTTGAGACATTAATAAAAAAATATTTACTGATTCTTAAACCATTCCAGAGAGCCCTTTCTCTGAAGGGAAATGTGGCTGAGTGTTACATTTCATATACTATTAGCCGTGTGGCAATTGTGGATTGAGACATTGCAGAGAATTACTCTGACGAGACAGTGGGAAGTCCTCTTACTCTTCCTTTAACATTACAAGTATGCTTATGTGAGAATGCAGACTGTTGCCATATACTGTTGAGTATAACACATCCTCCCCATTGATGGTCACCGATATTCTCTTCCCTGCTGCTCAGCCAGTGTGTGAGGTCATTACAATATTGAGAGCTTTTTTGTTTGCATGAGTTCAGTTGGAAAGGATGGGCTGAGCAGCAAGGATGCTGCTCCTGGTGAGGCTTTACATGTAACCTGTATCCAAGTTAAATAAACCTGTATGCATAACTAACAAGGATCTTTGTTCATTGTAACACTGGTGACGATTGAGGAAAGAGCCTGCGTGTGGTCATGAAGAGAAACTGATCCTTCAGTTCAGTGGCGGCTGGTGACATTTGAAAGTGGTGAGGCGTAAAATGAATGTTGTACTGCACTGCGGCGAGCGAGCAAGCCCGAACAACCTACAGGGGGTTCAGGGGGGTTCTTCCCCCGAAATTTCTTTGAAAAAAGAGTGGACAAATGGTGCATTTTCAAGCAAATTTGAGAAAGCAGGAAGGTTAATAAAGCAATTGTGAAAGTGCAGTTATTACATTATTAAAGAGATGTCACTCAACAACATAGGTAGCTGGCGCTGCTTATTCAGTATACCCAAGGTCATGCCGCCCGCTGCTCCGAGCATACGTGCTCGTGTTTCTAAAACTAAAATGCTGTAACATAGGTGTGTGACGTGCAGCCTCTCATACAGTCAGTTGCACACTGTACTATCTGTGTAATGTGCTTAGTGCAGCAATACAGATATAAATACATAAGGAAGTCAGCCACACAGACTGAAAATCGTTCCCTTATAAGTTATATGTATCATGTGATTGGGGTAAGCAAGATTCAGAGCTAACAGTGCATTATTAATGCATTTTTTTTTAACATAACTGTCCCTTCAATACCTGGTCAGGGGTAGTAAAGGCTATATATATATATATATATATATATATATATACACAATTACAATTAAAAGCACACACTTACTTTACAGCTCAGTTGTTAACTCTTTGTACTGATGCTCAAAACAATAAATATTTGCCACTAACCTTGGAGTGATTTGATCAATTAATGCCAATTTCCCAATACCCAGCTCCCAACCACCCTTTACACTTGTAGAATAGCCTTAACAATTGAAGATGAACTCGTTGTAGTGTACATTTGAATTTCTTTCAGGCCAGCAAGTACCCTGGGAGGAACGCTTGATTTTGATTAGCTCAGCTGTCTGTCTGGCGTTCGTTTCACAGAACAGGAAACACACTTAATGACACTATGAAGTATTTAATTTAAACTATTGAAATTCAGCGTCCCGCAGTGATTGTCACTACTGCTGCTACTAGAGAGGACTAACCAAAAAACAAATTAACGTTAATATCTGCATATTGTTTGGCGCCCCTGCTGTTCTAAATCCCTGTTCTGCATTGCAGCCTGTGTCTGTTTCACCAAGAAGCAAGCGGGTGAGAAAGCAGGTTGGCGGGTGAGAGGGTGTAAGACATCAAGAGTGGATGTCACTCGCTAAAGAGGGTGAGTTTGCAGCTGTGCAGGCTGCATTGCAGAGGCAAAGGTTTGCACAGCCTTGTGTGTGAATATGAAACACAGGCCTTCCTCGGAGTATGTTTAATGACAGACTTAAATTCTGCGGGACCGGTAAATATGCATTACGACACTCACTCCATGATGCCTTTCACACACAATGCAGCACCCACAATCTGGTCCATAGTCGAAGATGGCCCTTTGTTGCAAACCATATTTGAAAAGCCCAAACACGTAGCCCAATCAACCGGAGCCTTTGCTTCCATGTTGCAGACCATGTTTATGAAGAGCTGATAGGTAGCTGAATTACCTGCTCCCCATCATTAACCAAAGTAATGGAGGAAAGTGCTGAGCCTTCCTTGCTAGAAAATTGATTAGGCAAACTTCCGGCTGGTAAATCGGCGCACAACACACCTAAAATATCTTTCACCTTTGTCCGTTTTTGTAGTGTTCCCATACAACAGCACTCAGCATCTACACAGCACATTCAAAGCTCGGCAGCGAGAACATTACTTAAGTTGCGAAAGTGTGAAAGTGTTAGTAGTTGCAGCTCGCCTCGGATCTGCAGAGAAGCCGGTTGGCTGAGCTCGAATCTGGATTTATTCTCAGGGTCTGATGATATCATGGAGGTGATTTATCTCAGCCTTTCATCATTTTGTGTTCCGCACATTCTGCTCAGTATAGTTTCAGAACAATGGGTTCATTTCAGATCGCTGCGTGCAAGCAGCTGTGACGAGAGCACTCGTGCGTGCTCGGAGTTCACCAGTCTATGCTGAACAATCTACATCTGTTAACGCCAGAGGTGCGTGAGTGTTTTCGGCATTACCCCCTGGCTGATAACTGAATCCATGTGAGTCTGTCATGACTAGGAAAAGTGGACGGCAGTCAGCCATGATTGAACTGGAAACAAACCACCAGTCTCTGTGCCCTTTCATCCTTCAGAACTCTTGTTCCGCACACCCTTTGTTCCCTTGCCCTTACCCTTCTGCCCTCTTTTGTACTGTTCCCTCCCTCTGCTTTTCTCTGCGCTATTCGCTTCTCTTCGGCCTCATGCTTCAGTTCTCTGTGCCCCCCTACACCCTTGGATTCTCCTGGCCTCTGTAACCTTCTATTCTCAGCGTCCTTGTACCTCTTCCTGCACCATGCGATGCTCTGGGTCTCTGGGCCCTTCAGTTCTCCTAGCCCCTGTGCCCTCCTTCTCGGGACCCTTTGGGCCTCTCTCCCCGCGGCCTCCAGTTCGGTCTCCCTCCTGCACTCTCTGTTTCTCTGTGCCCACGTCCCATTCGGCTCTCTCTCTCTTTCCTTGCATCCTCTGGTACGCTAGGCCCCTCCACCCTTGGCTTTGGGTTCTCTCACCCCCTCCCTCTGGTTCCCTCTGCATCTTGCGGTTCTTTTACTTAAGCCTTCGGATCTTCAGACCCTCTCTTTCTCTGTGCCCTGCACCCTTTGATTGTCACCCCACTCCCTTCAGTACAGTGGGCCCATGCATCTTTCGGGCCTCCCCCCCTACAACTTTTGGTTCCATTTACTCTCTTTCAAGTTCTCTAAACCCCTCCACCCTTCGGTTCTCTGCCCCTTGCACCCTTCGGTTCTCTGGCCCCTCCAACCTGCGGTTCTCCTCACCACTGGGCCCCTCAGTTCTCTTGGCCCCTGCACTCTTTGGTTCTCGGGGCCCTTGCGGCTTTCGGTTCTCTCTCTCCCGGCACCATGCGCTTCTTTGGGCCTCTGGACCTTTCAGCTCTCTTCTCCTGCACCCTTCGGTCCTGGGACCTGTTAGGGCTGACTATCTCTGCTCCCACCGGCCCTGTCTCCCTCCTTGCACCCTCTGGTTCTGTGGCCCTCCTGTACCCTACGGTTCACTCTTTCCCTCCTCTCTTCGCCTCTCTCAGCGCATCCACTCTTCAGTTCTCTCTCTCTCCTTGCAACGTTTGTTCTCTCCCCCTGCATCTTTCGTTTATCTTGGGACGGGGTCACGGACGGTAATGTATTTTATCTACATAAAATAAAAAACTTACCTGCTTCTTCGAATCCTCGGAGACCGCATCAAGCGCCGCAGGCTCAGCCCCTGCTTGCTCTGGAGTCCTGGCGCCCCTTTAGGCAGCCTCCCACCTCCTGGGCCCTAAGCCAATCACAACGGTGCAATGGCAGCGTTGTGATTGGTAAGGCGCAGCGGAGAGCGCCCCATCCGGGCCATTTTCTCTATGTAGGCTGCATGCAGCAGCCTACAAAGAGAACAAGCATTTGCAATGCAATAGGTCTCGCATTTACGCGAGTTTAAGCTATTGGCATTGTAAATGACAATGCCTTTTATTTATGTTTTAAAAATGAAAACAAAAATAAAAGGCATTGTTATTTGCAATGTCAATAGCTCAAACTCTCAAATGCGAGATCTATTGCATTGCAAATGCTTGTTATTTACTGTTTTTTGCAATGCATTCACACGCGGCTGCATGCCTTTTAAACAAGCATTTGCAATGCAATAGGTCTCGCATTTACGCGAGTTTAAGCTATTGGCATTGTAAATGACAATGCCTTTATTTATGTTTTAAAAACCAAAACATAAATAAAAGGCATTGTCATTTACGATGCCAATATCTCAAACTCGCGTAAATGCGAGACCTATTGCATTGCAAATGTTTGTTTTATAATCGAGGTCGTATGCCATATAAAAAAAGTCTGGTAAGATGCACATATTCTGCTCGAACCAGTCTCCTGCAAGAACTTCAAGACATTTTTATGCAAAGTGCGAACTTCTGCAAAAAAAAGTCACAAAATAAAGTGGCAAACCACATTTCGGACTGAAAGCATCATTTTGGAAAATGCTCATCTAAATTTGCGGGGAAATACATAGCGTGACACACACACCTTTCATTTTGGCCTTTAATTGGTGTGCTACTAAATAATTTCCTTCGTAGATGTTTTACCTTGAGTAAATTATGGTTTTTCTAGGTGTGTTGAACAGCAGTCGCCGAGAATAAATTATGTGAAAGCCTGACAGAGAGAAACGTCATCAGCAAAGCTGCTAATCGTTTTCAATATCTCGAACACATCTGGACTGTCAGAACACATCAGTTTGCCTTTCTATTCCTGTTTATCTAACTTGCACTAAGGGAAATATATTTTTAGGAGAAATCAAATAAATATTCATTGTTAATGCTCAGCTAGTATACGCAGTCTTATTCTGCTCGACACACACGCCCATGGCCACTCGTGAATGATCTTCACAACTTGAAACATCTGCCACCGGTGCCTGCAATGACTGTGCTGAAACACAGCGCGTGCCAGGCATTGCTCTTTCTTGTGTACATTTATTTTCTTTGTGAACTGGAAGTTGCAGCTTGATTTTGCATGTTCAAAAAGCCAACAAAATGATAAAATGTTGGATGCCTGCTAATTAGCAGACCGCTTGCTGTGTTTCTTCGCAGTGATCAAAGTGTGCTAAGGTGTGCCACGCGCTGCCTATCTGCACGCTGCCAGCGTTCGCTTGCCACATTCACGTCACGCGCCGGAGTAGCAGTTCTCCCAAACCTGATGTGACTGGACTTCATTATAACATACCTTTGAAATAAACAATAAAGAACAGAGATTACTACGTCATTTAGATTTTCAGGACAGAGGAATAGTGTAAACAGCCGTTCATTCCCGGAAGGAGAAATTAAGCGTTAACAGGCTTAGCAGGGAGACCGCATAATAAAGTACTCCGTGCAGCCTAGAGGTAACAGATAAAAGCTAGCTTTAAGCTTCCAGAATAAAACAAGGGGGGAGATTAGCATTGAAGTTTCGGAGGCGCACACGGCAGCGAGCATAAGCTGCGCTCGTGAACACTCCTCGAAATAAAATAAGCAGCAACAGGCAGAAAAGAATGCGCGGGTAGAAAGCTACAATTTAAACAAGGGGGGAGATTA
Organism: Calotriton arnoldi; assembly: GCA_963921515.1. Lineage (NCBI taxonomy): Eukaryota > Metazoa > Chordata > Amphibia > Caudata > Salamandridae > Calotriton > Calotriton arnoldi. The sequence continues at coordinate 435,764 of CAWUFW010006467.1, forward strand.
GCATTGAAATCTCGGAGGCGCACACGGCAGCGAGCATGAACAGAACGCGCGGGTAGAAAGCTACAATTTTAAAAAGTAGTCCCAAAAAGAAAACAGAAGCACGAACGCGGACGGGAACTGTAGTTAGGCGGTGCTGCTTCCGGAATGAACGGAAGTGACGCATCGGATCTACAGCCAATTATGAGCCCTGTAAGAAAAACAATGCCAGTGTTTACAAGTGACAAGCGGCAGGAGAAATTCCCCGGCAAAAGGCGGAGTTTCACCTCTTTAACAGATTACTTGATGTCTCGGAGAGACAGCGCATGCGCGCTGCCTAGGCGAGACCTAAAAAGGGGGAGTGCGCATGACTGCTTTGTTTGGCACTGGGGCCGACCAAACAGTCAGTACCCACAACAGTGGGTAAGCCACTCCACCCCTGCCCTCGAGCAGGCCCGCCCACCCGCCCGCCCCCAACCAGGCACAGAGGCACTTCTGTTTTCTCGCAGTGCGAGAAACAGAAACATAAATGGTAGTTTTTACCGTTTATGTTTCTGCCTTCTCGCACTGCGAGAAAGCAGTGGGGCGACGCCGCCACGCCCCAATGGGGGAGCCGCCACTGCTTCAGTTGAAACCAAGAGGTAGACCAAAAGATGAAGAAATTGAAGCTGGAAAGAAACAGAACCGCCCTGGAAGCCCCACCAGTGTCCTCTGAGGACACTGGTGGGGACAGTCCACAGTCAAGAGAAATTCTGGGTGTGTATCTGTTATTTAAGTGGACTGGCAGCATTCAAGTGAATTGACAGCGTTAAAAAAATGTATGCTGATTCAGTGTGACTTTTCTACCAACAATATTGAAATTGGCAATGTGCAGCATCTCATCTTTTTGGTATACATGGTGGTAAAGAATGAAACTGATAGCCCTGATGATAAAGGAATGCAGGGAATGCAGCAAGTGATGTAAGTTATCTATCCGTGTTTGTGCATTCAGCTGCTCGTGGGCTCATATAAAACTTTACTGGTGTACGTTGGAAACTTCTTTTGACATCAACTTACATCTAGTGGAAACATTTGGTGCTTCATGAACTAACAATAAGACTCATCACTGTTGAGGAGCGAACCGATGAGGCAAGGAACATCTGACCTGTGTCATTTTCACGTGGAGCAAGTACCTGCACTTAACGGGTGCATCGAGGGGTGAGTCACCCTGAAATTCAGTGACTGGTGAGTTTTACCAGGTTTGGGAGGCTGACTCGTACAACACGAGTCGGCCTCCCAAACCAGGTAAACTCATCAGTTTTGTGTGTGGCTATTAGTGCTTTATACATGGTGTTTAAATTTTAAACACAGAGCATGGAGCAAAGCGTGAGCATCTTAAGACTGACCAAGTACATTCAAAAGCAACGTCTAGTTGGAAGCACAAGCATCGTAAAACTGACCAAGTACATTTAAATGCAGGGTGTGGAGATAAGAATGAGCAACTGAAGATTCAGTGTTGCCTTTTGAAATTATCTGCGCCTCACCTGTACGCACCCTGGCTCTGGCGCTTGTGTTTCACCGTTGCACTGATCTCGTGTTGCCTTCCTGCCATGTTGTTACGAGAAGAGATTGTGCTTGAAGGAGGCTAGAGTGCTGACTGCATTGTTGGCTGTTGCACTGCATGTGTGGGATTGGCACAGGCACTCCTTCCTGTACTCCAAGAGCGTGGGGAGGTACACATGTGCGGCCATTGCCAAGAGCAACATTAGAAACTGCGGTGACCGGGAAGTGAGCACGGCTGATGGCGCGATTTATATGTGAGCAGCGTATTTAAAGGACAAAAAGGAGGGGAGCACACGTGTGAGTGTGTGGCTCATTCTGGGTCCTTGGAGCTGTCCTGGTAATGGGAGTGGCATTTTACTGACTGTGAATGGTGAAAGTAACTGTCTCAGTTGACTTTTTGAAACAAGGCAATGTGGAACCCAGATCACATTTTGGGTGAGAAACTGCTCACCGGTGTTAGAGAACTTTGTATTTCTGTCATGGTCTTGTTTTTATTGTCAATGCCAGTTTGAGTTGCTGCTTATTTGGATACACTATGTCATTCTGAGTTTGTTGCCCAAGTTTATGGGTGTATTCAGAAGGTGTGTGTGCTGTATTTCCAATGCCCTGTTGGTTTTGGGGAATGATTTTATGTGGTTCTATGCTACAGTCACATGTGCGGAGTGACATGTTAGTGTCTTGTGATTAGTCTTACCGGTCCTGTTGGGTATGCAGAAAGGGGAGAGCGAGTTGAGTGACATGTTAGTGTTGTGTGGTTTGTCTTCCCAGTCCTGTTGGGTATGCATAAGAGGAGAGTGTGATTTCTCTTGGGCGATGAAGTGGGACCGTGTTTTACCCATTCTTCGAAGGGGTTAAGGATGAAGGGGCAGTATGTTAAGCCTGAAGTAGTAGAGCTGACCATTCTTCCTAAGGGGTTTAGGATGTAGGGGCAGTTTGTTAAGCCCAATGTTTTAGGGATTAAGGATGTGGGGGCAGTGTGTTAAGCCATGTTTTTTAGGGGTATGTTGTTATACCCCAATTCAGTAGAGGGTAGGTGAAGCCCTAGTCCTGCTTAAGTGAATGGTGAAGAGGGTAAGTGGTTACACCCCAATGCAGCAGAGTGTGGAAGAAGTCCTGGTCCTGTTTGAGTGCTTGTGTTGTGGAGGGAAACGGGCTGGTCATGTTTGAGTGTATGTGTTGTTGAGGGAAACAGGTAGTTATTGTTCCCTGATGGATGAGCAGAGAGGTTTTGGGTTATCTGTACACTTGTATTGTAAATTTGTGGGATGTATTTATAGCTTGAGGATTTACCATCTTACATCCCATTGGATTTTCTATTGTCTTCATAAGGGGGGGGATGTGTTGTAATCTACAGTTGAGTACAATGCATCCTCCCCATTGATGTTCACTGATGTTCTCTTCCCTGCTATTCAGCCAGTGTGTAAGCTCATTAGAATGTTGAGTGTTTGTGTTTGGATGAGTTCATTTGGAGAGGATGGGCTGAGCAGCAAGGATACTGCTCCTTGTGGGGCTTTACCTGTAACATGTATTCAAGTTAAAAACAAAACCTATATTCATAACTAACAAGGCTCTATCTTCATTGTATCACAGACCCTTTCTATCATCTCATCTCTCTCTCCCTGCCAAAGCCACAGCTTCTCTTTCTTTTGGGATCCCCTTCTGAACATACTCGCCTTTGCCTGGTCACTGGACCGGGGTAAGAAGGCCTTGAAACAGAAATTGCTTCTTCCAAGTCAACACCTCTGCAGTGGTCATTTTCATAGTTCCCGTTGCCAATGGTGAAGAACCACAGTGGGGCTCTCCAGTAGACACATGCAGGCATCCTATTTCTGAAACCTCATACAGTGTCTGCTGCTGATGTTTTAGTTTCTGACACTCTCTCTCCCATGAAGAACAGTATATGATGTCTTAGTGGGCACCTCATTAAAATAATTAATTTTATTTTTATTCATTTTTGAGCTTTAAGTAGCAATCATGCTGCCTCACCGTAGCTTCAGATAACATTATGTGAGATAGTCACTAGTCAGATATTAGCAAAAGAGAAGGTACATGTTACTGTTCACTAAAACAGAGCTTGTACAAAACCCAAACCTAGCCATTCACAGGCAGTGGTCTCCCAAATGCTCTCCAATGTATCCTTGCCTCCCATTATCTAGCTTGGATGAGCCCAAGGGGAAACCCTAGAAGAGTGGAAAATTAAATGAGCAACTTGACAAAGGGTATATATTTTTTTAGACTTTATTAAAAACTTGCATCTAAAATATTTAACATGTGAGAAGAATTAACACTAGACCCTACTGGGATAAAACAATTGAGGCTAATCATTAAACTGAAAATTCATGTTTGGACCTTAAAGTTAAGGTTTATTATAGAGGGTCTTTGTTCAATTTATATAATTTTCAGTTCAGTATAGGGCACTACCTCTCTGTACCTTAAAGTCATTTATGGGTTGCAGTGGTTGCATCTGCGACCCCTTGCCTCGCCCGTTCTGTGTCCCAGCACTGTCTTTGTGACCCCTGGTTTCAGTGGTGGCAAGCGCAAAATCAAGAACAGAAGGTAAACACTGCCTTTTCCTTTCTGCAGCTCTGGCATTAAACTCGTAGCTCTATAAAACAAACAAATACAACAGTGCAATGTACGCTCTTCTGAATAAAACAAAAAAATGAAATAATAAAATGCACATTTTAAACAAGATGTTGCTGATTTTCATTATTGTGAATGCACAGAATATGATACCTTTAAATAAATACCTCAGCTCTTTGCTTTATTGAGTAATAATGCCTTACAAGTAATGATAATCAAAACGTGTTGACAATGCTGAAGAATAATTTATGTCAATAACACAGATCACATTCAATATATGATCTACATGAAGAATTGCAGGTGGACAAAAATGTTTTGTGCGTCTTTTGTAATTTACCAACACAATGTATGCTTGTGATACACACTGGGGAAACCATAAAATCATGAAAGTGCAAGGATATAAATAATTTGGCATCCCAGTGTTGCTTTGTGTATTTTGTGGCACTGTATTCTTATAAACCAACAAGCACATCATTTTTTATTCAATGAAAAAGAGAAATGTGTAATATTCCTATCATTTCAGCATACTATTAAAATGTAGTTGGTTTATAAAATGGACATTTATCTGTTTTAGTAACGTGTTATTACATATTTGTGCACTTAAGAGGCTACTAAATTCAGCAACTCAGTTATTGTGATGTCATCAGGAGTAAGGTCATGTGATATCGCTTCATGGGAGGATTCACTGTCAAAGATCATACAATGTCACTTCTTGTGATGTGGTGAGGGTTGTTATGTGATGTTATTTCTGCTACCCATGGCATTCTGATGAATTGTCTCCCATGTCCCTGAAACCAAAAAGTATATGAGACGGACACAGTCCAGGGAAAACCCATGCACACAGATATTCTGCACACGGTCAGTGTTCACAAAATGTCTATTGTCCGAAGGTTGGGGAGAAGCCCCCTGGCCCAAGGCGTCTGATGGTGGGGGTTCCGCCTGCGTGTCCGCCGGTGGGGGAGGAGGTCTAGTATCCAGGAACGCCTGTCTAAGCCTGGGTTCTCAGGGGGATGTGCAGTGACCTGCTCCTGAGGTTTGGGGGCCGAAGGCCCTGGTAGGTCTTCCCTCTGGGTGAGGGGTGGAAGGCATTGCTGTTCCAACTCAATTAGTCTCTTCTCGAAAGGGGCCACTGCTTCCGAGACTGCCCGGACAATAGAGGCATCCACCGCGTCACAGAAATCATCTGTGACCGGGAAATATTACACGTCCTCTTCCTCATAATATTCCTCCAAATCCTCCATGAGGAAACAGTACAGCAAGGCAGTAAGAGGAAGGGTTAGAATTAATGGCCACCCACCAGGTAAGATGGGAAGGAGAGCACTGGACAGAACCCAGCAAGTGTGGTCACTCCCAGGGAGTGAGGTGCTACCTGTTACCAAATCTAATCGGGCAAGGAAACAGGCCTTTATCCCTGGGTATGACCAAGGCCCACAGCCCAGTCCTGTCACTGCAGGTTAGGGCTGGATTGGCAGACTGTCACCCTTCTAATTAAAACGGCCCGATACTGCAGCCTGGGCGTGTTTGCACTTAGAGCAGAAACACGGGTTTCTGCCGACTTACCCCGCGGGGTGTTAAGCTCCAGGCTGGCCGGGGGAAATTGACATGCAAACGCAGGTGGAGACGCTCAGCAGCAGGCCATAACTGACGCGTTCTCCGCCCGCGTTGCTGAGGAAAAAGACGATCAAAGGAGGCACGCCCTCTAGCGGCCAACGGACCTCCCCGCACTCCAGCACCGGATGAAAACTGACGATGCGTCAGCGGCTACGAAGGAGCGACAGAGTGTTCCTGCGGCCGCTGGGGCAAACAAGACACTTTGTTAACCTTGAGCAAACACCACAACACAAATATTATCAAATAACAAAACGAATAGCATAACATCAGTCAAAACTATAAATCAAAAGGAGGAGCGAACTCCACACTTATCTTCTACTGGCTGCAGCAGCGAAAGAAGAGGGATTCCGACGAGGGACAAGAGCAGTTCATGGGACAGATGGCTCCTGATTGGTGGATCCTGTTTATTGTTGAACTTCATGTTTTCCCTGTGGTCCTTGGGAAATGATTCCTGTTTGGAATGTTTATGAGTTTAAAGTGGCTGCTATAGACAAATAAAGAAGAAAGAAATGCCTAATCCTCACCTCCGAGTCCCTAATAGAATTGAAACTTTACGTTACGAAGGCTAGGAAATTAGAATGACAAACACTGATTGGACTGGTGGAAACACAATAAAATGCAGTTGACAGCACAAGGATTAGCACTCTGAAATCAGCCATTGGAATCATAGTGAGGCACCTGTTGGAGGTCATGTGAGGCTAACCAGATGCCTTCATCAATAATGCAAACGTCATCCAAACCATCTATGAACAGATGCAGGAGAGAGGTGGTTAAAAAAAAAGAAAGGATGAAGAATTTTATCTTGTCACTCACTGGAGAAAAAATAAAAGATCAATACATTCAGGAGGCAATATAAGAAACCATGGAAACACTCAAGGCAGGTGCACTATGGCTCTATTCCCTACGTTCAAAAGACATGCACATTCCTTGTGAAGATTCTGAGACACTGCAAAGGCCTGCACAGGAGACAAGGTAGCAGACACTCATCGAGTCCTGAGCTTTTTGAACATGTGCCCGAGTCCACGGTATGTTAGGGGGTCCATAAGGCCACACTGGTGGAAGTTGCCATTGATTACAGGAGCAGCTGGGCTTTGGTGGTAGATGGATAATGGCAGATATTATTTTGGTAACACCACCATACTGATGTATGCGGTACAAAAAGCATCTGGTGGAGACACCCAGGCCTTAACGCATCATAGGCATACAATGGAATGCAGAAGGAAATCCTGGGGCAATGTTGGTGGAATTCCAGAGACTGGAGATTACAAATCACCATGTTAATTCCAAAAACCATTTACAATGGAGCAGAAAAGCTCCCCCAATAAATGTGGAATCCCCCCACTGATAGCGTGCATGTGCATAGGATTATAGGAGTGTTTTTACTATTAGAAAATAACACCTAATTTAGACAAGGCTTAGTTAGCATGACTAGGCGTCAGCCATCTTGTACTGACATATTTTCATATTTGAAAGAAAAATGTGTACTTTTTATTTAAAATGAACAAGCTTTTACATGTATTTGTTTTTCTCTGTGTGTTTTTCCATTGCAGAAAATGAGCAAAATAGAAGCCTGATCATGGTCTCCCGATCAATAAATTGTATTAACTTGTGTCTTTCTTGAGGAAACCAGGTGCAGGATGTTCCTGTCTTTGTAACTTTCAAGGTCCTTTGCTCGAATCTTTCCTAGGGATCATTCATTAGTTGAACTGTCTATTGTATTTCTGTATTACATAAACGTCATGTCATTTCCGTCATTTCCTATGTACACCTCATTCATTAATATGTAATAGAAGTAGTTGTTTCTAGATGTATCACATTGAATGTGTCGTATGCATTGGAATGTTCATTGGCTTACTAGAATGATACATTGCTAGTTCAACCCTATTATGTCACATCTCACCACTGAATGTGTGAGGCTTTTTATCTAAAACCCTGTAAAGGATTATGGGCCGGATTCACAAAGGTAAACTGAGATGAAAGTCTTACTTTACGACTTTTGGTATTCACAAAGGGCATTTACTACTCGTAAGTGCCCTTTGTGAATACCGAAAGTCGTAAAGTTAGACTTTCGTCTCAGTTTACCTTTGTTAATTGGGCCCTATGTTTTTGGAATATGTGCCAGACATTTTTTGTTTTCCTTGGGAGGCAAACTTTATGTAGGTCCTCTTAATGAACTATACTTAGTTCTGGCCGCTTGCTTCCTTCAAGGGGTGACCTTATGTTGATCTTCTCACATTATTTTAATTTTGATTTGCTATGGAGACATTGATTGATTACCCTTTGCCTTCTGTAATCTTAATTTTTCATAAACCTCTAAGGTTTAAGCTAAAACTCTCTCTCACGAAAAAAATGTTAATTGGCTTGGACTCAGTCTTCTGCAGACTCAGATAGCCCTGATCGACCCTCTTGTTAAATTAATTGCGGTGTCAACAGATTTTTGTTGGGAATGCAGCCAATGAGACAATTATCATAATTAACACAATTAACTCCAATTAATTAGGACGATTAGTGAAAATATTTGGCAGAGGACAATCGTATAGAATTTGTATTATTGCCAGAGTACTCATGCATGTCCTCTAAGGAGTGGATTTGGTAAGCATTAATAAGGTTTTTGCGCAGTGTGAGACGTTATGCAATGTGTGATTTGTTGTAATGATTTGGTGATCGTTTTCATGTTATGTGGTATTTATGCGTGACAAGCAAATTCGTGACATATTGAAATGTATTATTTGTCACCGTAATAACTCATTGGCTCATGTTTTAAAGATGTTGGATTTATGGAGAACTTGAGTTAAATATGAAGTTATCTGCAGAATAAAGGTGTGGCGCCAGGTTATTTAATAAGCTGAAGTTTATGAGATCCTAAATAGTCTAGTTGTGAAGAGTACTAATTAAGAAAATGTGGCATTTTGTTCTGTGCACAAGGATAAAATGCACAGATTCCAGGTAGGGATTGAATTGCTGGTTGAGAAATCTAGCTTAGAGTGCACGTAGGTTGTATCGTAAGTTACTATATCCTTTTAAGTAGTGAGTTTGATTCCATTCCTGTCTCCTGGTAAGCAGACAAAGGTTTATTTGTTTTGGTTTATTAAAATTGTGCTAAAGGTTTTTTAATTGAAATTGTATGGTGATTTGTTATATGTATTGTGAAGTTTGGTTGAATCAGAAATGGGTGTGCATACAGCAAAATCTAAGAAACAGCTTTATGGTGGGGAAGTTCTGCCTCCAGTGGTAAGTGCTGCATACATGATGCTGATGAATTATGGTTTACATATAGGTCTGTGGTGTAAAGAATGGAATAAGGCTACTAAAGTCAACAAGAAGCTGTAAGTTCCAGTGAAGGGTAAGTTCAATATGAAGAAACTTGAGTATTTGAGGCACGCCATGTGTGAGATGAGACCGTAACTGATACTTATGCAGTTTGAGGAAATGAATGAACGAGAATATGTGGCCAATAAAGAGACATAAGAAAATCCTGAAGGGTCATGTTGGTAAGGCTATGAATATTTGGTTGGAAGTGAGATTGCGTTTATGGAAAAAGGAGTGGTGTGAGAACATGTTAGAAACCAGTGGTTTGGTGAGCAAAAGAATGATGGATTTAACCAAGATCCTTGTGACTGGGGGTGAATGTTTGCATTGTCCAGAATTCCGTCCAGCATTCCGTCCATCAATTGTTTCTTTTGCATATGTCGCCCTAAGTGGGAAGGGTATGCCCAGACGTGGGTCCCGTGCTCACTACACCACTGGATTAAAGCTAGCCTGGCTGATGAAGGGTGATGCCCTAAAACCGGTCCCAGGATGCATGTTTCCGGTCCAAGGAGGACCTGGCCTGGCAGTTCGGGCTGGACTGTTCCCACAGGGAACAGGGTCAAGACTGAATTGCATATGGCTGGGTCCAAACTGGGGCGGTGTGGTGAGCAAAAGAATGATGGATTTAACCCAGATCCTTGTGACTGGGGGTGAATGTTTGCATTGTCCAGCATTCCGTCCATCAATTGTTTCTTTTGCATATGTCGCCCTAAGTGGGAAGGGTATGCCCAGACGTGGGACCCGTGCTCACTACACCACTGGATTCGAGCTAGCCTGGCTGATGAAGGGTGATGCCCTGAAACCGGTCCCAGGATGCTTGTTTCCGGTCCAGGGAGGACCTGGCCAGGCAGTTCGGGCTGGACTGTTCCCAAAGGGATCAGGGTCAAGACTGATTTGCATATGGCTGGGTCCAAACTGGGGTGATGTGGTGAGCAAAAGAATGATGGATTTAACCCAGATCCTTGTGACTGGGGCTGAATGTTTCCATTGTCCAGCATTCCGCCCATCAATTGTTTCTTTTGCATATGTCGCCGTAAGTGGGAAGGGTATGCCCAGACGTGGGACCCGTGCTCACTACACCACTGGATTCGAGCTAGCCTGGCTGATGAAGGGTGATGCCCTGAAACCGGTCCCAAGATGCTTGTTTCCGGTCCAGGGAGGACCTGGCCTGGCAGTTCGGGCTGGACTGTTCCCACAGGGAACAGGGTCAAGACTGATTTGCATATGGCTGGGTCCAAACTGGGGTGGTGTGGTGAGGAAAAGAATGATGGATTTAACCCAGATCCTTGTGACTGGGGGTGAATGTTTGCATTGTCCAGCATTCCGTCCATCAATTGTTTCTTTTGCATATGTCGCCCTAAGTGGGAAGGGTATGCCCAGACGTGGGTCCCGTGCTCACTACACCACTGGTTTCAAGCTAGCCTGGCTGATGAAGGGTGATGCCCTGAAACCGGTCCCAGGATGCTTGTTTCTGGTCCAGGGAGGACCTGGCCTGGCAGTTCGGGCTGGACTGTTCCCACAGGGAAAAGGGTCAAGACTGATTTGCATATGGCTGGGTCCAAACTGGGGTGGTGTGGTGAGCAAAAGAATGATGGATTTTACCCAGATCCTTGTGACTGGGGGTGAATGTTTGCATTGTCCAGCATTCCGTCCATCAATTGTTTCTTTTGCATAAGTTAGAAAGTGTGGGTATATTTCCTGAGACTGCTACGGTTCAGACAAAATCAAAACTGAACAAGATGGAAAACAAAATTGACAAAAAAGTTGAGAAAAAGGTTGAGAATAAGGTTGATTCCGTAGAAGAAGAGTTTATAGATGATTTGATATGGTGATTTTAATTATATTGTGCCTAAAGACTTGTGGATTGTGTGCAGGAGTGTTGAGAGAGGGTCCTAGTTGTAATCCTTCATCTATTGTCATGCAGAAATATACTCAAGTAGTTGAGCATTTGAAACAATAGGTTCCCCAGAAACAAGTTAATGGATTGAAAATCATGAGAATGACGCAAAATCTGAATGAGTCAATTCATGCATATTATAAGAGACTGATGCAGATTTACAGGCAGCGGACTGGAGTTGAAGACCCAGCAAAGGAAGGTGTGCTGGGATTTCTTTCTGCTTGTGTGTTGGGTTTGCGTCTGGTGATCAGTACACATCTTCAACAAAGTGTGGCGTGTTGGCAAGCGAAATTTTTGGATGAGATTCTTGCATAGGCAAAGTACTGTAGTGATTATTACGATGTGAAAGAGATGACTTTAGAAAAGTTGGTGGTGGCTCAGACAAAGTTCAGCCAATTAGGTGGTCAAGGAGTTTTTCAACCATTTGGTGATCGTGTGCAATTAGTGCAAATTGAAAATGGTGTTCCTCGAGGTAGAGGTTTTGCTAACAATGCTTTTAACATCAATAATAACGTGCAAATGAAAGCTGGAGCGTGTCACATTTGTGATAAAGAAGGCCACTAGAAACAAGCTTGTTGATTTAATTTGAATAGCTTTCAAAATGCATTGCAAATAAGTCTTCAAATGCAGCATAATATGAATCAGATGGCACAGAATGTGATGATGTAGTCAATGGTCCCAGCCCTTCTATCTGTGCAGAACATGCATAGTACAAGGCAGTTTAATGGGAATATGCTTTCAGCCCCAGTCCTACAACAACCTATGGAGAATAATACATCAGGATTTCAACCAAATTTTCAATTTCAGCAAAAACACTCTTCCACAACTTGAAGCTACACTTGGAATTTCTACATGACCGAGACAGTCACAATGAACAGTACCTGAGAGGGGAGGAGGACTGCATGTTTGGTGCGGTCCTACAAGTAGACCAGGATGGTCCATTTGCATAAGAAGAGGTTAGAGCCATCCTGTATCATTTCTGATTGATACAGGTGCTAGACAATCCAAGATTAGACCAGTGGCAGTTCTCAACCTACTTCTCACTTGATAGGAAGACCAAGTTGTAGGCATTCCTTATAAATAAGTAACTAATAAGTTGCCAGCAAATGTCCTAGTTAAAATTGGTTCAAGTATTTATAATCATGGGTTCATAATTAGTGAAACAAGTCCAGTGAATTTGTTGGGGTGTGATCTTTTGTGCAAGTTAAATTGAATAATTTACTGCACATTGGATGCTGTTTATATTCAGACAAAGGAAAAGGATGCTGATTTCAAATAAAAATCATGAAAAACAAAAGTGAGAATGTTTCCCTTCTCACAGCCAAGGACAGAGAGTTTCTTAATCTTTTCCAAAATACTCAAGATGGATTTGAAAAGTTTAAAAGTGCCTGGCGACTCAAGACTCATGTAGTACATTGATGACTCTGTGCTTACAGCAAACCGAAAGAGGGTTGTAAATTGGACACAGTTGCATTCTTAAACCATTTGGTTAAAAATGGGTATTAAGTGTCCCCTACTAAGAAGCAATATTGTCAAACCAAGTAATTTATTTTGGGACACCAAATTGAGAAGGGAACGAGTAAGGTCTCCAAAGAACGCACTCCTGAAAAAGAAACCCACCAACTGCACAGAGAGAAATAAGGATGTTCCTAGGAATGGTTGCCAACTGTCATCAGTGGATTCCAAACCTTTCCTTAATTCCAAACCACTACAGAGAATTATGCACAGCGATATAAGTGGTACCCTGGAACGATATATACATGCAATCCTTCCTGGAGCTCAGACTCTCATTGAGTACCAGGCCCGCTCTAGAAATACCTAATTCTGAAAATATTTTTATTTATTTTGTCATGAAAAAGAAGAGTGTGCACTTTCTGTTCTTAGTCAACGGCATGGGTGAGCGAAGAGACCAATTGCATATTTTTCTTCAACACTAGATCCAATAGCAGCAGCATGAAAAATATTGCTGTTACTGCTTTGGCAATTGTTCAGAGCGCGGCAATAGTGATGGGGTTCACACTCGTTGTGTTGGTTCCACATTCAGTTAAAACATTATTATTATTTTTAACTGTTTTTATTTTTTATTTGAAACAAAAGAAAAGCAGAAAATAACAACACAATAGTCAGCATGTATAACTCGCATATCATCCAAAAATATACAGCAGGTAACAGATATAGTTGGTAGGAATACAGAGTGTGCAACATTGCATTTCTCTTTCCTAGGTCTCTCGTTTTATTCTCCCCCCGCAGTAGTCATATCTCACATCCCTCAGATAGTCCCGCATTCTGGGGAGCTGAGCCCAACTCCCACATGCCCCTGTGAAGTGAGTCCTGCTATGTCTATTTCCCCTTCCTCCATCTCTAGGTTATAATATCTCAACCAAGGTTGCAAGATCTTCCGGAACTTCTTAGGACACCCTCTTGCCTGATATACCGTTTTTTCCGCCCCCATGTACATGTCCATGCCAGCACTCCACTCTTTCAAAGTAGGCGGATCCGATCTCCCGCAAAGCCTGGCTATGTCTCGCTTTGCCACTATTATTCCTAGATTACTTAGCAAGAGATTATATCTGGGCATATCAACGTCCGTGTGTATGCCAAGCTAGACATATTTGGGGTCCATCGGAATTTGTGCTTCTAGTATATTATTCAGTTCTTGCACTATCCGTGTCCAGTATCTACGTATTTGTTGGCATTCCCATAAGGTGTGTATATAGGAGCCACTCTCCGTTTTACAGCGCAGGCATTCCGGCGTCTCTGCTCGGCCCATTGCATGGAGTCTCGCCCTATCATAGTACACTCTATGCAGTATTTTGAACTGGATCAATCTCAGCCTGAGTTTTATCGCCACTTCTCTGTGGTGCATTAGGGCCGTTTCCCAGTCTATATTCTAAGGTGCCCGTTATTTCCTCCCATTTACTTCTGAGTGTTAGTAGGTTGTCGGGTATATTATTTATTAGAGTCTTATAGGTCCTGGAGACTGCCTTTTCTGTTATCTCCTCTTGGAGCAGCCGGCCTTCTAGTGGAGCATACTCAGGGATATTTGTAATGTCGGGCTTCTGCGCTCTCCAGGCATGTCGGAGCTGACTGTATTTGTAATGTTGTCTATCTGACAGGTTATATTCATCCTGTAATTGTGCAAAGGTTATCAGATCTCCTTGCCTTATTATGTCTCCCATATTGGTTATCCCGATGGTATCCCATCCTTTAAACCCCGTAGTTTTGCTATTTCCGGCAACCGCTTACCCTCCTACAAGGGGGTCGCCCTTGTCAACCTTTTTTCCTATTTCATTTGTCGTTCTGCTTCTTTCCAGGCTTCAATTGCTCTCTGCGTTGCCAGTAATAGGCCCTGTAGTCCACGACCCCCATATATATAGTGCAAATGAGAGTGTTTTCAAAATTGGAGTCTCTCTTGGGCATATGTGGGGTGGTCTCCGGGCGTGTGTCCCCATTCATTAATTACTGTGAGGTGAGCAGCCCTATAATATGCCCGGATATCCGGTAGCGCAATCCCCCCATTATATTGGCTACGCTGCAATGTTTGTAATGCTACTCGGGGGTGGCCTCCGTCCCACAATAGTGTGCGCACTTGGTCATTTATTGCCCGAAAAATTACCTCCGGGATTTTGTAATACGTATTTTCGAGAATATATAAGAGCTTAGGCAGCGTAATCATTTTGTACATGGCAGCTCTCCCGAGTATTGTCAAAGGGAGGTGCCGCCACCGGGCAACATCCTCTTGGAATTCCACCAGGACTCGTTGTATATTATGAGCGAGACAGTCCGTTTCGTTAGTGGAGATGAACAAACTCAGGTATTTAAAGCCATCTTCTGCAATGGGAAGACGCATCGGTATAAGATGTGTGTCGATGGGGCAGCCAATGGGATATATGTTGGACTTCCCCCAGTTAATGTTATATACTGCCCGGTTGCCGTATTCTATGACTAAGTCAAATATGGTGAGGAGTGTTGTGTCAGGGCTGGCTATGTAGAGTAGGATATCATCCGCATAGAGGGAGATTCGTTCCTCCCTCACCTGTCCCTCACCATCCTGGAATCCATTTATATCCGGGTGTGCTCTGATTAAGCATGCCAATGGTTCTAGAACCAGTGCAAAGAGCAAGAGGGACAACGGGCAGCCCTGTCTGGTCCCTCGCTGGATGGGGAAAGCGCTGATTTGACCCCATTAACCTTGACTCTTGCACTAGGATTCGTGTACAATATTTCAACCCATGGCCGGAAATTGCTCCCAAAACCTAATTTTAAAAGCACATGTCTCATGAAAGGCCAGTGGACCGTATCAAATGCCTTCTCGGCGTTAAGTGACAGGAGTATCCGAGGCCTGCCTTCCCTTTTTGCTATGTCTATCCAATTTGCAAGTCTACGTAGATTGAAACGTGTGGAGCGTTTAGGCATGAAGCCTGACTGATCCTTGTGAATCAATAATGTACTGATCGTCAGCAATCGTGTGGCTAGTATGGAAGCTAAGATCTTGGTTTCCGTGTTTAGGAGCAAGATTGGACGGTAGGACCCACAGTCTTCTGGGGATTTGCCTGGTTTTGGGATGACCACCACCGTGGCTTGGCAAAGATCTGGTGATAGTGTCCCCACCGCCTTGGCCGCGAGGAGCATATTTAGTATATGTGGGGCCAATAAGCTATTGTTTCGTTTGAAAAATTCCCCCGGCAGCCCATTGGGACCTGGAGTTTTTCCTGATTTTTGTTTGGCGATAGCGGCCTGTACTTCTTCCAGGGTAAGCTCCGCTTCTAGGGAATCTATGTCTTCCTGTCACAGGGTGGGCATGTCAATTTCACTAAGGTAGCTACTTATATTGTCCTCGTCTACTATTATCTTAGCCTTGTAAAGATTAGTATAATAGTGCTCAAATGCTCCTGCTATTGCTTTTGGAGTTGTATGTTGTGCATCTGCTTCAACTATCTGGCTCACCCAGTTTGCCTCTCTTTCCTTCCGGCTTAACCAAGCTAGGAGTTTCCCCGCTCGATCCCCTGACACATATATATTTTATGCTGCGTTGCCTGTATTTGAGACTGGACCTCTCTGTATACAAGCGCACAGAGTTGCCTGCGTATGACCTCTATTTGCCTAAGCGAGGCCGCCTTATTGTCCGGGGTGATATTGCCTTCGAGGTCGAGAAGTTGACCTTCTAGGGTTTCTATCTGGAGAACTTCTTCTCTTCGTTTTCTTGCTATTGTATCTTGTAGCCTACTTCTCAGGACTGCCTTATAGGCCTCCCAGAGGGTGGCCTCGGAGGATACTGAGCCTTCGTTCTCCTGAAAGAACAGCTCTGTCTCCCTTCTGATAACCTCCAGCACTGCCTTGTCACGGAGCTCCCATGCATTCAGCCGCCAGTCAGATCGTAGTCCACGTATTGTCCCTCCTACTTTTAACCTAAACGGTGAGGGATCAGAAATACCTCTAGCCAGGTATTCTACTTCTTCTATTGTCTGAATTTCCATTGCTGGAGTGAATATGTAGTCAATTCTAGAGAAGGTCTTATGTGTCCCTGAAATATAGGAATAGGTACGATCTAATGCGTGGTGTCGGCGCCATAGGTCCGTCAGCCCTATCGACCTTACAAAATCTGCTAGCAGGGTGGAAACACGAGTCCCGGCCGATGTGCTGGACCGGTCTAGACTCAGGTCTACGACTTCATTAAAGTCTCCTCCGATAACATGGGTCGGGGTATCTGAGTCTAGCAATATCTTCGCGACTGCGCCTAGCGTTTGGGATTGTATTCGTGGTGGGGCGTAGACACTAACCAGGGTAATCTCTCTCCGGCCCCATGTGCCTTGGACAGCAGCATAGGTTCCGTTGGGGTCTATCCAGGATTAAATTATGCAGAAGGGTAAGGTTTTCCTGCTGAGGATAGCCAGTTAAAACATTATTCACCTGTACACACACTCAGCACCTCAGAAATAGCCTCAAAGTATTTTGCGACTCAGTACATTTCAATAAAATGTTGTAATACCCTAAATCCTGTCACTTATGATGGAGTTTATGATTGTGATCATGATTGTATTGCTGTAACAGAATTATGCACCAAGCCAAGACCAGATATCTAAGATATACCACTCAAGTTGGCTGATTTTATTTTATTTGTAGATGGCTCACGTCTGAGAGATCATCATGATAAGCTTTGAGTAGCATATGCAGTTTACACATTGCCTTATGATGTGAAGACATCATACTTTTGTAATGTATCTTCAGCACAAGTACCAGAATTGATTGAAATTACAAGATGCACGCTGCATAGTTAATAAATTCAGTTTTACAATCTATAGTCAATATGGTTTTGGATTGGTTCACAAATTTGGGCAGTTGTAGTCACAGTGGGGGTTCATGACGTTCGCTGACAATCCAATAAAGAATGGCCAATTTTGGGGGATTTACTCAATACATTAAAATGACCAAAGAAAATTGTAAAATGTGGTGCACATAAGACTGGAGATGACATGGTTTCATTAGGCAGCTGTTTTGCAGCCCAAGTTGCAAAATGCTGTTCTCTTATTTCTATTATATTGCCATCAAATGAAAATTCTGAAACAGAAGATGAAAATGTTAAATAAATTGCTGTCAATGTCACTTCAAACCGTTGAAGAACTAAGGGCTTTGCAAAATGAAACATCACAGGATGAAATGAAAAAAAAGCTGAATATACACAAGATAAAAATGATTTGTGGAGATCAACTGATGAGAGGTATGTGGTGCCAGACTCAATGTTAGTGCGGATGGCAAGATACATGCAGAGACCTACACATGTGGGACATGACAGGAAAATAAATACATTTAAGAAATATTGTTTTAATCCTCATTTTCTAAATATAGCAGAACATTTGTGCCAAAGATGTGCAATATCCCAGCAGGTGAATGTTGGGAGGAGGACATCAGTGTCTATGAGTCATGCCCTCATAAGGGTAATATCAGTTTGGCCTATAAAATGATTCTCTCGGTGGAGATTGAGGGGAGGGCAATTTATTCCAACTCAGAACGGATAAGTGGAGTAGATATCGAGGGGTCATGGTGCCTCACAATGATATCAAGAGCAGTAATACCTTTGCACAGAGTGTGCTGAATGTCTCCCAGGTTAAGGTACATCATTTTAAATTAACGAATGATTTCTATTACATGCTGCACCGTTTACATATTATGAAGTTGAGACAAGATGAAAAAATGCTTCTGGTGTGGGGCAGATGGGCCTGAACCATATTTTTGGCGCATGTATGATCATGCAAAGTTATCTGGTCTATATTTTTAGGAAGTGCAATGGGATCTTTCATGTTGATAATGTCTGGGATTATAACCTAATAATACTGGGGAACTCACCTCTGATGCCATACAATAGCGCAGGGATTTTCTTTTTTGCCATTTGTTTGGCCAGATTGGTGCTGGTGTGATATTGGTTGTTAAGGGGAGAGGATGTGGCCTAACAGAGCGGTGGACCTCAAAACTGGGGAACCGGGTTCGAGTCACGAGGTGGACGCTCAACATCCTGTGATTCTGGGCAAATCTCTTAATCTCCCCATGCCTAACAAAATGAATGTGTCCATCTGTAATGCAACTGGTGCTCATGTAAAGTGCTCTGATAACTTTGGATCGAGTTCGCGCTATATAACACTCCCCAGAAAAAAAAAAATAAGGCAGACTCCCAGCCTAAATGTGTGGTGGCATGAAGTGTTATACATTTGTTCTTTTGAAATCTCTATTGTAGACAATGACGAATGCAGAACTAGATTAAATAGGATTTGGGATCCACTCAGGGCATGGATGCGTTTGGTTCTAGCTGGTCATAACAGGCTATTTCTGTAAAGTTTTGTATTTTATGGATTTTTTGATGACTTACTATGCACTTTATGATCTTTTTGTAATTGTTCCCCCTAATTATTTTAATTGTCTTATGGCTTTGTTTGGTACTCTTTTTTTGCTATGAATTTCTATATGGTGATGATGTTTTTCCAATCTAAATATATATAAAACAAAGAGTCATATGGGTAAATCAGAAGTCCCTTTCACAAGGCAACAAGTGGATTGCATAGAGATGCCATCCAGCAATAGCCTTAAATATATGAATGATCATGTGTTTGTTTTCAAATTGGATTGAGACATATCCAATTCGGAGATGCAGCTCTTTGACTGTGACCAAGATATTAGTGAGGGAGTTAATCCCAAGATTTGGTTTGCCAACTTCTATTGAAACAGATAGAGGAACTCATTTTAAGAATGAGATGAGGGCCCTATGCACTGAAAAGTGAGCAAACGTTCCATTGTAGTTACCATCCTGAAGCATCAAGTGTAGCGGAAAGTGCTAATGGTACTATGAAAGCAAAATTGGCCAAAGTGGGTTCTTCAATATCATAGAAATGGCCGGATGCTCTTCCTTTAGTTCTGCTAAGCATGAGAAGTACCCCAAGTAGAACAACAGGGTTATTATCGCACAAGATATTGATAAGGAGAGCCAGGAGGATTCCTGGTATTGCTGGAAAATGGAACTCTCTGAAGGGTCACCCAAAACATTTTGCCTTACTCCTCCTCTTTTTGCTAATTTCTATTTGTTGGCTTTACGACTCTGAGCACTTTACAACTGTTGACCAGAGCTAAAGTGCATGTGCTTCTTCCCTAAACATGGTAACACTTGATACATCCACAATTGGGATATTTAACTTATCTGTAAGTCCCTAGTAGATTGCCCAGGGCCTGTAAATGAAATGCTACTAGTGGGCCTGCAGCACTGAGTGTGCCACCCACATAAGTAGCCCTTTAAACATGTCTCGGGCCTGCCACTGCAGAGCCTGTCTGTACATTCTTACTGCCACTTTGACTTGGCATTTAAAACCCTTTGCCAAGCCCTAACCACCCCTTTTATTACACATAAGTCACCCATAAGGGAGGCCCTAGGTAGCCCATAGGGCAGGGTGCTGTGTAAGTAAAAGGTTGGGCATGTACTTTTATGTTTTGCATGTCCTGGTAGTGGAAAACACCCAAATTTGTTTTTCACTACTGTGAGGCCTACTCCTCTCATAGGCTAACATTGGGAATTTCTTAATATACTTTTAAGCTGTAATTCCTGATTAGAAAGGAGTAGCTGCCTCATGTTTTATATCTTTGGAATGTTAATGATAAATCCTCTTTGCTGGTAAACCTGGATTAACAGTACTGTTTTAGAAATCCCACTTTTAGAAAGTGGACATTGCTCTGCTCTTACAACTCTGTGTGCCTGCAGCCTGTCTCCAATACACGGCTGGGGTGGGTGACAGCTAGGGGCGTAGTAGACACTAAATTTCTTGGGGGGACAAGGACAACCTTTAGGAGTTTCCAGTGTCCCTATACAAATCGCACACTGTCTGAGAGCCGTATATCTCAGTTAAACGAATACAATTGCATCGTTTTGTAGTGAAACATTGATAAAGGCAGGAAAGTAGTCACAGGTTGCAAGTATGCTTTAATTACTATTTACATTCACAAAGTAATTTGACCAAATGTTAAAAAACATGTTTTGAATCTTATATCTTCATGCACCAAGCAAACAAAGGTGGGACGAAAAAAAGGAAGAATAAACGGAATGCTCTTTGCAACATTCCTAAACCTCAAAATGCAATAGGACTTATATTGGAGTTTATTGGAGATGGGCTGCAGGGATCCCCAAGGGCTTGCTGGCTTACCTCCTGTTGTTTGAGACTCAGGACTATCAGAGTAACTACCCCTGATCCTGTGCCAGGTTCACTGGACGTGGACCCAGATACTTGCTCCAGAGAAATCGCAGAATCTGCGCATTGACTCTGTTACGGCAGTAGAATCGGCGCATTGCACACGGAACTGCCATTGTGGACCCAATGCATCACTGCCACTGTGTAGAGAATATCTACACATCACCCCTCCAGCGTGGATTAACCTGGTGCATTGCCTTCGGAACCGCTGACACCGACACATTGCTCGTCTGCACCCTGCATCTCGCTGTTGCGACCAGGATCAAGGTACTCTGCTTACCGGGCCTGCGTGTTTTTGTCCCCGGCCTTCACTCCATCACGGTTGGTCTGAACTGTTGACTTTGCCCCGGTCCAGCACATCCAGATAACCTCCATAGGCACTTATTGCTTTTAAGTGCTAGAACTCTTTTTATTCTCTAGAAATTCATAACTCAACTTCTACAAAATGGATTTTTGTCATTTTGGTCTTGATTTATTTATAAAATGATTGTCTATCGTTCTAAACCACTCTGGAGTCTTTTTGTGGTGCTTTCATTGTGTTACTGTGTGTTGCACAAATATTTTACACATTATGTCTTTAGATAAGCCTGACTGCTCTGTGCCAAGCTACCAGAGGGTGAGTACAGGTTATCTTTTAGTGTATATCTAACTTACCTTGACTAGCGTGGTGGTCCCTACTTGGACAGGGTGCATACCTCTGCCAACTAGAGACTCCATTTCTAACAATCGTGTTCTGGGTTAATGATATGGTACCCTCTATCTCTCACCAAGTGAAGCTTGTTACAACATCAGCAAACAATGAACCCTGCTACGGTCTGGAACCTGGGGATTGGGTTGTGGTGAAGAAGCGCTTTCAGAAGTCATGTGGATTGGGCCTTACGAAGTCATTTGATGATGAACACTGCTGTGAAGTATGGTGTTTGCCATATTGTATCCACATAGCTCACATGAAAAGAGTGTGGACTGCAGATGAACCACAACTGATATAAGCTGCTGATTTAGAGAGTCAAGCTTAAGTTGGCTATGTGGATACAGAGGGGGAGAACAAAGATTTCAAGATCAACAACAAGAACAACAACAAAATCAAAATCAAACTTTTAAAAATCAAGCTTTGAAAGCCCCAAGAGCAAATCATAGTATTCAAGTTGCAAGAGCTGCAAATCAAGACGTAAATGAAGATGAAAATGGAAAACGTGAATAAAATGAAACAGAAGATGAAAGCTTGATTCAAGCTGAATGGTCTGAAGGTGCGAGACAAAGGAGGAGAGCGTTACAAAAATGGAACAGTCTGAAGAGAAATTAAGAAAAGTCAGCTGCAGCAGTAACAGATTTGAATGACAGAGTCTGAATAAATCAGTAATCAGAAGCTCACAGAGAGTGCCAAACAAAATGTATACAGCTCCTAAATAGTCATATCTGATTAAAAAAAACTGTGCCAGAAGAAAGAGCATTGATCTAAGACATTTTCCATTTCTACTTGAAGAAACTCTGTGAATTGGTATATGAACTGAGACTGAAGTTGAACAACATTGAATAATTTCCTGGATGTAGAAATAGAACTGAATGTTAGAAACTTTGAGAAGAAATCTTGAGAATGTGAAGTGTACTTGCATAACTCTCTTAGAATAAGAATTGTCATTTGTGCCTGCTATTTTAGAACTATATCTGCATCTTAAGAAGAATAGCGTTTGCACCATCATAGGTTAAGGATATTTTTATACCCACATAATTGAATAGTTTTATGCCAGCATAGCTTTGAAGAACATTTCTGTCCGCAGCTGTTCCTTGAAATTTTACTAGAATGTCAAAGAAGAATATTTGATTTCGTCGTTTCAAGATTTCCTTGCATCTGAAAGGACTATTTTGTTAATGTCAGAATAATGGGAAAAAACCAAAAGTTTTAGTATTTGGTAAATAGGTAACATATTTTACATGGTTTTTAGATAAAGGAAAATTAGGTACTTAGGCACACAGATTACAACTTAGTTAATCTGTTTAGCAAGGAGGAATCTAGTATCAAAAGAGGACGCCCATGTTTAAGGGGAGGGCGCTAGATCTATGATTGATTATATTTTTGTTTCGGCACATTATATTTTTTACCCTTGTAAATTTTAGGGTACAGTGGGACATACACAGTGACCATAATTCTTTTTTGGCCACTTTTTCATGAGCCGAGATGCCTGTGGATGCTGGGTGCTTATTTTAGGAATCAGTCATATCAAAAGACCAGGGTCGAAGGGTAAAATGGACCTAGATCTTTCCTGCTGATTTCATTTCTAATTTGCTTTTTACTTGACAATCTGATTTTTTCACCTGTTTAAATGCGGAAGGCACGGACACCAGTATTTTGGGAGCTTTTACCAGCATCTGTGGGTCTATTAAGTCTGCCCCTACCAGGGTGCCTTCTCCACCCCACTGCAAATGGTTTGGTAAGAAGTGCTCCTGGGCTCAAAGAGTTGTTGGAGACCCTGCAAAATAAGCCCTGTAATCAGGAAGAGGTGAGGAAGGCGAGGGCCACTTGCAGCCTGGTATGCAATGAATGTTAGAGTATCCTAAAAAAAGAGGCATGGGAGAACCTATTGGTGGCTAGTGTACCTCGGGACAGCGCAGCCTTCTGGAGGGTAGTGAACCATCCACTGTTTAGCTCTGAGCAGCTGTCAGATCAGGCCTTAACCATCACGGCCTAAGCATGGACCAATCACTTTGTGGCCATAAATGATAATGAGGGCATAGAACAAACCACACCTTGTACTCAGGAGGACTTGAGTTTTACTTTCCGGTGAGAGGAAGTAGGGAAAGCTGTCTTGGTTCTTCCTTCACAAAAGGCTCCTAGACCTGAAGGGGTCCCTGGATATCTGTACAAGTCTCAAGTTTACTTGTGGGCACCCCCTGTGGACCCAACACCTAAATGCTGCTATTCGTGGTTCTCTATCGCTGTCTTGGTGTCAGTCTGTGATTGTGCTGGTTTTTATAAAAGGGGAGCAGAGCGGATCCAGCCTATTACCAACCCATCTCATTGATGGACTCGGAAGTGAAAATCATTGCCCGGGTGCTTTTGGATCACCTCACTTCATGGGCAAATTATCAAAACATTTTGTCTGACAAATAGTACTGTTGAGCAAAGCCTCAACTTACATCTACTAATTACAAAATATACTAAAGCAAAAGGGGCTCAATTCACTTGAACCTCAGCTCAACACTTGATAGGGTTAATAGAGCTAAACTCTGAGCTGTACTGGGGTCCATGTGGGTCGAGCCTGCACTCGTCACTTTCTTGTGAGAGTTCCATGATGGTCTTAAGGCTTCAGTTAGGTATGGCCTCAATGGGGAGTGCACACAGCACTTTAATCTGATGAGGGGGTGTCAGGGTTGCATCCTGGCCCCCTTTCTCTTCATTCTCTATATAAATCACTTAGAATCTGTTCTAACTGAACAGGGGCTAGATGTCCTGAGTGCGGGTGGTTGACTGTTGCCTGCCCTTTTATATGCAGATTATGCTGTCTTAGTTGCACGTACCACACAAGGGGCTTGCAGCGACCTTTAGATCTTTTTATTTGTTTTATGGATAGTCTCGATCTTACGACTAATTATAAAAATCCCATGTGATGGTGGTCGGACCTAAAAGCACTAAAACATGTAAATTTGTGGTATGGGGCCAACATATTAGTAGGGTACAAAGTTTTTCTTACCTGGGCGTTTTGCTTGATTCCCACCTTGACTGGCAATCATTGTTAAACAACAATACATTGATCTTTAAAAGGGCCATTTATAGTATCAGTGATTTTTCACAACAGTTAGGGCACAAACCAATAAAGGTGATGTTAGATATTTTTAAAGCCAAATGTATTCCCATCGCTAGCTTTGGCTGTGAAATCAGGGGATACATGTCCATTGCATCCATACAGGTTGTGGAAAATGAGTTTTTGAGAGGAATTTTAAATATCCCACAAAGTACACCCTCTGAGATTGCACATGAAGAGTTGGGTATGGGATATATATCAGATTTCATTTGTCTTCATCCCCTTTTATTATGGCTCTCAGACTAGTTAAAGGGCGAGCTGAACCTTAATAAATTAACTGTGCATATATGGGTTTGGAAAACAGCGCTACACATACCATGGCAGCAGGACATCCTGCGCAACTTGAGAGAACTAGGGAGACACAAACTTTTTATGATCCTGGCTGCATTGCTAATTCTGCTATTGTTTGGGTTAAGCAGGCCTTTACCTCCTGAGTGGCAAGGGAGCAAGAGGCCTTTGCTCTGACCAAGCTTTCAGTGCGTCAGTTCATTCTGATCAAATCTGTGAGCAGGATGGAGCCATACTTGAGCCTGGATATGTTCATTCACCATCGTAGGCTGTTGACCTATTTTAGATTAAACTTGATCCATCACTTCATATTCTCTAATGGTGGCTGATTAAAAGAATCTGATCTTCCAGTGTGTCTGTCTGTGACAATTCTTCAATCCCTGACACTTTTCACATTGTTATGATTTGTCTTAGGTTTAGCAAGGCCTCTCTTGTCAACCATCAACTTTAGACACGTGAGACCCTCGTTACTATTTTAACAACTTTTATCAAAACTTAAAGTGTGCTTCTTTTTGTCTTGCTTTTTATCAGGTGTAATGAGAATTAAATGATTAGCCCCAACTGTATCATATGTTTTTTTTCTTTTCCTCACTGTTTATATTGATCAGTTGAAGGGAAATTGATGGTGATGTAATCATTTCTGCTGTTGTATTTTTACTACATGCTATTAGATTTTGTTTTATGGAATGTTTATTTGTGTGTGTACTTTTATGATTTTTATGAGAAAAATCGAATAAAAGTTTATACTCACTGACTGAAATACTTAGGTATGCTATTTTCCCATAACTTAAGCTGGGATGAAGATGTTAGAGTTATTAATGCAAGAGCACTTTTACAGTCAGCTTCTCTTGTAAAGTTTAATGAGAA
Organism: Calotriton arnoldi; assembly: GCA_963921515.1. Lineage (NCBI taxonomy): Eukaryota > Metazoa > Chordata > Amphibia > Caudata > Salamandridae > Calotriton > Calotriton arnoldi. The sequence goes on from CAWUFW010006467.1 coordinate 461,359, forward strand.
GTATGGAGGGTTACGATATACCCCTTTAGTTAAAGCATTTTTGCACAAAATTCCACCACTAGCACTTTATGGCTCTGACATTACTTGCATAATAAAAGGAGATATTTTAGGTCCGGTACAAAGAAGCTATTTGAAACTAGTATTATGCTTACCGAAGGATCAATGACAAAAAGTATACCTTGTAAAATGACTTTACTAGCATGGTCCCATATGGCTGGTATTTGTTTTCTAAAATTCTGTAATAAGTTGTTTTTGGAATATGAAGTGTTGAAGTTATCCCACATTTGTTGGTTGGAAGCTCAACATAGTGAACTTAAGTGGTTGAGGGAGCTTTCGAAACATATCAAGGACACCAGTATTATTTTTCAGCCTCAGAAGTTATTGGAGGATGGGATCCGTTCTCCCACAAGAAGTTATTGAAGGAGACTGCCTGAAGTATGTCTTTGCAAAAATATAGGATTTATTTAGCTCATTACACCCCCCTAATAAATTTATTATGTTGTAAATAGTTGTGTACAGGTGCTTTAAGTTGGGTACGGTGAGGTGTTTGTCAGATTTCATTTGGGATTTTTACATACACATGCAGACAAAAACACACACATACTCTCGTCTCTCTGTTTCAAGAGTCTTAAAAAAATAATTATTTTACAAAACATTGAGGGGCATATTTATGTAGGTTTTGTGTTGCCCTTGCGCCATACAAAGGGATGCAAGGGCAACAAAAAACCTAAGTCAGATTTATCAAGTCACACAAGGTGACCTGAGTGGCTTGACAAATCTAGAGTAACGCAGTAACACAGTGCAAATTGCTGTGTCGCATTACTCTGCACCAGGGGGGCATTCCATGGGTGGAGCGTGGGTGTTCCCACCCATCCACCCCTGGTGTTGGCACATCGCCAGATTCATCATCAGTGGTCAAAATGCTACGCCTCCCCAGGTGAGGCGAAACAAGGAGAAATAACTTTATTTCTCCTTGTTACTCACTCTTTCTAGCTGTGCTGCATTCTGCAGCACACATAGAAAGCCCTTCCTGCGCAAAAACAATCCTGCTTACAACGCAGGCACCCTTGCACCATGGTACAATGCAGGCACCCTTGCACCATGGTGCAAGGGTGGCTGCATTGGCGCTAGGCAGCACACTGTGCGACAGTGCTTGGAAATTACAGGCATGTGCCGTATATTGTTATGTACAGCGCATTCATGCTCTTTTCCTATCACGCAGCACAGCGCAGCAAGGTGACTTGCGGCACTGTGTGATAATTTCATAACTATGCCCCAGACTTTTAAGTATCCCTTACAATCTGCACTCCTCTCTCTTCTTTCTGCTCCTTAAGGACTCCCTCACGCCCTGCTTTTCGTATAATGCATTTTTTACTACCATGATTGTTGGGAAATCTGAAGCTCCCCCCCTCCCCCAATCTTACTGACCAAGCTACGCCCCTGCATAAACCTTCAACTTTCTTTAATGTTACAGTTTCTGGCTAATTTTGAAGTGTTTCCATACCTATCCTGTTTACCAGATCCAACTCTATCTCACGTGAGATTATTTGATTGGCTTAGATGCAGTCTTCTAAAGACTCAGAAAGTCCTGACCCAATGTATCGACCCTCATAATTATTTAATTAGAGCATCAATAGTATCACCAGGGAAATTATCAGGATTAGAATTTTGCAGGACAGGTACGCTTGCACACACTAGGGAAGATAATACCTGGGAATACCATGGTCCAATTATAAAGGATAGTGGCAATGATATCTTGCCTCCCAGTGGCCAAGCCAGGGTGAGCATGGGAGATGCGAGCCATGTTTACCCACCCAGTGCTCAAGGAATTCATGGTGGCTCCGCTGACTGATTACACATGTGCACCAGACCAAGGGAGAATCCCAGGGCAATATTTGGGACCAAAGAAGAAACAGATAGGGGATATCACTAGCTCAGGCTCCATTGCCACCCTAGCATTCAGCAAGATCTTGTAAATATTGGGTGGCTAATGCCATTACTGTGTCTTGAAATTGCAAGAAGGAATTGGGAAGGAAGCAAGATATTATTGCCACTATCCTATATAATCGGTAACTTGGTGCCAGTAGCTTGGTGAAGGAGGCTACTGACCCCATCTAACAATGTTAAAATAGGGGCCACATTTTCAGTGCCAGTTTTTCAAATTTCCAAAACTCTTTTTGTACAACACACAGATATCTCAATGTATGGATATAGATGAAGGTCTTCTAGAATGTTGTTTAGTTTTCAAAACATAATTCAAAACATAATTCACCTCCCATTACTCTACCCTACCGAATCCCAAAATACACCAAACCATGTTCACAATGGCGACTGTCAGAAAATTTTAGACATAGCCTTCCTATCCCAATCTCACTGACCTAACATTACCATGCTATCAAGAGACCAGAACATTTTTAGGCCTTCCTTCAAAAACATATATTTGTACTATACTTCTCAAGGCACGCAGCTGAAATCATTTGCATAATGTTCCTGCTAGTGGCTTCAAGATGCAATAGCCAGGGGTCACAGACTTAGGTGGGGCTGGCATGAAAGGTTTTGAAACTGCAAAAGTGACTGGCAGTCTGATTTTTTTCTCATTTTTACTGCAGACATTAAAAAAGTACAAATTATTGACCAATGTTACTATGTCTATGTGCCTTCAAATGCGCCATTTTCTAAATAAAACCTCCAAAATATTTGGGCTAAAATCCAGAATCCTCTGCACAGAAGTCTTCAAATTCTTCAGAGTTTTTCCCAACGTTGCTGGCCTAATATGCTTATAAATACACCAAATCTTTGTTTAATTTTATTGATTTGTGGAATTTACAAGGCACAGCATAGTTAAATGATGTGCTACCCTTCCCTTATCTCCTGCCCTTGGCAGGCAGTTTCTACTCCATGCCCATTCCAAAAAGTGAACGCAAAAAAGAGGTACGCAGTTCCTCAGTATGCAGGTAGTGTCCCAGGCACCCAAAAAAGGAGGGGAATTCCTCCTTTTGGAACTGAGGCCCTCACACACCCAGCAAGCTAGGTGTCATGCTTCATCATATGGGTCTGCTCCTCGTCGGGTCGGCGCTGCAATACCCGACGGGCACCCATAGAGGGGCTCTTTGCCGGAGATCTTTTGTTCCTGCCGTAAGGGTGCCGTGGGTGTAAGGGACCTAGTGTGAGTGTAGATGTGCTGGAAGTGAATATAAAACAAGAGGGGATTCCTATGAGAGCAAATTTTATTCTAAATGGATCCCTACTTGATTAAAAATAGTGAGGAGAGGCGACTAACAAGCTACCAGGGTTCAAGAGGCGCTCTACTCCTTGATGGTCGACATGTTTCACGCCTGTGGCGTTTCTTCAGGACCGTGAGAAATGACTATCTACAGTGAAATGGGGTGTGCAACATGCCCCATAGCTAAAAATAAAACTTGTAATAGTGTGAGGATATTGCCTACTACTATAAGGATAAACAGGGTACTACCTGTTAGTACTGGGACAAACCTGCATTTAAGGATAATGGAAAACAACACTTGGTTATAAATCTAAAGGTAGATTGCCCAACAAGGTGCAAACCGCATTGTGAAACAAGGAAAACAGGGGGAGGTGCCCCTGTAATTGTTCAGTAAAAGGCACAATGTGAGCGGTAACAAGAATGATAATTCATAAACCGCGAGTTAAAATTACAAATTACTTGAGTAGCAACATACAGATGAAAATAAATTAAGACAGCAATGAACAAGTATCCAGGTAATGAAGTGATATCTGGTGTATATCGTAATTGGTGCTTAAGTGGGGATTGGTGAAGTAAACAATCTCCAACTCACCTAATAAGTATCAGAATGACGCCCCATCTGTTACAGCACTAAATACAGACATCTGTAGTAGGATGTCTAGTCATGGTGTAAAAAACACAACAAAAACAGAAACAGAAGGAGGGGTTAAACCTCAAGGAAGGTTTATATATATCTAAAAATGTATTGACCAAACACACTTAGTCAGCCCATCTCGTTGCAACAGTAGCGGGTAAGGCAAGCGAGCTGGCAGTACATAGGGATGGTCACAGAACATGCCACTGGCCAGTTTCCCAAGATCCGACACAAGGTGCGGGGAATGATGCGGGCAAAAGTCCCACCGAGAAAACCGAAGTAAGTGCTGCGGTGCTGTCCCTGATCTCGTGTGTGACAGACAACCGCACACATCCACGCCCCCATGCGGGGCCCACAAAGATAAGAGTCCATAACGGGTCCAAGAGGGGCAGGCACAGTAACCATGCATCCACAAACCCCACTGTCAACAATCAAGTCGCTTACCTGTACTCAGTCGCTGTAGAGTGCAGGCAACTTGTAGAGTTTAGATAATACTCACCCGCTTCCACTAGAAGCCGCGCTAAACACCTACCCCTTCGTGCTGCAACCGGGATGGTGCTGAACGGTCAGAAGAGCTCCTTCTTATGCTCCAAATGGAGCCTCATTAAGGACTGGCGGGAAGCTAATCGGCCCCAGCTGCTGCCATGGCATGTCATGTGACTTACTCAAAAGTGAGTTGAGCATCCTGTTAGAGTGTCGGCCATCTTGGAACGGTTATACGTAAAGGTGTGGGAGGAATCTCCCAAGTTAACTACTGGGATCTAAACATGTAAAAATAGCCTAGTGGAACAGGAAACCACGCGAAGGATAACCGGTGAGCTTATTCATGCACAGACCCCCGCGTGTGGTTATAATTATATCATAACGTGTACCCTTCCAGAATAGTGAAGGCAGTAAATGCATGTCGGCCATCTTAGAGTGGCTAATGGTACATAGTAAACTAATAGATCCAATCTATTCCAATATCGACTTGGAGAGCAGGTATGCTTGGTATATCATTTCCATTGACATATTGCTGAATGAGCTGATGTTATAATTATAATGATGTGGCTAATTCAGTTTATTGTTGAATATTACGTTAAAAGAAAGAACTCCAAGGTATGTCATCGTTTAACCCCAGATGGTCTAGCCCTAGTCGATGCACCCATCGTTGCTCTATCTTGAATAGAGCTGCCTGCGTGATGCGCAGGTGTGCCTCCAGAATTAGCCAGTGTAAACTCTCCGGGGTATGATTTTGTTCCTTGAAATGTGTGTAGAGTTTTGTAGTGGTTTTCAGGCAACGAATGTTGCTTTTATGTTCAGAAATCCTGTTTTTTACAGGCCGCATGGTCATACCCACATATTTTTTATCGCAAGGGCAAGTCAGTAAATAAATGCATTGAGATGTGTTGCAGTTAGTGTGGGTGTATATCTTCCAAGTGAAGGTATCTGTTAACGTTATCTCTTTGGTATGTTTAGTTTGAGGACATGCTGCACAAGAGCCACAGGGATAGTGGCCCTGAACCGGTGGGAGGTTCCATAAGGTTCTTTGCTTGCTTCTGTTGGATGACTTGGGTCGTGTATGTACCAGCATATCTTTTAAGTTGCTTGTGCGTTTAAAGCGAACCTTGGTTTAGAGATCTCAAGAGATCCTGTGTTCAGGATATTCCAGTGTTTGTTTATGATTTTCTTTAGTCGGTTAGAACCTGGTGTGAATGAAGTCACACATGTTAAGATGTCACTGGGTTCTTTTTGTATTACTTCTAGCAAGGCCTCTCTGTTGTTATTCCTTGCTTTCTTTAAGGATTTCTCAATTTTACGTGGAGGGTAATGTCTCTCAATCAGGTTATTCCTCAGTGAATCCGCCTCAATCTTGTAATCTTTGACATCACTGCAATTTCGCCTGATACGGAGAAATTGCCCAAATGGCAAGTTGTCCTTCAATGCTCGTGGGTGATGGCTATTATAAGATAGCAAGCTGTTCCTATCTGTAGGTTTTTTATACAGGGAAGTTTGAAGGTGTCCCTCTAGGATGCTAATCTTAAGGTCAAGGAACGGTATGCTAGTGGCTGAAATAGACCTAGTAAACCTTAGGTATTCATTCTTCGTATTAACCCAATTACAAAATTCCTCGCAGGTATTCAGGTCACCCCTCCAGAAGACCAGGATCCAAAAAGTACCAGAATCTTTTAGATACATTGGCCTATCTGACACTCCTGCTGTGATGACTTTAAAGTCTAGCATAATTTATCCAAAAGCCAACAAGTGTTCAAAAGGAGGTTATCAAACATGTTTACTTATTTCCCAGTCAAGTTGCAATGAGGCAACATTTTATAATTAAATTTGAGAAATATTCTGTGATTTTTTTTGTATAGCTTTCAAGATTTCTGTATTATGTGAAGTGAAATAGGACTGAAGCTGCAATGTTATATACGACTATGAAGCCAGCAAGGTGAACTATTGACATAGCTGAAGCTGCAGCCTGCCCTGCCAAGTGCCATGCATCAGGGGTGAGACCAACACATTTTAGTGTGGTGGGCCGCATCACCGCACTAAAATGCTTAGTCATGCATTTATAGCGCCTTCTAACCCCGGCACCGCTGAGGCAGAGTAGCAAGACAGGAGCCCTGTCCTAAGCACTTAACCAAGTTGAGAAGCGTGGACTGTGCGCTGCAAGTCTGGTAGAGTGCACTGTACTGACTGCAGACTGATTGTGCAATGCTGCTGGCTGTTATACTCTTGAAAAGTTTTACTTAAATGAGATCAATGGGTCGCGCCGGCCAGGGGCTCAGCTCCAGTGAGCTGACAGCATATTGATCAGAGCTCACTCAGACAGGGTGTCATGTGAATGTGTCCATTTGCCGACAGAAACTTTTAATAGTGAGGTGCGACTGGCAGTTATGTTTCTTTGCCACACAGCTGTCTGTGTGCCACCAGTTTACTGCCTGTCCTCATGCTCGACCATTGGGAGGTGGCAGTCATCGATGCAGAGTCAAGAACTAAAAAGGTCTGACTTCCTCCAGTGCCACGCTGAAACAAGAGACCACTCGTTCGTTCCTTCAGGTCTGATAATTCATGATTTCTGACATTATGTTGGGCACAAAAGGGATCAGGCCACCTGCGTTTTACAAGGGTTTCTGCTTTGTGAATGGCATTAGTGATTGAGCCGTTCCTGGAAAGGCTAAAAAATCCTCGCATTACAGTTGCAGAGGAAATAAAAGCAAGCATTAGCAACTGAAGATTTTTTTGAATCTCTAACTCTAGCTCTGACAATATTCAAAGAAAACACGCTCGCAGCAGTGTAAATAAAATAAATTGCTCTGCCTGGATGAACTGAAATACCAAATTGAATGTGTAATGACAGCAAATTTTCAGTGTTTTAGAACAGTCCCTCATGAATTCCAAAGGAGGAGGGAGGATGCAACCCAATAGAAAGAAGTGAGCCCGTTATAGGCTTCGCACTTGGCAATTTTCTAACAGCATGATCAAGAACAGACTCTCGGTGTGTCATGTTGTTTACTGCCCTTCCATTTCTGGTGCTTTGTATAAATGTTTAAGCAGTTGCGGCTGCTGTGGGGCTGTGGTTGTAGAGTAGGCGGATGGTGTTTAAAAGAAAAAAGAAAGAAAATTCCACTTACCTGGCCGCCGCCGCCTCTCCTCCCTTCTTCTTCCGTGGACGACGCAGGAACAGAAAGCACACAGGCTTCCAGACTCCCCTAGCCAACCACGACCCTGCTAATAGCAGCGTCATGATTGGTCTGAGCGTCGTGGTTCAGCGCTCAGATGGGGTCTATGAGCCTGTGCATTTTCACCACCCAGGCTGTAATACAGCCTGGGTGGCGAAAATGAAAGTGCTCATGACTGTTTCGCCGGCCTGAGACGACTGGCCAAACCATCATGCGCACTTAAGTGCACATACCACTCCTCATCCTGCTGGCTGACAGCCCAGCCCCTCCCCACCCCACCCCGCCCCTTAAACATAACTGGGCCAGTATGGGAAAAATAGAATGATAACGTTGTGTTATTATCATTTTATTTTCCCTGTGGGGCGGCGCTCCTCCCCCTTAGTGGAGGAGTCGCCCCAGTTTTAAGATCTTTTAGTGTTTCTTGTTGCTCAAATGGGTGTAATTTCTGATATTTATGTTTCCCTTGTCTTCATTGTTTGATTTTTGCTCACGAGAAAGTGTCACTCATGGTCGGTGAATGTCACTCATATTTACATTGAAATTATGAAAATGTCACACATAAGCTATCTGAAACCTTGGCAGCTATGTACAACTTCCATTCATTTTGAGAGCCAATAATCGAAAGTCAGCACAAACATGTGATCCTAAGAGTATATTTGCTGACCTGTTGAATATTCTCTAAAAATATATTGAGGTTTAATTTGCTTAATCCATTTTTTTTGTAATGCACATATCGTGGTGACACAATATATTTTTAGATATGTCCATGCACTTGCAAGGCGCAAGCACTTACTCAAGTAGCTGAGCACACTAAAGATGATTTACCACTTTACATCTGTAGCAAGATTATGCAGGGGCCGGACAAGCATGAAGGTCATTTCAGCTGCAGCCAAGCTGCCAGAGCAATAGGCAGCCATTTGTCACAGCTAGAAAACATCAGCTACAGGGAAACTAACTGCAGCTAGTGTTCAGTGACAGCGCACAGCTGACATTTCTATTACTAACAAACTAACGTTTTGTATTTTTTTCTCAAAGGGCTAATCGGAAAGTTGGAACTTTGCCTATTGAAGCGAATGTGCGCTGTTTGATCCCCAATGGACGCATTTTCAAATTTAAAGTTAAACTAGGCATCTCATTGAATGGTATATGTTCGCAGTTCAATAGGAGTTTTTGATTAGTCCTATAATTGTGCCCCACCTGATCTTTTTAGACATTCACACAATGTATCGTAAGTTCGTATTTATATTTCTCCTAGCATTGTTAGAAAAATCATCCTGAGTCGACATTTGTCCTTACAAAAACATACTTCAAACGCCCTTTCCTTTTCCCATGCTTTTACCCAATGTATATAGCGAACACATTTAGGGCCATATTAACTAACATTCTGTGTCATGGTTGTGCCACTTTTGTGACTCAGCCACGACAGAAAATGCTAGTAGATATTTACAAAGCCACGCAAGCGGCGATTTGAGCTGCTTTGCGTGGCTTTGTAAAGAAGTGAAACACAACGCAGAGCTTTGCGCCGCACTGCCTTTCATTTCGTTCTTGGAGGCGTTCCATGGGTGGAGCATGGGGAGCATGGGCATTCCCATGCTTCCACCCCTGGATTTCACGCAGTCCCAGATTAGCAATGGTTTGGAAACCTGGGATTGCATGAGATTGCTGGGCCTTCCAGAAAATGGCCTAACAGGAAGAAACATCTTTTTTCCTCCTCGTTATTTCCTCTTTATGCAGCACACATAGAAAGAGGGAAATGCCATGAGGGATTGTTTTTGTTCAGAAAGGTATTCCTTCCTGCACAAAAACAATTCTGCTTATAACGCAGGCACCCTTGCACCGTTGTGCAAGAGTGCCTGCGTTGGGGCCAGGCTGACTGAAGTGAGCCGATGCTAGGAGAGAGCAGAAGTTCGCCATATCTTAGTGGATATGGCACATATCTGTTCTCACCTTTTAACGCAGCACAGCTAGTTGCCTTGCTGCACTGTGTTGCATGAAAGATTATTAAATCCAGCCCTTAGTGGTTACCTTCCACCTGCTTTTACCACTCAGAAATCCGGAACAACAGTGAAAAAATATGAATAGAATTACGTCAAGGAATGAAACATTAACAGACAACATATTCTTGGAGCATAAGAGTGTTCATTATGCAATTCCCTCCTTGTTACTGACAGACCAGGGTTAAATAGGCCTTTCTTACCAATTCATCCAAAACCCGAGGAGCGTGCAGACAGGATGCTGCTTAAACCAGTGGCCTGAATCAATGAGGCCTTTCAAACCCTTTCACTGTCTCGGATGACCACCAACAGGCCAGAGCCTTTCCAACATCACTAGTCTTAATGTACCCTGCACATAACGCTACATGATATAATCTACATTTTAATATAATCACAGACTAAGACTTATGTATTGAATATAAATGTCTACTGAAACCAAAGATGATCAATCAACAGGGGTAAATCATTGGTCGAATTATTCAATATACATTTAAAATGTTCCTCAGTAGACGACTAGGCAAAAGGCTACAGTAAGAAACACAGCTACTTCTGCTCACCTACACATTCAGCATAAATAGGGCATACAGCTAGATAATGGGATATAAATGAGCCTTTGGTATTCATTTCCTCACTAAAATGTTGTCATCTAATCCAAGAACCAATATTTGTAAGATTCATGTAGTCAACCAAAAATATGCAAATTATAGTGGAAATGTTGAAGTATTCCAATGGCATTTGTTCTTTAAAGAAAATTATATTTTATTTGACAACCAGACTTTTTTAGCTGGTAGAATGAAAGGTGACCAATGCACTTACTTGATTTGAATAGCGATTTGCAGCATGCAAGCTGTTGTGTTGCTTCATTTTGCCTGGTGACAAAGCCTATGAAATAAGAATGAAGCAAACAAATTTAGTACCAAGCACCTTACAACTTTGAAATGTATAAAACAATAAAATAGATTTACCGTTTTTATGTAAAATGCCATCGCATCAACCCTTGTAAAATTGTTTACCGGCAGCGTGTACACTTGCATATCTATTAGTGGCATTTCTTATTCTTTATTCAATTGAAATCGTTCAGCAGAAGCTTTGGACCAGGCTTCACTTTACAATAACATTGGAACAAAAGTACATTAGGCAAATATCTTGGATAAACTGGTGGTTGTAACATCTATGATGAAATAAGATATTGAACTTATGTTTGCACCTGACTGACTCAACGTCTGACTATCTAGCGATTTACCCTTTTCTCCAGTTGTTTTCCTGCTGAACGCATTCTTAAAAGAATACAACATATTTTATCAAGTTTAAGCACAACACGAACATACCATATCACCTTTCATAGTACAATTTTCTATCTTTATAAGCGGTGCAATAAGCTTTCATGGAAGCTTCCAATTTCCAGCCAAATTATTTCACAACCAGTTGCAAGAAAATAAACCAGAAATATAACCAAATGAACACAAAAATGTGGTGCAATGTAACTGACTGGGAAGGACCGAACTATGAATAGCCTTCACAGTTAGCCATACAATATAACATTTCCTAGCATTTGTAATGGAAAGTTTCAATTCTATTAAGGACCCGGAGTGAGGATTATGCCTTCTTCCATCACTTTCTTCCATATTTTATTCAAACAGCAGCCATCAAAACATATAAAACTAACTATCCCAGAAACCCTGGGAACTAAAAACTTGGGGCTTGATTCACAGAACTAACCTACTACAAAATCCTAAACTTACTACCATTTTGGTATTCACAGAAGGCACTTACTCATTTTGGTTTTCACAGAAGGTACTTACTCATTCTGGTATTCACAGAAGGCACTTACTCATTTTGGTATTCACAGAATGCACTTACTCATTTTGGTATTCACAGAATGCACTTACTCATTTGGTATTCACAGAATGCACTTACTCATTTTGGTATTCAAAGAATGCACTTACTCATACTAACTTTGTGTCCGCACTCGGGCCGGAGATTCCGGCCCGGTGGTGGAGATTCCGGCCCGGAGGTGGAGATTCCGGCCCGGAGGTGGAGATTCCGGCCTGGAGGTGGAGATTCCGTCCCGATGGTGGAGATTCCGGCCCGTGGTGGAGATTCCGGCCCGGTGGCGGAGATTCCGCCACCGGCCGAAATCTCCACAACTGGGCCGGAATCTGCACCATCGGGCCGGAATCTCCACCTCCGGGCCGGAATCTCCACCACCGGGCCGGAATCTCCACCACCGGGCCGGAATGTCCGGCCCGAGTGCGGACATAAAGTTAGTATGAGTAAGTGCATTCTGTGAATTCCAAAATGAGTAGTGCATTCTGTGAATACCAAAATGAGTAAGTGCCTTCTGTGAATACCAAAATGAGTAAGTACCTTCTGTGAATACCAAAATGAGTAAGTGCCTTCTGTGAATGCCAAAATGGTAGTAAGTTTAGGATTTTGTAGTAAGTTAGTTCTGTGAATCGGGCCCATAATGACCTCCATTCAAATCGCAGGAGTCCATACAAAGTCCTCTGCTTCTTTCGTGACTCCCTCTTTCTGCGCGCAAATCACGCCTACTTCATGATTCCTGCTTGGAGCCATCAATCCATATTAAGAAAAAAATAATAATTGAGGTCCCCGCCGACGAAAGTTCCTGCATCTCCACAATGCATCGTCCACTACTAGCCAGTAAAACAGTAAATGTCAACAAGATAAGCAATACCAACGTTCATCTTTAATGATAAACCCAACAGAAAAAACATTTTACGTACTGGTAACCAGAGGGTATTGAAGAGGTATCTCGCTGGGTAGGATAATCCTCACCTCCGCATACTTATACAATTGAAACTTTCCATTACCTTAATACTTTCTGCAACGAAAGTAAGGAAATTATATATTCTATATCAGGACCTGAGGCAAGAATTATACTAGTTCAAAGTTGTTTACCACCAAATAGGCCAGGTTCACCACCGGCTTAAAATAAAACCACTTAAACAGAGTCTGAGGACCAATCTTCTGCATTCATGATGATCCTCCAGACCAGCGCCTAGACAAAACACTTTCGATGTCATGGCACCCCTAGCTGAGTGTGCACCGAACAGTTGTGCATCAATACCAGCCTCCTGCATCACCCACCGAACCCACCAGGCTATAGTGGGGGAGGAGACATTCTTATATGGTTTACATAGTGCAATGAACAGTTGCCGTTCACCCAGGGCGGTGAAAACCATCTGCCATGTCTTCATATGCTTTCAAGCATCGTGCCACACATAATTTTGGAACATCGGTAAAGGCCAGATATGATATGATCCTAGAGTTGGATTCTGCTTGCCTACTGACTGTAAAAGAGACCCCCTCGGGGGGTGAACAACCTACCTGTAATGTCAAGGACTCTCACGTCCTAGACCCTCCAACATGACACCAGACATAAGAGCATGGCCAGTTTCGCAGAAATCCCTTTCTGTGATAGAAATCTGCTGGATTGCCAAGATTGAAACAGATTAAGAACCTGGTTAACTTGGGGCCTTAATATTGTCCCCTTGGTGGCTCAGGCACAGAGAGACTTGAACGAGTGGTCCAAGCTGCCACTATAGATTGCAGGCTGTGGGGCCCCTTTTAAGATGGTGGCTCTCCCCAGGTTCCTTTATGTGTTGCAGCACTACCCTTATGTCATACCGCCCACTTTATTTACTGAATTGCAGTGGCATATCACTACCTTCCTATGGGCAGGGAAGACACCCAGCAATTTATTTTGTGAAGTGTCACTACTCCCCATTTTATGCAGGCCTAGGATGGGCTGACATTCGTCTATATTATTAGGCCTCGCAACTGGTCAATATTGATGACTGGTTCCGAGCAGATAGGGGGATCCAGCTCATAGGCTAGAAACAGCTCTCCTTCACCATTTCAGTCTTCTCTTCTTGCTGTATGGCCAGGGACCCCTGCACTCTCTAACATCGGTTACACAGGTCCCCATCCGCTGTTGGTATTCGGTTCTCGGTCACACGCAATGGCTTGGCACACTCATGGGGGCTACCCCCCTCTGGCATGAGACGAGGCTGGCTGAGACTACAGAGTTGGTTGGGTTTCGGTTGTGGGATCTCATCATCTCCACATTGGGGGATGTCTGGAGGGATGGGCACATGCAATCATTTCAGGAGTGTGACAAATTTAGCCTCCACCCTACCCAGTTTTACCGCTATCTGCAGCTGCAGCATGCCTTGGAATGCTACAGAAATAGGCTGACGGCACTCCCAGCATTCAACCCGATTGAGTGCCAGTTAGTAACTGATGAGTTGGACAGGGGAGGCATATCTAGACTTTATAAATCTTTGGTTATCAATGCGCCTGGCCCCCTGGGGGCACTAAGGACCAGGTGGGAAGAGGATGTAGGGGTCCTTGAGGATGAAGAATGGGAAGAGGCAAACATGGTCTCAAGGCTACTTGAGATATATGTGTGTCTTCGCTTGATTCAGTTCAAGTATTTCCATAGGATGTATTAACCTCCTGAGCAACTCTGGCGTATGTATCGTCCCATGACATGGATTGTTTGCGATGTGGGCTACCCCAGGTACTCTTTACCATACTATTTGGACGTGCCCCGGGGTGCAGGCGTATTGGTCGGCCGTCAATAGGCAAATAGGGTGAGTGGTGGGTATTCCCCTGGAACTCAACTCCAAAATTGTTCTACTGGGAATAATGGACTTGGTGGGGACTCCAGAGCTGTTCCTTCCCTGGTCACCACGATGTATATGGTGGCCAAGAGAGATCTTGCTAGGCATTGGAGGGATGTGCAGGCCCCGTCCATACATGAGTGGGTCCGGGGCATGGACTACTATGCAGCACTGGAAAAACTGGTGTATAAGGCGTTCCACAAAAATATGACCAAATATGTGATGTGTGGACTAAGGACACAAGGCAAATTGGTTGATACTATGGTTGTTGCCTGATGTAGAGTGTATGCATGCTCTGGCTTCAGTGAAATATGTCATCTTTGTTGCTGTGTATAACTCTGTGTATATTTTGCGCACTGATTGGTGCTCTAATTGTGGCCCCACTGCTTGAGCTTGGTGTTTTTATTGATGTTGGTGTCAAAAATAAAATCAATAAAATGTTATTAAAAATAAAACAACAAAGAACCTTGTTAACATCCCAAAGCTTAGAATACCTGAGTTAAGGTGAAAGAGAGAGGTGAACCCCCGCAGCAGATGTCTCACAAACGGATGTTCACCCACCAGAGCTCCTTCGTCCGGGGAATGCCCCGCTGAAATGGCAGATACGAAGGTATTTGTCAACCTGTAGGCCAAACTATCTGCTACCAAGCTAACCAGGAAATTTAGGAGATGGACTATATGTGCGAACACGGGATTCATGCCCCATTGCAGACACCAACCCATCCGTCACATCCAGGCCGACTTAGAGCACTTGGTTGTGCTCTCTGCCCAGGCTTTGGAGAGGGGGACTTCAGCTTGTCCCAAAATTCCTGGGATTTTCCAGCGTTGCCTGTAATCCACCATGCCATCAAGTGGAGGGATCCATCCAGCACCATTCGGTACAGAGTGTGGGCTGGATCCAGGAGGTGAGTCTAAAACAGGGGAGGAGGATTGGAGAATCCCAAGAAAGTTCCATCAGAACTGTAAACGTATTTCGAGATCTACACAGCGGGGTCACCATGACAACATCTGCATGTTGTCTACTCACTTGGGCCAAAGCCCTTGTAATCATGGCAAACAGGGAAAAGGCATATCCCTTTTCCTTGCTCCAGTCCTGCAGGAAAGTGCCCGTTACTATTGCCCGAGGGTCCAGCTTCCAAATGAAGATCCTGGGCACCTGGCGATACAGACCAGAAGCAAAGAGGTCAACTAAAAACCGCCCCATCTGTCCAAGATGGCCGAGAACATGCGTGTGACTTGCTTCAATAGACTGGTATCCTGGAAGTATCATGAGTGCCAGTCTGCCACCTGGTTGGCATGTCCAGGAAGGTATTCTGAAGTTACTGAGATGTGATGTTCCAGGCAGTAGTGCCAGAAAGTCTTCACCAGATCTGAGAGAGCTTTGGATCTCATTCCCCCAGATGGTTGATGTACAGAACCTCCAAGACATTGTCCATCTTCATAAGGAAGCATGCCTGAATTTTGTCTCTGGTTCAGCACTGGATTGCGAATGATCCAGCGAGGAGTCTCAGGCAGCTGATCTGTAACTTCTGTTCATGTTCTGACCATTGTCCCCCTGTGGAAAGCTATCCCCATCGATCACCCCAGCCTAACCTGCTGGCATTGGATTCTATGACCAGGTCTGGTTTGGAACCGAAAATTGTTTTCCCGTTCCAGGCCTCCATGTGGGAAAGCCACCAGGAGATCTCGTCTTTTGCTTCCTCCGACAGTGGAACCAGTTGGGAGTAGGTTAATCCCTTGCAGAGGTGGTGAGCCTTGAGGCACTGCTGGGCCCGGTAGTAGAGTGGGCCTGAAAAGATCATCTGGATAGAGGAGGATAGAAGGCCCACCAGCCTGGCGATTTGCTGCAGTGAGGTCTGCCTCTTGGAGAGTTTTTTCCACAATTATATTTGAATTTTTGCCACGTTCTGGGATTGAAGACTCAAGATTAAAGTTGTTGAGTCTATACCAAAACAAAAATGTTGTCCTTTGGGATGGGTTTAGCAGGAGTTTCTTTTAGTTTATTATGAATCTCAGACCCTCCAGAAGATTGACCTCCATCCGTAGGTGGTGGGAGAGCCTTCCAGGACACTGATCTAGGAGAAGCATCTCATCCAGATTAGCTATGAGATGAATCCCTTGTGCACATAGGTGTGGCACCACTGGTCTGAGGACCTTCGTGAAGGACCAAAGGGCCGACTATAGCCTGAATGGAAGTATGGTGACCTCGAAAGTGTGGCGGCGGCATAAGAACTGGAGGAAACACCAGTGCTGGGGAAATATCGGGATGTGAGGTACGCGTCCTTCAGACAGCCCCCTACTTTTTGGTGGGAAGAAGAGTGAACACTTACCGGAAAAGGAACCATGGCTGGCATGTCCCTTGAAGCCACATCTGCCATGGATCCTCTAGTCTCTTGATGGGAAGAGTGTTCCAAAACGGGATTGGTCCTTCTACTGGCCATGCCTGTAGCCTTGCCACCTGGAGGGGAGTTGAGAGGAAAACAGACTAGCCCTTGGAAAACCTGAGGTGTGAAAATTCTCTTAATGGAGGGTTGGGCTTTGTTGAAGGAAGTGAACGTGGCAACAATTTGCACAACTCTTTGATGAAGGGGTCGCCGAAAACTCTTTGATGAAGGGGTCGCCGAAGAGACCACCTTGCACCACCAGCCCTGCTTCCGAAGTGGCCAGGTCCCTCAACTTCGGGTCCACTTTTATCAAGAGGGAGTGTTGTCTCTCAGTCGACAACGTGCAGTTGGTGTTGCCCAAAAATATAGCTGGTAGCTGGGCCCAGCCAGAAAGAACTTCAGGGGAAATAAAAAACCAGACAGCTTGGCGTCTTCGGCTATATCCAAAATCTTGGAAAGGGGCACGATGATGTCCAGCAACTTGTCTTGGCAAGAACGCCACAACCTATCGATCCCTTTCTTTGGGTCCTCAACATATTTTGCTAGGAAAGTGGCCATCTTAGGATCCATCTCAGGCGAACTTTGTCTGCTATGGTAGGGCAAGGGCACTCTGCCTGTAGGCAGCTATGTGCCTCTTTTTCCAGAGGTTTTCTAAAACGCCCCGGTACGTATGTGGAAACCTTGTCTGCCGGGCCCCAATCGAACGGCCTAGGGTAAAGGATATTGCGGGGTCCAACATATCAGATGTCGACTCTAAGGGGGTTAGTCCTGGAGGAAGGGCGGGATCCAGGGAGGGACACTAAGGTCTGGAGGGGCCCGCTTCCCCATCAGAGTCCCCATGTGAATCATCTACGTCCGCGTTACCCTGGGATGAGGGGGAGGTAGGAAGTGGTGGTGGTGCCCCCGTGACATCCTCAGGGGATAGATACCGACTTGGACTGTGCTGCCTGACTTAAGAAGGCTCTTTTGAGCCAGTCCAAAGCATCATAATCTACTTCACCTTCGAGTTTATATTTCTGGGGTGCAGAGGCCTGTGCAAGCTAATCTGGAATGTAGGCTCCAGAGACACAAAGGGTTGTGATGTCATGCCTGAAAGTCAATGCACAATTTTCTGAAATTTGCCAGTAAAGGCATTGCTCAAGGGGGGCACTGCTTCAGACATGACCCTGTATATGGAGGCGTCCACCACCTCGTAATCCCATGGGACGAAGGAAAGTGCTTGTAGGTGTAATTTTGCAATTTCGCATTCAGAAAAATAATTACGGCATTGAACAAATGCAAAAGAGGATTAAGGTTATCAAATAAACATGTAGACAAAAGACAGGTGTTCAAGACAAAACCAAAGACAATGGGAGAGCAAAGTAAGAAGAGAAAAGTAATGTGTTAATAATATGATAGTCATTCTTTCCAAATTTTTGTCTAGTAACCACACTCTGTAAGAAACACAGCACACTTGAAAAAACATCAAAATTGCTGGGGGTTGCACACACGTGATGCAACTTGTGATAGGGTAGAATGGTGAGCGATCAGGCAAAAATATGTTCAAATGGAAGCAATTGACAATAGAGCAATTCAAATGAAAATATATAGGAAAGTAAAGGCTGCCAATTCAATCCTTAGAGCAGACAGCTGCCAGCCATGCAGTATAATAAAGAGCATACCCAAAGGGGAATTGCTGAGAGCAAATAAAAATTGCTGCAATGAAGACACTTATAATACCACGAGCACAGTGATCAAACATTGTCTCATAGAGGATACTCCTCGCAGCTTATTGATCAGACAATTGATGAATTAAAGAGGACAGACCACAGAGGAATTTTAATCCAGTTTTGCATTATTTGAATATCTTAATTATTTCTCTGACTGTGAAATTGGTAAATTACTTTTACGAAATTAAGAGCCTTAAAAAAGCCCTAGACCTGCAAGCTACTCAGAGGGCGAAACATGTGTTGGCTGTTCATAGAATAAACTCTTTCGACTGGGAAACATCTGTGCAAGAAATTTGTAAAAAGTTACATTAATTGGATATGGTCTTTGCAGTTTATGTTTAATCAAAGCAATTCATGTTTGATTAAATCAACTTAGTAGTTTCTCTCTGAGACAAATGCATCTCTTGTTTTACTGAAGCTGTACATCCAATAATCTACATGTCTGAAATTGTAACCTATATACCCCGTTGAGTCAGGTCAGGTCAAGGTAACTTTATTCGGTTTCAAAGGAAAGCCATCAAAGTTTATAAAATCAACATTACAAATTATGATTCCAGTAGTCTATTTACAAAGCAGCACGAAAGGCAATTCATACAAGTCAATTAATTAAAAGAACAAGAGAAAGAAGTACAATCCTTAAAGTCAATCATCTGACAAAAATACAGTCTATATTACAAGGCACTTAATACCATTATAATATGCAGCTCCCTTCATAAAAGTACATCAATACTTAGGCTGTGTGATACAAAATTACACTGTTCGGTTTCAGCTACAATCACTAATACCGTTTCCTAATAGCCATTGCAACTTTAATGTAGTTGGAAACCCTAGTGCATATATCATAAGTAGCCAAAGAGTATAAATAATTAAAACCTTCAATATAAGAACATGGCCTGATTTCTTTTAAAATCGGAACTAAAAAGTTTTCTCTTGGCTCTTTATAGAGGGGGCAGAACAGCATAAAGTGCAATGTGCTCTGGGCTGCCAAATTATCACAGGGGCAGGGCTCAAGTTTATCTATCCAACCCGAGTCTAAAGTAGATGCATGCACTCACCATGTGCTCCGAAGCAAACTTGTATGAAAATATTAATGGGCTGTGAGTTCTATGTTCTATAGGTAGAACTGATAGTTTGTTCAGGTTTTGTCACATTTATGCTGAAATATTTTAACAATATGTTCTCTAATGGTCTAATCTTGCATAATATTGCACCCATTAATATTGACATATGTTTTACTTCATAGCACATGGTGAGCACATGCATGTACGTTGACAGCGTTCATAGGTTATAATTTCAGACATGTATATTTTTGGATGTATTTTTATTGGTTTTGAAAAATATTTTTTGTAGTGTGGTCTCTGAAGTCCATTTAAAAATGGAGTCTATATTTTATATGAGTAACTGGAATCCTAGGAGTTGAATCAAGATAGCGGATAGATGGCACTTATTACTTTATTATTTATTCTGAAATTAGTTGTTTAACCCACATGGATGAGATACAGGTTTTCTAACCTGTTTCGGGCACCCATCATAGGGTGAAGATTACCAAACTAGTTCTAAAGAATAGGGATAAACATGTCCCAAAATATCAGCTAGTCTGATTTTGGAAATTGGCTTGATGCATTTCCGTCTCCTCCCAACTTAGGACCCTGCTTTGGCTAACAGTCAATAGGAGGATTCTTTTAAAAGCTCTGCTTCTTGCGCCCAGGGCCATGTCCTTCTCCGGTCCAGGCTATCTTGCAGAAATAATTCAACCTTACCGCCTGCTTAGAGCACTCTGCTCTTCCAATGCTTCATTGGCAACGGTACTTAAATTTAGACTAGCTTTAAGGGGGCAGTCACATCGTCACGCTCCTGGTGGCTCAGGCTTGGAATCAGCTTCCTGCCGAGTTCCGCTCGCTTAGTGTTGAACCACTATTCATAAATAAACTTGAAACCTTGATGTTTAAGCAGGTATAGGGCAGATTTTGGATTTCTGTACTGTTTTCCTAAGCACCAGGACGCTGCTGGGAGCAAGTTGTGCTCTACACATAGTGCCCATGCATTTATTCATAATCGGATGCACCTGGTTATAGAATGGCACTCATCAATACATTAAAAAAAGGCAAGTGTTAATTTGAGGCAGTTTTGTTTACAACCACATGGACAGTTTTGGTGTCAAATGTTTTTTGCTTTCTATTTTGATTTTGAGCAGTAGTTCGACCTATGAGGGTCACAGCATCATCGGTGATTGGTTTAGGGGAGCCAATCACAACGATGCATTGCAGCAACATTTTTCATTTTTTTACAATTATACTTCCATACCCCCTTGCCCCCCTCGCCCGCCCGCCATACCACCCCAGATCCATGCTGCCCGCCCATGGATACATCCCTCCTCAAAAATAATCTGTAAATCTATTGTCCTCTTTCCAAGTGTGCTGCAGACTGTAGTACAGATCATCAGAGGAAATACCCAGGAGTACTAAAGATGTGTCACATTGTTATGCTTGGGTCTGGGAGCTGCACTATTTTCATGCATTCACATAGTTAGTTAGTAGCTGCATTCAATCTGGCAATGTGCAGAAATCATTGAGTTGATGCATGCGAATGGCCATGATCCACCCATGGAGTGCCTCCCAGCCTGAAAGTTATGTAAGGCCACACAAGTTGCTGGCTTGCTTTAAAATTATATACAAACCCACTCAAGGTCACGCAAATGTGGAGTTGCGTGGTGTTGTAAATATCATTGAAGTCTCTGTGTTCTCCTGCTGTCACCTTGGGAGACACAATGGCAATGCAAAGGCTTCCTTTGCACATATTATGTCTGCCCTCACAGTTGTGGCACTGTCCTACTAACTCACACACCCATGAGCCAATATCACAATTCTTGTGTGTCATGCCAAACCATGTCCCTAATCATTTAAGAAATGTCTACACACAGGCACATACAAAAATGTACGCGCACATATTTGTACATGACTACACGTTAACCAACCTTCAAAGTTTTAATTAAACTATGGCCTACATTTGTTTACTCATGTTCTCGATATTGTATGTGTTTATTTACAAATATATCAGACATAACCATAGTGATGCAGTATGAAGAAAGGTACTCTAAGGAATATGCTGCTTGGGTATTGGTCCATGACTGAACCATGGAAATAAAGTGTTTTCATATATGTGTCCATGACCTACAATAACATACTAATCCGTGAATGTATGTGTTTGGCTATATTTACCAAATTCTATGTAGGTCTGACTCAAATTGTCTCTGTCACTGTTACCAAAAGATGTATAGTATTACAGGTCATGTGTGTCAAATAAATATAATATTAAACTAAGTGAAATCTGGGTAAATCCCTGAATTAATTTGTCATCAATTTGTAGAGATGCTCAACATAGGTTAGGCCCATTCTGACATACTACTATGGAAGGTCAACATATGTTTAGTGTACACTCTAAAACTGCCTTACATACGGCCATATGTTGCAAACGTCCCGCATTCCCGAATCTAGTCACACTAGCATAACTAACAGTAAGAGAAAGTCTAATAGTTTTGGTACAGTGTTTCCACAACAATCAATTATCCAGCATGCATATCTAAGTTCTCAACATACTTCTAATATGTTTTACTATCTTTTTCCTCAGGTGATCAATGCTGTGGCGTACAGCCATGGTTAATGACCCCATTTTCTATAAGCAAGACTGAAAGACAGAAAAAAATCAACTCAGCGTTAAGAATAGCTCGCAGTGTTGTTGAGCGAACTTTTCTTGTCTGGAAATCATGTTTCATATATGTGGACCAGTCTAGTGGGAGGCGCCTCTACACACCCCCAGTGAAGTGTAAAATAATGTTGGTTTGTGCAATTCTGCACAATACATATGCAAAAAACATATCTTCAATGGGACTCTGAATGTCCAATGCAATCTGAGGAGGAAAATTATGAATTTTCTAATACAGAAATTGTGCAATCACTAGAAGAGCGCACAAGAAGAAATGATTTGATCACTATTTTCTTCGGTTAAATTTAATAAAAAGTCAAAGAAATCATTGTCCTAACTTTGCAAATGTATCCAGTCAATAAACGTTTATGTTTTAACTAAACAAAGTCTAAGAAATGTTGTTGTGTTCTTGTTAACTAAAAGCATCAAATGTGCAAATTATGTACAAATTATGTACAAATTATGTAAAAATTATGTACCCTTACAGTATATAGATCACTGAAATCACTTATTGGCATAGCAAAAGTTTAAGTTGCGGTTCATTTGCAACGTTACACATCTGAGGCTTGAGTAAAACATAAATGTGTAATCTGTGGATATATAACGATTGCCGAATACAGTCAACTAAGATCCATCAATATTGTTATATATAGACTTCATAAGACCTTCTAATTCCATCAGAATACTATTGCAGATGTTGTCTCACAGTGTGATGATCCAAATAGGCGTTCAATGACATTGGTCCAGACTCGATGATTCATGCTGAATGTGTAAAACACAAGCAAAGCAGATGAGGTGATATGTGTTGGTGTTGATCCAGCGCGGCTAACATAAATTTCTCCTTATGACACCAAATCCAGAAAACACCTACACAAAACTTATATCGGTGGGGCCCATAACACCGCATACATACATTAATTCAATCCTGGATTTAAACGTCAAGGAGAAAGAGTTGCTGGACAAGCGGGATACCTTATTAAAATGACAGAATTATAACCTATACATTATATACATTGTCTTCGAATCCTGTCGGTTCTAAACATCAAGGTACTCCGCTACTTGGTCGATGGACCAACTAGTAGAATCAGTTGATGGTGATTAAGACCAGCTCAATCACAATTGGAACCTTTTAACATTTATTAAATCATAAACTTAGTTTTAAAGAACCACAGACTCATTTTAGAGTTAGAATATAATTTTATCTAAAATTCTTCAAGCAAATAAGTATAATTCTTTATTAGGCAAAACATTTAGAAATATCAATACACATTTATGAAAAGTTTAGGAAAAGTGAGAAATTATGCATTACCCTCGGCCATGGGGCGATGACAAGAATGGTTCACCAAAAGAAGATGAACCGCAGATCACAGGATAGGACTCCCAAACTGACTGACTGTCCCGCTAACCTCCTCGGACGCACCTCCCGGACAGAATTCCCGCAACGATCTCGTTCCTTCCCCAGTCAAAGTTCAAAGTCCAAAATGACAGAGTCTCTCGCAGCATCATGGTTGAAAAATTAAAAGCAAGTTTTTTCACAACGTCAGAGCAGACCCTCTTATACCCTATTCTCTGGCTCACTACATTCAAAAGTTGCAATCTTTAGGGGTAAGAATCACGCTAGTTGGTCCATTGGAGGGGTGGTGATGGTCACCTCATCGCCCCCCTTGTTCGAACCGGTTTGGGGACAATAAAGCACACAATAAGAATCATGACCATGGTGTCTAAAAAGTTGTACAATTTGTTAGTCCATTTTGCAACAATCTTGGATGGTCACACATTAGTTCATCCCCTGTCGCTTGTCTTCTCCATCCGTTCCCAGGCATCCATGCTGAATTCTTGGCACGTTGCTTCATTGCAGGTCAAATTGGCCTTGACATCTCTCACTCCGAACACAGGCCGCATGCACGTGACTGGAGCATTCTTTCTGAGGCTGCGTGGGGGCCATCTTGTTTACCGCACGCGACCTCATCCTTTCCAGTCAGCCATCTTAGAAGCATGGCCTAGCAGGCCCGAACTGAACTAATATAAGAACAAACACAATAGAAATTAAAATATGGAAAATAAGCCTGTTTACCACCCGCCATTCTAATAACCCGTGTTAGATATTACCTAGCGAAAGCGACATTTAAAGCTTTTCTACTTACCATCTGCATTTTTTGCCACAATACAATTCTACTATGCAACATAAATCATGCAATTCACTTCTAATTACTACGCAATTCACATTACTAACGTTAATTACTTCGCATTTTGTAAATAAATTAGAATTTGGCACATTTAGCATATTACCCAAGTGTAGTGTCTACTAAAAAGTGTATTTGTTGATTAATTTATGCGTTTTCAAACGGTTAGTATCATTAGCGTTATGAGGTCATTAATTTCATAGGGGTACAAAAATATTTTCGTTTCCCCATCTCCATCAATTCCCCCCTTTGGTAATTTTTAACATCACCACTAAAACCTAGAAAATGTTATCAGATAAATGTTTCTTGTCCACTTGCATTTGTTAATTTAGACAATCGTATTCTTTTCATCTTGTCTTTTAGACCTTTTGTACATGTTCTCTTTAAGCTCCTCCAATTCGATCTCTCCCATCTCCTGTTCTCTTTCTTTATTTTTCTCATTTTCTCTTTTCACTTTATTTTGTCTTTTTCTTCTAATACACATATATGCTAATCTCAATACAGATATTATCATTATTACTAAAGTCACTGGAATTAGTATTTTCCCAATAAGAGAACTACCTATTTCTGTGAACCATTTCTTCATTGAGGAAAAACTCTTACCAAGTCTCTCCCAAGACCACCTCCAGTGGGGCAATTTCTTTATGCAAATCAGTAATGTTCTTTATATACTTCTGTATACTCTGACTTTTGTCTGGAATGTAAGTGCAACAATGTTGTACTTTCAGCATTCCACAGACTCCACCCTCTTTTGCCAAAAGAATGTCAAGGGCAAGTCAATTTTGCATCACCATAGCTCTCATGGCAACCATTTCGGTATTTACCTTCAAGAACCTGTAGTGTAGCTCCTATTTCCCTAATTGGCTCCGCGCATTGGAATAATATATCCTATAGGTTTGACATAGGACTAAGGTCGGTATGTCCCTATCGAGTATATTAAACTTAATTACTTGTGCCAGCTAGCTCAGAGGCCACTAGAAACTCCTTGACAACAAGAAGGGAGTAGTTTCTGGCAGCCGCAAAACATGACCACTGTGTTTCCCTTTAGAATCAGAACGTGTCCCAGAGTCGTGGAAACAATAGATAACTATTTCACTCAGCTCAGTCGTGCATGCTTAGTTTTCTCCAAGTTACACAGAAAGAAATAGACGGGCGTTTCAATAAAGGATTTATTGAACAGTCTTGTTTCTAGTGTAAGTAAAATGTGCTGTTACGATCACAAGACAGTATGCAAGATAAATAATGTACAGGGTGAGCAGTAGAAATAAATAATACTGCGATAGCATTATCTTTCAGTACATATGCTGTTACATAAATAACACAGACTAAAAATGCGAGTACTCATACGATGCGTTGCTAAGCTAGTTCTACCCCAATGTACCTAACCTAGGTGTAGGAAGAGGGAAGAAGTAGGTGAAGTATTCCTTACTATGGTATACTAAGAGTATGTTAAGTCTAGTATGCCTAGTATGCCAAGAGTCCCTCTAGGTTCTAGTCAGCTCCATACCTGAAGAATGAGAGAGGTAGGAATCTCTTTGCCAGACTCGAACTCCAACACCCCGCAAGGGAAGTCAGATCACTGGAAGCTGGAAGCTGGGCTCTCTGCGTGCAGGGAATGGCAGCGTCTTCTCAGTGCGTCAGGCCGGGAAACGGGCTCCTCTGAAGTTGAGGTCTCCTCTGGTTTACAGGGGCTAGGGAAGGTATATTTATACCTGAGAGCACCTAAGAATGTTAGCATTGACGTGAGTTGGACAGCGAAAGAAGTCATGAATGAACCCCCTAAGGAATAATGGTTCATGCATAATATATGAGTCCTTGAAGAAATCAATAGTCCTGGACTAGGGAAACTCCCGCAGCCTAAGGGTCTGTTCTTCATGAACTCGTTGTGACGTTAGGGTGGACGGATGTCAGAGACCATGCCTGTATTTGGAGTGCACAGTTTAATGCCTAAATAAGGGCTGGGATTTTATGCCTATATAAGGGCAGAGCGAATTGTGCCTATATAAGGACATGATACTGGAAAGCCCGTTTATGGATACCCTAAGAGGAATACAACACCCACTCCTCTTTCGTGTGTACGATAATACTAAAATGCTAAACATTTAAAATGCTAAACATTAAAATGGAGTACCGCATAATTCTAAAATTTTTCATAAAAACATTTAAAAAAGGCATTAAAAAACTTAGAATGCAAAAGGTACTGTACATTTGAAGCATTGCTTTTCATTACAGGCATAAAGTTCGAAAATAAATGCAATTGGAATGAAATAAGCAGTAATATTTACATTTGACAAAAATGATCGATAAGTTTCTCAAAAATCAAAGTCATTTCATATCATAAAAATGAATGAACTGTTTTAGACACACAAGATGACTAAGTGTCCATGGAAGTACCGCAAAGTCTGTATTATAAGGCTAGTTCTACTGTAAGCAGATTGATGTGCCATTTTCGTTCGAAAAATGGGAAAAAGTTCAATTTTGGTAGAGTTCCAAGTTGTTTAAAAATGAAGGCCAAATTGTCACTGCATCTCTGGAACACTGTATGCCGAATCAGAGTTAGTTCACGGGTCTGGTGTAAACATGAGATCATCTATTTCAATAGACAAAACATCATCCACTGTAGTTGGTGTTAGTTGGAACACCTCGTGTAGTAGATTAATTGCACAGAGATGGGAAGCATTGCTTCCAGCATAGGTTGCCTCAGCAATGTTCGCGTCCGTTGTTACCTGTGTGCCTGGAGTTCTTTCTCGTACCTCAGCAGCAGCCGGAAGCGTCTGTGAGATCTCAATGAATGCGGACAGCAGGATAGGAAGCCTCTGGGGACAACACAGAGCATGGTCCGTTATCTGGTCCAGCAGAGTATCGACATCCGTTGGCGTTGCTGATGGAAATGTTAGACAGGTGTCCAACACGCATTCTTCACCGCATAGCAGGCATCGTAGAACAGGTAAGATGCAATCTTGCCAGATTGGTCTGAATGACAGGAACCAAGTTGTATTAAGGTCCCGTAGACGAGTCATGCCCAAAAGCTTTACTATTTGCTCACGGCACTTTCGTTCAAGGAGAGCTTTCTCCATTTCGCTCGGAGTGATGTCTGCGAATAGGCTGGCCATTGCGCAATAGTAGAAAGAGAAATAGAATTCCGGCAACAAGTGCTAGAATTAATGGTATGCCACCAAACACCGAATGTGCAAAGTTCGGGATGATTCCGAGTATTGCCTGGAAAGGTGCTAACAGACCTGAGCAGATGCTCTTAAATACATGTACAATTCCTGTTGTATCAGATATGTTGAAGATACGTGATATCATTTCCACGAAATGTATAGGGCAGTTTGTACGTATTAAAGTCTGTATCTCAGCCGAAGTCCTTGCTACTTGTAGATCATAGGTTTCTTTGGCCGAGGTCAAAGGCACTGTTTGCTGTAAAAGCATGGCTTTCATTCTGCTTAGAGTATCAAATCTTATAAAAGAGACGTTCAGCGAAGGCCATAGAGGCGACTCCCTGACTGTGTCTATTGGGGAAACAATACTTGCATACAGCAAGTGACCCTGGAGTTGACCGTTACTAGATATGGGATGCCTGGCAGCATTCCGCAGCAGCTCTGATCATTCAACATGAGGTAACTCCCATTAGAAAGTTGTCCAAACGTTGGATTAATCACAGCAGCTGGAGTACCCTGCTGATGGCAAGACAAATTTTCCACTGAACCATTACAAGCCCCGTGCAAGGAAATATCTTGACATATAAGTGAACCACTCAGTGCAAGTTTACTGTTTGAACCGCTCAAAAACACTTCACGATCCCCACTCCAACATCTATATGTATACGGTAAATCCCACGATGTCTTAATGTATTCCTTACCCAACCTTTCATATTTGCCTGCTTGCATTTGTCTCAGGCAATACTGAAACTGAAAAGTACTCACAGGTAATGTTATTTTGCCATGAATAAGCCATTCTGTAGCTGGTTTTTCTGCCACAGTGAATGGTAACTTCTCCAGTTTTTCAATGCTCAGCACTGTATACTTTGCTCCTCTTTGTGCCAGTTCGATCTGTTTATCAGTGAGATTGTATTCTGCAAACAGAGCCGTTGTGTTGATGAAACGCCAAGGCACATAGCCCACTTGCAAAGATTGCAGCGTCCAGCTTAATAACATTATAGAACGTAATTGAGATTGGCCTTGTTGTAACATCGCCAAATCTTGTTCTAGAATGTCGATAGCAGAGGATACAATGCCATCCAATGAATATATTCTGGAGAACAAAGTTGTTAACCCATTGTCGACCACAGAGAGTGTCTTCTCTAAATTAATACGATCAAGTTCACGTATTCGTTCTGCTGCCTCCATCTGTGATACCTTCCAAGCTTCATTATAAGCAGCATAAATGCCGGCATATATGAAACGTTTTTGACGCAGTTTTCTTGGTCCAAGCAAGAAATCTCTAAGATCTGCGTCCTTTTTAAGTAAGGTTAAGTGTTGTTTCACATCCTGTAGTGTAGACTTATGCAGCCAATCGAGGCATAATTTACCTACACTGTATGTTGTTTCTACCCCCGGATGTTGTCTTTGGACGTATCTTGGGTCTGGCCTATGAATAGTAAAGCCCTGAGTTTTATTCAGGAATCTTTCCTGACAGTTATTCGTGTCTGTGGGCCAGATCAACCATTTTTTCCAAGTAGGATTAGATCTGTTGAGTTGTAGTATATTGTCAACTGTCACCACTGCCTTTGTATTATTTTCACTGGCAGGTGTTGGTACAGAAGGTGTGTTCATCTCTTTTATCTTGGCTAATCCAAGACAAGATGTTTGTTGGATAGTTTCATTCAAAAACATTATTTGTTCTGGGATGATGCAGGCTCTAAATAAAGCTTCTATCCCCTGCACTTGCCAATCTTTAGTACCCCACACAGTTTTTGTGTCAATTGTGTCTTTCCAAAAGTCGAAACCCTGTCTAGACAGTTGGGCATTAAAAAATGCAGAATAAATCTGTTTTGTATTTGTTAACATAATTTTCAGTCCTGTCTTGTTTACATTTTTATAGTAAAACGTTTCTGGATCAGATGTATTGTATCCTGAAAAATATGGAAATCTACTTGCAAATGTTTTTGAACTACCTTTAGGTGGTGTAGGACAATGTTCCCATTGGTTAAACATAAACACATTTCTTGGATATGCAGATTTATGCAAATAATGATGACCATAGTGATTAAAACAATATATTTGTTCATAGTCTGATGAACCCTCTAAATATTCATGTTTAGAAAATGCAGCAGATTTTTCTAGGTCAAACATTATGTCAGTCACAGTCTCAAAGTCCCAATCATCTGAATAGGTACTGGACGTAATTAGATCACTTAGTGAAATTTTAAACAAATGTGGAATGTTCAATTGTTCATTCGGGCCGAAGATATCATAATCTGTTTTGTCCCACACTATACCATCATGTATAGGAACAGCTGTGATGTTCACTGATAAGTCTCTTGCTTCACGATGGGAAGATTTATGAGGTTTCAAAAGTACGTTTACGTCCTTTCCTTCAGTGTTCACATGGATGTATCTGCCACTTATAAACACGCTTACAGTTGTTACCAAAGCTAGCCAGAGCAGGAAAACAAAAAGTCCAGATGTAATCCAGAGTTCAATCCATGGAGAAACCAAATAAGTCTTTTTCAGAAAGTGAAGAAAGTCTTGTACTTGCTGCTTGAATTTCAGTGACACTGGCGTCGTTTCAGGTTCCCTCGGATCTTTTGAGAACGTATCAAAGTTAATGAAATAGCCAGAAGCAGTTCTGTCAATTGTTGGAATTGCATCAGGATTCGTAGAAATCACTGGAACCAGTTCATCACTTGCCACGTTGGTGTAGACAGGTGTATTTGGATGAACCGTTAGTTGGTGTTCAAGAGGGATGAGTTCCATTGCATTGTTGCTTAGTCCTCCATCTGTTACAGCTGAATTCTCGATAGTTATCAGTCTTTCAGTCTGAACCTCTTGGATAGTAGCGAGAGGAGTGCGTCTGCTACTAGGTCGGAGTCCACGAGGCCTACTATTTAGTATTGGCCACATACTGTGGTTTGATCAGGTCGATGGACACAAATCTTTTCTCCTTTCTTCCAGCAAGGGGCGGCAGAAGTACTGTTCTTGTTCCTTGAACTGCTAGGACAGGTACTGGTTGTCTGTAAGAAGTTCCAAATTCCTTCTTGACCGCAATTTTTTCTCTGACTAGATCCCCAACTTGTGGAATCCAGACAGGCCTTGCTGGGACAGCTGGTTGATCCCCAGTGGTGGTTGACTGTAGGAATACGTTGCTTTGTTTCGTTCTTAATTTGTTTAAGTCCTGTAAAACAGCCAAACGATCTTTGATATCAATTGGTTTATTTTCCACCACTGTGCCTACGTGTTCAAGGTCTGGTACCCACATTCTTGTCCCAAATAGGATCTCATATGGAGTGACCCCCCTAGAGAACTTCTTGGCAGATTGTTCATTGAGCGCTGTACCCCACTAAGGTGTTTGACCCACCCATCACCTGAACCTAATACCCTAGCTGTTATAGACTGCTTTATGTCCCGGTTTTTCCTTTCCACAACCGAATTTCCCTCAGGATGGAATGGAGAGGAGTACCGCAATGCAACCCCCAGACTGGCCATGGCTTCTTTGTAAGCCCTAGAGCTAAATGCAGGACCCTGGTCAGAATGTAGCGTGCCTATTGCGTATGTGCCGATAAAGACTCGCAAATCTTTTATAACAGTTCGAGCGTCAGCCGAGCGCTGAGGCCATAACCATAGGAACCTAGAGCATGAATCCACTGCAACCAAGATGTATTTATAGTTACCGTCCCTTTGTAGGGGACCGCAGTGGTCAAGGTAAACACAAGCTAATGGTTTATCTGAAATTAACAAGGGTGTCTGCGCAGGACGTTTCACTGTTGAGACTTTCATCTGTTGGCAAATATCACATTCTAAAACACAGTTCTTAGTTTGTTTCCGAATGCCAGGCCACCAATATCTTTGCTTGAGTAAAGATACTGTCGCTGAAACGCCTGCATGGGCAGAAGCTATCCCTTCGTGTGCTGCTAGGATTAGTCCTAATCTGCGTTCCTTGTTTGGAATTACCCTATCCCCCACTCCAGGGATTCGAGCAAAGGAACGTTGTTCGCATCAATTACATAAGAGTACTTGAGTGGAAACTTTTTGGTAACGCTGCACTGCTGCCTTTGCTTGATGCATTGACAGCCAACATTATCTCACCGTCTATTTTTGTTTTGGAATGAGTGATCGCAGCTACGGAAGCCGCTTGCACAGCCCCTTTGCGGCTTCGTCAGCCAATGAATTCCCTGCAACGTGAACGCCATCACGTTGATGACTCAGTGTGTGTATCACGTGAGCCTTTGGTAGTTCGTTTTTCAACTGAACTACTTGTTCCCAAAGCAATTTATGCTTTATTGTGCCACCTTTCGCATCTTTGAAACCATTTTCAAGCCAGTTTTGTATATATTCATTATACGACTGAACACAGTAAAGGAATCGCACACTATTAGTGTGGGGAATTCTCGATCTGTACTTTCAAGTGCCAGTTTGAATGCTTGTAGTTCAGCTCGCTGAGCTGTACAATCTCCTAGAGATTGTGTTTTAGTGACCATAGGTCTGAAGATGCCATCTCGCATGCGACCTTTAACGATTGCACACGCTGCACTGTAAGCTTGCTTACCCCCTATTGCGGGTTGTGCGGATCCATCAGTGTAAATTATAAATTCGTACTGATCAAGAGGCAGAATTTCAGTAGGCAGAGGACATTCTTGTTCATATTGTAGGAATGCTTGTGTTTTTAAATCTGGATCAAAAACATATTCAACATCTGTTGCAGCAAGAGAATTAACCCATTGTATCCATCTTGGATGTAATGCTTTAGCATTTGGAATGCTTGCTTTTGTGACCGCTTCTAAAGCTGGTACTGGGGTTACGACAATAATGCGTTTCCCTTGGGCTAAGGCTCTTTCTTTTGCTACAGCGGTTTGAACTGCTGTCAGAATTTTTCAGTTGAACTGAAGCGCATTTCCGCTTGTGTGTACAAATGGGATTTGTATGCAATTGGGATTTTCTCACCCTCATTGAAGGTTAAGTAGGTGAATCCACATTGACCCGAAATTATTCGGATCACCAAATTACATTGACTTACACGTGTTTGTAAGTGATTTGTTGCTAACATGTTAGCCTGGAGTGAACGCAAAATTTCTGTGTGTTCTTGTGTCCTGTTTGTGATTGAAAAATCAGGTTTGATTAATGCATAGAGAGGTTTAACCCTTTCTGCATAATTTAGAATGTATGTTCTTCCAAAATTTAGGAAACCCAGGATGGATTGTAAGTTTTCTTGCGTTTTTGGAGGTTGGAGCAGCGCACACTTCTCTAAAAGTTAGCTGCCAAGCTCTTGCCTTCACTTGAAAGCTCATATCCTAAAAATAGGACATTGAGATGGGCAATTCTGGACTTTTAAAGTTGAACTTGTAGCCCTCAGAGGCGAAACCCAGTATAATGGTGCTCACCCTGTTCAAGTGTTTGTCCAGGTCATCGCCTGTCAGATAGATGTCATCGACATAGGACAATGCCTCATTGTCATAAATTTGTAGTAACTCAGTTACCCTCGCTGAGAATAAACCTGGGCTGTTTTTGAACCCTTGTGGGAGTCGACAAAAGTGACGCTGGGTCCCCATTATGGAGAATGCTGTTAAGTACCTGCTTTCAGGTGCTATGTTTTGACAAAAGAAACCATTTGAGATGTCTAATGTGGTTTTATATTTTTACGCACAATGTTATTCATTAATGCTGTGCTATGTGCATTTTGCACTGCAAAAGTTTTAGAACAAGTGTTTAGGTGTCTGTAATCCAACACTAGACGATATGTATTGTCTGGTTTGGAGACAGGAAACAAAGGATTGTTCATTGAGGAGGTGCATGTTTCAATCACCCCTTGATATTCAAGTTGATCTATCTAAGATCTCCCTGACCTGTCTTTTAGCTTCTTGCTTTATTGGGTACTGCTTTTGTGCAGTAGGTTCATGTTTCAGATGTATTTTATGGTGAGGTGAATCCTCATCCCATCCTACATGATTTTTATATAATGCTGGGGCCTGGGCCACTGCCCATTTCCTGGCATATGTATATTTTAGGTGTATAGGAATATGGTTGGAGAAGGCCGGCATAATAATGTCCTCGCCATGTGGGCACTCCCTGACAAATTGTGGTGGCCAGTCCTTTTCTGCTAGAAGTATGTCATAGCCTCTTGATAGTCTTTCCCAAAAAAAGTGCTTTCACCTGTCTAGGTTTGTCTCCCTCCATCCGGAGTGTTATTTCATATAACTTTTGTGGAGTACTAACCCTGGTGTCTACAGTCTCGACTGTGATGCACTCATTCAAGTCCACTATCTCCAGAAGTTCCTTCACGGTCTGGTGAACTATTGTGACTTCTGCTGCACTGTCCAGCATGGTCTGAGCCCATTCTCCGTTCTTGAGTTGTGTTCTCAGTATTCTCGGCTTGTCTGATCTTCAGACCTGCTACCTTCTTTTTGGAGAATTGAGGTTTTACTTTGGTTTTTGAAGCGTGTTTGTCGTCTTTCGATTTCACGCGTTCTTCTTTATGTTCTGATCGTCCTCTTCTTTCCGAAGTCTGTGATGAGATCTGAAAGGGACGAGAGGAACGTGTATCAGTATCTTGATACGTATCAGGTTTTCTCAAATTATCCCTATTCCTGAGGTTATACCTCCTTTCAGAGGGCTCCTTTTGAGGAGACCTACCTCGGGATTGAGAACGTTTCTCGTTTGATTTTTGTTTAGTAGACTCCCACTTCTTTTAGAAGATGTAGGAGTTTGTTTTATTGAGTCCTTCTCAGGACTTTCAGATAGTTTCGGCTTCAGTGGTCTTCCACCCAAACTATCTCTGCCTAATTCTGCATAAGATTGTTCTATTATTCTGGGTAGCTCAGTTTGATGTTCTGTAACATCGAATTCCCTCAATTTCTGGCGGATCGCCACTGCTGCTGCCTCCCTTTAATATTAGATAATATTATTGTTGAGACCTGGTCGAAATTTTTCAGTAATTTCATACCTAAATTTAGAGCAGGCTCTGCCCCGTATTCGTTTTGAATTTGTTTTAGGACATCAGGTATTACCGCAATTGACGGAATACCATGTGATTTAGTATAGATGGCAGCAAAGACTGAGCCCCAAGTGGTGCAGTCTTCCAGTTGTGGTGTGATCCCCATCGGTAAACTGATTGTTAGGATTCTGTGTTTCTCATGCGGGCTAGTATTTGGAAATACTGCTTCGATTTGAGTAATTTTTTGAGCTATCCAAAATGGAATTTGCTCACGTTTTGTGGGCATTTTACCCATGACTGCGTATAGAGTCTGTGGTGTAATTTTTAGTGTATTCCCCTGTTGGGGAGTTGGATTTGGATATGTCAATGGTGGTCGGACTGTAAAAGTCCGCATGACATATTGGACCAATTGTCTGTAGATTTTTATTAACTCTGTGAGTTGAGTATGTAAGTCCTCATCTGACAT
Source organism: Calotriton arnoldi (assembly GCA_963921515.1). Lineage (NCBI taxonomy): Eukaryota > Metazoa > Chordata > Amphibia > Caudata > Salamandridae > Calotriton > Calotriton arnoldi. Next base: position 496,057 of record CAWUFW010006467.1, read on the forward strand.
CTCTTCAATGTCAGGATGAGGTGTGTAGCCGGCTAAAATCGGCCATGTTGCTCCTGGTCTACCTAGTGGACCAAGCCTGGTAATGTTTTTGTGATGTTTTAGGGCGCCTTTAAACCAGTGCTGATGCTCCTGGTATGTTAAAGGAATTTCAATATCCTCGAAAGGACTGTGGGGCATATTAGCAAGACCCACGTTAAAATTATCGCCGTTTTAGCGGCAGGAAACTGCCGCTAAAACGGCGATATTGGGCTTGCTAATATGCGTTATGGAATTCCAATAGAAGCCCAGGTTAGATGTGCAGGACATCTAACCTGGGCTTCTATTGGAATTCTATAACGCATATTAGCAAGCCCATTATCGCCGTTTTAGCGGCAGTTTCCTGCCGCTAAAACGACGATAATTTTAACGTGGGTCTTGCTAATATGCCCCTGTATTCCTCTGGTGGTTCATCTTCTTTGTAGAAGTGAAACATGTGTGTCACTGAATTGGATTCAGGAAATATTACCCATGAATAGAATACCTCTGTCTGAAAGGATTCATGTGCCTCTATCACGAAAACTGCTCTATCGCCTCTTGGTGGTAGGCCATGTTTTATAAGTTTTAGAGTGATGGCTCTTCTTAAGTTTTGAGGGATGTGTATAACACCCTCCTCGGTTTCATTTAAACCGGTAAAGTTAAAAACTGCTGCTAGGGCTGGATCAGCCGCAGCTACACCGTCTCCGGTTTCATTGTCGGAGCCAGGCATTTTGTTGTTTGAAAAATGTAGAAACAAGTTTCAAGGAAACAAAGATAAGGTGCACAATATTGTGGAAGACTGTATCCTTCAACGTTGAGCAAACCATACAGCTAATATATAGGGTACTGCCCTATGTAGCCGTGGTGGATACCTAACCCTGCCCACTCCAGACGTCTTTTGGAGTATATGGGTAGGGGTCTTGAGAGAAAAAGCACGGCTGAGTTACTCAGTATCTAACATTGAATTACTGCCTTACCAAACCGTTGGGCGCCATGTAGTGTAGCTCCTATTTCCCTAATAGGCTCTGCGCATTGGAATAATATATCCTATAGGTTTGACATAGGACTAAGGTCAGTATGTCTCTATCGAGTATATTAAACTTAATTACTTGTGCCAGCTAGCTCAGAGGCCACTAGAAACTCCTTGACAACAAGAAGGGAGTAGTTTCTGGCAGCCGCAAAACATGACCACTGTGTTTCCCTTTAGAATCAGAACGTGTCCCAGAGTCGTGGAAACAATAGATAACTATTTCACTCAGCTCAGTCGTGCATGCTTAGTTTTCTCCAAGTTACACAGAAAGAAATAGACGGGCGTTTCAATAAAGGATTTATTGAACAGTCTTGTTTCTAGTGTAAGTAAAATGTGCTGTTACGATCACAAGACAGTATGCAAGATAAATAATGTACAGGGTGAGCAGTAGAAATAAATAATACTGCGATAGCATTATCTTTCAGTACATATGCTGTTACATAAATAACACAGACTAAAAATGCGAGTACTCATACGATGCGTTGCTAAGCTAGTTCTACCCCAATGTACCTAACCTAGGTGTAGGAAGAGGGAAGAAGTAGGTGAAGTATTCCTTACTATGGTATACTAAGAGTATGTTAAGTCTAGTATGCCAAGAGTCCCTCTAGGTTCTAGTCAGCTCCATACCTGAAGAATGAGAGAGGTAGGAATCTCTTTGCCAGACTCGAACTCCAACACCCCGCAAGGGAAGTCAGATCACTGGAAGCTGGGCTCTCTGCGTGCAGGGAATGGCAGCGTCTTCTCAGTGCGTCAGGCCGGGAAACGGGCTCCTCTGAAGTTGAGGTCTCCTCTGGTTTACAGGGGCTAGGGAAGGTATATTTATACCTGAGAGCACCTAAGAATGTTAGCATTGACGTGAGTTGGACAGCGAAAGACGTCATGAATGAACACCCTAAGGAATAATGGTTCATGCATAATATATGAGTCCTTGAAGAAATCAATAGTCCTGGACTAGGGAAACTCCCGCAGCCTAAGGGTCTGTTCTTCATGAACTCGTTGTGACGTTAGGGTGGACGGATGTCAGAGACCATGCCTGTATTTGGAGTGCACGGTTTAATGCCTAAATAAGGGCTGGGATTTTATGCCTATATAAGGGCAGGGCGAATTGTGCCTATATAAGGACATGATACTGGAAAGCCCATTTATGGTTACCCTAAGAGGAATACAACAAACCCTCCAGCAGTATTCATTGATAAACGATCTACTACTGTAGACAATTTCCGAATTTTGTATGCATTCAAAGATATACCCACTGCTGGTATCAATGCTCCAAAAATGTCACCTATTATTTCTGAGAAGCTTTCCCTCCTCCTACGGGTTAATGGTTTACCTATCTCGTGAATTCCTTTTGTTCCTCTTTCCACATGAAAAATCTTTGGAAAGACCAGGCCTAGATAGCATGTTCCGTACCAATGGTCCGGCAACCTATAGTAAGCTCTATTTGCGCAAATGTAATAGATCCCTGGAAATACTGGATCTTTTCCTCCTTTGAATCCCCATCCCCCTAGAATTTTGTATCTATCTCAGCACTCACTAGAACCGACGAAATAGTTATCATACAAAGTGTTATCTCTTCTAATACACAATTTTCCCTGTTGGGGCCAATCTAGAACCATAGCTGCATTTGTTTCCCCTTTGTCATAGCTTCCCTCTTCAAACGCCCAAGGTGGTGTTTTTGTCTTTTCTCCTGTTGCCTTTCTTTGAAATTTAGCCCTTCTGTCTTCTACCATGTCCAAGAAAACCTTTTCTTCTTTTCTTAACCCACAAGTAAGATTATGTCTAAATCCATATTCTAATGTTAATTCTTTTGTTTCTAGGAAAAATTCTCCAAGAATCTTTGCAATCTTCACCTTATTTAGTTCAGGGATTACGGGAATTTTAGCAAAAACAGCATCTATGTCAGTGTAATAATACTCTAATTTACCAGTTTTATAAAATAAACTAGCTAAAACACTACAAGTTATCCCATACGTCAAAGGAAGGTGATGATATGTCACACCTTCTGTTACAGACGCAGGTAACTGCATACATACGTAAATCTCTCACATCCATTGTCTCCACATATTCATACAAAAGTTTTGTGAAGACATTCTTGGAAAAATCAGTAATTGCCTTGTCCCTATGGAAATCAGTACTATCTACCAGTGTTGCAGTGTTCCTTACGTTAGATTTCTTGTCACTGCTTGTGTCATTCGCAATTACAGATGTATTTTCTACAACTAACCTAAGTGGGATTATTATTGCCAAAATAAACCAGATAAGCATTAGAAAACCTGTACAATAGAAACACATCTTAAACCATCTACAGAAAAACTCACATCTAGTTCTTCTACTCTCAGTGTCTACCATGTTGAAAAATTACCTAATTTATGTACAGAAAATGTATTTTTCACACCTCAAGTGACTTAACGTTGACTGGGGTCAACTGCTTTTAGCGAACTTTTCGGTTTCTCAGAAATTTTCTTTGTCTTTATTCAGTTTATGTGTCTAGTCCGGTTTTCTTTCTTTGGCTTTATCAGTTTGTGTGTCTAGTCCGGTTTTCTTTCTTTGGCTTTATCAGTTTGTGTGTCTAGTCTGGTTTTCTCTCTTTGGCTTTTCAAGGTTGGCGCATTTCACTCTCACCCATTTGTTCACAGTCTTTGTCTGGGTTCTCGTGACTGCTGTCCACTTCCTTAATGTCAGACAGTGCTATGTATACCCATTCAGGTGACTTGTATTTCAAGTTAGGTCTTTTCACTCTTTTGGGTCTCGGCAATTGTCTTTCATCTGTTTTTCCTGGTCTTTCTTGACTTGTTATTTTATTCACTTGTTCTGCATTGTCTTTGTTCAAATTTATTATCTTATATCTCAGTTTCTTAATTTCGTTGGGCCAATTGTCTCCTTATCTTGGCCTTTTCAGTTCACTTTCATTTTCTCCTCGTTCCACCCTCCAAGTTCTCTTTCTTGGACCTATTCTTTGCCTTCTTTCGTCTTCACTTTCTTCAGATTCTGTTTCAGATCTCACTTCACTTCCTCTAACCTTGAATTTTATGATCTCAGTCTCTTTGTCTGAATCTGAACTTTCTTGCGTTTCTTCTTCTTGAAATTTTGAGTCTAATCCTCCTCGTGTTTCTTCTGCGATTTCCCCAAACTCTCTATCTAAATCTAGATCTTCTTGAGTTACCTCTACAATTTCCGGAGGAATTCTCCCGTAACTTGTACTTGGCTGTTCACCGTCACTGTCTATTAGTTCAATTTCTCCTGTTTCAATATCAGTTCTTTTGGTTTCTGAATCTTCTGTTTGTCTTTTACTGCATTCAGGTTGGTCTGTTTCAGATGCTGAACTAGTATCTGATATTTTCAGATGTCGACTTACATGTCGATCTTCAAGATCTGGAACTCTACTCGTTTCAAGTTCTGCTTCAGAGGCCGAACTGGTACCTGATTCTTCCAGATGTCGACTTACAGGTCGAGCTTCAGGATCTGGAACTCTGATGGTTTCAGTCTCTGCTTCAGATGCAGAGCTGGTATCTGATATTTCCAGATGTCGACTTACAGGTCGAGCTTCAGGATCTGGAACTCTGATTGTATGGCTGGCATGAATCCAATTTTTCACACCTGCACACTTTACTGGAGTCGTTGTCACCAGAATCACTTGATGTGGCTTGTCCCAGCGTGGAACCAAGCAATTTCTTCTTCTGTGGACCTTTATGCGGACCCAGTCTCCTGGACTCAGATCATGAGCTGGTTTTCTTTCAAGAGTGGTCGCATCCGGTCCAACCTGATGAAACACAGAATGCACCACATCAGCTACTCCTTTGCAATAGTCCAGTATGAGATCATCAGTTATAGTCAGCAGTTTGTTGACAGGTACATATGCTTGTCTCATTGCTCGTCCCATGATTATTTCATGAGGACTCAGACCTGTTTTCCTGTCAGGAATGCTTCTAATGCTCATTAACACCAATGGTAAGGCGTCGGGCCTTTTGAGTCCTGTGGCTTGACACATCTTACCCAATCTATTCTTTATGGTGCCATTTACTTGCTCTACCACTCCAGAAGCCTCTGGTCTGTAGGCACAGTGCAGCTTTTGTCGAATGTCTAATGCTTCGCATATCAGTTGGATGAGTTTGTTCTGAAAATGCGTTCCTCTATCTGTTTCTATCGTTACTGGAAAACCGTATCTAGGAATGAATTCTCTCAGCCGGAGTTTAGCTACTGTAATTCAATCATTCCTTCTTGTCGGATAGGCTTCCACCCAACGAAAAAACAAACAGACGACCACCAGGACATACCTCAGTCTGTTACTTGGGGGCATTTCAATGAAATCTAATTGCGTTCTGGTAAAAGGACCTCCTTCACGTCCTATTACTCCCAAACTCACTACCGTCTTCCTTCCAGGGTTTAATTGTTGGCATATAAGGCATCTTTGACATAGGCTTTCAGCTATAGCTCTAAATTTTGGGTTATACCAAGTCTGTTTGAAAAGTCTGATCATGGCATCTCTACCTATGTGTGCCTGTCCATGGTACATCCGTGCCATGTTAGAGATCATGCTATCAGGCATAACTGGTCTTTCGTCCCTGTAAACCCAAACTTCATCTTCTTCTCTCCGCCTGCAACCTGATTTTATCCAAATATCCTTTTCCTCATCACTTGCCTCCTCCTGCAATTGTCTCACCTCATCCCATGTTTCAACTGGGTTAGTAAACAGCAAGGGACATGAAACATTTTCTTTCTCCCTTCTTCGATTCAATGAAGCTGTATTTTTGGCACAATATTGAGCTAATTCATCAGCAAATTTGTTTCCCACTGAAATATAGTCAGCTCCATTTTTGTGAGCAGAGCATTTTACCACTGCAATTTGTTTAGGCAGCTGTATCGCCTCAAGCAACTTCTTCACAAACTCACCATTCCTAATAGGAGACCCTCTGGAAGTCAGGAATCCCCTCTGGGACCAGATCTGTCCAAAATCATGGACCACTCCAAAGCCGTATTGGCTATCCCTGATCACAGTGATTCGGAAATTCTTTCCCAGTTGGCACGCTCGAGTCAGCGCAATTAGCTCAGCAACTTGGGCTGAACGTATCCCTCTCAAACAAGACTCTTCCATTATGGTTGCTACCGTACATACAGCATACGCAGCACTTATAGCTCCCTCATCTGTCCTCAGGCATGACCCATCCACAAACATTACATAATCTGACTCTTTTAGAGGTTCGTCCCTAATATCAGGGCGAGGCTTTGTGCAAAATTCAAGCACATCCAAACACTTATGATCAATATCATCCTTGACTTCTGTATTTACTTCATCTGGCAGTGAAGTGGAAGGATTCACACTTGTACATCTTACAATGGTTACATTGTCTGCACCCAAGATCACTTTTTCATACCTAGTCAGCCGACTATGTGTCATGAATTGGGTTTTTGTTCGAGTCAGTAGGATTTCGACTGAGTGTGGGACATATACTTTCAAATCACAATGCCTTCACTCTGTTCCAGACTCACACAAGTAGCAGCTACTGCTTTCAGACATCCAGGCAACGCCACTGCTACCGGGTCTAAAACAGCTGAAAAATAGGCTATTGGACGTTTCATTTTTCCAGGCCTTTGCACTAACACTGAAAGTACACATCCGTCTCTCTCACTACAATACAGCTCAAATTCTTTCTCATAATCAGGCATTCCCAATGCTGGTGCCTCACACAAACTTGTTCTCAGATCCTCAAAAGCCTTCATTTCTTCTTCATCCAATTCAATCGGATCTCTGACATCCTTCTTGGTGAAACGCTGTAAAGGTTTTGCAATCAATGAAAATCCACTTATCCATTGTCGGCAATAACCAACCATTCCAAGGAACATTCTCACCTCTCTTTGTGTCATTGGGGCTCTCATTCCTTTGATAATCCTTATCCTTTCTGTTACTTTTCGCATCGCTTTCTAAATCTTATGACCTAAGTACTGTACTTCTTGTTGACAAAATTGCAGCTTTGAAGGTGACACCTTGTGTCCTCCTTCTGCCAAATGATTCAGTAAAGCAATGGTGTCCGTAACACATGCTTCTCGAGTCTTTGATGCCACTAATAGGTCATCAATATATTGGACCATCACAGATTTTTCAGGCATTTTTAAATCTTCTAAGGATTTCTTTAGAATTTGATTAAAAATCGAAGGACTTTCAGTATACCCTTGAGGAATTCGGCACCATGCCAAAATACGCTCTCCGAACCGGAACGCAAATAATGGCTGGCTGTCAGGGTGCAGTGGAATAGAAAAGAATGCATGGCACAAATCAATAACTGTGTACCATTCTGCATCATGTGGGATTTGATACAGTATTACAGCAGGGTTTGGCACAATTGGGCAGCAAGGAATAACAATTTTGTTTACCTTTCTCAGGTCTTGCACTATCCTATATGTTCCATTTGGCTTTTTCAATCCCATTATAGGAGAATTACATGGGCTGCTCATTATTTCTCTCAAAATCCCTTGTTCAATCATTTTATTAATTACAGGTGTTATTCCTTCAATAATTTCTGGCATCAGTTTGTACTGCGGGGTATTTGGGTAATTTGTTCCTTCTTTCACAGTAATTTTTACAGGATCAACTTCTCTCATTAGTCCAATATCTTCACCTGTGAAAACCCATACATCAGGCCTTACTATTCCTTTCAATTCAGTAGGGATTTTCTCCGCACCAAACACAGGAAACATATCATTCGCTCCTGGTTCTAGTTCTGCCATTGTCATTTTATACAGAACATCCTCATCTGGGGTCTGGAAAGCAATACCATCTGGGGTACAGTAGATGGTACAATTCATTTTGCAAAGTAGATCGCGTCCCAATAAATTTACAGGACTACAATCACACACCACAAAGCGATGCATCTCTTTGAATGGTTCAATCTCCACCTCTATTGGTTTTGTAAGAGGAGTTTTAATCTGCCTGTTCGAAACACCTACAACTTGGATGGATTCTCCTGACAGAGGAAGTTTTGGAATTTCCACTGATCTAACAGTAGAACGGGTAGCACCAGTGTCCACAAGGAATGTAACATTTACACCATTCACTTTTCCATCCACAAATGGACCTGACTGATCTACCTCTAGTGTTGCGCCAAGTACGCACTCTTCTTCCTCTCCAAGGCACCGTCATAAACTTTCATCCGACTCATCTCCATCCTGCCGTAACCAATACCGCGAAATTGCAGCTGCACACGGCAATTTTGTTACCTGCTCTCCTCCGTAGAATCCTGCCTCTGTACTGTATCTTTGAGGATTTACACTCTTTGGAAGAGGTGGTAGTGGCACCTGACACTGCTGAGTAACTACCTGCGGTTGTTGCGGCTGTTGGTAACTCACCTCACTTCTGCACCTGTGGATTCAATGATTGATTTTCTGTATAAGCTTTCGGAGGAAATTTACACTCGTTTCTCCAGTGCCCTAATTTTCCGCAATTATGACATGGCCATTTCTTTTTAGCTTCTTCTATACTCATCTGACCTTTTCCCTTGCCAATATTCGGTTTGGATTTGGTCTGTCCTGCATCACTAGACCGACTGTTCATCTGAGCTTCTTGCTTTTCTGCAACCTTTACTTGTGCCCACATTGCCTTTTCCTTGAGTTTACGCTGTCTACACTCAATATCATCACTGCAATATTTTGCATACCGTAATACCTCATCTACTGTGCTATTCTGCCAACATAACATATGCTGCTTAATCATTTCACTTATTTCAGGTCTCAAGCCATACACAAATCTATACACAAAATGACTCATGTCCTTTTCACTAAAATTCTCGTATCCACTATACTGTTTAAAGACCAACAATAATCTCTCGTAGTAGGCATGTACAGATTCCTTACTCTCCTGAGTCGTTCTATCAATCTTTACCCAGTCCGTTTCTTTTGGTGGGATTTTATTTTTCAAAAACGTGATTGCCTGTTCATATTTTCTCATTACTTCTGGACCTGGGGCTCCTGTTTTTACATCTCTAGGATATTCTTCCTTCGGCCAGTCAATTGTAATTTTACACTCTGTCCATAAATCTGCTGGAACAACAATCTCAAATAGTCCATCCAAATCTTCCCACAATACTTTTGAAACTTTTACAAACCTTTCTACCTGTCTATACCATTCTACAGGCTTCTCTCTCAATCTTGGAAAGTCATTCGTAAATGACAATATATCTTGTCTGGACCATGGGACATGTACATAACTTCCTCCCGGAGTTTCTCTCATTGGATACTCCATTACCGTTTGTTCTTTCTCTTTTACTGGAAAAGCCAATGATGCTTTATCAGTTGTTCCCTCCTTTCTCCTTATCCACCTACTTCTCCATTTATCCACATCACCCCATTTTCTCAATAAAACAATCAGCTCCTTAATTTGCGTCAATCGTCCTGAAGTGTTCAGATTTTCTATGTCTTTTTCACTAAAATCTACCCTGTACGGTTTCTGTAATCCTCTGATTTTTCCGAATTCTACTCCTAGTTCGTTCGCTGTTTCTTACAATTTTTCGTGCAAATTTCTAGCTCTCCAAGTAACGCTTTTACACATAAACATTAATTTGTCATCTTGATAGGACTTCAACCGATCTGTACCAATAGTTCCTAGGATTAATTCCTCCATGTGTATCTTTAATCTGACCACATCCAAAGGTTGTGGTTCTGTATCTTTTTTCTGCAAGCTCCTCACCCAATCATTTAATTCTTCTGCAGTCGGACCCACAGGGGTTTTGTTTATTTCTGCCCAACTTGCACTTCTCTCTGGGGTTTCAGTTGCTGACTCGGCTCCCATAGGAATCCTATTTATCAGACTCTCAATAACTGTCAAATTTACAGGTGGACTTGACCTAAATGGACCAACAGAATCTTCCTTTTCTCTACAATCATCTCTTCTCTTACTCTTTGCAAATTAGAATTTAATGGAATTGTTAAGGAGTGTTCATCTATCTTTTGATTTTCAAATACTGGGATTACTGGCCCTATAGTTACTGGCACAGTCACAGCTTCCATATTCCTTGTCAGTTCTCTTATCTTTTCAGTCAATTCTCTTGTGGTCCTAGCTAATTCAGCTGTATTACCATTATCATCTTTCACAGTCTGTGGTGTTTCTGGTTTATTAAACGGACTATTTATTTCAGACATTCGTTCAGGGCTTTGATTTATTACAGTTCTCATTGGCGGTGCATTTGGTGTCACCACCGCAGAATTCTGTTGATATGGAGGGGGTCTTTTATTTAAAATGTCCTCCAGCAACTCATCCTCTGTGTCGCTAACTCCATACCCGTATCTCTCTCTTACCGCATGTTTCTTTTTCTCCGTACATTTTCTCCCTGCAAATTCTTCAACTGTTCTGACAGGAAACAAACCATCCGTCATGTTCGCATACCGCCATCTTCTCATCCTGTCTTCATGATTCAAACCCCATACTCTTCCATGAACTAAAATATAATTCTTTGCACCTCTGTGTCTTTCCCTATCATACATCTCATCTTCCCATTCACCTAAGGCTTCAAACTGTGTCGGTCTAGGTCTTGGTTCAAGTTTCATCATCTTTTCTCTCAAATTTCGAAGTACCGCTGTGCTAAACGAACCATTTTCTGGAAATGCCAATACTCCATCGCCTTGGGTATATTTCGCCCAATTTTCCAACCAAATGCAAGTATGATAGCCATATTTCAACATCATATGAGATGCTGGCGTTTTTGGCGGAGGAAGTACTTCTCCTTCCCTAGTCACAACCTTCTTGTCTTTCTTGAAAAAGTTTTTAATCTTCGCAAACCATGACGGTTTCTCTCTACCACACTCATAACATGCCATATTTTGCTGTTCTTTTTCCCAAAACAAATACACGCAAATCTTCACCACTCTGTTCTTTCTACTGCTCGGCTATTCAGACCTATCCCAGCGTGTCTCACACCAACGCACCAATCAGAAAGCTTTACGTCACTCTCACACTAACCTATCCCAGCGCGTCTCACAACAACGCACCAATCCGGACACCCTCCTTTACAAAAATTATCGGCAGTTTTCTTAGCTTTTCTTTTCGACAAAAAATTGATTAGTTACAACGTAAAACACATTACCATTGTCTGTTTCGCTTAAACAAAAGGGATAGTTTATTCCGACTTACAAGAATACTGTTTCGTTCGATAAGTGTAGCACTTCTCTCTACCTTACCCTTCTCTCAAGCAAGGGGTGAACCCGTTTCTCTGGGGATAAAACACATGTGGAGACTACACTGCTCCTGAGAATTAAGGCCAGAGTTTCACAAGAAAACCTGTTGCTATTTCACTCAAACGCAATTCATACATGAAATGTCCCTAACATAACACAATCCTGTGTTATCACCAATTTGAAATCAGACAATGCACAATTCCATGTGACTTCTCTTGCCACACGTGTCCACTTCCTACTTTCCGGAAGCTTCAAAATTTAGACTTATACATAACATAACACAAATTCAACATAGAGTGTTAGACACGAAAAATCAATATTCAAAAATCACCAAACTAATCTATAGAAACCATAACTCTGCTACCAAGAAATCTGATCCAGCACGGCTAATATAAATTTCTCCTTATGACACCAAATCCAGAAAACACCTACACAAAACTTATATCGGTGGGGCCCATGACACCGCATGCATACATTCATTCAATCCTGGATTTAAACGTCAAGGAGAAAGAGTTGCTGGACAAGCGGGATACCTTATTAAAATGACAGAATTATAACCTATACATTATATACATTGACTTCGAATCCTGTCGGTTCTAAACATCAAGGTACTCCGCTATTTGGTCGATGGACCAACTAGTAGAATCAGTTGATGGTGATTAAGACCAGCTCAATCACAATTGGAACCTTTTAACATTTATTAAATCATAAACTTAGTTTTAAAGAACCACAGACTCATTTTAGAGTTAGAATATCATTTTATCTAAAATTCTTCAAGCAAATAAGTATAATTCTTTATTAGGCAAAACATTTAGAAATATCAATACACATTTATGAAAAGTTTAGGAAAAGTGAGAAATTATGCATTACCCTCGTCCATGGGGTGATGACAAGAATGGTTCACCAAAAGAAGATGAACCGCAGATCACAGGATAGGACTCCCAAACTGACTGACTGTCCCGCTAACCTCCTCGGATGCACCTCCCGGACAGAATTCCCGCAACGATCTCGTTCCTTCCCCAGTCAAAGTTCAAAGTCCAAATGACAGAGTCTCTCGCAGCATCAAGGTTGAAAAATAAAAAGCACGTTTTTTCACAACGTCAGAGCAGACCCTCTTATACCCTATTCTCTGGCGCACTACATTCAAAAGTTACAATCTTTAGGGGCAAGAATCACGCTAATTGGTCCATTGGAGGGGTGGTGATGGTCACCTCATCGCCCTCCTTGTTCGAACCGGTTTGGGGACAATAAAGCACACAATAAGAATCATGACCATGGTGTCTAAAAAGTAGTCCAATTTGTTAGTCCATTTTGCAACAATCTTGGATGGTCACACATTAGTTCATCCCCTGTCGCTTGTCTTCTCCATCCGTTCCCAGGCATCCATTCTGATTTCTTGGCACGTTGCTTCATTGCAGGTCAAATTGGCCTTGACATCTCTCACTCCGAACACAGGCCGCATGCATGTGACTGGAGCATTCTTTCTGAGGCTGCGTGGGGGCCATCTTATTTACCGCACGCGATCTCATCCTTTCCAGTCGGCCATCTTAGAAGCATGGCCTAGCAGGCCCGAACGGAACTAATATAAGAACAAACACAATAGAAATTAAAATATGGAAAATAAGCCTATTTACCACCCGCCATTCTAATAACCCGTGTTAGATATTACCTAGCGAAAGCGACATTTAAAGCTTTTCTACTTACCATCTGCATTTTTTGCCACAATACAATTCTACTATGCAACATAAATTATGCAATTCACTTCTAATTACTACGCAATTCACATTACTAACGTTAATTACTTCGCATTTTGTAAATAAATTTGAATTTGGCACATTTAGCATATTACCCACGTGTAGTGTCTACTAAAAAGTGTATTTGTTGATTAATTCATGCGTTTTCAAACGGTTAGTATCATTAGCGTTATGAGGTCATTAATTTCATAGGGGTACAAAAATATTTTCGTTTCCCCTGCTCCATCAGTGTATATGTGGAGTATTAATAACACTTCTCAACACACCTTCTGTTTTTCACATAATGTGAGTAGGTATAAAGAATCTACTTACTTTCATCAACAAAATTAAATATGTAACGTATGTAGTATTAGCCATAGACTCTTGGGGCATGTAATCATGTAATTATTAACCCAGTTGTTGAGTTAGGTGAGAGTTTGATTTCCAAAACGACATAAATACTTATATGCACTAAGCCATGCTAATCCACTTTGTATGGCTATGTGTGTCTTGTTAACATATTATGGCCCAATGCATGCTGCTTTGGTGGGCGTCCTTGCATTGTGAAGGACTTCCATAGTAGGATTATGAGTGTACCTATGCATACACATATCTATGTGTGCAAACGTATACAGTGACATCAACTGTAAAAGCTTTCACCATTAAAAAGCAGGGCTGCCTTGGTGCAGAGCTAGTAATATGTTTAACAACTATTTCAACAAAGGGACTTTCACAAATCAGTATATAATTCTTGTAGGTTATGACGTCTTAAGTTAAGAAAACATGGTAGTGCTATAAGACCTATTTGTGCTCAACATGTCCAAAATCTACAGCCAAGTAAAACATCTCACAACAGATGTGACTAATTGTACGAGTCACAAACTGACATGTGTTGCCCACACTAGGGAGATCACAATCAATGTACACTCTGCTAAGGTACCTAGGGCCAGATTTAAAAAAAGGGATATAACAACGCAGCAAGTCAACTTGCAATGCTGCTTTGCACCACACTGAGATTGCAGGAAGGCAACATATCTCAAAAGATATGGGGCATTCCTGCCCTCTCAATGCACTGTTGAAATGAGTGCAGGCTAGTGCCAACACAGGCACACACGCATCATGGTGCAAGGGTGCCTGAGTAATAGGCAGGATTGTTTTTGTGCTGTAAGGGACAGCTTCCTGCACAAAAATATTCCCATGAGGCATATTCCTTTTTTGCAGGTGTGCTGCAGAATGCAGCACGCATAGAATAAGGAAGTAACAGGGATAAATAAACATAGTTATCATTGTGCCTTACCTGGGAAGGATTTACATTTTGAGCAATTCTCAGGTTTACTAGTCGTAGTTAAGGGTGGGCGGAGCTCGCGGTGTTGTACTCCATGGAATTGCACAGAGTTACTGGTAAACTCCGTGAAATTCTGTGGAGTTCTGCGCTCTAGCGGAGGAACTGCACCCCCTGCATATAAGGCCTCCTGACCTTACCCGAGCCTCATTGGTTGGTTGGCAGCTATCCGTGGCGGCCGCCAGTCTCTCCTAGCCGCCCTGCCTTCGCTTCCTCTTCCTGCTTGCACACTCCGTTGATTAGGTAGAAGAAGGCAGAACTGAGGCCTGAGCCTCCGCTGCTCAATCAATGCGGGAGCCTCAGCCAGCTTAGTGCAGCAGCTAACCCCAGCTCAGCAAGAACTGCAGTGCGCATGTTGTAATACAACATGTGCACTGCAGTTCTTGCTGAGTTGGGGTTAGCTGCTGCACTAAGCTGGCTGTGGCTCCCGCATTGATTCGGACTTCCGAGCTGGAGCAGCGGGGGCTCAGGCTTCAGTTCTGCCTTCTACCTATTCAGCTGAGTGTGCGAGCAGGAAGAGGAAGTGAAGGTAGTGGTGGCTAGGAGACACTAGTGGCCGGACTGCGCCACCACGGATAGCCACCATTTGGGAGGTAAGTCCTAGACTCCTCCAATATGGCACTGGTAAACTCCGCTCCGCTTCGAGTGTGGAGTTTTTCAAAACTTCGCACTCCAAAAGGAGTGCGGAGTTCTCAAACACCGCAAACTCCGCTGGCGGAGTGGAGTTAACCGCCCACGGTTAGTCTTCGTAAATCAGTTAATGTGCCAAAAAGCATGGGTGGATGGATGTGTGGGAATATCCATGCTCCACTCAAGTTAAGTCAATAATACTTTATTCACAATATTTCTTTGCATAAAAGGCGATGCTAACAATACATACATTCACCGACACCAGGGGGAGCAGGACCACAGCCCCCAGACATCCCTGCGGCAGTCACGCCGCCAATGTTGTTGCAGGCCAGGAGGCGCATTTAACCAGCGCAGGGCTCCCGCAGCACAGGAGCCCGTTATCGCCGACACCGGGGGGAGCAGGACCACAGCCCCCAGACATCCCTGCGGCAGTCACGCCGCCAATGTTGTTGCAGGTCAGGAGGCGCATTTAACCAGCGCAGGACTCCCGCAGCACGGGACGCGCATGGGCATGCCCGGGCAAAGCCCAGGCCAAGGCCTCGCCTGTCCATGCCCATCGGAGCCCAAAGGAGGCTGGACTGGGGCCCCTCTAACACCTGTCATTTGGGGGCCATAAGGACGTCTGGAAATATTAATGTGAAGACGAGATTGGGCTCATACTTCTCTCACACCATCTACAAGGTACTGTTCTATACTCTATTTATCTTTCTCGCTGGGTCATTTGTTTTTTGCTGGGTTGTTTTCTCTAGCCCTTCATATTTTTTGGTTTTGACATTGTAATACCCTTTTGCAAGATGGGCAAACGTAAAGCAGGCGAGGCTGCTAAAAGTGAAGTCCTTCTAAAAAAAAAGCAAGGAAGTCGGGGAAAGTTAGTTTGGATGTGGTTCCACCAAATTTGCAATCTTTGGCCGATATCGATCACTTAATTGAGGAAGTGGAACAACTTCTGAAAACAAATGAGAACAAAGGGAAAGAGAAGAGCCACTTACCTAAAGTTCCAGCGATGTTTATAAAAGTGAAAGTTTGCAAACAAATACATGTAACAAGTAAAGATTCCCGTGACTCCTTGGAATCCTTGGAATCTCCGAATCGAGTGATTCCTGTTAGGGACAATTTGAAGAGTCCAGTGATAGTGGATAAAACAGAGTGCTCTTTGTATCCTAAAAAAAGCATATTTGCAAATGTGCCTTGTCATAATCGTTTTTTGTTGTTGTTTTTTTTCTAATCCTCATTCGCCTCCGACCCCAGACGACTAATACAAGTAGGATGTCGTTACCGTTACTCTTTTTCAAGAGACGTAGGCAATCGAGGTGGAGCCCGAGAGATACCATCCGCCTACCGGTATATAACAAAACCTACAGAATGTCACTGACCTCTCTTTTTAAAGGAGAGGGTGGTCGTACTCTCTTCAGATCGTAACAGAGACTGTGACATATTGGCCAGCAAAGTGTAGGAACTAAGAAGAAAGCAAGGCCAGCACAGTCTGAGAGCTTCCAGAGAGGCATAATCATAGGATCCGAGGCTTAATTTTCAAATTTTCAGATTAATTACTCAACAACTTAGACCCCTTCATAATCGTTTTGAACCTCTATAGCTGGATGATGAAATTACTGGTCCACAGGTGGTCTCTACAGAAATAAATCAGGTCCTACTGCCGGACAATACTGTGTCTGCTATTAATTATGACGTGAACAGCTGTTTTGAAATGTTGGACATTAAACTAGACCATCTAAAAAATTTAATTTTGCTGCTGTCGGCTCAAGTTACCAAACTATCAAATAGAACTTGTTGTTGTGGCCATGAAAAAATCTGTCATAAGGAGGCTTACAAGTCTTTGTCAACAGGCCAGCCGAGCACGAATTGTAAACTCCCTTCCCCCAATATATCTAACATGGCCACATGACAGGTGACTTCTACGAACTATAATAGAAAGCAACCTGGGAAAATGGCTGCTTCAGGAACAATGTTGGCTAGTACCCAGATTGCAGTGGATAAACACAGCTTAGCGCTGTTGAGACTACAACTCAGACCCGTCTAACAACATATCACCTGTCATCTATTTGAGGGAAGTGGGAAATCGTTACAGTGGAAGGTGCTCTGCTTTTAATGTCAATTCTGGATTGACCCAAGTCCTGAAGCTGAAACTAGGCTCTTACGAGGACTCTGAAGCTCTGATCAACAGAGCAATACACTGGCTGAGGGTCGAACGGAAAGGTCTTTCAGGGGTCAGATCTGATATTGTTCATGCCAAAAGGCATTCTTCTAGTACAATGACTCATGACTACATACAAGTTGCTTTAGAGTCACGTTATTTGGCTGAAAACCTCATTAATTTTGAATTGCGTACTTGCCATTTAAAAGGGACCAAACCGATGGGAATAAGAATGAAGGCATGTCCACCATCCACCGAGACCCGAAGTGACATTGTTGCTAGCACTAAGAAACTAGAAGAAATTGGCTGAGTAATGTGTATTCCTAGAAAAAATTATGATACAATATCAAAATGTATAGCCAGTGAAATATCTGTAACTCTTAAAGTGCTGGCAACTGCTCATGTACCAGGGTGTATTAATGATCCAGTTACTGACAGTTATTAACTCAAGTAAATTCTCTGTTCACTTTGCTGGGGATGAAGTTACAGACCCCCGGGACAGGGTTGGGAAGAATACAATAGACTCATCTACTCTGACAGGGAGTTGTGAGCACACTGAAGTAGTGCCGGTATTACCACTTTTGAGTAAACTAGATATTAATCAGATAACCAACGGATATGATTATGTTGCTCCCACTGGAATAAATTATTTCGTGAATACAGGTCAAGATGAGATACTAGATGTCCTATCAGGATTTGGGCATAGTGGGCAGACTACCCTCTCCCCTCCATTAGATTATTGTCATGGAAAATAGCCGGGTTGGGGTCAAAATTGGATGACTAGACTGGTTGACATACAAAGCAAAACACAAATTTGTCTATTTCAAGAGACTTGGGAAACAGAAAAAGTATTTATTGATGGGTTTACTACCTATAGTGTTGATGCAAAACCGGCAGAACATTTTGGCAGAGCAGTAGGTGGCCTTATGATTTTAATCAAGAATGGATGCACTAGCAGATCCATACTGATGGCTATTGATAGTCTGGATCTAATGGGGATTACTGTGACTTTCTCGTCTGGTTTTTGCTTAGCTATATTTAATATTTACGTCAGGAATACTAGGGGATCTGATAAATCACTCATTTGATCCCTTTTGGAAGAGGCTATGGATATTTTACGACCTAATACAAAGATTGTAGTAGTAGGTGATTTTAATACTTCTTTTGAACCTTCTGTTTATTTAAATGAGATAACTAGAGAGGAGGATGAAATATGGGGTATTTCTCCACTATTTGGACACCCAAAGAAATATTTCTCAAACCTTGCTTTAGAATTAGCATCTCTAACAATTAGTAAGGGCCTTAAAGCATGCAATGGGTATACTCCTTCTGTTCCCAATGGAGCAGCAACATTTAAAAGAGGGGATTGTACAGTGTCATAGGCTAAGCCCTTGATGATGTGAGACTATTGCCACTTCTGGGCGATATGAAAGTGGCAACGCGAATTGATAGTGATCACAATTCATTAGAAGTAATCCTGACTGGGGATTCCCTGGTGCAAGGTAATCATTTTTATACAACCATAGCACCAGCCCCTCTTATAACAAACAATCGCCGCTATGTCTCATGGCCAAATGTAATGTCCAACCAAAAACTATATTTTCAGATTTACAAACTTTTGTAATGTATTTGGAGACATACGTAGGGCTTAGCATGGATGAAATTCCTTTTAAATATACATACTGGTTTATTTGAAGCGCTACGTAAGGTCTTCTATAAAGATATTCCTAATAAGATTTCTAATACCGCTAAGGTTGAACAATGGTTTTACCAAGCATGTAAAGCAGCGAAGCTATCTTTAAGGAAGGCTTTAATGGAGGGTGATCGTGCTAGTATTAAAGGAGCAAGAATTACTTATAAGACAACTTGGACTAAGGCGAAAAAAAATTGGGATAATAATTTATGGCAAGATATTCTTGACGCCAGTAAAACTAATGATAGAAGACTATTTTGGCGGCTTGTGGCCCAAACAAAGCCGGATAAGTCCAAGTCACATCATTATAATATTCCCCCGGATAAGTGGGTGGCGCGGGGTGTGGCCAAGATGGCGGCGGAGTAGCAGTGTTTCTCCGGAGCCCCGCTCGCCAAGTCCACCAAACAGCATCCAACAGCCATCCTTGGACCCCAAACACGGCTGAAACTGTCCTATGTCCTGGAGGGCATATGGTGGACAAGGTGTGCGCTCTGCAGACATCCGCAACAGAGACCCCCTGCAGCAGCCCACCGGAAGAGCAGGAGAGAGGGGAGAGGCCGACCCCTGGATCTCTGCCCACGGCGGCACAGGTGGCGGCTGCGGGCGAGGTGAAACACCGCTCAGAGAGACTGGGACGGTGCCTGCAACTGGCGGAGGAGCTTGGTGGCGTCCGGGCCGAGTGGCGGAGTGAGCGGCCTATCAAGCCGGGATCTGCCCGTGAATGGTGACACGACATGCGGCCTAGGTGATGGGCCGTGACGCAGCCCTGGCACATCGGAGGGGTTGCGGTCCTGGGAAACGACTAGTGGACTCACCCTGGCTGGGAACAACCGTTGCTGAAGAAGATCGTGCGGACTGAGCCAAACGAAGTCTGGGCCCAGGGCAGACGGAAAGGCTGCAATCCAGGAGCTGTGGGGGATGGAAGATGGCACCGGGGATGCCCTGAAACGCCCCCCCGGGTGACCGGCAACAACAGGGTAAGCTGTATTTGCCCAGCAACAGGACCGGGCCCCATTTCCAGAAAGTTGGTGTACAAGCAGGAAGCTTGAGCCGCCTGAGGGCAGAGAGTAGGCACTGAGGCCCCCCCCGGTGCTTTGTTTCGACTGCTGGTGGTGATCTGGTTCGCTCAGGGACTCGTGGCTAGCCCCATTTGGCTCAAATCGTGACGAATCGCATTACTAGAAGTGCGGGGATCCAGCGCTGTGTTGGGGGCTCAGATAGACCTAACAGAAACTGCAGCCAATTGACAGGATATCAGTGGCTGGTCCCGGGACTGGGGTGCAAACCCATCTACTAGTCTGTAAGTGAGCCACAAGAATTACCGGCACAGAGGACACCGGTCTAGGGCTACAGAGACGCCGCACCCTCTGCCATATACCCACTGGGCCTGAACGTGAAAAGGGGCCTCAGCGACGCGCCAGCGTAAAGACAAGTAACGAAGAGATCTGCGGTCTCCCCCGTGGGCCCGAGAGCCTAGGATAGGAAGGACTGAACGAACGCGTTGCTGGAAACCTAGCGAAGGCGCCCTTGTAGAGGTGACCACACACCAGGCAAGAAAGGACCCGACAATTAAAGATCTGCTCCAAAAACCAGGCACTAAAAAGTCTGAGGGATGCGGCCCTGAGCAGCAAGTGGCCCAACCCCAAGAGAAAGATATGGAATCCACTGGAGAACATTCACAGGAACCAATCACTCGCGGATTCCTGGAGCAGCTGTTCCGAACGCTTAGAGAAGACTTCGCAGGTCTGAGACAGGACGTCACCTCCGATATCAAGCAGATCAGAGCGGAGATCCAGGAAATTGGAGACGGAGTCGACTCCATAGAAAGGAATGGTGACCGCAGAGAAGAAGAGATCACTGAACAGGCCTGTGAGTTGCTGGAGCTCAGAGACCGAAATGGAGCTTTACCTCCGCCTTGAGGACCTCGAGAATCGCTCCAGGAGGTCCAACATTCGCATCAAGGGGGTCCCTCTGCTGGCGGATGGGGGGGAAGCTGGAAGAATGGGTGATTCGCTTCTTCCAGCATGCTGAACCGGAGCTCGGTGACAAAGATATCATCCTGGATCGCATGCACAGCACTGGACAGCCAGCCAAAGACCCGGGCCAACAACAAGATATCCTCACCGGTCTCCACTCCTTCCAGCAAAAGGAGATCACTATGGCTGCAACTAGGGATAAAGCGACCATTGCCTTTGAGGGGCTCCAAGTTGGAATTTATCAGGACTTGTCACCACTCACTCTCCAAAGACAAAGCCCTGAAGCCAGCCACAGCTTACCTCCACGATAAAGGAATCCGTTACTGCTGGGGGCATCCCTTCCGGCTTTTCTTTGTTTGGAATAAAGAACTACAGTCAGTTAGGTCCCCAAAAGAAGCGCAGGAGGTGTTAGGTCTTGACTTGGAGGAGGGGGTCCCTCTGCGTCGCCAACAGATGATACCTCCGCACGTGGGTCGTTAAAGCCGGGACGACGACGAGGAACTAGCCAGGAGAAACCTTCCGCGATGGAGAGCCAGAAAGAGAGGGAGGCGCTCCTCCGACAGATACAGAACCGAGACAGAGCCAGAGAAACTCTGAAAGTATGATCGCACATGCAGCAGTTGTTTCTATCCATGGGCCGCAGTACTTAACAGATGTGTCCAGGGAAGAAGAAACTCGGTCTTGTGGGAGGGGGCTCATTACCGTTGACGAGATGAACAACCACCGGACACATGGACCCATGCACGATAGTGCGATCTATGCCCAATTGATGGCACTTTCTACGTGTTTGTTAACTTCTCTGTCTTCTTTATCTCTTATTTTCTTTCCTTTCTCCTTCTCTATACTCTGGGCCTATGGCTGTCATTAGCACAGGTGGGGAAGGCTAACAATCAGGTGGTCGGGCGATACATGGCACCATAGAGGGAGCTAGCACAAGAGCGGATGGAGGTTGAAATCGTGGGAAGGGGAGGCATCGCTATTCTAAAAGGCTCGAATCTCAAACCCATGGGTCACTATATTATGCTCTACATGCTTTTTCGCACACCAGGGGGGGGGGGTTCTGACATGGGGGGGCAGCCTATCTGTAGGCCAGATACCAGCGGAGGCGAAGTGGAGGAAATGCCTCTGTTTCTATAGCATGCCAGCACATGGGACTTGGATCTGCTGTGGGCTGAGGGGGGACTCCGAATTTCACAAGGCCTCAGGCGAGAGTCACTGCGCATCCCGACAAATACCCATATGTCAACATTTAAGATCAAGATAATGAGCTTTAACATCCGAGGTCTCAATACACCCGTTAAACGGCGCACACTCATTACGATGCTTAGAGAGGTTTGCTGCGATATCTGCCTATTGCAAGAGACCCACTTGCTACGCGTTGACTGGAAACGCCTCCGGTCCAAATGGTATGATAGACAATACTTCTCCTCGACCACGGGGAAAAAGGCGGGGGTGGCCATTCTCATATCTACACAGTTCCCATGAACAGTACTGCGGGTACATGCAGAAACACCAGGCAGGATGTTGGCGCTGCGTATTTTGCTGGGAGAACACACGTATACAATAGTCTCCGTTTACAGCCCTAATGAGCACCAAGAAGTCTTCCTCCGAGACACGCTAAATACCATTCTCGAATCTCAGGACGGGGATTTATTATTGGGGGGGATTTTAACATAGTGCCTAACTCACAGCTAGATAGGTCAGTTGTACGGATAGGACACTCAGGATCTCTCTCAGATTCTATGCTCCAGAGGCTGGTGGAGGTGGGTTTTACAGATGCTTGGAGACACCATTATCCCACCGCCCGGGAATACACCTTCTTTTGTGCATCGCACCAAACCTATGCGTGGATCAACTTATTCTGGTCTTCCCCCCGGGTCACGCGTTATATCAAAGACGTTACGATAGGGACAGCTGCGTTGTCGGATCACTCCCCGATATAGCTGGTGCTACATTTACCCCGAGGGTCTCCTCGTCAGAGGTAGTGGAGACTCAACCACAAACTACTCACATACGATTCCAACGTTACTGACGTACGAGCAGCTATACAAGATTACTTGGCAATCAACGATAACGGCTCGGTCCGGCTTCCCCAGGTGTGGGACGCCCTGAAGGCGGTCGTGAGAGGTCGGTTTCTGGCCATCGCGGCAGGACTAAACAAATAAAGGAGGGACAAAAGGGAGCTACTTGAGATGCAGGTCAGGGAACTGGAGGGGGTTCACCGTCGCACGGGCGCGGTTCAGACAAGAAGACAACTTAATATAGTACGGAAGCAGTTGAGGGCTTTGGACTGTGTCCGTGCGGAATACGCGCTCCTACGCACTAAGCAGCGTTACTATGAAGGGGGAAACAAAGCCGAGAAAATCTTAGCACACCTACTGAGATCCCAAACGAACTTGCACCGAATTGCAGGTATAAGGACTCCCCAGGGAGAGATCCTCCAGAGTGATGCTGCTATTGCAGCTGAATTCGAAACCTTCTACACCACTCTGTATACGGCGGAGCACTTGGACTCGGCTGCGGCGGAGGACTACGTCCGCCGGGCACCAGTGTCATCTCTCCCCCCTCAGACACCGATGCTCTAGATGTGGATATGTGCCCGGACAAGGTTATTCGGGCTATCCAGGGACTTACATTAGGAAAAGCGCCAGGGAGGGGACGGTTTTCCAGTAGATTTCTACAAAGCTTTTGCCCCTGAACTTACCCCGCTCCTTGTTCACCTTTTTAATACATTCAGTGAAACAGGAGCTTTAACCCCCAAAATGTCTATGGCACAGGTGGTAGTGATACCGAAACCCGGAAAGGACCCACAAGAATGCACCTCCTATCGCCCGATCTCTTAACTAAATGTCGATTTAAAGATCTTCCCTAGTGTCTTGGTGGCCTGCCTTGCTCCACACATGCAGGGCCTGGTGGACCCAGACCAATCCGGCTTTATTCCCGAACGCAATTGCAGCGACGGGACGAGGCGTCTCTGCCACCTAATAGACAAAACTCAGCGCACTCAGCAGCCTACCCTGCTTCTGTCGGTCAACGCCGAGAAGGCGTTTGACCTGGTACATTGGCCATATCTGAGACACGTCCTCTGCAGATTTGGGATTGGGGAAAATTATAGAGATGGGTGAACTGTATATACAAAGCCCCGGAGGAGCACATTAGAGTGAACGGTATAGCTTCTCGCCCTGTTGTGATTGGGAGGGGTACTTGTCAGGGGTGCCCACTCTTACCTTTGCTCTTTGCGCTCTATGTGGAGCCATTTGCCAAAAGAGTCAAAAACCACCAGACGGTCACTGGGATTCGGATGGGTGACAGAGAGAACAAAATATCCCTGTACGCGGACGATGTGATGCTCTTCCTCATGCAAACATCGCTCACCCTGCCCACCCTCTTAGAAGAAGTCACAACCGTTAGCAGGGTCTCGGGATTCAAAATCAATATACAGAAAACACTGGCTCTCAGCCTGACCCTCCCCAGAGCTGAGCAGGAACAATTGAGGATAAAAGTCCCGTTTGCGTGGGCCCAGGGAGCGTCTCTTACTTGGGACTACAGATATTTTCCACGACGGAAAAGACAGTTAAGGCGAACTATTCAACCCTATTAGATGAGACCCGACGTGAGCTCCTCACTTGGAAGAAGCATGCAATGTCATGGCTAGGTAGGCTGGCGGCCATTAAAATAACCCTTCTGCCTCACATCTTATATGTAATGCAGACGCTCCCACTGTACCCTCCACCTCAAATATTAGCGCAAATACAACACCTTATTGGAGGCTTTATATGGGAAGGCAAGAGAGCTCGTATGGCACGACATCAAACATTCTTGAGGCAAGCTGATGGGGGTCTTGGGGTCCCACACTTAGAGAGATACTTTCAAGCAGCGCAATTACGGTACATGATAGAGTGGTATAAACTAGAGTCTGAGAAGCACTGGTGCTTTATTGATCGCGCAATCGCAGGAATGCATATCTGGAAGGTTCCCTGGCTCCCTAGACGTCACCGGCCGGTCGGAGTTTATGTCTCGCTGGTACTGAGGGCTACCCTTGGGGTGTGGGGTAGAGTGCAGGAATCCCTTGGCCTCTCGACCTCTATATCTCCACTGACACCTTTCATTGGCAACCCAGACTTCCCCCCAGCGATGGAAGGGACCAGATATCTGAAATGGCAAGAGGCCAATTGTAAAAGAATTAGTGACTTATTTGATGAGAAAGGGATCATGGATTTTCCCGGGCTGGTGTCGGGCTTTGGAATTCCCAGAGATACATATTGGCAATATTTAGCGATCCGCCACTGGGTGACACGACCTCAAGTGCAACCCCACGCTAGCCGCCCCCTCACTAAATTTGAATTATGGTATATAACACGCACCTCAGACAAACGCCTGCTGTCAGATATTTACTCCTTCCTGAATAAGCCCAAACACATTGTTAAGACCCCAGGGCAGCATAAATGGGAATCTGAGATGGACCGGTAATTCTCCCCTAAAGAGTGGCAGGATATAATTCACAGGGCCAGAGCCTCCTCCTGTAGTACCGCGGGGAAAGAAATGTTCTTAAAGATAGCGCACTACTGGTACTATACCCCGGTTAGAACCGTAAGATGGAAACCAGGGGGGAACGATCTGTGCTGGCACAACTGTGGGCAACCTGGTACACTCACTCATATCCTTTGGCAGTGCCCGAAAATACAGACCTACTGGGACACAATTATGCTGGACATTGACTCCATTCACCACACAGAAATACCCAGATTTCCCAGTTACACTCTGTTGGGACTTCCAAACCCCCTTACTTACCCTCTCAAATCATGCAGAGGACAGGCAATCACTCTAACACTAGGCGCCGCTAAACAGGCGCTGCTGTACCGTTGGGGAACTGAAGAGGTTCAGACTAAACTAGACTGGCTATATAAGATCTGGGAAATAATGGGCATGGAGAAGATCACGGCAGGCTTGCCTCGCACCTTACCCAGGTTTGATAAAACATAGGGCACCACTATCGAGTTACTCTCCTCGGAATTTAGGGAGCTTACCTGCCCAAGATACCTCTGAGTACTTTGACTACCTACCACACACTCACACCCGGAAGACCATCCTCAGGAAGAAGGATGACCCCCCCTGTGGTCACCTGTTAGCAAGACGGATTCAGGGACCATCTTAAGGGACCATAATCTTTGATATTTCTTCATCGATACTTTCACTTCTTTCTTTTCTATTTTCTCTGAAAATGTTCTTTCTCTTTATTGTTCCCCACCGGCCATGGGATGTAGGTGGCGGCTAGTGTTAATCTATGCATCTTTGAAATCAAATCAATAAAAAGATTTAAACCATAAGTGGGTGGCGCATTTTACTGCTCTTTATGCTCCAGGGGACTCACAGGATTTTAAATGCTGTGATAATTCTAATGTTCTTATAGCTTTGGACCCCACCCCTCCTGTTGTTTTTAGTTTGGAAGATACAACTAGAGCGACTGACTTGCTAAAATTTTCTAAAGCCCCCGGCCCGGATAAAATTCCAGGAGACTTGTACAAATCTGAGCCCCTGATCTGGTCCATATCATTAAATGCCTTGTCAAATGCTATAGGGGCTGGTGGTACGGTACCAGATTCCTGGCTTGGGGCTCAAATTATAGCAATATATAAGAAAGGCAATGGAGGTGAACCATCTAACTATAGGCCAATTAGACTTATTGATAACGCCCCAAAAAGATTTGCTAACCAAATTTTACAGAGTCCTTGAGTGGGCAAAAACCAATGAAATTGTGTCTCCCCTTCAGACTGGTTTTAGAGCAAGGACTTGCACAATAGATGAGATTTTTAGATTTGTTGTTTTATATTGGAAATATGTTTCACTACAGAATCAAAAACTTTATGTGGCTTTTATTGATCTTAGAGCAGCGTTTGATCTTATTCCACGCTCACCCTATGGCAAGCCCTGATAAACTTGGGGATCCCACGCAATTTAGTACATTTAATTAACAAATTGCACGTAAACAACTTTGCCCAAGTTCGTTGGGGCCCCAATGGCGAACTCACGGATCGCATCCCTATTGAGAGAGGAGTTCGCCAAGGCTGTGTCCTAGCACCCACCTTTTTTTCTTTGTATAATAATGATGTTGTGGAAATTCTAGAGCACTGTAGAAACGATTCTCCGTGCTCTGAACAATAGGAAGATACCAATTCTTCTCTTTGCAGATGACTCTCTTCTTCTATCTAAAACACCTATGGGTCTCCAAATTTTAATTGATACATTTTTAAGTTTTTGTAAATCCAGAGACCTAGAATTTAATATAAGTAAAACCAAGTACATGGTGTTTGAGAAGACTAAAAAGAAAAGTCGTACTATCTGTGTAGGAAGTGAGGCTCTTGATAGAGTACATAATTTTGATTATTTAGGTGTTAGAATCATGGATAACCTAAAGTGGACAAGCCAACTGAATAAATGTTGTTAGAAATGGGGGTCTCTAGTTGGCAAGGGCTTGCACCTTTGTCCAAGTAGGGACCCTTCTTCCTAGTCAGGATAAGGGAGTTACACTCCTAAAATAACCCCTGCTCACCCCCTTGGTAGCTTGGCACGAGCAGTCAGGCTTATTCTAGAGGCAGTGTGTAAAGCATTTGCACATAACCAACAGTAATACAGTGTAAGCACTACAAACGGACACCACACCAGTTTAGAAAAATATCCAATATTTTTATATACTTAAAACAAGAACAATACAATAAAAATCCACAGTACAGTACTTTAAAAATCTTCAATTATCACAGTGTCCTTAAAAACAGTTCCTTGATGTCGATAGCTCCGTCCGGGGCTATCACGGCATCGTGAACAAACAAATCCAAACAGTTCTGGCTGACCGCGGCGTCGCGGGTCAGCTACGGTGTCGGGAAGACCCGCAAACAGTACCTTTCAGAAATGCAGGGCGTCGATGACCTCGCGGTGAGCTTTCGAAAACACGGCGTCCGCAGGTGTCGGTTCCGGAGGTCGGTGCAGGCGTCGTCGGGCCCTCGAAGTCACACGCGTTGCAGATCGATCTACTCTCGGTTGAAGTCAGGAGCGCTGGCGTCGGCAGGCGTTGGGGTGCTGCGGTGCGAAGTGCAGCGGTGCGGTGCCCTCAGGTCGCGGTGCGAGCAGCGGCTCGGTGGCGGGGTCAGGTGGCGTCGTCGGTGAGACCAGGGTCGCGGTGTGAGATGAAGGCGGTGCTCGTCACGGTGCTGGCAGGTCACGGTGCAGCAGCGGCGTCGTCGTAGCTGCAGCGCTGTCGTCGGCTGACGAACTGGAGTCGATGGCACCGGCGTCGGTGGGCCAAGGCTTCGGTGCGGGATGAGGGTGGTGCGTCGTGTAACTTACGAGCGGTGCCCCCGAACCACGGTGCAAGCAGCAGCATCGAGTCCGGCGTGGAGCGGCGTCGTTGGGGATACCACGGCGTGGTCGTGAAGCGAGGCGGTGCGGAGTGCGGTGCCCACAGGTGGCGGTGCGAGCAGCGGCTCGATGGCGGCATCAGCAGGCGTCGTCGGTGAGACCAGGGTCGCGGTGCGGCATTGCGGCGGGGCCCTCTGCGGTGCCTTCAGGACACGGAGTCGGCAGCGGCGTCGTAGACGGCATCAGGCTTGAAGTCTTTGCTGTTCCTGAGACTTCTTGAACAGGGGGGCAAGCTCTACCTCAAGCCCTTGGAGACACTCACAAAGTAGATTGCAGAAAGTTCAGTTCCAGTCCTTTCACTGCCCAAGACAGAAGCAGCCACTGCAGGCCAACACAGCAAAGCACACAGCAAAGTGGTAGTTCCTCCTCACAGCTTCTCCAGCTCTTCTTCTTGGCAGTCTTCTTGATCCCAAAGAGTTCCAATTTTCTGGGGTTTGGGTCCCCCTTTTTATCCTCAATTTCTCTTTGTTCTCTGAAGGCAAAGAGGCCTTTGCCTAGTCCAAACCATTTCTGGTCAGTCCTGCAGCACTTTGTTGACAAGACTCCTTCTTTCCTTTCACAGTGCAGGCCAGGGACATCAGACACACCACAGGAGGTGGAGCCAGCATTGTGGAGGGAAGGCCCAGCCCTATTCAGGTCCCAGGTGCATCCCCTCCCACCCATCTACATGTAGATCTTGCTATTCAGCCCTGTGCTGACTCACCCTGTCTCCTGGCATCCCCCAGCCCCTGTCACTCACACTCCAGACAAGGAATACACAACCTAGCAGAGGCAGGCTTGGATGGTTAGACAAGAAAATACCCTCTTTCTAAAAGTGGTATTTTCAAACACAGAATGTTAAAACCAACTTCACTAAAAGATGCATTTTATCATTCTGAGTCCAGGCATACTAAATTCGTTTTTCTACCATGTTCCCTGGGTCAGTTAGGATTATAAGCTGTAATAATCAAAACTGCCCATTCTGGCCTATGGGGAACAGGTAGCCTTGCAATAATGAAAAACGAAATAGGCTGTAATTCACTATCAGGACATGCCACACACACCAGGGCATGTCCTACCTTTCACATACAATGCACCCTGCCCACAGGGGTACCTTGGGCCTACCTTAGGGGTGACTAACATGTAGAAAAGGGAAGGTTTAGGGACTTGCAAGTGTGTGCACTTGCCAAGTCGACATGGCAGCCCCAGGCTGCACACAGGCTCTGCAATGGCAGGCCAGAGTTGCACTTTACGGGCTGTTTGCGTGGGTGGCACAATCCAGTGCTGCAGCCCACCAACAGCATTTGATTTATAGGCCCTGGCACTCGCAGTGCACTTTACTAGGGACTGACACATAAATCAAATAGGCCAATCATGGAAACACCAATCCATAACACATTTCCTACAGGAGCACTTGCACTTTCCCACTGGATAGCAGTGAGGAAAGTGCGCAGAATCATTACACCAGCAAAAACAGAGTCAAAACCAGGAGGTCAGAAAGCAAAAAGTCAGGGAAACACGCCAAAAGATGCCAAGTCTAACAAATGTACATTAATAATTGAACATAGATCTAATGCCATCTTAAGGTTTTATAACCAAACAACGTTGTGCATCATTTCTCCTGTCCTGGAAACTTATTGTGCTATAGTACAGGGAGCGGCGCTTTATGGGGCAGAGATTTGGGGTTGTGCTAACTCCCATTCGTTGACAATTGCTGAAAATAATTTTATTAGGAAATTACTTGGTTTACCATCCAGCTCACCTCTTACAACTATGTACTTTGATGTCGGTATGAAAAGAGTTGCCGACCTGGCTGTTTTAAAAACCTTAGTATATTGGATCTGGCTCTGGACCACACCAGAACTTGGTGTCTTTAAAGACTCACTGACAGATTTATTAAAACTCCCAGGAGCTAGGAATATCCCATGGGTTAAATCGGTCTCAGGTTGGTTTTGTAAACTTGGAATGCAGAGTCTATCGGATGATCCTACCACCATTAGCAAAAACAACCATAAATTGTTAAAAGACCGATATTGGGCCTATATAAACAAGCGATACGTGATGAATAGCCTAAGTGGATCTGTAACTAATATGTTTTTAAATTTTAAGCATTTTCCAATGTTTGAGGAGTTTTTAGATTGAATATTTCCACCTTTAACTAGGAGTTTGTACATACGATTTTGTTACGGAACTCTTCCTTTACGGTCTTTCACAAGCAAATGGCGTGCAAAACAGATCCTATAATCTGTCCTGCCTGTGATTTGAGCAATGAAGATGAGAAACATATCATGTTCTTTTGCACAGAGTATTGTATTTTACGTCGTAAATGGCTAGTTCCAATCTGCAGCGACATGGGCATTCATAGTCACTTGGAAGCTTTTAGGATTCTAAAAAGTGACACATCGTCTAAAATAATATTTGCGGTTCGCAAATTTTTACAAGCAGTGTGGTTTAAGAGATCCCAAATTTTAAAAGCTATTGACTGATGATATTGCTAACTAAATATGCTTCTTATTGAATTGCTGTTTGCACATCTGTATATATGCACTATGCACAGTCACTTTTGTTTTATTGTGCTGTTTTCCAACATTTATAAAATGGATATTGTCCTGTAAAATAGTATTGGCGGTCTGCTGACAATAAGTCTTTTTAACGCTGCTCAGGTAAAGAGAGCATTAAGCTACAGCTAACTGTTTTTATCTTGGTGTTTTTAATGAAATATATATCTTACATTTTTTTACATGTTAGCATTTGTTGCACTTTGCACAGCCACTTTATGAATTTATCATATAATTTGTTCCGCCTGGCGGAATATTGCTTAAATACATGAGGTGATTAAGACATCCTTTAAGAGGTGTCGATGAATTGTAATTTATATTTAAAACAGTGATGATTATCATTATCTCGTTTAAAATAGTTTTTTTTTTTTTAAATGAGTCTGGTTTTTATTATTTTATGTATTAGGTCCAGTGTTTCTGTTATTGTATTTGGTTGTGTATACTTTGATGGTTATTAATTACCGAATTAAGTACTTTACTACTACTACTACATTCTTTTAATACATTTTTTTATTAACAAATATTATTGATAAACCATATAAAAATCAGTTATAAAAACATTTTTCACCAATGGCTGCCAATTACATAAATAATTAATCCACCTCTATATCAAATTAATAGAACATTCAGGGTTAAAACGATGCAGAGCCCCCTAACCCTAGCACCACGCCCTTTGACTAATAGCAGCAGACATATACAATGGTGGCTTGACCTATACAAGGCACTAAAATGCCTTCCTGTGCTTAACAAAAGCCCATGAGTACATAGCCAAGACCCAGCAGACTGAAGGGCTGTCCATGCTCCACTCGTGTAACGCCTTCCCAGCACAGAGTAACGCAAGGCAGTGACTTGTGCTGCCTTGCGTTACTCCAGACTTACTATGCCACACAGAGCAACGCAAGGTTGCTCTGTGTGGCATTGAAAATTGGACTTAAGGGCTTGCGTTGCCTTGCATTGTGTTGTAAATAAATGTAACTAAAGGTATCGGCTTGTGCTGTGTCATGTTATATTATACATTTTGAGTTGTGTACAGGGTGACAGGGCCAGTACCAAGCATCCACAATTTCGTAATCCTAGATTTACAAAGACTTGGTAACTGTGGGACTGCGCTAAAATGCTACACCTTCACAAGTGCAGTGGAATGTGGATAGAAATGTAGTGGTCTCAGCTTTATTTACTCTTTCTACATGTGTGGCATTTGGGAGCACACATAGAAAGGTTAAACTCGCAGTATGGAATTAATGTTGACCCAGAAGGTGTCCCTTGCTGGTAAAAAAAACGAACCAGACTCTAACACAGCCACCCTTGCATTATGGTGCAAGGTTCCCTGCGTTGGCACCACATAGTATAACATCACTATGAGTAAGCAGAAATGCGGTATATCTTTGTAAAAATGGGGCATTTTTGCTGTCTCCCTGTCAAGCAATGCAGTGCTGCAAGGTACTTTGCTGTGCTGTTTAGCATCACTTCTACTTTAATGTTGGTCAAAGTGTGCTTGATGCCCTACGTTGCAATAAATTACATAACTTAAAACAACACTGCGGAGTGCAAACATAACTTGCGTGGCCCTTTCATGGAAAAATATGACACAAAGCTACCAAATCGGGTGGAAACGCCCAGTAAATGACTCAAAGGTTGTCACTGCACACCAGGAAGAGTGTGAGATTCAATTTCACTTTCTCTTTGCATTTGGTACTTATTAGATGTGTGGAGAGTTACTTGGTTATTTTGAGAGTCTTGTGTGGCTTGTCGGATTTGCTTAGTTTGTGATAAGTATTGTCGGTTTGGTTTTCCTGCGTGTTATTTGTGTGACTAAAGTGACTAAAATGTTTTGTACAGTCCCCATTAAAGTAACATGATTTTACAGCAGTGATTAACATAAGCACTCCAGTCCCACTGTCAGGGACATTACATCTGTTGGCAAGGGGGATCTTGGCCCCAATAGACTACTTTGTATCTGGAGACGCCCGAGCAGACACACTGCAAGGAAGGGGCGGGGCCTCCTGAAGTGCTACAATGCGCTCCCTGCAGTCCTGCTGTATGGGACATTACTTCTGCTGGCAATGGGGGTCTTGGTCCCAACTGACTACCTTGAGCAGAGGAGACTCCATGCTCCATCGTCCTTTGAGCCTGGAGGTGCCCGTGCAGACACACTGCGAGGAAGGGGGGCGGGTCCTACTGAACGAGCTACAAAGCGCTCCCTGAAGTCCTGTTGTGCAGGCCACGCCCAGGCCAAGGGCGGGCCCATCCTACGCCCGTCATTGCCTGGAGCAAGCTTGGCTGGGCCACTCCTCTGTCTTCTCCCATAAAGTAGGGTCAGCTGCTGCTTACTTCCTCTTAACCTCCCATTGATCCCACTGTGACATCTTTGTGGCATTTTCACAGTATCTCAAATGGGGAAGTGAAAGGTAGTTGAGGCTCCTACTAATCCTTTAAATCTCACACTTAGAACTCCCAGAACAACACTGGAGAGCTTTCTACAGAGAGTGATTGGTGTTGTCAATATGGAAACTGAATTGGCTGAACACCGTTTGCCCCTTTCTTCTCCGCCCTGTCTCTAGCCTAGTGGTCTGGGGGCTACCAAGGACGCTTCAAATATAGGCTTGAGCCACGGTGTGGTCCAACAATCTGGGGAGCCAGGTCCATAGATTGTTCATCAAGGTCCCTGAGGTAATACAAGAGGGGACATCCCAAGATCATTGACAGGGAGTCAAAACTAGGAGCAACGTTTTGGGTGCCTTTTCCTAATTTGCATATAGTTAACATTGACTTGAAGTAGATGGTAATAGTATTTTCTAAGCCACAGAGCACACACATGCCCCTAGGGTATTTGTGCACTTTAAGTGGCACCACATTTTTTGGGGTGCATCAAGGGAGGCTTTAGGCCCATAGGCATCCTTGGTTTTGCATTCCCTAATAAATTTGGAAATGCAAAACCATTCGTACATACATTGGAACGAATGGTTTAGCATTCCCTAATAGCATTTCCGACTCTGTAGGAATCGCTATCAGGAAATCACACTTTTTGTACAGTTCCATTTTGCATTTCCTAATAGTGATTTCTTAGGATTCACTATTTAGGATATGCAAACTGGAAGTTTCATACATATGGCCCAAAATCCTTTTTTGTCATTTATACTCCCATCCACGGAAGTGCTTTCTGTCCCCAATTCTCTGTTCATCCAATATTGGAATGTATAGAGAGGCGTTTATTTTATTGCAAAAACTATGTGATTAGATCTCTGTATCGCAGTGGTAAATTTTGTTAGATGTTCAATGAAAATTAGAAACAAGTATGGGGCACTGTAATGAAATGTTTTATTCATTTTTGCTGTTTTATGTAATGGGGCCAGGATTCTTTTTAAGACTTTGATTTTTAAACTTTTTTATAATTATGACGTTTTATTGATGTACTGCATTACTCAGTGCTTTTATGGCTTGAGATCAGCCGAATAAAGAATATTTTGACTTGACTGAAGCACTCCAGTATGTCAAATCCATAATTTGCTTTAAAAATCTCCCAAAATCATGTCTTAACAGCATAAAGAAGTCTAAATATAACTCTTGTTGTGTTACATTAAGTGGGAATGTGGCTATAAACCTCCTTAAACCACTGTATCAATTATTCACATTATGTAGAACTACTAAAATGACATCTCTCTTGGTGTATTATGTGCAGATGTAAGTGTAGCATCATAGATAGTGCACGGATCCTATCACTACAATCATGACAAATGTAATAATCTGCACAGCCACATAGTGCACTCTTTGTAGTGTGTGTCGTGGCAATTTGTAATGACGGAACCTTTGTGGCTCCTGAGGGACTCCATAGACTGTGATGTAAGCATTAAAGTGTAGTGAATTGAATAAAGGTTAGAATGTTGAGTTTGCGGTTACACGCAGAAGAATAAAGGCATGTTATACTAAGCTCCGTGTGTGGCGTATTCATTGGCGGGTTACTAGGCTGGGGAGGACATTACTACTGGCGACGAGATAGATCATAAGTAACCTGAAGATCGACAGTGCTCTCCCAGAGGGTTTGCCGTGGTCCAGCAAACTGATCGTGCGTTGCAAATATGCATCCGAAGTGCGGAATCGACGTTATGTGCAGGCAAAGTGCAGCCCCAGTTCTGTGTAAAGCATTCAAAGTTAATAAAAGCTTCACTGACAAGTTTACACATCCGTGGCCCAGTACCTGCTGGAAAGGTCGCACAAAGAATTACTGCGCTACTACACAGCTAAAAGCCATACATTCATACGGAGTGACAATACTATAGGTGGATGCTACCAGGTTTTGAAAGAACAACAAAATGCAAGATAAAACTGTGAACAGAAATGCTGCGAGGCAAAGACCAACCAGGTGTCAGACAGCACAAAGAGATGCCTAAAGATGAGGTGATACAAGAAACGGTCATCTGCTTACCTGCACTGAGTAAAGAGAGTCATCATGCCACAGAGTTGAAGGGAGTGACCCAGAGAAAGCAACCAGCGATGTACTTGCAGAGCCGTCCATATCCGAAGTGGCACCCCATGAAAGCTGCCAATTAGGGCTCAGAACAACTGCAAAGGTTTCTGAAGTGCAGAAAACCAAGAGTGGTGATTGTAATCATGACTGTTTGCTTCTCCAATGGAGACCAAGAAAGGGGTCCCTTTTCCTGTGATTATCACAGATGATCCAGAGGCCAGCACATCGTAAGACCTCAGAGATGGTTTGCATAAACAAGAACACAAAGCATCGGCGGCGAGAACTATACTCTCCACATCACTAAGTTCCACCAATGGTCACAATGCTGCCGCCTTCTTGAAACCACCACCGCCATCCGATACTGCCAAAAAGTGGAATACTGGCAACAGAGGGACAGCCTGGATAGAGATATTTGATGATTTAATTGATGTGATTGAAGAAGCAGATAACAAGAAGATTATCAAGTACCTTAAGAATCTTGATGCTGAAGGTGTAAAAGAAGTCATAAAGAAAATGCCGCGAGCTGACGAAATTACCTATAGTCAAATCAGAGCAGCCTTGAATCTCAAGTTCAATCCAATGACAAATGTAGATTACGAAAGGTACATCTTCAGTGAAGAACGACAGAAAGCTGTCCTCAAGTAGTGATGACCAAGTATATGTATTATGTACTTTTAAACTGACCCGCCCTCCCTGCTGTTGATCATATACCTTTATATTGTTTATCCCATTGTCTGGACACAGCTATTTGAGTTATTGTATGATTTATCAATTTAATAAAAAACAATTTAAAAAATGAACGACAGAAAGCTGGTGAGACCATCAACAAATTAGTTGAGAGGCTGGATACACTCATCAAACACCAAGTTCAATTGTTTTAATGATAAGAAAGCTATACGCCTCAGGGTAATTGACAAATGCTTGTTAGATATGTTCACACGACGAATGCTGAGAGAAACTCTTAGTCTGGTGAGTTCTCATTGCTACCAGAGCTGAAGAGCGTGCTGATTAACAAGATACTGACATGGCAGCCAGAAGTGTCCAGAGTGAGTCAGTCATGAACGTGAGAAATAAGTCAAGGCACAAGGCAGAGGGACACAGAGTGAATTTTCCACAGAAAAAGAAGTTATGATTCAGGTGTGGATTTTCATTTCCACACCTAGGTAAATGTCCTGCCATTGGGCAGATATTCAAAAGCTGTGGAAAGGAGACCCATTTTGTGATAGTGTGCAAGGTGAAGGAAGAAGGAGGTGCATCACAGCGCTAAGACAAAATGGCCGCACAAACGTTCCAGAAGCAACATTCGACGCAGGCCAAGTGACCACATCAGCTGAGGCAAATCTACACCAAACGAAGTCAATAAACATCTAAATCTTCATCAAATAGTTCTTCAGTATCAATATCAAGTGAAAGTGAAGAATATGGGTGTGCCATGCCAATGTTTACCTTAGAGAAGCATGCGCGTGTTAGACTAGCTCCTGTGAGGAGAAACACCGGTCCAAGAGAAACTGACATGACAAAGCCCCAAAGTCATTCATACATTGTCCGAAGATCACACTAAAAGTCAATGGTTTTTCAGTACATTTCATTATCAATAGTGGTGCATCAATAAATATTATGCCTGAGGAGAAATATAATGAACTGTCTCCAATGCGCCATCTAAAACGAAAGTGTACACGTGGGCTGCATCGAAGCCACTAAAAAGTCAAGGTTCATTTGTGGCAATGATGAAGCGTAAGAAAACAAAAGTACAAGCACCCATTCATGTACTTCAAGGTACAGGATCAGGCAAAGGTTTACTCACTTTCAGCACAGACGCTGATATCTGTGAACTATAACATGAATGCTCATCACGAAATATTAAGTCAGTTCACTTCGTTGTTTCATGGGTTGGGAAAACCCAAGACTATGGAAGTCCAATTATGCATTAATGAGGGCATCCGTCCTATTGCTCAAAGACACAGATGAATTGAATCACCTTTCACTTAAAGGAAGCTGTTGAAAAAGAACTTGAATCTTTACTCAAACACTATATCAATGAACGTTCCACTGGTCCAACTCCATGGGTTTCTCCCATAGTGATAGTACCCAAAAAGGACAGTGAAGGAGCTATTAGCATCTGAGTGGATATGCGTCAAGCGAACAAGGCAACTGAAAGAGAACGACATCCAGGTCTGCACATTGCCGACATAACACAATTGAATGGTGCAAATGTATTCTCTTTCCTGGATCTGAATAAAGGATATCATCAGTTGGAACTTGAGGAGAATTGCAGGTACAGTATAACCTTTTCTACACATGTTGGTCTGTTATGTTACAAGAGATTAAGGTTTGGTGTGTCATCAGCTGCAGAGCTATTCCAAGATGTCATTCGACGTATCATACAGCCTGTCATGAATGCTTTCGATTACATTGATGACATTTTTTTTTCGGAGCTACACAGAAGGAGCATGACAAACCTCTCACGCAAGTGTGTCATTTGCTCACTGCTGCCGGTTTAATTCTGAATGCTGAGAAATGTGAGTTCCATTAGAACAAAGTTAAAATTTGCTG
This sequence comes from Calotriton arnoldi, assembly GCA_963921515.1. Lineage (NCBI taxonomy): Eukaryota > Metazoa > Chordata > Amphibia > Caudata > Salamandridae > Calotriton > Calotriton arnoldi. Next base: position 533,757 of record CAWUFW010006467.1, read on the forward strand.
GTCATATCTTTTCTGATGAGGGCATGACACCCGATCCAGCTAAAGTGCAAGCACTATCAACTGCCAGTCCCCCACAAGATGTTTCCATGTTACCTTCATTCCTTGGCATGGACAGCTATTGCTCTAGATAAATACGAGACTTTGCCAGTGTCAGTGCGCCATTAAGAGACTTGACAAAAAAGAATGTTTCTTTTCTGTGGACACATGAATGCGAGCAAAGCTTCCGGAAAATCAAGCAAGCTATTGAGAACGCTACTTAAATGGCATATTTTGTTCCAAAGCTTCATACTGAGGTTGTTGTTGATGCTAGCCTTGTTTGGGCTTGGCGCCATCCATGCACAGAACTTCGGAAACCCAAATGCTCGAAGACGTATTGTGGCGTATACTAGCCAAAGTTTGTCCCAAACTGAATGTGCTTATTTACAACCTAAGAAAGAAAGCTTAGCAGTGGTGTGGGCTTGTGAACATTTCCACATATTCTTGTATGGGAAGCCATTCACGCTTGTGACCGATCATCAAGCATTGTTGACTATCTTTGGAAATCCAAAACCAAAAATGCCTCCTCGCATTGAACGTTGTGGTCTGTGATTACAAGAGTACAACTACACCATCGTGCATTGACCAGGGAAAGATCAGAACTCTGACGACTACTTCTCACAAGTGCCTCTACAATACCTTGGCACCCATTCTAAGACGGCTGCTTACATAAATTTCATAGTGAAATCAAGCACTCCAGCTGCCATTTCGTTGGAACAAATTGTCACTGCCACAAGTCGATAGTGATATGCTGAAACTAAAAGACATTATTACACATCAGTGTTAGTACCAGCACTCTCGACCTCTTACCAGTGACAGTGAAAATCAAACGTTTACGAATGTCAAAGATGAACTGTCCGTTACTCAGGAAGGAAGAGGGTCGAGAATGATCATTCGGAAGGAGTCTACGACAACCGATAATTGAAGGGGCTCATTAAGGAGCAAACAAGCTCTCAGAGATTGAGTCTGGTTTCCACATCTGGACGACAGAGTTGAAAGAGAATGAAAGGCCTGTCATCTATGCAACTGCCTGTCCTCAAAAACCACTCAACACCTGTTAAACATGTCAAAGTTACCAATGCATGCATGGGAAAGAATTGCAGTGGACTTCTTCGGTACTCTTGACAACGGACATCACCTGATGGTGATCGTTGATGAATATTCCTTTTTTCCATTGATCGAAGAACTCACATCTACCATTCAAAAAAGTGTCATTGGGAGATTAGATAGCAACTTCACAAAATGGCTTGTTTCTTCGATTTTAAAGTCTGACATCGGCCCACTTTTCACCAGTCGAGAATTCAATGACTTTCTCCGTCATCTTATTGTGAAGCATCAGAAGAGCATCCCTCTTTGACCACAGGCCAATGGTCTTGTTGAACGTTTCATGAGTTGTTTCATGAGTTGTTTAAGATTTCATGAGTTGTTCAATGTTCCATGAATGAAGGAAGCTGTCAGCGTGCTGTACTAGAAAAGCTCGACCTTAAAGCTGTCTTAAATTCCACTCTTCGAGCTTAATGCTCTACTCCTCACTCGACCACAGGTGAAAGCTGTGCAACCTTTATATTCGGGAGAGCCAGGATGACCAACTTACGTTGATAAACCAACAGAAGAGCAAATACAGAGGAAGAAAAATACATGAAAGACTTGGATCGCAAGAGGAAAATGAAAGCCTATGCAGGCAAGCGTCGACATGCAAAAGAGGTCACCTTCACTAGGGGAGATCAAGTTCTTGTTCGTCAGCATAGAAAACGAAAGTATATGCTCCTTTCAATGCTGAACCATTTCATGTTGTGACCAGCAAATGACACATGGTGACTGCCCAGCATCCTGGGAAGTCCATTACACAAGATTCCTTGCATTTAAAACATGTGGCTCAGCGCTCATCCGGCACTGATATTATTGTGGAGAATGGGTCTGAAAGGACAAGTCCAGAACCCCTGACAGCTGCTGTTTCTCCATCACCAACACCAGTCATGGACTTTTTTACTGCCTGCCCCCAAATTCCGAAGACACGGTTGGGATGTGTGATCAAGTGCCACGAAGACTTACTGAAGAGCTCCAATTGTATTTGTAAAAAATGTAATTTATTTTATTTAACAAAGGGGGGGATATAGTGTTGTGTGAGTTGTAATGACAGAACCTTTGTGACTCCTGATAGACTCCGTAGAGCTGTGCCGTACGCACTAGAGTGTAGTTAATTGAATGCAGGTTTAGAATGTTGAGTTTGTAGTTGCATGCAGGAGAATAAAGACGTGTCAAACTCTGTATGTGGCGTAGTCATTGGCGAGTACGCAGCTGGGGAGGACGCTACGCTCTTCATTATGTGAAAAAGCCTTCACATATATAGGAAGTACACAATGTGCTATGGAACTATTATACATTTACTGCCCAGTGCTTCATTGACTTTCTCCTTCAGTGGTTAATGACACAACATATGTTTCCTCCCTGCAAGCAAATGTTTTTTTTTTTTTAAATCAGGACCCAGGTTTATGAAGCCCTTGTATTGCCATTGACACACAAGGCAACAAAAGGGCTTCAGAGACATTTAATAAGCCACACAAGGCCACCTAGATTGGCCCTGGGTGGCTTAGTAAACTAGAGTATCGCAAGGAAGTGCAGGCATTACATGGGGGGAGAGTGGATGTTTCCATGTATCCACCCATGCTGATTGACGGATTCCCTGATTTACTAAGAATAGTAAACCTGGACATGCGTAAAATTGTATGCCTTCCCAATAGAGGTGCAAAAAGAAGAAATATAATTTCTCTGCAGCAAACATAGAAAATGGAAAAAGTCTCTAAGGATTGTTATTGTACAGTAAGGTGCCCCTTCCTCCATTAGAAATCCTGCCTGTAACACAGGCACCCTTGCAGCATAGCATAAGGGTGTCTTCATTGGCGCTAGGCAGCACAGAGTGCTCCGGCGCATCGAGAGAGCAGGAATGCTCCATATATTAGTAAATAAGGTGCATTTCTGCCCTCTCCCTTCATGCAGCACAGCAAGTTGTCTTGCTACATTGCGTTGCATGAAAGGTATGTAAATCTGCCCCAGATACATACCAGACATAAGATACATAGCTATGAAATGTGTGTTACATTCGCTCATGTAACCAATGACACACATATTACTTACATGATCTTAGCAGCTGTGGTAAATGTGTCATCTGACTGGATGTAACATATCGCTCAAATCATATCTTTCTGGTGTACACAAGCCGAATGATGGCATGGAGATATCCAGGGGCTTATTTACAAGCCCATTGCGCCACTGGTGCATTACTTTTTTTGAAGCATCGGCGGCACAGTGTGCCTGCCCATATTTGCAAGGCCACATAAAGCCACCCTGTGTGGCTTTTCATGGTCTTGGTCTTGTAAATATGGCCCCGTTTCATTCATTACTTTACGTGAAAGGGGCATTCCATGGGTGTTGCTGTGGGTGTTCCCATGCAACATCCATGGAACCTGACGCATTCCCAGATTTACAAGGTTTTGTAAACCTGGGAATGCGTCAGATTCCTAAGCCTCCCCGGGGTGAGGTGTAAGAGGCGCAATGAGGAGAAATACCTTTATTTCTCCTCGTTTTTCCTTTTTTATACATTTGCTGCATTCTGCAGCACACACAGAACAAGGAAAACACCTCTTGGGATTGTTTTTGTTTAGAAAGGTGCCCCTTCCTGCACAAAAACAATCACCCCTACAACACAGACACCCTTGCACCATGGCGCAAGGGTGCCTGCGTTGGTGTATGGCAGCCCATTGTGCGCCTCTGCAGGGAAAAAGGACAGGAATGTGCCATGTCTTGTACATATGGCACATCCCTGCCCTGTGTCAAAATATTTTAAATGAGGCCCCCAGTTTTTGGACCTTAACAATGAAGGTATATGTCAGTAATACACTTCTAGATAATTCTTACTACATCAGTTACTGGCTGTGTTCTTAACAAGCATGGACGCTAAGGTACAGATGTTGTTGAAAGTGAAGCAATGCAGTGCAGCAAGTCAACTTGCTGTGCTGCGTTGCATCACAGGGAGAGTGAAGGAATGCATCATATCTTCAATTATATCGGGCATTCTAGCCATCTCACTGTATTGCTGCAATGAGTGCAGCCTAGTGACAAACTAGGCACCCTTGCACCATGGTGAAAGGGTGCCTGCATTACCGGCATAATTGTTTTCGAGCAGGAAGGAACACCTTACTACACAAAAACAATCTTTAGAGGCATTTGCCTCTTGCAGCGTGTGCTGCAGAATGAAGCACATGTGGAAAGATGACATAACGAGGAGAAATTGAAATATGTATCCTTGTTACGCCTCTGTTGGGAAGACTTATAATTTGGTCGCAATTCTAGATGTACTATCCTTATTATAACTGGGATAGCCTCAAAATCCTGGGTGGATGCATGGGCGTTCACAAACATACAGCCATGTTTGCTGCAATTTATCAAGATGTCTTTCAGCTACTACAGATGTTAATGCCTAAAAACTGTGCCCCATATTTAGCAGGGGCTCGCGTTGCACTTGCATCACACAAGTCGATGCAAGGCAACACGAGCACATAAGTCTAAATTACTACGGCACACACAGGCACCTTGTGTGGTTCTGCATGGCATAGTAAATTTGAAATAGTGCAAAGCAGCATAAGTCACTGCCTTGCGGTTCACTACACTTGATGTTCCCACTCATCCACCAATGGTTTTTGCCACATTCACAGATGAACTAAGACTATCAAACCCGGGAATATGTCAAAATGCTACACCTTCCCAGGTGAGGCGTCAAAAGCGCATGATAACTTCCTCTTTCTACGAATTCTGCAGCTCTCATAGAAATTGCAATATGCCTCAGATGTTTTTTTGTGCAGGAAGGTGTCCCTTCCTTTCCCACAAAAATCTCTGTAGCGCAGCCACCCTTGCACCATGTCACAAGGGTGCCTGCTTTGGTTCTACGCTGCACTCAATCTGCCAGTGCAGAGACAAAGCAGGAATGCACAATATCTTAATAGATCTGGCACATTCCTGTACTCCCCCCACGACACTATGCTTATTGTATTGCTGCGTAGCATTGCGTAACTTTTCTCAAAATATGTCCCTGTACTTCCAACAGACCCAGACTTCCCTATATTAAAAAAGTAGCAGCATTACTACTCATTATTCCCCCTTTCCACATGTCTGGCTTTTTGCAACTCACACGGAAAGAGATAAATGCCTGTAAGGGTTGATCGTGTGGCGAAAGATATTGCTCCCTGAAAAAAACAATTATGTCCTGTAATGCACCCATATTTGCATCATGAAGTAAGGGTGGCAGCGTTGGTGCAAGGCTGCACACAGTAAGCATTTGTAAGGAGAGAGAAAAAGGTGCATAGATGTTTAAATAGTGATGATTTCTGATACCTTGCTCTGATACAATACACACAAGCAACCTGACTTCCTCACCTGCGTTGATCTTTCTTTCTAAATATGACCCTTGTTGTCTTTTTCTTATACAGACAAACAAACGATTATCTAGAAATGAAGTACACTTCATTTAGTATACCTATGAGTGGTCCACCAAAGACATGAGAATGGCAGTCGATGCAGCAAATGTTGGTTGCCCATCAGGAAATGCTATGTGGCCTGGGTGGCCATAGACCACACACATGCAACACTGCATTTCATGTGCAATACATATGATCAGATACATGTGCAGATGATTATCATTAGTGGCATATGTAGGTGCTGTCAATAGATTCAACCAAGATGTTTAGTGTTTGGTCCCTTGAAAGCAGATAGGGGCTGGCATTTCAATTAATTGAAATTTAAGGTTCCATGAAATTGTAAAGCAGGGAATGCATGAATCTACATAACATGATGAACAGTAATACTGAGCTAAGTGTTTGCATTGTATGACCAATATATATATATATATATATATATATATATATATATATATTTTATTTTACTCAAATGTAGCTTATATTAATGCAGAGAAGAAGATAACATTTTCTGCACGCAAAGTGCATCTTGAGAAAATAAACAAGGTGGCAAGGGCATTCCAAAAAATGGGCAAATATTAGTATGAGCAGAAGGCAAAATAAACATGGGTCCCCTCACCAACAAAACAGAAGCCTTCAAAATGCGCAGGCACTGTGACACCTCATAGAGGGAAGAAGGCCACCTCCAAAAGGAGACATGGAGCAGCCACTAAATCAGCATATACAAGGAAACACGCCAAGGTACAGAAGACAGGATTAACTATACTCAAATACATGAGACAACACTATAAAATCATGAACACCCTCATGGGACAGATCTCAAAATTGACCACACTAATGATTGAGAACAATTGAATGCTGCATGGGTGCCAGCAGGCTCTCAACAAGATTGCCAAAAAGTAGTTTCCCTATGGACTCTCCCTCTTTCTCTCCCCAAATGATCTTATGGTATTGTTTTTTGTAATAGTTAGATAGTTAGGTTTAGTTTGATAATAGCTGTAGGTTAAGTGTAGTGTTAGTTTTAGGTAGCATATAGTTTGATATGTATTGTAGATATCTAAGTAGTTAGTGGGGGGATAATGTTGTATGTCTAGAGAAAATTACATACAAAATACCAAAATACAAAAAAATTGTTTATGTTTAGTAATGAATGTTTAGGTAGTATATGTGAAGGCTTTAGTATGTGTAGGTGTTCTGTATGTTAATGTATGTTAAGGGTGTGGTGGTTTAGGATGTTTTATGTAAGGCATACATAACTAGTTTGTAGATTTAGATTAGAGTAGATGTAATTTTAGAATAAGTAGAGTAGTGTTAGTTAGGATTTTTAATGTGCTGTGTTTTTAATAAATATTTTACTTCTTTAATTGAGTGTTTCATATGTGTATGTGGGAAAGTACAAACTACACACATCCTTTAATGGTAAGGTAATTTATTTTGTAATATTAAAAATGAATTTCAATCAGTTATGTACATACTCATGATGTGTACAAATGTGCATTTGAACAAACATACTCTGACACTGGACACATGCAAATATTATGTAGACTGTTAGACAACAAAGCCACAATAGTCAGGTTAAACTATTGCATTGTGTCAACGGTAGAGAATGTAACTTTTCTTTACAATGTTAGAGAGGTACCATCTTTGAAGTGTAATGACAGTGGTATACTGTGAGTTGGCTAGTGGTAAATTCAACATTCAAGGTTGGTATTTATTGGTGGTGTGAATGTACTGAGATCATCTATTCTAACCCTAAATAGATAGATAGATCCATGTTGTAACACATTTTATGTAAATATGACTGTTAGATTTGGGGGTCTCTAGTTGGCAATGGTTTGCACCTTTGTCCAAATAGGGACCCTTGCGTCTAGTCAGGGTAAGGCTACACTCCTAAAATAACCCCTGCTCACCCCCTTGGTAGCTTGGCACGAGCAGGCAGGCTTATCTCAGAGGCAGTGTGTAAAGCATTTGTGAACCCATACAGTAATACAGTGAAAACACTACAAATGGATACTACACCAGTTTAGAAAAATAAGTAATCTTTACTAGACTTAACACAAGGTCAAACAACAAAAATCCACAATACTGTAATCAAAAATGAGTCTTTAAAATGGTAGAAATAGCTTAGTTCAATGTAGATGATAAATGCGACACTTTACTCTCAAAGTACCTTGGATGCGTCACGCAATACAAACAAAAGGGTCGCAGGGAAGGTGATGCGCCGTTCCTTACACTCAGGGGAGTGAATGCGTCGGTTCCTTACTGCTGCGCAGGGGAGTTGAGGCTCGCTTCCTTACTGTGTGGGGAGTTGATGCGTCGGTTTCTTACTGTGATCCGGTGCGATGCGACAAGATGGCGCCTCGATGCGATGACGATCCGGTGCGATGCGACAAAATGGCGTCTTGCTTACGGTGCGACAACGTAGATGCGATGCGTGCACGCCCGACGGCCATGCGGCGACTCTGTGAACTTCTGAGCCGCGACAGGCCCTGCGACACGCTTCTCCGGTGATGCGACTGCGACCTCTGCGGCGGCAGCACGCTTCTCCGGTGATGCAACACGCTTCGTCGGTGATGAGGCGGCGAACAGCTGCGGCGGCGACACGCTTCTCCTTGTTGCATCGCGCTTCCAGCTCCCAGTGACACCCAGTCTTCTCAGAGGGCCCAGCACAACAGCAGGCACCTCTTTGCAGGCAGAATTCCCACCACGGGAACTTAGGGGAGCTGGTTGGTGAAGACTTGTATCCCTGAGACTTCAGGCAGGAGGCAAGCTCAATCTTCAAGCCCTTGGAGATCTTCTTCAAGATGATGAAAGTACACACACAGTTCCTCTCTCCTTTCTTTGGCAATAAAGTAACCACTGCAGGCCAACAGCACACAGCACAGGGGCAGTCTCCTCCTTCAGTTTCCTGGTTCTTCTCCTCAGCAAAGGTTCGTTTTGATTCCCAGAAGTGATCTAAAGTCTTGGGGTCTGGGCCCCAATATTTATACTAAAAAAGTCTTTGTTCTCTGAAGGCAGAGAGTGTCTGTGCCTGACCAAAACCAGTTCTGTGCAGCTTCCTGGCAGGAGGTGGAGACAGCATTGTTTGAGAGCAGACCTGGCTCAGGTAGCTGAAAGGAAATCTCCTCCCCCTACTCTCTCTTCTATGAGGTCTCAGGGGAGTGAAAGGAAATCCCCGCCCCCTACTCTCTATTCTATGAGGGTTCAGGTCAGTGAAAGGAAGTCTCTTCCCCCCTACTCTCTATTCTATGTGGGTCCTATTCAGCCCAGCCCTGACCCATCAGACTGCTGGAGCCAAGACCCTCTCCAGTCCCCTGTCACTCACAAACCAGACAGTGAATACACAATCTTAGCAGAGGCACACTGGAAGGTTAGGCAAGAAAATACCTACTTTCTAAAAGTGGTATTTTCAAACACAGAATATAAAAATCACCTTCACTAAAAGATGTATTTTAACATTCTGAGTTCAGGCATAGTACACTCGAATTTCTACCTTGTTCCCTGGGTCTGTTAGGATTATAAGATGTTATAATCAAACTGCCCATTCTGGCCTATGGGAGCAGGTAGCCTTGCAATAGTGAAAAACGAAATTGGCTGTAATTCACTATCAGGACATGCCACACACACCAGGGCATGTCCTACCTTTCACATACAATGCACCCTGCCCTAGGGCCTACCTTAGGGGTGACTAACATGTAGAAAAGGGAAGGTGTGGGGACTGGCAAGTGGGTGCACTTGCCAAGTCGACATGGCAGCCCCAGACTGCACACAGGCTCTGCAATGGCAGGCCTGAGCCATAGTTGACAAGCTGCTTCTGTGGGTGGCACAACCAGTGCTGCAAGCCCACCAGCAGCATTTGATTTACAGGCCCTGGGCACACACAGGCACTGTACTAGGATCTGACAAGTAAATCAAATAATCCAATCATGGAATCACTAATCCATACAACAATTTACAATAGGGAGCACTTGCACTTTGGTACTGAATAGCAGTGGCAAAGTGCCCAAAGCATCTAGACCAGCAAAAACATAGCAAAACACAGGAGGCAACAGCAAAAAATGGAAGGGATACCCACGCCAATGGTGCCAGGTCTAACAATGACAATGCTGTAATGTGTGCTGATGTCGACAGAGATGAGAGTAAATCCTGGATATATGGGTCAGAAGTGGCCACCATTGTGATTGTCATGACACATTGTGACTTAACATGTAGAACACTATTAGAGTATGACAATATTATCACATTGACTTTGAACATATATTGTGAAGGCAGGGTCATGAGGAATCCTTGAAGTGATCACAAGTAGCAATGTTACACCATGCTACACAACTTCGCATATGAGTGTAGCTGTTTGAATAGGCTATAAGTTAATGTTCAACATCACAGACTGTCATCCTCGTGTAAAATGGGCCTATTGGATATATACTTTCCTTCCTTTGACTTGTGTGGAAGAAACAAGGTCACACGGACACTTCATATATGTCAAGGCCTCTATGTTTTGGATTGCCATTACTTTATATAGTCAAGGTATGTCACTGCTAGTACAAACTATTTACTTTTTTTGTCGAGAAGCTGGAAAATACTGACCTATCGGAATGTAGTCAGTACATAGGCTAATGAATGAGGACTATGGAATCTACACTAACAAGTATTTTGCAATTTTTTTCATTTTGTACCTTATATACGTTGTCATCTGTATGATCATTCATGAGGTTTTAACCGAGGTAGAAGTAGCACTTAGATTTGACATTTGTGAACAAACTTGTTTCATGTGGCTAAATCATGGGTACCATGGTAGTGTGCAGAGTCTCCATTCTGCTAATGCATCACAGTGTCATATCATTGAATCAGAAATAACACATTACATAACTATAAATAAACACAAACTCTTGTCATGTTAGTATACATTATGTTTTTAGAAACGTTGCTGTCAGCCACATTAGTTTATGGGGAACTTAAGTTTATAGAAGTGTGTTGTAGAGGAGGAAAGCCAAACAACAGGAAAGTAATTAAATAGTGCAAAAGAAATATAATCACATATTGAGATACATAACTTAAGGGTGCACTACAGAGCACTATCATTAGCTAAAAAGGATGCTTAATGACAAGAACAGAATCAAAATCAACTATGTCACCAATTGAAGACTGCGGCAATAGTTTGAAAAGAAGGTGGCATGATGTCTAACACATGACAAATAGAACAAGCATTTACAATGCAATAGGTCTCGCATTATTAGAGTTTGATCTATTGGCATTGCTAAATAATGCAACACCAATAGCTCAAACTTTAATAATGCGAGACCTATTGCATTGCAAATGCTTGTTTTTCCTGGCCAATATGATGTGGTTTCTTAGTTAATAGTTATCCAGTGACTCCTCGAAGGCATCAAGCAGGCGCTGTGGCTCGTCCCAATGTCTGAACAGCCGGCCAGCCCAGCTTCGAGGCGCTATGCAATGAATGTAAAGCTTTGTCACACGGGGGGGGATACAAGAGGACATTCCATGGCTAGGAAGCCTCACTTTCGTTTTCATGTATAAAAGTCTTGGGCAGCGGAAGGAAGCTTCTGGCTGTGAAGACGGGCTCTGTTCCACAGATGCTCCTGTAGATGGTTCACAGTGTGTCTGTCTGCGGTGTTAGAACTGAGGAGGGCTTGGGGGGCCTGGCAGGGGTGCCGCGACACAACGGAGGGTGTGCCAGCCTGTGCCAGCATTGCAGATGGCACCGGCCCACCATCTGGGAACTCCTCGGCAGTCCTCACTCCATAGGTGACTCAGGCTGGCACCTGGGCTCACAACAGGCTCTACCGGCTCTGCGGGTGGCACTGGACTGCACTCCAGGCGCACCACAGGCAGATGGCACGGTTCTGCACACTGGGTACACGCAGCGCAGGCAGAGGGAGGGCACAGCCCTGCACACTGGGCACGCCGAAGGCCGTGGCGTGCGCTCTGGGCCTGTCAGACACTGTACCAGCTCTGCAGGTGCAACTGGCGGGCTCTCTGAGCACACCAAGGGCTATGCCAGCTCTGAGGGTGGCAAGGGCCCCCGATCTGTGGACTCCACCAACTGTGCCAGCTCGGAGGGTGGCAAGGGCCCGCAATCTGTGGATACCACAGTCTTTACCAGCTCTGCAGGTGGCAAGGGCCCGCAATCTGCGGACACCACAGGCAGTGCCAGCTCCGATGGTGGCAAGGGCCCGCGGTCTGTGGACACCACTAACTGTGCCAGCTCCGATGGCGGCAAGGGCCCACGATCTGTGGACACCACTGACTGTGCCAGCTCTGACGGTGGCAAGGGCCCACAATCTCTGGACACCACAGGGCCTACCAGCTCTGTGGGTGGCAAGGGCCCGCAATCTGCGGACACCACAGGCAGTGTCAGCTCCGATGGTGGCAAGGGCCCGCAGTCTGTGGACACCACGGGCTGTGCCAGCTCCGAGGGTGGCAAGGGCCCGCAGTCTGTGGACACCACGGGCTGTGCCAGCTCTGAGGGTGGCAAGGGCCCGCAGTCTGTGGACACCACGGACTGTGCCAGCTCCGATGGTGGCAAGGGCCCGCGATCTGTGGACACCACTAACTGTGCCAGCTCTGCGGGTGGCAAGGGCCCGCGATCTGTGGACACCACTCACTGTGCCAGCTCCCATGGTGGCAAGGGCCCGCGATCTGCGGACACCACTGACTGTGCCAGCTCCGATGGTGGCAAGGGCCCGCAATCTCTGGACACCACAGGGCCTACCAGCTCTGTGGGTTGCAAGGAGCCCGCAATCTGCGGACACCACAGGCAGTGCCAGCTCCGATGGTGGCAAGGGCCCGCAATCTGGGCACACCACAAGCTCTACGAGCTCTGAGGATGGCAAGGACCCGCAGTCTGTGGACGCCATGGGCTGTGCCATCTCTGAGGTTGGCAAGGGCCCGCAATCTGGGCACACCCCTGGCTGTAAGGCGCACCGACGTCCTAAGTTTCCGCGTCAGAGAGCTCGCCCGCTCCCACTGACTCCACGCAGGGCTCACGGCGCGAAAAGAGCATTAAGATGAAAGCGCCGTGCGGTTCCAGGGATCAGACGCCGCTGGGCTCCGGCAGGGCGCGTCCTGCCCCGGGGAGCGTGCGCTGCGCCCACAGCCCTGGCAGCCGCACAGCGAACACGCCAGAAATGTGCGAATTTTTTCAAGTTTAGGTCGTTTTGTTTTGTTTTCAAGACAGAAAATATATAATTAAAGACTGGATTTTTAAAAAAAACCAACACGAACAAGCGCCTTGAAGCCCCTCTCCAAAGGACTGAGTTCCGGCTTCTGTAAAGCGCCACATATGAACGGGCTACTGTGAACTGCTGCCAGATATCTGAGCCATTTCATACCATATAGTGCCTCGAAACCAACAGGTGCCAACGGCACAAAAGAATAAATGTATTAGGCGATGGAAGGTCGGACTTATTGTATTGGTGTTTGGAAACACTACAGTCGGCACTGTACTGTACCACGTACCCAGGGGCGCAGTCACTGTGCCACGGACCCAGGGGCGCTGTACTGTACCACGGACCCAGGGGTGCAGTCACTGTGCCACGGACCCAGGGGTGCAGTCACTGTGCCACGGACCCAGGGGCGCAGTCACTGTGCCATGGACCCAGGGTGCCACGGACCCTAGTGCAAAGAATGAAATGGGTCCACCGGCTCCTGTTTGAACAGTGAAAGAAACCAATAATCAGGGTTCAGTGGGCCTGCTGCACCAACGGTAGCTTCGTCGCTGAACGTACCAATGAAGAGAAACACGCCCGTGCAGTGTGTGCGCTGCTGAGGATGGAGGCCCTCTGGGACCCCCTGCTCGTGGGGGGAGGGGCTGGCCAAGGTTGGGCGCGGTCATCGCGGCAGTATTCTAGCGTTTGAAGCACTCCCCTGTGCTCGGCGCTGTACAGTGCAGTCCAACAGGCACCCGGGCAGTACGGGGCCGGGCACAGCTGTGTGCGTTGGAATGTTTAAGGACCTAGGGGCGCTGGCCTTTTAAGTGGGGCTCCACTTTACGATGAAATGCTCCTGTGTACAACACCATACTCTGCCTGTACGTGGCGCTGTGTGTTGGGTTCAGACAAACTGAGGGCACAGCACGTCACGGCTGACACACAGCTGCCTTCAACGCAATGCTCCCCACTTTATTGTAGGGGTGCACAGGACCCGTGCTGCATGCACCGGGGTCCGGGGACGTGGCCTTCAGAAATAATACACCTGCCTGAAGCCCACGTTACCTGCACTAGCGCTATACACAGCACCAAGTCACAAAATGTAAACGTGACCGGAGGCCTGAAAGCCGAGCAGGGCAGCTGCCCCTGTGTGTGATGTGAGCTGACAAGGCAGAGCCTGGGCTCGGTGGTGCAGCAGAGACTGCCCTCGGCTGAGAGGCCCCCTGGAGCCTGGGCTCGGGAGTGCAAGCAGAGACTGCCCTCGGCTGAGAGGCCCCCTGAAGCCTGGGCTCGGGAGTGCAAGCAGAGACTGCCCTCAGATGAGAGGCCCCCTGGAGTGCTATCAATTGCTTCCGTCACACTGGTGAAAACAAGGGCATAGAAAACGAGCCGGTACTGTTGCTACTTTCCGAGGCCAACGCAATCCCTTTCTCCTGGCACCCCCGGCCTCCTTCAGATACCTTGTCACCGACATCGGTCAGCGAAGCCAGTTCTCTTCTGCTCGGTCCAAATTACCGGCGAAAGAAACCAGTGGTGCGCGCGCACCAGAGGAGGAGGAGGGGGGGGAGCGCGGCAGCTGCAGCGAACGCGCGCTGCTGCGCATTTTGGCCACCGTCGGGAATGGGAGGAGCAAAGGCGGGACATGCGCCCGCCTTTGCCCAACCGCGTGCCGTTTTTTTTTAAAAAACGCACGCTCCAGCCAATGTGGGTTTCTGAAAACAAAACCACACGCACGGGCGTGTGGGTCGTTTTCAGAAGCCCTTTCTAAAGGTCTCGCGCTGCGCGAGCAGTGCTGCGCACTGCAACGCTAGGCGCGAGACCTAAAAAGGTGTATCCAGAAGGTATACTCTATGTCTATATAAATTATACAACACTACAAATCCAATATCTTAGGGCATGGTACCACACAGACACGAACTTTCACCGTCCCTACATGAGTAGACAAGGATCTCCCAGTCCTGATGAAATGCCAAGATCCCTCGGACTATGATAGGCATGAAACATGTTGACCCCTCTCACTTCACATACACTAATTTGAGCTTGAGAGGCCTGGAATAACCTTCTCTAGCTACGACTCTTTAATCTCCTGTTTTAACCACAGCATAGGAACCCAGCTAATAAAGAACCCTCTGGGATTCCTGTAGCTGTTTTTATATCGCACACACCTTTTTTATCCACCTCTAATCATACCTCTGCTAACCACACTCCCCTCCACCCCTTCCATCTCACGTCAGCAAAAAGAAAAGACCTCCGGCAAAGAGCCCCCTTGCGGTGCTCGTTGGGCATTGCAGCGCCGGCCCAACAAGGAGCTACCCGATGATGAAACATGTCACCCCTTGGGGTGTGTGAGAATCCTTCTATTTTCCCTTCTGCTCTTGACACCTGGACTCCCCTCCTCCCCCCACCCCATTAGGAACTGCATACCCTTGTTTTTCCCAATTGACACATATGGGCACGTATGCTGGAATTGTGTCAAGCCCCAGCCCCTCTCTTCATTGTTTGTATCAAGTACGGTTGCTTAACCGTGGGATGCTTATTTAGGAGCAGCCATTCCGGTGCCCTCTAGACCAACAGTGCAGCCTGCCTGTGATCTCCCTGTTTAAATTCCCCCCGCTACCCCTCCCTTCCTTATTTCCTCAATATGTTGCACAACACTTTCTTTTGACCACTGAACCTACCCTTTCCGCCCCTTTACGATCATGGAAGGACACGAAGGCCTTGCATTTGATGATGAAATGGTATCAGAGATTCTCAAAGCACCGCCCCTCCTAGGAGCAGACAGAACCGCCTTTGTAGGCAGCCAACATGAGGATTGGACCTCATTGATAACAATGAAGAGACTATTTATCAGTTACCTTACATGAACTCTTGATGACGGAATATTTACGGGCGAATATTGCACCCATTGGCCTGATTGTGACGAATATGCAGCATATTTTCTTGTAAGATATGGTCTTCAGGAGAGAGTGGTCCCTGATAGCATGGAAATGCACCAGGGACTGGCTCATCCTCATCATCAACACTGCCAAATGTTTGGCAGATGACCTGATCATTAGAATTAATATGGCGGAAAATTCTCTTAAGACAGGCATCCAAATCTCTGCCTATAAAACTAAGCTGACCGAGATCAACAGATAGATCAATGAGAATAGAGAATACCTATTGAAACAGAAGATAAATAAACTCCGGAAAGACATCAAGAAATTTGACAAGGAGAAAGTCTACCCCTACCTCAGAGAAGACTACGTGGATGGAGGAGACTCATCATCAGAGGAGAGCACAACATCATGCAGATGGTACTCATCTTCAAGAAGCAACTCTAGAAAGAGTAGCAGAGGGAATGATGAGACGCGACGTAACCTACAACCACCACCACTGATGGGCTACAGCATGCCACTGTACCAAGGTCCCCCAGTTGGCTGGGACCCTTACCAGATGTATCCACAAGGACCACCACAGTCTTTTCCCCAGCCCTTCTATCCCCCTCCTTTTTTAGGCAGATGCTGGGGCAGAGGACGAGGAAGAAGAAGAGGCCCCCCAACAGAAACATGGCCAATGGCAATCAGTCAGGGAATTGTAAGCGCGCTACTCACCCGTGAGGGTCCCAAGGCGCCGGGGGGGGGGTCCGCAGATCTGTTAGCCGAAGAGCCAGGTCTTGAGGGTCTTCCTAAAGGTGTTCTGGGAGGGGGCGCGTCTGATGTCTGCCGGTAGCTCATTCCAGGTCTTGGCTGCAATGTGAGAGAAGGATCTTCTGCCTGCTCTGGCGCTGTGGATGCGTGGGGTTTCGGCTAGTGCGAGGTTGGAAGATCGGAGGTTTCTTTTGGGTACGTGGAAGTTGATTCTGTCGTTGAGGTATTTGGGTCTGTTGTTGTGTAGGCATTTGTAGGCTTGAGTGAGGATTTTGAAAGTGACTCTTTTCTCCACAGGGAGCCAGTGGAGACTTCGTAGGTGTTGGCTGATGTGTTCGTGTCGGGGGATGCCGAGGACGAGTCTGGCGGCGGTGTTCTGTATTGTCTGGAGTTTGCGGAGTAGGGACTTGTTGATGCCGGCGTAGAGTGCGTTTCCATAGTCCAGTCTGCTGGTGATGAGTGCATGGGTGACTGTCTTCCTTGACTCAGGGGGGATCCACTTGAAGGTCTTGCGGAGGATGCGGAGGGTGTTGAAGCAGCTGGAGGTGACGGCGTTGACTTGTCGGTTCATGGTGAGTGATGAGTCAAGTACGATGCCGAGGTTCTTGGCGTGGTCTGAGGGGGTAGGTGGGCTTCCAAGGGCGGTCGGCTACCAGGTGCTGTCCCATGCAGAAGGGGTGGTACCGAGGACGAGGACTTCTGTCTTCTCGGCGTTGAGCTTCAGGCAGCTGTTGGTCATCCAGACTGCGACGTCTTGCCTTCCTTTCTGGAAGTTGAGTTTGGCAGTGGTGGGGTCTTTGGTGAGGGAGAGGATGAGCTGGGTGTCGTCGGCGTAGGATACGATGTTGAGGCCGTGTTGTCGGACGATGGCTGCAAGGGGGGCCATGTAGATGTTGAAGAGGGTGGGGCTCAGTGATGAACCCTGTGGGACTCCGCAGGTGATTTTCATGGGGTCGGAGAGGAAGGGTGGGAGTCTGATCCTTTGGCTTCTTCCGGTGAGGAATGATCGGATCCAGTCCAGGGCTGTTCCTTGTATTCCTGCGTCATGTAGTCTGGCGACTAGTGTGCGATGGGAGAAGGTGTCGAAGGCCGCTGATAGGTCGAGTAGGATGATGGCTGCGGAGTGGCCTTGGTCCAGGAGGGTGCGGATGTCGTCTGTGGCGGCGAGTAGGGCGGTCTCTGTGCTGTGGTTGCTTCGGAATCCGGATTATTACGGGTCGAGGACGGCGTTCTCTTCAATGAATCGTGTCAGTTTCCTGTTGACTGTTTTCTCTGCAACTTTGGCTGCGAAGGGGAGGAGCGAGATGGGCCGATAGTTCTTGAGGTCGGTGGGTTCAGCTGTGGGCTTCTTGAGCAGGGGTCTGACTTCTGCGCGCTTCCAGTCGTCTGGGAAGGTGCCTGTTTTGAAGGTGTGTTGATGGTGCGTTGTAGTTCGGGTGCGATGGCGACCGCGGCTCTGTGGTAGATGTGAGGGGGGCAGGGGTCGGTGGGGCCCCCGAGTGGATGCTCTTCATGGTCGAGGCGGTGTCTTCGGCCGTGATCGGTGTCCAGTTGGAGATGGTGGGCTGGCTGGTGTTTCTGGGGGGCCGTCTGTGGCGCCTGGTGGATGGTCGATGAAGTTGTCGTAGAGGTTTTTGATCTTGAGGTGGAAATAGGTTCCAAGCATGTTGCAGAGGTCTTGGGATGGGTGATGTCTGTGGCTTCGCTGCGTGGGTTGTTGAATTCCTGAATGACACTGAAAAGTTCCTTGGAGTTGGTGGAGTTGGCCAGGATTTTGTTGTGGATGAAGTTACTCTTGGTGGCTCTGATCTGGTTGTGGTAGTCCGTCATGGCGTCCTTGTAGGTGGTGTGGTTTTCGGTTGTCTTGGTGTTTCTCCAGTTCTTCTCCAGGCGTCTGCAGGTGCGTCTGGCTTCTTGGAGAGCGGTGGTGAACCAGGCAGCTTTCCTGGGGCGTTGTCTGTCGGGGTTGCGTAGCGGGCGAGCTCGTCTGCGCAGTTGAAGATCCAGGTGTGGCATTCTCTGGCTGCGTCGTTTGCGTCGTGTGCCCAGGTGTGGTTGTCTCGGGTGAGGGTGGAGTTAAGTTGCTAGTCGGTAACCTTGCTCCAGTTCCTGCGAGGTGGGCGTGTGGCTGGTTTGGGTGCCTTGGGTTTGTTGATGGCGAAGTGTACGCAGTGGTGGTCGGTCCATGGCGGCTGTGTTGTGTGGCTGAATTGGACGCTGTTCCCTGCCATGAAGATGGGGTCGAGGGTGTGTCCTGCTCTGTGCGTCGGTGTGGCAAGAACCCCCGGCGGAGATCTCCAGAGAAACGAGGAGCCAAACATTCAACAAGAAAAACTGATAGTTAACCTGTCTGACAGACGTCTGTCTGAGGTGGAAAAGAGTGTCCTACGCAGGGGCCTGGGCTTTGTTCCCACCACCAAGGAAAACAAATTTAGAACCGCACAAGAGCTACATCACTTCTTCAGGAAAATCCGCATGCATGCCTACTTCCTAGACAAACCAAGTACGGATAACTCGGATTCGGGTCTCCGCAATCCCTCCACCTATATACCCACAGCAGGGATGATCCCACATGATGTCTTGACATTCGAGCAGGCAGTCCTCAGGGATGTGGAAAGATGCGCACATGAATCCCCCTTCTACAATATGTCCAAACTAGAGACTGCACTATGCTGACCCTTGGGAATGACACTACAATCACCATCAAACCAGCCGATAAAGGAGGGGCGATAGTGATTATGAACACTGATGACTATACCTTGGAATGCAAATGTCAAGTGACCAACCGTGACTAATACACCTCCATCAGGGAGGATCCCACCATACGACTCAGCACACGTAAAAACTCACTGATTTTTTCAGCAGAGTCACAGGGCTGGATTAGTAAGAAGGAATCTGCCTTTCTCATCAATGACCATCCTAGAATACCATATTTCTATACCCTTCCCAAGATCCACAAAGATACTAGACTCCAACCAGGTAGAACCATAGTGTCAGGAATTGGGTCCCTCCTCGAGCTACTCTCACAATTTTGTGACCATTTTCTACAGCCTCTGTTGACAAAAACCCCGTCCTTCCTCCAGGACACCACAAACGTCCTGAACCTGTTGGAGTGTGTGAACAACGATGCCTCTGTCGATCTACTCGTCACCCGGAACGTAGAAGCCTTGTACACCAACATACCTCAGGACGATACTCTGGAAGTAATAGAGACTATCCTCCTAGCATAGAATTGGACTTCCCCAACTCCAGTGATCTTCATTATGGAATGTGCAATCCTCGCACTCAAAGACAACTTCTTTCAATTTGAGGACCAGTTATACCATCAGACACAGGGCACTTCAATGGGCAGCACATTTGCCCAAAGTCTGGCCTGTCTGTATATGGCCGATGTTGAAAAGAAACATGTCCTTCTGGACAGTAATCCCTCCCAGACTAACATCTTGGTCTGGCTGAGGTATATCGATGATATCCTCACCCTCTGGCAAGGCCTCTTGGCCACATGTCAAAGCTTCTGTGACTGGATTAATACTCTTAATCCATACTTGAGGTTTAGTAAGAACATCTCCACCACAGCACTACCATTTACAGATCTATTAATTTCACGCACAATAGGACACCTCAAGACCACAACATATAAAAAACCAACAGATAGCAACAGCCTACTCAGGTATGACAGTCACCACCCCAAACACCTTAGAGACAACCTTCCGTTTGGGCAATTCTTACAACTACGCCGTAACTGCAGCTCCATCAATGACTATAAACAGCAAGCACAATCCCTGAGCTTGGATCTAGTAGCCACACAATACCCCCAACATGTGGTACAAAGAGCCTATAAGAGAGCCAGGAATAACAATAAAGAGGTACTACTAGAAACCCGTAGGCGAGAACATAACGTCATTACCTGTGTCACATCATTTACACCTCATTCAAACCACATACAGAGATTAATCAAGGAACACTGGGCCATACTACACACAGGGTCACTGTCACCTGCCACGCCCCACTTTGCCTATAAGCGGACAAATAACATTAAGGACATCATTGTGCACACAAGACCACCTACCAAGAAATCAGGGTCCCAACCATCCCTCTGGGGCCTCCCTCCAGTGACAGGCCACTACCTGTGTGGCTCATGTAGCATATGTACCCTAACGCATCCCTCCAAAGAGATTATTTTGAGCCCCGCCGACAATATGGATTCAAAAATCCCGCACAAACTGCAACACAAAGAACTCCATCTATATGATTACTTGTCCATGCTGAAAACGCTATATAGGTATGCGACAAGGGCAGTCAAAACTAGGATCACTGAACACCGCAGTAATGTGAGGTGCGGTAGGGTGACAACCAAGATGATTACCCACTACACAGAAATGGGACACACGCCAGAGGACATTCGCTGGACAATACTTAAAACTCATGTGCACATAACCAAGGAAGCCCTTTTTTATAAAGAACAGGGATGGGTCTATTGTCTTGTGACACACTGCACTGGGCTCATCGACAAGATACCGTGCATAGAGGTGTCACCGTAACGTTAGCAAACTGTTATCTCTTTGATTCCTGCCTAAGGGCATGTTGACATCAGCACAAGAATACATCTCTATCCAGCACATGCCTCCCTGCCATCCGGCTTAGCTTCTCATATATACCGAATCCCTTTCTCCCCCCCTCTCCCCTCGGGGAGACCCACACCACCAGGAACTAAGCACTTCCTCTTTACATATGGCCACCTTCACTAGCCTCCAGTTTATTTAACTAATCAACTGGGCACTATTCTATGGGCCTATTTAATAAGCAACATCTTAACCGGACCTTTAGATCTCCTGGCACTCTAGATATGGGACCCTCCAGTTGATTTACATGCGACCACTTCGATTGACCTCATGGTTTCTCAATCTACTGAGCACTACTTAAGCGATCTCTCCAATGCACAACATCTCAATAGGGCCTCCAGACCATCCTGCCCTTTTAGATATGTGACCCACACATTGAATTGGCCCATTTTTTGGAGCTACTGCTTCTCTTTGGTCCCCAGTTACATTTTTTTATTTTGATTTTCCCCGTGCCCGGCACTTCACCGAGCACCACTCCAATATGGCACCTATTACTGGAACTTCGACATGGTCCCGGGGTGTAGACTACACTGCACACCCTGTCTCTGCTCTAGCTTCCATGATCACGTGCTCACCGGTGGATCTTGATTTACCTCTCCGCTTGGGAACTCCCCACATCCTGTGATGGCAGGACGTGGGGTAGGTTTCCTACCATATGGAGCATCACATACTGTGAGTATAGCTTTGATCGATACCCCAGCAACCCAGCCGCTGGGCCGAGCGGCAGCTGAAGTGTTTCGAGCAGCATGCCGCTTTGTTGACGTGCGGCTAGGTGGTGCGGCTTTGTTAGAATAAAAATGTTTTAGCTGTGCTGTTTATGGATTGTTTGCCTTAAGTTAGCATTCGCTGCACCATTTTACCTTTGGCCGCCATTTTGATTCATGATTGAAACTGATTTCTCTCCCTGCCCCTGCTGAAAGCAGCTGCGATAGTTTTCGTTTCTCCAAGGTTGAGCATTGCAGTACTATTGAATACACTGTTCTTATTAGTGCATACCTTTCCCACTAGATAGGCCTGCTCCCACCCTTAGAGCGGCGGGCACAGGCAGAGCGACCTTGGCATTAAGATAGCGTGTGCTCGGTCTCAGGATCAAAACTCATCCTTCTGTAGCTTCTTTGTTCAACTGCTACCAACTGGAAATTTTCAGTCAGGGCATGTCTTTATTGGTTTTGAATTTTACATAATGTATCACCATGCTTGTTGAAGTCAGTCCCTCTGCAGCAATCCCAGGAGGCTGGTCAGACTGGACTCCGCTCGAGTGTACCTGAATAAATATACTTGGTTTGTATTCTCTACTGTCTGACCCACTCTTCATTTGTGTGGAAGGCTGAGAGGTGGTCGTGAGTGACCCGGGTGGCCCTAATCGGGTCACTTCCTTCAGTTGGCGCCCGAACAGGGACTCCATCGGGTGGCCCATCCTCGCCCGTGGACGGGTGGGGAGGTCGGGGCCATCGTCGGGTCAGACGGGCGGACCAGGGATCCCTGCACGAGGGAAATCCTGAACTCGCAGCTGCCCCGTCTGTCTGACCGGTCAGTGCCTCGCCTAGTGGTCATGCCGGCTGGGGTCCTAAATGGCAAAACCCATGGATCTGACCATTTGGTCCGAAGAGTCGGCAGTGGAGAATAAATTTGTTTGACCTGCGTGCACCAGGTGAGTTTGTTTTGGTTCTTTGTGGATATGGTACCATTTTGGTTTGCCTTTGGTATGGTCTGAGGACCGATTTGGATACAAAGTGTCTGTGAACACTTTGCCAGGCAACATAACGAATTTGGAAAATAAGTAAAAAAGAAAGATTTTCCCTTGGTACCTATTGACTAAAACGAGGCAATTCAATCAGAGACTCACGTGAGCATCTTCATGCTACCCACACATCCACAGAAAAAGAATAAAGGTAATAAGTAATTATAAGAAAAATATTTTTTTATAAAAAAGGAATTTATTTGTAGAGAAATACAATAAAATCAATTTTTGTTCTAAAAACAAATCTTATACCAATTGGTGCAAGAAAGTAAATAAGAAAACCCTTTTGTACACACCAAGACCTCCTTACACAGTAAGGAAAGCACATATAATAAAATTAAAGAGAGAAACAAACCGACAGTACATTTTGTCATTGATTTATACACATTCGTTTAGATAAGTTTGTCCTGGAATCTGATGAAGTAAAAATCCTAGAACTATCTACAGATCCAGTAGCCTTCACGAATTGTGTAAATATAGTGTCGACAGCGTTTCGATGGTGTTACAATTTATATCCCATCTTTCTCAAGACAACCTCATAAAAACTCTCTTTATGTTGCACTTGTGTAGTTGCACCACAAATAGATCCTGCATGTAAAACAAACATCATTTTAGTATACATTCTAAAAATCAAATAAAATATGATTTACATACGCCACACATATTCTAAACCTATTATCTAAGGCCAAGTTGACTCTAATATAGTTACAGACACTTGATATTACACATTTGTAAGTATACTAGCTGGGGTGACATCTCAAAGACGCACTGTTTATCTCAGTCCACACACTTCGAAGAATCCCATTCAAGATAAGTTCAATGGAATAAATTCTCTTATATGTGAAATTGTGCAAATCATATGTATCTCACTACTAACTGTAACAGCGAAAGGTTTTATTAGATATCCGTCTAAACATGTAAAAAGGAATAGTAGAACAGAGAATACTAGAAAAAAGAAGAATAAACAAGAGAATAAGCAAAAAGTTGCATTCACACAATCGTTGCCTCATTACCTCTATTTAGTGAGATTCCTCAACTGATGAGAGGAACTCACTCACTTTAATTCCATCTTATTTAGGGAGAGTGTAAATATACACGAATTAACAAGTTTAAATTACCTGAAATACTATGTTATACTGTTACCCCTCGCAATCGTCGGTGTAAGGTAAACACTTGCAAGCTTCGGGGAGCCTTTAATCAAATCTAAAATCAAAGGAACAACTATATAAGCTCCCTCAAATGTTTGCAAACAAGGTGCTTCCTAAATCACTTACATTACATAATGCGATATACTACTTTTGAAAATGCCTGGAATGAGCCGGCTTTTGGTTTCTTGTTGTCGTTGTTGCTCTGCTGATGCTCGACTGGAAGAAAGTCAGCCAGCGCCTCCGGAAGGCACTCCTAACTTTGATATGTATGTGAAGCATGGCCTTGGCCCTATTATGTTTAGTACGCTATGGCACAAATATACGTGGAACAATGCCGAGTTGCACTGGCCTTTAACGGGCACCTTCGATGAATAAAAAATTGCTTTCTTATAGGAGAAGTTGTTTGCAAGAAGAAGTAGGCAGTCTATGTTTGGTCCCCTCAGAACTTGGCAAAAGGAGGTTAAACAGAGGCGAACGAAAGCAGAGAAAGAAGCCCGGAAAGGGAGAATGCAAACATTGACTCAGAAAGATGTAGCGCATGATAGAGAGAAACAAGAGATATGGACTGAACGTGAAGATAGGAGATTCCGGTTACAGATTGATAAATCTTATGTAGCCCAAGAAGAAAATGATATGTTTGTGGAACAACTGCTAGAAACTCGACCCCCACCCCCATATGCCCCGCAGAGGATATATCCCACTCTTCCCTCACAGGCCCAGCTGCCTGGTTCTTCTGTCTCTGCTGTTTCTGCTTCTGTTATTGTTGATCAGACTGCCTTGGCCACGGCACCTCCTGTCCTTTCTTTGCCCTCACCGTCTGTGGCAACTGTGACTGTTAGGTCGCAGCCCTGAGGATAGAGATTGGACAAAATTTAAGGAACGTATGGGGCGGACGTTGATCCGATCTGATGTGGGAGATGCAGAGAAACAGGTGGTGGCTAATCAGGCTGTGCAGTGGGCTCGTAACTCCATTTACAGTGTGGAAGATGTGTGGAGTGTCATGAAAGATTATGAGCCTTTTGTACAACAAACATGACCTTAAGCATATGTCGGCTATTTTGATCGGTCTTTGGGAGCAGCATTTCAAGGGTGCAGCGCCACAGATCGTATACGATATTAGGGATCATGTGTATGTTACTGATATGGAGCCTGCTCATGTCTTTGGTAATGTTGCGACGGTTGCTTATCTGGAAAGGCTGCTCGAGAAGAGCCCCACCCCGGTAACTCAGTTTCGGATGCAGGAGGTTCATCCCATCTACCATCCTGAGATACCAGAGCTAAGGGATCAGCATGATCATGTTACTAGGCCAAGAGTAGAGGCCTGTTTCTAAGAACAATGGGTTTATACTCCATGGAAAAGGAGTGAAGTTTTGTCCTTTAAGACTCAGTTACCTGACCCTAGGAAGAATCCTACCGCTTATTATAAGAAACTGACTGAAGCTGCCTCTTCGATGGTGATGACGCTTGCTGATATTGAAATGTTCTTTGGTTTACTAATTCCGGTTGATATTTGGAGACAAGTACACACACAGGATCATGCTGCGGAATTAAGTGGTACGTGGGATCAAATTAAAAAATGGGATCAGGAACGGAAGCCATGTGATAAGTCTAGGGCGGAAATACTTGCTTTGCCTGGCCGTATCATTATGTATATGCATTCTCTTATCCCTCCGAGAAAAGTTGATTGGGACAAATTATCGGCTTGTCGTCAGAAGATAGATGAGCGTGTGTCTGATTTTTTCACTCTATTTGAAGGTGTGTTTCTGGACTATAGTGGACAGGATTTGTCGATCGAAGGTGGTGTGCGACTATTTGTTAACAGATTCGTTTCCAATTTGCTTCCTGAAATTGCGAGTCAATTGCAGGCTTCCAAAAGCACCTGGTCCACCTCCTCCCCTGCTGTTATTTTGAATATGGCCCAGTACTATGAGCACAGGGAAAATGAGGATAAAGAGAGGTCAGAGAAGAAGCATAAGAATTTGAAGACAAAGGTGTTGTTGCAGCAGGCTTCTAGGGGGAATGGTAGAGGACGTGGTGGCTTGGCCCGACAGCTTCCACGCACTAGCAGGTCCGCCAGTGCCGCGCCTCTGGGGGCGAATCAGTGTGCGTACTGTAAGGAGGAGGGACACTGACGCAGCGAGTGTCTGGTGCTTTTGCAGAAGGTGGCGGCCCCCAGAGGACGAGGTTCTCGTGGACGGGGTTGCAGAGCTGGTGGTCAAGATAGGGTTCAGAATGTTTAGGCCTCGCAGGGTCGCTCTGACCAAAGTTATTCTGATGACCCTCGAGGAAGACAGTATTACCATGAAGATTATGAAACGGATGAGGTGACGGGGATGTCTTACAGCTAGGATAGCCAGGGACAGAGTGAGGGACCAGTTCCGATACCTGTAGATCAACGCGGTCCATATGTTAGTGCGGATGTGCATGGTTCGGCTAAGGAGTTTTTGGTGGATACAGGTGCAACAAACAGTTCTATTTCTCGGTCCTTGGTCCCTGAGGTGGCTCTGTCTGGCCATAATGTTTCGGTAGTTTTTTCTGGTGTACCGGTTGTGAGCCCCATTTCCAAACCTCTTGCGCTGACTTTTAGTCCCTTTACTGTGGATTCGCCATTCTTGTTGACGTCTAATTGTGGAGAAAACTTGATGGGTTTGGACCTATTGAAGAAATTGCATGCCACGATTTACTGCTCTCCAGAGGTTGTCTACATGACAATGGGTCCGAATGTTGTGCACGCTACGCAGTGTCTGTCCAAAGATGCGCCTCTTCCTGCCGAGTTTAAAGACGTGCCGCCCACACTGTGGGCAACGGGCGACACAGATGTGGGTTTATTGCAGATATCGCCTGTTTCAATACGTGTCAAGGAAGGTGCGATTTTACTCCGTATCCCTCAGTATAAAATACCGCAGGCAGGTGAGCGAGCTTTGTTGCAAATTGTGAGAGATTTGATTGAGAAAGGAGTGGTTGAGGAAACGACTGCTAATGTTTGTAATAGCCCTATTCTTCCCTTTCTCAAAAGGACTCCTTTGAGTTACTCTGATGATCATGCGGATGTTTATCGCTTTGTGATTGACTTGCGTGAAGTTAACAAAATAGTGATTCCCCAGTGTCCGGTGGTCCCTGACATTACCACTCTCTTGACAATGATTCCTTCTTCTGCTCAATTCTTTTCTTTTATTGACTTGAAAAATGCGTTCTTCAGTATTCCCATTCATCCTGACAGCAGGTATCGGTTTGGATTCACCCTAGCTGGTAGATGCTTCACCTTCTGTTGCGCTCCTCAAGGCTGTACAGAGAGTCCGAGTATCTATAGTCAGGCATTGAAAGGTCAGCTGGATTCCTTGTTGCTCCCTGCAGGTAATGTATCTCTTCAGTATGTCGATGACTTGCTCATCGCCTCGGATACAGAACAAGGTTGCAGAGACAGTACGGTTAAATTATTGCTACATTTAGCTCAACATGGCCATAAAGTATCCCTTTCCAAATTTCAGTATTGTGGAAAGGAGGGCACCTACTGTCGAAGGAGCGTAGGAGATTGACCCCGGAGCGCATAAGTACCATTGTTAAAATGCCCATTCCGCAAACTCAAGAAGATGTGCGTGCTTTCATAGGTATCACTTCCTATTGCAGGCAGTGGATACCTGGCTACTCGCTGCTTATTAAGCCCCTGCTTGCGCTAACACTAAAAGATGTGCATTAACCCCTGCCTTGGACGCCTGAGTGTCAGCAGTCTTTTGAGCCATTAAAAACTGCGCTTTGCTAGGCTCCAGTGCTTGGTACCCCTAACTACGCTAAATGCTTTGTACTGTATGTCTACGAGAAGGGTGGTTGTGCACTTTCTGTTTTAACACAAAAATTCAGGGATAAGCAACGACCGTGTGCTTATTTCTCTGCTGTGCTTGACCCTGTCGCACCAGCCCTTCCGAGCTGTCTAAGAGCGGTCGCAGCTGTGGCTGTCTCAATAAGACAATCGGCTGGACTCATACTTGATACTGACCTTACAGTTATGGTACCCCATGCTGTGGGCACACTTTTGAATAAGACAGACACAGCACCTCACCAGTGCACGTCTGACAGATTGCGAGCTAACACTCTTTGTGAAGCACATTACGATCAAATGCTGTGCCACTCTGAATCCAGCCACATTACTACCCCTCCCTTCTGAGAATGAGGAGATTTACATACATGATTGTATCTTCCGGACGGAAGAAGAGACGAAAGGACGAGTAGACCTGACTGATGTTCCCTTATCTGACCCCCAACGGGAACTATATGTCGATGGCTCTTGTTTCAAATTACCAGATGACACCACCACTGCAGCATACGCAATTACTACGTTGCGTACGGTAGTTGAGACATCACGAGTTCCCTATCAGTCCGTACAAGCAGCTGAGTTAGTCGCCCTTATTCAAGCCTGTGAATTGAATGAGGGGCTAGTTGTCAATATTTATACTGACAGTCAGTACGCCTTTGGAGTTGCCCATAATTTCGGGCGGCTCTGGGAGAGAGAGGGTTCCTTACTTCCCATGGGACGAGAATTCAGCATGGTCCTATTATATACAGGCTTCTGTCCGCTTTGACACTCCCTAAGAAATTGGCAATAGTGAAGTGCAGCGCCCATAGGAAAGTTACTGACGATGTGGGTAAGGGGAACACCTTTGCAGATCAGACAGCTAAGGAAACTGCCCAAACTAAGATGAAAAGAATGTTTGTAGAAGGTCCCGCTAGGTGGGTGCCCGAGGTCACCATGTTTGAGGATACACTAGAGAACGTGAAGGAGATACAGAGTGAGGCCACGGTGGAGGAATTATCAGTGTGGCAAGAAGGAACAGCAAACTTGAACGATGAGGGATGTTGGATTGACAAGTCAGGGAAGCAGAGATGGATTTTGCCAGATGCATATGTCATTCCAGTAGTCACAATGGCACATGGCCCAGCCCACATCAGTGCTAAGGGTATTTGCAAGTTGTTAGACCGCGTATGGCAAAATGACAACATCTCGAAGTCAGCTGCACATTTAGTGAAGTACTGCAGGTGTGCATGATGCACCATCCTGGCAAGAGTACCCCTACACCACCCGGAAATATTGCACCTCCCACTTTCCCTTTTGAGGTCCTTCAAATGGATTTAATAGAAATGGACAGTCAATAATTTGAAGCATGTGTTGGTGGTCGTTTGTGCATTCAGTAATGGGTTGAGGCTTACCCTACCAAAGAGAACACAGCCATTGTGACTGCAAAGGCACTCCTGAAGGAGTTCTTTCCTCGCTTCGGCTTGCCCCGTTTGCCAAGGTTATCAAGTTAGTTTGTGATGGTTTACACATAAAGCAGAAATTTCATGCTGCGAATCACCCCTAGTCAGCAGGTTTGGTTGAGAAGTACAATGGTACTCTCAAACTGAAATTGGCAAAGATTCAGGAAACTACAGGGTTACAGTGGCCTGATGCTTTACCATTAGCTCTCTTGTCAACGAGAACAACAGCACCTTCTAGTACAGGATTGTCACCCTACGAGGTCGTGTTCGGACGCCCGGCAAATGTCTGGGGCATCCCGCGGCCGCGTAGGTTTTCTGAGATTGAGAACCCTTTGTTGACAGATTACCTGTGCCAGTTAACTGAAAGTTTGCGTTCTATTCACCAACAGATTCGCGAGTCGCTCCCACCCATACCAGAGGGGCCGTGTCACAACATCCAGCCTGGGGACTGGATTTTGCTCCGGAATTTTCCCCCACTGTGCCTGGAGTCACCAGGTACAATTTGCGCCCTCGGCTGAAGGACAGTGCACTAAAAGAGAAGTCAGACTAGTCAGGGATGGACTGTGCAAGTTAGGGTGTACTTTTCTGTAGTACCAACGGTGTTAGTTTAGGGTGAGGCGAGATTGGTGCACTGTTCTGACATTGGACAGTATAAACTGAATGTGCTCCCTCGGAGTGGGGTACATTATCCTGAACGACGTGGGATTCATCGAGAGCTAGGATTGAGCAAGCTCCACCGCCGGTGCTCAAGAGCGCCAACGTTGATGAACAATAGGAGCCTGTACCAGAGAGGCTCAGACGGACACTGGGAACAATTGCCTTTGCTATCAGTTTTCTTGCATTCCTTTTCTTGCTTCATAATGCATCCATTTGGTCGACCTATTGAGGAGGAGGAGCAGCCATTTGCATCGCCGCGACTAGCGCAGGGCTGGTCCACAAAAAGTAAAATAGTTTTCATATTGATAGTTGCGATTGCATTGATAACAGTACTTGGAATAGCTTGGTTTCTGGAGGAAAAGTATCCTGTACATTCCTTAGTTGGTACAACGCCCACTTCCCCTGAGCATATGTTAGTTACTCTGGCCCCTCACAAAGGGGAGCATAAAAAGACTTACACAGACAATGTATTTATACAAATGTTGCATCAAGCCCATGATGCGTCTAATACAACTAATTGTTGGGTTTGTGGACTGCTTCCCTCAGTTACTCACAAGAGCGATAATTTGTTGTCAATGCCATTGTCATATATTGGTAGCTGGGAAGGTTGGTTGGAATTGCTTGTTATGGTGCACTATCATTTCCAACTCTCTACTCAGGTTAGGACATCTGCTGACTCTTGCACTGTGGTAGAGTATATAAGTTTTCATCACGGATTTACTCCAATAGGAAAGGCAGGGAATGGGACTCCCAGTACATTGTCCCCAAAATCCTGAATGAGAATATATGATAAACTGAAGAATGAAACATGGCTTAGGACGGATATGGCTGATTTCCAAAGGTTCAACACCTCTGAGTACTTCCAATCTTTCCAAGATCGTGATGTTACCAAGGACAAACCGATGCCGATATCTGTGGTCAACACAACGGCTAGTTTCTGTGTCCAGGGGACAGGGCAGGGAAAAGTAGGGGAAAGTAATTGCAATTTCACCTACAGATTGAGCACGCTTAACAGTCTGCACTTGATCCTACCTCAGAATGTTTATTTTGTTTGCGGCTCCCAAGCTCACATCTGGCTTCCGAGGGGGTGGTCTGGCAGATGTTATCTTTCTTTCCTTCTTCCCCCTGTATATTTTTCCCGTCCAATTACCATAAAGACCATCGGCTGCAACGTTGGAGTAAATACTTGCCCTGAGTCAGAAGGGTTGTGGACACTGAGGATATACATCAGACAGATACCACCTGGCAACAGTTTGACGATGCTGCAAGGGGTCTTCTACCCTTCTGGGGCCCCATGGCTAATAGTCTCCAGCTTCGTCGGCTAACTAGAGTTGTGGAAGAGGTTATTAATACAACAGCTGGGATACTGACAAACATTGCTGCTGAGCTCCAGGCTACGAGGCTCGTTACATTACAAAACAGGATGGTGTTAAACGTCATCCTTGCTGATCGGGGAGGGGCCTGTCGCATCATTGGCAGCAGCTGTTGTGTTTACATACCAGACCACGCCCCCAGTGTGTATACAGCTATACAAAAATTGCATATATTGGCATCAGACATACACCAAGAGACAGGTACAAAAAAGCAAAAGGGGGGTAGTGGTGGTATACAGGGTAGCACATCAGTCTCAAACAATATATTATCCAAACTGGTCTATAACCCAATATCAGTATTGGTACCACTCGAGGTAACAAAACACAAAACACCCCACTACCATGGATGTCACCACACAGAAGTACCAGAGGACTCCCGTGCTAGTCTTGACAAGAACAACTGTACCTCGGCACTCTCAAAATTTATAAGTCACTATTTTAAATAGTGTAAGCGTTTGCAATTAATCGACAATTAGGCTACTCACAGGAAAACAATTCAAAAAATAGTTTATTTGCAAAATTCCATTTAATAGCAGCTAAATATTTAAATCATAAAACACAATATAAAAGGTGCAATTCAAAAGCAAGGACATATCATTTTTACAAAAATGTTATTTTCACTAATAGTCCCACGGAGGTCCTGTTCATACAGCCTCCCTGTTGTAAATGGTGGGAACAGCCTGATGAAAACAGCCGACACGTGTTTCGTTACACAAGTAACTTTCTCAAGGCTTGTACGTCTGAAGTAGTTGTTCCAAGTGATTATGGATTGTCCGAAGTACGGAAAAAACCCTATTATAATCTTTAATCCGAAAAGGGGGACCATATATTTCGCAGTAGTCACCGATCAATCAAATGGTCGATAATATTTAGTGGAGAATGAAAGTAGTCTGTTCTCTGTCAGTGTCATACATGTAGAAAGGCGAGGGCGGTGATAAACCCCTCTAATCCCGGCGCAATGGCCGTGTTCATATGGTGATGTCCCCTATCCGACACGCATCATTGGCAGCAGCTGTTGTGTTTACATACCAGACCACGCCCCCAGTGTGTATACAGCTATACAAAAATTGCATATATTGGCATCAGACATACACCAAGAGACAGGTACTTGGACATTATCGGGGTGGTTCTGGAATATACTAACAACGTGGGGTTGGAAGATCCTTATCTTTTTGGTTGCAGTTATTATCTTTACATGTTGCCACTGCATACACTGCCTTCCGGCTTGTTGTACCAGTTGTATACCTGCTCTTACCCCTAGCCCAAAAACATCAGTTCATGACACCAGTGCTGCGATCATGCTGCAGAAACAAATTGATGATATCATGCAGATCGACGAAGGTATCTTTGAATACTGACTATGTACGCATCCACATATGGTGCTGTTATTTTATCTTTGCAACATGTTATTCATTTCTAGATAGTAACATGCAATGGTTAGCTGTTAGACCTGGTACCATTGGCGTGAATCTCCCTTCCATTTTTTCACTGATTGCCTCCTCTGTTTTTGATATGTATTGCTGGTTTAGATGCTTTGGGCACTGTGCCACTGCTATTCAGTGCCACAGTGCAAGTGTTCCCTAATGTAAATTGATGTATGGATTAGTGACTCCATGATTGGATTATTTGATTAACTTGTTAGACCCTAGTATAGTGCACCAGGGGTGCCCAGGGCCTGTAAATCAAATGCTGCTGGTGGGCTTGCAGCACTGGTTGTGCCACCCACAGAAGCAGCTTGTAAAGTGTGTCTCAGGCCTGCCATTGCAGAGCCTGTGTGCAGTCTAGTACTGCCATGTCGACTTGGTAAGTGCACCCATTTACCAGTTCCTAAACCTTCCCTTTTCTACATGTTAGCCACCCCTAAGGTAGGCCCAAGGGCAGGGTGCATTGTAAGTAAGAGGTAGGACATGCCCTGGTGTGTGTGGTATGTCCTGATAGTGAATTACAGCCAATTTCGTTTTTCACTATTGCAAGGCTACCTGTCCCCATAGGCCAGAATGGGCAGTTTGATTATAACATCTTATAATCCTAACTGACCCAGGGAACATGGTAGAAAAATGAATTTAGTATGCCTGAACTCAGAATGATAAAATACATCTTTTAGTGAAGTTGGTTTTAACATTCTGTGTTTGAAAATACTACTTTTAGAAAGTAGGTATTTTCTTGCCTAACCATCCAGCTGCCTCTGCTAGGTTGTGTATTGCTTGTCTGCTTTGTGAGTGACAGGGGGGTCTTGGCTCCAGCAGTCTGATGAGTCAGGGCTGGGCTGAATAGGACCCACATAGAATAGAGAGTAGGGGGGAGGAGACTTCCTTTCACTGACCTGAGCCCTCATAGAATAGAGAGTAGGGGGCAGGGATTTCCTTTCACTCCCCTGAGACCTCATAGAATAGAGAGTAGGGGGAGGAGATTTCGTTTCAGCTACCTGGGCCAGGTCTGCTCTCACACAATGCTGTCTCCACCTCCTGCCAGGAAGCTGCACAGAACTGGTTTTGGTCAGGCACAGACACTCTCTGCCTTCAGAGAACAAAGACTTTTTGGGTATAAATATTGGGGCCCAGACCCAAGACTTTAGATCACTTCTGGAACAACAAGACAAACCTTTGCCAAGGAGAAGAACCAAGGAAGCTGCAGGAGTTTGGACTGCCCCTCTGCCAGTGTGCTGTTTGCTGGGTTGGCCTGCAGTGGTCTTCATTGCCAAGGAAAGGAGAAGGAACTTTTAAAGAACTTTCATCATCTTGCAGAATATTTCTCCAAGGGCTTGAACTTGTGCTTGCCTCCTGCTGAAGTCTCAGGGACAAAAGACTTCACCACCAGCTCCCCTCTGAATTTCCTTGCTGGGAATTCTGTCTGCAGAAGCCTGCGTGTCGCTGGGAGCTGGAAGTGCGACTCAACAAGAAGAAGCGTGGCGCAGTCGCAGCTGTTGCCGTCGCATCGCTGGAGAAGCGTGTCGCCGCCGCAGAGGTCGCCACCGCATCACCAGAGAAGCATGCCTTCGTCGCAGCTGAGTACCGATGCATCACCGGAGAAGCGTGTCGCCACCGCAAGGGTCGCCGTCGCACCACCGGAGACGCGTGTCGCAGGGCCTGTCGTGGCTCCAAAGTTACAGAGTTCGCTGCACGGCCGTCGGGCGTGCACGCATCGTCTTCACGTCGTCGCATCGCATCAAGGGCGCCATCTTATTGCATCGCACCGGATTGTCGCATCGCATCGAAGCGCCATCTTGCCGCATCGTAACCGGAACGCAGTACGAGAATCAACGCATCACCTCCTCTCCGGTAAGGAACAATTCGCATCCCCTACTCTGCGCAAGCATTGAGGAGCGACGCATCGCCTCCCCCGAAGCAAGGAACCGACGCATCACCCTCCCTGCGGACCCTTTGTTTGTTTTGCGTTACGCATCCAAGGTACTTTTATGAGAAACGTGTTGCATTTATCATCAACTTGAACTAAGTTACTTCTACCATCTTTAAGTCTATTTTGAGTACAGTATTGTGGATTTTTGTCGTTTGTGGTCTTGTGTTAAGTCTATATAAAGAATACTTATTTTTATAAATCCTGTGTGGTGTCCATCTGTAGTGTTTTCACTGTATTACTGTTGGTTATGTGCAAATGCTTAACACACTGCCTCTGAGATAAGCCTGTCTGCTCGTGCCAAGCTACCAAGGGGGTGAGCAGGGGTTATCCAGTAGTGTAATCCCCTTTCCCCGACTAGAAGCAAGGGTCCCTATTTGGTCAAAGGTGCATACCATTGACAACTAGAGACAGCCAGTTCTAACATTGGTGGTCAGCGGTGAGGATTCTGGACTTGCATTTGTGACTCATACACAGTGATTGGTGTACACTACTAGTGAGTGCAGACCAAACGCAACCACATACTTTTTTTGGTACCATTTTTTTTCTCCTTGGACTGTTATTTTTTCTGAGAACTGCCAATTCTTACTACCATGAACCGACCAGCATCTGTTGCATCTATGGATCTAGATTTTGAGGAAGAGAGGTTGGAAACCTACAATGTGAAACAGCTAAAGTGCTTTTGCAAAAAATTTAAAATTGCTACCCCGGGCATTGCCAAAAAGGATGAATACCAAAAGGCGCTGAGGGCCTGGGTGGAAGCAAGAAATACCCCTGATCTGGTGGTGGAGCCAGTTGGGGATGCAGAGGGCCAGCTGAATATACCATTGATTCCAGCCAGGGAAGGGGTACCGTCCCCTCCTGGCAGTAGCGTCTCTTCCAAAGGCCCGTCCCCAGGAGAGCTGGAAGACAGTGAAAGAGACAGGGTGCACAAGCTGGAGATGGCCAGGCTCAAAATGGAGGGTCAGGGGAACCTAGAGAATAGCAGGTTGTCCTTGGAGAGAGAGAGAAT
The DNA here is from genome assembly GCA_963921515.1 of Calotriton arnoldi. Lineage (NCBI taxonomy): Eukaryota > Metazoa > Chordata > Amphibia > Caudata > Salamandridae > Calotriton > Calotriton arnoldi. The sequence continues at coordinate 569,216 of CAWUFW010006467.1, forward strand.
GAGGTTGGAACACGAGAGAATGTTGAGGGAGTTAGAGCTCAAAGCAAAAGGCTTAGAAATCAATCCCTCTGGTGGCAGCGCACCATCTGTGCCTGCAGAAAGCAGAGTCCATATCCCCAAGGATGTCATAAAGGAATTCCACAGACAGGAAGATATTGTGCAGTGGTTTGCAGCCCTTGAGATAGCAATGTTGGCCCACCAGGTCCCTGAGAAGGATTGGGGAGCGGGGTTGTGGGGCCGCTTTGTGAGTGATGGGAGGGATACATTGTTAGACCTACCCAGTGAGAATAGGATGTCTTATGCCCACATCAAGGAAGCCCTGATGACAAGGTATGGTTAGACCCCAGAACTCTATAGACAGAGGTTCAGGAATTGTAAGAAGCTGAAGGCAACTACCTGGGTGGAGTATCAGTCTTTCTTTTGCAGAGCTATGGATGGTTGGGTGAAGGGTAGCAAAGTGGATACTTTTGAAGCGCTCTATGATTTGTTTGCATGGGAGCACTTGTCTGCTAATTGTTTTCCAGAGCTACACCAGCACCTTATTGATAGCAAGTTAACTAACCCTAGGAAACTTGCTGAGGAGGCGGACCGCTGGGTAAGCACCCGGGTCCACAAGGGTCACGTGGGAGACTTCGCCAAAGGTGGGCAGGGTCCCCAGAAGAAGAGTGGGGGGACAAGGGTAAACAGAGGGAGTTCCAGAAAGGGCCCCAAAGTCATTCCCAAGGGAAGGGTTCCCAGCCTCCCCCTGAGAAAAAGCAAGAGGCCCCGACAGGTAAACCTGTTCACAGGGGCCCCTCTAAGTGCTTCACGTGTGGTCAAATAGGCCACCGTTGGTATGGTGCACAATGTCCCATGAGGGATTCCAAAGCACCACCACGTGCACCACCCCGTCAGATGGCGAGTGTAGCCCTGGGGGTGAGGAGATGGGTGCCCAAGGTGGGTGGGGTCCCGCAGAAATGTCCCTTGTCTCGCTAGGAGACTTTGAGATTGTCCCTGAGACCCAGCTGCCTGATAACACTAAGAAGTACAGGCAGTGGGTGACCATCAATGGCCATAGGGTGGAAGCTCTCAGAGACGCTTGGGCTAGTGTGACAGCTGTCAATTGCCGGCTAGTGTCCAGAGAGCAGGTTATCCCCCATGCATTCTTCCCTGTAGTTGCCGCAGACAACTCAGAGAGCCGGTGTGAGGTGGCTCAGCTTCCCTTTGAGTGGGGGGGTCTCAGGTACTCTTCAAGTAGCTGTGAGGCCAGCCATGTTATGTTAATTTGGTATTTATAAAGCGCACGGCTACTCCCAGGGGTGTCCATGCCTGTTGATTGTCTGTTGGGCAATGATTTAGAGAGCTCCCCTTGGGCTAAGGTGGAGAGAAGGTCACATTTCGAGATGTTGGGTCTGCCTGAGTGGGAGTGCGTGACCACTCGGTCTATGGCAGCCAGTAAGGGTGTTGAAGAGGTTCTGGAGCCTGAAAATATGGCCCAGACCCCTGCCTTAAAGAGAAGAGATAGGGGGCACGGGAAACTGGCCCCCATAGTTCCCACGGTCCAGGAGGAGGCAGACCTTGAAGGGGATGCCCTGGAACCTACAGGGGAACAAGTGGCCGAACTGGGGGGCCTGCCTGAGCTGACCCATTGGCAGCAGGCCCCTCCAGGGAGGAATTTTGTGAGGAGCAGAAGAAGTGCCCTTCTCTTGTGGGTTTGCGGCAACAGGCCACAAACCAGGCAGCAGGTGATCAGTCTGGATCACATTGGATCTACTGGGAGAACGACCTCCTGTATAGCGGGGCTAAAATTACTGAGCCTGGGTCAGCCCGTGTGCTGGTGGTACCCCTGCGCTTCAGAGCCTTCCTACTGGGTTTGGCTCATGATGTGCCTTTAGCTGGACATCTGGGGCAGAACAAGACCTTTGAAAGGCTTGTCACCCACTTTTATTGGCCCCAGATGCGCAAGAGTTCAGATACTCATTGTAGGACTTGCCAAACTTGCCAGGCAAGTGGGAAAAGTGGGAGGAAGCACAAGGCTCCTCTCCAACCTTTCCCTGTAGTCAGTACCCCCTTTGAATGGGTGGGCATTGACATTGTGGGGCCACTGGACCCCAAGATAGCCATGGGCAACAGGTTTATCCTGGTCTTGGGGTTCATGCTACCCGGTACCCGGAAGCCATCCCTCTCAGGACAGTGACGGCCCCCGTGGTGGGACGTGTACTAATGGGGATTTTCTCCCCTGTGGGGTTCCCCAGAGAGGTGGTGTAAGACCGTGGTACAAACTTCAGATCTAACTATATGAAGTTCCTGTGGCAGGAGTGCGGTGTTACCTAGAAGTTCACCACTCCTTACCACCCCCAAGGTAATGGGCTGGTTGAGAGATTCAACCGGACCCTTAAAGGCATGATTATGGGTCTTGAGGAACCTATGAGGCATAAGTGGGACGTCCTCTTGCCCTGCCTGCTTTTTGCTTACCGTGAGGTGCCCCAGAAGTCCTTAGGGTTCAGTCCCTTTAAACTGCTGTATGGTCACCCGGTAAGAGGACCTTTGAATCTGGTCAAGGAAGGCTGGGAGCAATCTCCCAGGAAACCTCCCCAGGATGTATACAGTTACATGCTGGCCTTCAGGAACCAGACTAGGCGATTCAGACAACTCGCTGAGGTGAATCTGGAAGCCAGCCAGGAGGAAATGAAGCGGTGGTACGATCAGAATGCCACTCTGATTGAGCTTCAACCTGGTCAGAAAGTTTGGGTCATGGCCCCTGTAGAGCCCTGTGCGCTCCAGGACAGGTGGACCCGACATTTTGAGGTGGTGGAGCGCAAGAGTGATGTCACCTACCTGGTGAACTTGCGGTCTCCTAGGAACCCTTTGCGGGTCCTGCATGTTAACCGCCTGAAGCCCCACTTAGAGAGGTCCGAAGTGGGCATGCTCCTAGCGACAGATGATGGAATGGAGGAGGAGACCGAGCCTCTTCCTGACCTCCTGTCTGCAACAGAGCAAGATGGGTCAGTGGATGGTGTCAGCCTCTCTGCCACACTGACCCCTGAACAGCAGCAAGATTGTGGCCAATTGTTGGGACAATTCTCTGATTTATTCTCCCTGGTTCCTGGTGTAACTGAGTGGTGCGTCCATGACATGGATACTGGGGACAGTCCTCCTGTGAAGCACAAGGCTTACAGAGTGACTGACAGGGTCAGAGCTCACATCAAGGAGGAGGTCTCCAAGATGTTTGCCTTAGGGGTGATTGAATCCTCTCACAGCCCTTGTGCCAGCCCAGTGGTCTTGGTCCCAAAAGCTGCCGCGCCTGGTGCCAATCCGAACTCCGGTTCTGTGTGGACTACCGAGGACTCAATTCAGTCACCAGGACTGACGCGCACCCCATCCCCAGAGCTGATGAGTTCATTGATCGGTTGGGGGCTGCCCGGTACCTCAGCACATTTGATTTAACGTCTGGGTACTGGCAGATCGCCTTAACTGATGGGGCCAAAGAGAGGTCAGCATTCTCCACACCAGATGGGCACTACCAATTCCGGGTTATACCCTTTGGGATGAAGAATGCCCCTGCCACCTTTCAGAGGTTGGTCAACCAGGTGTTGGCTGGACTGGAGGATTTCAGTGCCGCCTACCTGGATGACATTGCAGTGTTCAGTGCCAGTTGGGAAGAACATCTGCACCACCTCTGGGAAGTGTTAATGGCACTGCGAAAGGCAGGCCTTACGATCAAGGCGAGTAAGTGCCAGATCGGGCAGGGTTCTGTGGTGTACTTGGGGCACCAGGTAGGGAGTGGCCAGGTGGCGCCCCTACAACCCAAGATTGATACCATCCTGGCATGGGAACCCCCCAGGACCCAGACACAGGTGAGAGCCTTTTTAGGACTCACGGGTACTACAGGAGGTTTGTCAAGGGGTATGGCAACATCGTTGCACCCTTGACTGAGCTGACTTCCAGGAGGCAGCCCACGAAAGTGAACTGGACTGACACCTGTCAGAAGGCTTTTGACGCCCTGAAGACTGCCATGTGCACAGCACCCGTGCTTCAGGCGCCCAACTTCTCAAAGGAATTAATTGTCCAAACAGACGCTTCAGAGCATGGTGTGGGGGCTGTTCTATCACAGATTAATGAGGAGGGCCTAGACCAACCTATAGCCTTCATCAGTAGGAGGTTACTTCCACGGGAACAGAGGTGGAGTGCAATTGAGCGTGAGGCATTTGCTGTGGTCTGGGCACTGAAGAAGTTGAGACCATACCTGTTTGGGACTCACTTCCGGGTTCAGACAGACCACAGGCCCCTCAGATGATTGATGCCGATGAGGGGTGAGAATCCAAAGCGGTTGAGGTGGTCCATTTCCCTACAGGGGATGGACTTCACGGTGGAACACCGCCCTGGTACAGAACACGCCAATGCTGATGGACTGACCAGATTTTTCCGCCTTAGTGAAGAGAACTCCCAAGGGGTTGGGTAGTTCTCCCCACATTTCAGCTGGAGAGGGCACGTGTTAGACCTGGTACCATTGGCGTAAGTCTCCCTTCCATTTTTTCACTGATTGCCTCCTCTGTTTTTGATATGTATTGCTGGTTTAGATGCTTTGGGCACTGTGCCACTACTATTCAGTGCCACAGTGGAGGTGCTCCCTATTGTAAATTGATGTATGGATTAGTGACTCCATGATTGGATTATTTGATTTACTTGTTAGACCCTAGTATAGTGCACCAGGGGTGCCCAGGGCCTGTAAATCAAATGCTGCTGGTGGGCTTGCAGCACTGGTTGTGCCACCCACAGAAACAGCTTGTAAACTATGGCTCAGGCCTGCCATTGCAGAGCCTGTGTGCAGTCTAGTACTGCCATGTCAACTTGGTAAGTGCACCCACTTACCAGTCCCTAAACCTTCCCTTTTCCACATGTTAGCCACCCCTAAGGTAGGCCCAAGGGCAGGGTGCACTGTAAGTAAAAGGTAGGACATGCCCTGGTGTGTGTGGCATGTCCTAATAGTGAATTACAGCCAATTTTGTTTTTCACTATTGCAAGGCTACCTGTCCCCATAGGCTAGAATGGGCAGTTTGATTATAACATCTTATAATCCTAACTGACCCAGGGAACATGGTAGAAAAACGAATTTAGTATGCCTGAACTCAGAATGATAAAATACATCTTTTAGTGAAGTTGGTTTTAACATTCTGTGTTTGAAAATACTACTTTTAGAAAGTAGGTATTTTCTTGCCTAACCATCCAGCTGCCTCTGCTAGGTTGTGTATTGCTTGTCTGCTTTGTGAGTGACAGGGGGGTCTTGGCTCCAGCAGTCTGATGGGTCAGGGCTGGGCTGAATAGGACCCACATAGAATAGAGAGTAGGGGGGAGGAGACTTCCTTTCACTGACCTGAGCCCTCATAGAATAGAGAGTAGGGGGCAGGGATTTCCTTTCACTCCCCTGAGACCTCATAGAATAGAGAGTAGGGGAGGAGATTTCCTTTCAGCTACCTGGGCCAGGTCTGCTCTCACACAATGCTGTCTCCACCTCCGGCCAGGAAGCTGCACAGAACTGGTTTTGGTCAGGCACAGACACTCTCTGCCTTCAGAGAACAAAGACTTTTGGGTATAAATATTGGGGCCCAGACCCCAAGACTTTAGATCACTTCTGGAACAACAAGACGAACCTTTGCCAAGGAGAAGAACCAAGGAAGCTGCAGGAGTTTGGACTGCCCCTCTGCCAGTGTGCTGTTTTGCTGGGTTGGCCTGCAGTGGTTTCTTTATTGCCAAGGAAAGGAGAAGGAACTTTTAAAGAACTTTGATCATCTTGCAGAATATTTCTCCAAGGGCTTGAACTTGTGCTTGCCTCCTGCTGAAGTCTCAGGGACAAAAGACTTCACCACCAGCTCCCCTCTGAATTTCTTTGCTGGGAATTCTGTCTGCAGAAGCCTGCGTGTCGCTGGGAGCTGGAAGCGCGACTCAACAAGAAGAAGCGTGGCGCAGTCGCAGCTGTTGCCGTTGCATCGCCGGAGAAGCGTGTCGCCGCCGCAGAGGTTGCTGCCGCATCACCAGAGAAGCGTGCCTTCGTCGCAGCTGAGTACTGACGCATCACCGGAGAAGCGTGTCGTCACCGCAAGGGTCACCGTCGCATCACCGGAGACGCGTGTCGCAGGGCCTGTCGCGGCTCCAAAGTTACAGAGTTCACCGCACGGCCGTCAGGCGTGCACGCATAGTCTTCACGTCGTCGCATCGCATCAAGGGCGCCATCTTATCGCATCGGAATGTCGCATCGCATCGAAGCGCCATCTTGCCGCATCGTAACCGGAACGCAGTACGAGAATCAACGCATCACCTCCTCTCCGGTAAGGAACAAGATGCATCCCCTACTCTGCGCAAGCATTGAGGAGCGACGCATCGCCTCCCCCGAAGCAAGGAACCGACGCATCACCCTCCCTGCGGACCCTTTGTTTGTTTTGCATTAGCATCCAAGGTACTTTTATGAGAAACGTGTCGCATTTATCATCAACTTGAACTAAGTTACTTCTACCATCTTTAAGTCTATTTTGAGTACAGTATTGTGGATTTTTGTCGTTTGTGGGATTGTGTTAAGTCTATATAAAGAATACTTATTTTTATAAATCCTGTGTGGTGTCCATCTGTAGTGTTTTCACTGTATTACTGTATGTGTTCACAAATGCTTAACACACTGCCTCTGAGATAAGCCTGTCTGCTCGTGCCAAGCTACCAAGGGGGTGAGCAGGGGTTATCCAGTAGTGTAATCCCCTTTCCCTGACTAGAAGCAAGGGTCCCTATTTGGTCAAAGGTGCATACCATTGCCAACTAGAGACCCCCAGTTCTGACATTAGCGAATTCTAAAAGGAGGGTCTGTTGGAATAAAAATGTTTTAGCTGTGCTGTTTATGTATTGTGTGCCTTAAGTTAGCATTCGCGGCACCATTTTATGTTTGGCCGCCATTTTGAGTCATGATCGAAACTGATTTCTCTCCCTGCCCCTGCTGAAAGCAGCTGCAATAGTTTTTGTTTCTCCAAGGTTGAATCTTGCTGTACTAATGAATACACTGTTCTTATTAGTGCATATCTTCCCCACTAGATAGGCCTGCTCCCACCTTTAGAGCAGCGGACACAGGCAGAGCGACCTTGGCATTAAGATAGCATGTGTCCGGTCTCAGGATCGAAACTCATCCTCTGTACCTTCTTTGTTCAACTGCTACTAACTGGAAATTTCCAGTCAGGGCATGTCTTTATTAGTTCTGAATTGTACATAATGTATCACCATGCTTTCTGAAGTCAATCCCTCTGCAGCGATCCCAGGAGGCTGGTCAGACTGGACTCCGCTCAAGTGTACCTGAATAAATATACTTGGTTTGTATTCTCTACTGTCTGACCGACTCTTCATTTGTATGGAAGGCTGAGAGGTGGTCGCGAGTGACCCGGGTGGCCCTAATCGGGTCACTTCCTTCGGATTGATGATGCTAGCTTAAGAGCAACCTCGCGCTGCTACACTCCCCTGGGGTTCCCGGTTCATATCCCCCTCCCAAGGAGTAAGCCCCAACAGACATGCCTTCGCGGGTCAGCTCTTCCCCGCCTCCTGGGTTCCCATGGGTCGATAATTACTGCCCTCAACAGGGATCCTTGATTAGCTTTCTACTGTTGCAATAAGCACCATAATTTGGATCTTTCCTCAAGTTTTACTGGTTCCGTGGCCACTCCGATAGTCACCATAGGAGTTCAATTGTAGGCACATGACAGAGTAGCACCTTTTGATCCCTTCCTACCTGCACCCCCTCCCCGATGCCACGCTGCAGGACCACCGGTGATCACCGACCCACTCCATCTGTAATTGTGCTTTACCTTGCAGGCTCCTAGGTATGCCAGTGCGCGACAGTCATAGCCATAACGACAGGGGCCATTAGCCCCCACCATTAGGTAAGTCATCGTTATGTCCCCAGGCCATTGGTGTATATATAATAATTCTTTTTTATTAAATATTTGATACAGTCAGCACTGCTGTGGCGCTTTACTTAGCTTTGGGGCTGTGTCTGTATGAGTTGTGGATAAGTCTCAGATTTATGTGAGATGGAACAGTAATAAATGAGTCCTTGTGACGATCTATGATTACAAATGGAACATTTTGTGACTTTATACCCCCTTGCCTGCTGCCATTAACTAGTTCTCCGTCACTGATAGGTACACCTGCCCCAAAATAACTGGTGAGGGGGTGACGTCCTGCACACTTACAGTATTCATGAGTGCACATCCCTGTGATAAAAGTCCAGAATGTGCGCCCTGACCCCACCCGGCTTTTGGCTGCGACATCCAAATCCAGTTGCCACAATTTTGCCTCATGGTTCCATGCTAAGCGCACCCGAAACTCCTCATTGTACTGGGCCTAGGCATATCCACCCCCCCATGATTTGGGCCTTCCAATCAGTCCATGTATTTAAACATGGCCACGCAACACTTCAGACAATTCTCACAATAAATGCTGTATCTAACAGGAAATGAGCCCCCAAAGGCTTCATACCTCCCATATATGGCAACCTCTTTATCTTAAGTTCCTTGCTCTCCGTTCCTGCTGACCCTTACCCGAACACTGTCACCTCACTGCTTTTCTGCCTCACCTTGATCACCTTTTTTGCCCTCCATTCTTTCTTCAGTGCCCACACCAACGTCAATGACGGACTTCCCTTTCCGCAAGCGCTCCCTCCCCCCATGTATGTCTCCTACATCCATAACCCGTGGACACATTCCTGTATCACTGCTCAGGGCCCGGACCTTACCTGGCTCCAAGGATGGTGTCCGTATTATTGCTTGCCGCCTCACCAGAGGTCTCCGAGTCACCATTGCTCAGCCTGCTGTTCCATGGTGTTCTGCAATACACTACAACAGCACATTAGTTGTAACCCTACCCCCATCAGCACCCTTGTCCTCATCCCGGACCTTGCCTTCCTCAATGCTTTCCACGTCATAGTCCAACATCGTGTCCCCCATCGGGTTCACCATCGGGTTGGGTCCCCCAACTGGGGCCTGAAAACACATCCTGCCTGTGAACTGTTACACCATGAGGTGTCGTCGGGCGACGCTTTGCGTCCAGGGAGTCAAAATAACCCCTCCATGTATCGGCCACTGCAAATCCCCGAAACCCCCAACGCCACCAGACCACCAGGTCTCACCTGCGGTACTAACCCTGTCTCTCCACCACCACCTCGACCATCTTTTGTCCTAGCTGCAAAGCCTCCCCACAAAATTCCCCTTCTTTTCTAACTCCACCATCCTCTATAGCTTCATCATCCCCCATATCTTCTTCTCTGCTCCACTCCAGCCTAGCTGCCACTAAATCGGAAGAGGGGCCCATAGCTGACTCCATGGTTCCTTTCCCAAGCCAAATTAAGTGTCCGCCCCCAACCTACCCCCCTCTGCTCAAATATGCCTCCAGCTGCACTACCCTATCCCTGCTCTTGTCTCCTGCTCAAAGTCCTTCCAGAACGGCCCCAGCAACTCTGCCCACCCCCCCAATATGTACCCAGGGCTCTAGACCCCCTGGTCCAGTCTAGCACTCTTTTCTGCTGTCCCGAGGCTGTGTCCTGGACCCTGTACCATAACTGGCACCTCATTGCCTCACTGCTGGTCTTCTAAAACACTAGGCCCCTGAGAATGGCGGGCCGCAAACCCTCCAAACTCCTCCCCCTGCCATTTGTTGCACAGGTGCACCACCCCCGTAGCGCGCATTTCCCTGGCGTTCAGGGGCTGCCAACCTTACAGCTTGTGGGCGGCTCCCCTGACACCGCCCGCTTCTTTCCTGCACTGTTTTCAGATACCGCGAGCGGCTCCGCAGCTGGCGCTCATGCCCCTCCCTCCGTAGCTGCCGCTCGTGCCCCTCCCTCCGTGTTGCCTCCAGCAGCATACGTCCTCAAGGCAAGCTCGCTGATGTAACTGCCTTGATCTTGCGGCCCTATACACATGCATACTGTGTGGAGTGGCCGCTACGCTCCTAATAGTTATGTTGCTTCCAGTAGCAACGGGCACCTGAAGACCCGCAGCCACAGGGGTCTATCTCCTCAAACCCGTCACTCCACACTCACAACCCATTCCCAGAGTCAAGGGGGAGCGCTCCGACATTGCCACGCGGCCCGTCCCTTATCACAACACACTCCTCCTCCCAGGTCCGCTCTTCATGTTATCGAGCAGCCCCTTTCACTTACCCTCACCTTTAGGGTGACCAACTGGCATGGGTGCAAATTCAGGATGGTGAGTGTAAAAATTCTGGACAAAGGGTCAAAATTCAGGACAAAAATTCAGGACAGGAGGTCAAAATTCAGGACAAAACTTCGGGACAAAAGCTAAGTTTTACAGACACATCAGAGGAGGTCGCGCAATAGAATATAATTAAGCCCATCCATATCCAAACATATTCAATCATTTGCAAACCTATCCATCATGTATCCTTCCATCCACATTTCACTCATCCATCCCTCCATCTATTCTTTCACTCATCCATCCATTATCCATCATTCCATTCACCCTTTCAACCTATCCATCGGTACACTCATCCATCCACTCTTCAACCCATCCATCCACTCACTCATCCATCCAGCCTTTTAGCCTTTCACGCATCCAGCCATCCTTTCACTTACTCATCTATCCACCTGTCACTCATCCTTCCACCAATTCACCTTTTCAGTCATCCATCCATCCTCCTTTTCTCTCTCCATCGACCCTTTCACTTAGCCATCCTTCCTTCCACCCATCCATCTACTCATCCACTCATGAATCCATCCATTGACCCTACCACTCATCCATCCACCCTTTCACTCCTTCACTCATCTATCCATCCTTTTGCCTATCTACCCTCCCTTTCACTCACTCATCCATCCTTGCATCCACCCTTTCACTCATCCGTCCATCCATTCACCCTTTCACTTATCAATTCATCAATCCATCCATCATTTCACTCATCCATCCACCCATTCACTTGCCCATCATCCACCCTTTCACTCATCCATCCATCCTTTCACTCATCCACCCACCCTTTTACCCAGTGCTTGAAATGGAAAAATAGAAGTGCAGGTACTCTGTACCATAGTACCTGCTTGTTTCTGAGAAGTGCCGGTACTCTCCAATTAAAAGTATAGCATTTCTCTTGAGAAGTGCCGGTACTCTCCTGCTCAAAATAAAAAAGTGCCGGTACTCAGTACCGGACAGTACCAGCCCATTTAAAGCACTGCTTTTACCCATCCATCTTTTTACCTTTTCTCTCATCCATCCTTCCACTCAGTCATCCATCCATCCTTTCTCTCATTATCCATCCATTCACCCTTTCATTCATCCATTCACCCTTTCACTAATCTATACAGCCACCCATCCATCCATCCCTTCACTTACTCACTCACCCACCTTTTCATATTAATTATGAGTTGAGCCTTTGTCTGCAGAGTTGCAGACAGAAGAGGCCCATCAAGAATTTCACCCTTGCTGTAGTTCCTAAAGCAAGGGTTGGGGAGGGGGAGGGCTCACTATGCCCCTGTACATAGGCAATCTGAGTCATGAGTCATGCATGATGCACAGTGCCAGGCCATGAGGTGACTGTGACATGGTGTTGTTTCCAGGGCTTTAAGTGGGATGAAAAAACTGGGGGGGTCTCTCCAAAGGGGGTGTTCGATGTAATTAAGGGCGTGGCTTAAAACACCTAAGCTAAAAATCTGTGCTTAGTATAGTGTACCTCCTGACTGGTATTTTGCCTCTTCTGTCATTGTATCCAGATATATAACAACAAGTAACATTACACCTGCAACAAGCCAGAACTATTGGCTTTGTCAATGGCTGTTAGTTGCATAAAATAAAAAAGTAGCAATCATGGCTTCCTTGAATATAATATTGAAAATGCATCAGTTCTAAAATGGCAAGACTGTGAAAGAACTCTAGCCTCTTCTTTTTAACTTCTTTCACCAGCTTCTTTTCTTGACCTGGATTCTCATGTAGCAGCATTGGCGTTTTTGCACATTTCTTCTGTCTGACAGAATGCCCTGCCCTAGACAGAGGCTGGAGGAGGCCCACCACATGCTTTACCAGCCCAGACTGGCCCATTGTCATTCTGTATGTGACAATCAGCCAGCATACAGAATGACAATGGGCGGGTGGGGCTGCTCTTGTGCTCCGAGGAGGAGTGCAAGGTGGCCCCATCAGGGAGTTGAGGCTCCATGCAGGGAACAGTGCTGTTCCCTGCAATGCCCAAAATTACGGACAAAAGGCGTCCGTAAAAAGAATCCTCACGGACAACGGACGTGAGGTCCAAATTACGGACGGTCCGTGAAATTTACGGACGGTTGGTCACCCTACTCATCTTGGAGGATGCAGATCACAACAGCGGCGGCCACTCGTGCCAACGCTTGCCTGTATGGGCAGGCCACAGACACTGAGGCCGAACCACCAACCACGATGTCGAGCCACCCCGCCTCCCTGAGGAGCCACATCGCCTCCACTACTTTGCTGTTCACGGTTGACATCTCAAAACCTGCTCTATGATGTCATAAACCATGACTCGCTCCTGATAAGCACTACCTGCACTATATTAAAAGGGAAAAATCACCACAATCTACGTGCCCCAGCCACCAGGTCACCAGAATCTAAAATGGTGGCAGGGAGCCCAACTGGGACCCTTAAATACTTTTGGGCTATATTGGGCTACATATGTAGTCCAACACAAAATGGAAGTCTTTCGGACTGCACCACCCTCCCAAACTTCCAGGGGGCAGACCTCCCAGGGGTCGGCTGCCCCCCATGCTCCCCTTTGTGGCAGAAAAACAGTCACAGGCGTTTACAGAACTGGCGGCATACATCTGAAGTTTAGAGCCCATTAACAAGAAATCCTTTCTAAAAGCATTTGTTTAATGCCTGTGGTTTCGAACATGTTTACATTCTCAACAATTTTCCTTCAATTGTTCATAAAATTACACTCCATCTTTTCCAACGTAAAGTTAAAATGTTAATACTGTAACTGCCCGAGGTACAACGTCAGCTGATTATAGCACATCTTTTTATCCCACACTGACACTTCCAACCAAATGTGCCATATCTTAAGTTTGCTGCGCTGTGCTAGCGCACAAAGAAACACAAGATGATCTTTGCCGGATCCACGCAGAGCCGAGCACCTGATTCTACACACTTTGCAGTGTGTAAATTAAATTCATTAGACTAGATATTTCTTTGTGTCCAGACTTCATTTTCAGCCAGTACAGCTTAGAAACAGTGAGCAGAGTTTGCCTCTTTCTGTTGGTGAGGGGCGTTGCCTAAAAATAAAGTACTAACTCGGGAAAAATATCAGGTTAAATGAATTTACTTTATACACTGCAGGCACATAAAAACACTCCAGCGAAGCCCACCATGATACAGCCCCTGTAGTTTGTGTGGCTTTTTTTGGCATCCTGAGGTGCCAGGCTGGGAAAACAAAAGAAGCCCCAGCACAAATGGTTAAACTAGCCCCACTTCATTTGTCTCCTTGCACTATCGCTCTCTTTCTACCCATCCATTCTCTCCTCTCCGACTCTCCTCTTTCTGGGCTACCTCTCTGATTGTTTTCTTTGTACCTCCCCTCTCCCTTTCTTGAAGTCTTTCTATGCCCTCTGCATTCAATCTCCGGAGAAAGTGACAGAGGCACCAGGAGCAACCCTGGGCTTTCAAAACCGGCCCCAAGGCCTCCAGCCTACCGGAGAATTGCCCGTTGGAGTAAAAGACCTATATATTGCCTTGATATTGAGCATGTATATTAGCTCAGCATATTACTGGGCTACTGCACGTTTTGCTGACAGTGCAGCTCTAAAACACAAAGAGACAATCACTGCCATGTATTTTGGAGCTTTGTTCCCAACAAACAATACACTAACCAGATATATTTCAAGTTAATGAATGTGCTCAAGAAACCAAAAAGAAGTGCACAGACCCCTTCTGCATTGTCACAGCGCAGAAAAAGTCATCATGATTGTTCCCGGGAGTGTCAGAGCCAGAGCTGAAATGCAACAGTTATTTGGGCAGCACTCTCAGTGACCCCTGTGGAAATTCGATCTTTATATGGCTCATGCTTACTATGAACATTGACATCAGATCAAAATTGATAGACCTGGCACCATTGGCGTGGGTCTTTCTCCCATTTTTTGCTGTTGCCTCTTATGTTTTTGCTGGTTTTAGATGCTTTTGGGCATTGTGCCACTGCTGTTCAGTGCCACAGTGCAAGTGCTCCCTATGGTAAATTGATGTATGGATTAGTGACTCCATGATTGGCTTGATTGGTTTACTTGTCAGACCCTAGTACAGTGCACTGCGTGTGCCCAGGGCTTGTAAATCCAATGCTGCTGGTGGGCTTGCAGCACTGGTTGTACCACCCACCGGAGCAGCTTGTAAAGTGTGTCTCAGGTCTGCCATTGCAGAGCCTGTGTGCAGTCTGGTACTGCCATGTTGACTGGGCAAGTGTACCCACTTGCCAGTCCCTAAACCTTCCCTTTTATACATATTAGTCACCCCTAAGGTAGGCCCAAGGGCAGGGTGCATTGTAGGTAAAAGGTAGGACATGCCCTGGTGTGTGTGGCATGTCCTAATAGTGAATTACAGCCATTTTCGTTTTTCACTATTGCAAGGCTACCTGTTCCCCATAGGCCAGAATGGGCAGTTAGATTATTACATCTTATAATCCTAACTGACTCGGGGAACCAGGTAGAAATTCGAGTTTAGTATGCCTGAACTCAGAATGATAAAATACATCTTTTAGTGAAGTTGGTTTTAACATTCTGTGTTTGAAAATACCACTTTTAGAAAGTAGGTATTTTCTTGCCTAACTATCCAAGCCTGCCTCTGCTAGGTTGTGTATTCCTTGTCTGGAGTTTGAGTGACAGGGGCTGGGGGCTTCCAGGAGACAGGGTGAGTCAGCACAGGGCTGAATAGAGAGATCTGCATGCAGATAGGAGGGAGGAGTTGCACCTGGGACCTGAATAGGGCTGTGCCTTTCCTCCACAATGCTGGCTCCACCTCCTGTGGTGTGTCTGATGTCCCTGGCCTACACTGTGAAAGGAAAGAAAGAGTCTTGTCAACAAAGTGCTCCAGGACTGACCAGAACTGGTTTTGGACTAGGCAAAGGCCTCTCTGCCTTCAGACAACAAAGAGAAAAGTAGTATAAATATTGGGACCCAGACCCAAGAACTTTAGATCACTTCTGGGAATCAAGACGAACCTTTACTGAGGAGAAGAACCAGGAAGCTGAAGGAGGAGACTACCCCTGTGCTGTGTGTTTGGGGTTGGCCTGCAGTGGTTGCTTCATTGCCAAAGAAAGGAGAAAAGGACTGAGTGTGCTTTCTATCAACTTGAAGAAGAATCTCCAAGGGCTTGAACTAGAGCTTGCCTCCTGCCTGAAGTCTCAGGGATACAAGACTTCACCAACCAGCTCCCCCCTGAATTCCCTTGCTGGGAATTAAAGTACCTGCTGTTGTGCTGGGCCTTCTGAGAGACTGCGTGTCGCTGG
This sequence comes from Calotriton arnoldi, assembly GCA_963921515.1. Taxonomy (NCBI): domain Eukaryota; kingdom Metazoa; phylum Chordata; class Amphibia; order Caudata; family Salamandridae; genus Calotriton; species Calotriton arnoldi. The sequence continues at coordinate 584,684 of CAWUFW010006467.1, forward strand.
GAGCTGGAAGCGCGACGCAACAACGAGAAGCGCGTCGCCGCCGCAGCCGCTGTCATCGCATCGCCGAGGAAGCGAGACGCCACTGCCATCATCGCATCGCCGAAGCGCGGCGCATCGCCGGAGAAGCGGGACGCTGCCACAGAGGACATCGTCGCATCACCGGAGAAGCGCGTCGCAGGGCCTGTCGCGGCTCCAAAGATCATCGAGTCGCCGCACGGCCGTCGGGCGTGCACGCATCGCACCAAAGTTGTCGCATCGCAACCAAGACGCCATTTTATCGCATCGCACCGGAGAAGAGTATCGCATCGAGGTGCCATCTTGTCGCATCGCACCGGAGAGCAGTAAGAAACCGACGCATCACCTCCCCACACAGTAAGGAAGCGAGCATCAACTCCCCTGCGCAGCAGTAAGGAACCGACGCATCCACTCCCCTGAGTGTAAGGAACCGACGCATCACCTTACCTGCGACCCTTTTGTTTTCTTTGCGTTACGCATTCAAGGTACATTGAGAGTAAAGTGTTGCATCTACAGCTTGAGAGAACTGAACTATTTTATAACATTCTAAAGTCTATTTTTGAGTACAGTATTGTGGATTTTTGTCGTTTGGTCTTGTGTTAAGTCTATATAAAAATACTTATTTTTATAAATACAACCTGTGTGGTGTCCATCTGTAGTGTTGTCACTGTATTACTGTATGTGTTCACAAAGGCTTTACACACTGCCTCTGAGATAAGCCTGCCTGCTCGTGCCAAGCTACCAAGGGGGTGAGCAGGGGTTATTTTAGAAGTGTAGCCCCTTACCCTGACTAGACGCAAGGGTCCCTATTTGTCACAGGTACCTACCTATGCCAACTAGAGACCCCCAAATCTAACAAAAATGTATCACTGTAAATATCAACCGTGTACACTTGTAAAGATGTGTTAAAACTACTCTTGGGGTTAGTCATACATAAGTTAAAATGAGCCATGGGTGATATGTACTGTTCATGTTTATTTAGCCAACAAGCACATTGTAAGTGGGTATTTGGAACAAAACATGCTGGTGTATTTGGAGCTGCAGAGGTGAAAATATAATCTGAGAGGCACAGAAATGTATTTGATATCTGTTACCAGTTACACAAAAGGTCCTGAACCTCTCAGTTCCAATCTTTGACTGGGCAGGATCCAGTTTCCACAGCGGACCAAAAGGTTGTAGCCCTGTTTGCCACGGTTTGAATGGCTTGAGTTGAGGCACCTGACCACTGGGGTAGAGACAACTGTGGACACCTTTCCAGTTCCATGAACAGTGGTTGTACTCTTTTTAGAATTTTTACACTTGACAACTTACCTAAATTATTGGCAGCGTGACTACAATTTTGGTTATGAAGAATGCCTCATACATTTTGACCCCTTACCAATGATTGGTTGAAGGTTTTCCTCCTCTCTAAGTTTTGTTCCTTTTCCTTAGGGACACAGAATAAAGTTGCTTTTTTGTCCACCAAGAGGTAGTTTTAATTATAGCTGCTTCACATCTTCACTCTGCGCCACCCACCCACACCTACACCTACACCTCATATAAGGACCCTTCTGGACCATTCTTTGAAGTGCTCCTTTCCCTAAGGGAGTAAGTTGTAGCCCACACCACAAGCTTACGCAAATGGTATGAGGATGAATCTTCCATGCTACCCAAGGGTGGGTAGGGGTTTTCGTCCTGAACGCAGGAATGCCCTTAGAGGAACAGAGACAGGGGTACTAGCAATTTGTTAGACCCAGAGGTTTTGGGCTGGCTAAGACGCATCTAAGCCAGTCAGAATCCACCATTCCAAATAGGATGAGCATGATAAACTTGTCCGATAACCTGTGCTCACCCTCTGGTAGCTTGGCACCGAGCAGTCAAGCTTATCCTCAGGGGTCGAGTATAAAGTGTTGGCACAATACCCCCGCTCGCTATACACTGCGTAGGCTACAAAAAGACATCGTATTTATAAAAACACTTGTCTTTGTATTACATCCACACACAAATCAAAACAAAACGAGATACACATTGTATATACACTCTAAAGTTATATGCAATTGTCAAATTTCTTTATTGAAATCAAAACGAAAGACACATTGTATATACACTTTATAGTTATATGCAATTGTCAGACTTTCCCATTGCAGAACGGTCAACCATTCACCAGTCCCGGACTATGGCTCGTGACCCAGCCCCTCAGTCTTTCAACTCCACCAGCCAACGATACACGTTGCCCCTCCTGGCATCCTGTTGGAACCACTTAATATGGAAATAGACAGTTCTTAGTTTCGGCCATCCGGATTAGACTTCCAGGCGCCAGACGGGTCCTGCACGAGTGCAGGATTGCTATCCCCCCCAGTAGACCAAAGGTTGTGACCCAGGAAGCTGGCGCACTTCTAGTCTGGAGAAATGTTTTCCCCTCAAGAAGAGGTGTGACCTGTGTAGTCCCCTGACAGTCAGCTGCTGATGCCCACAAGGCACACAAAACCCCTCGGGTCTTGTCACTGCCTTTTCCACAACAAGCACCCTGTGGTGTGGGTCCAGGGAGATAGAGCCAACGACATCGGATAGAGGTCACGATGTCATGCACTGTCCTCCTCCCAATCTGGAAGCCGAAGACAGTCTCAGCTCCAGGCTCAGGTTCCCCCAACACCCCTCAGACACCACACGCTCTGGAGCACAAGCGAGCACCGGTCTCCTGGTTGCAAGAACGGGTCCCTTGGACTCTGCAGGCTTCGCCCGAACTCTTCGAACTCCTCACATCCTGGCACCTCAGATGGCTGTTGATCTTTGCACGTACACACTCCTCTTCCACAGCAAGATTATGGTGTATGTCAGAACGGTTCTTGTCCCAACCACGATCACTTCCACCTGTCTCCACCGCACCCTGTGTGGTCCTTGCGATCTCATAAAGACAGTGAGATCCTTTTGTCCCTGGGATCTCATGGACATGAGGCCAGCTCACCGGCCCTTGGAGAGTACTTTGAGACCCAGGCCACAACAGTTGGCACTTAGCTGCAGGCCAGCAACGTCCAGGCAAAATTCATCAAGTGATAGTTCCCTTCTTGGAGCACGCCAAGTTCCAAGCCACCACAAGTCTGTGAATAGTCTAGTTGCAGTCCCTCCTGCCCTAATGATTCCTTGTGTCAATGTCCCAGTATCGAACCAGCGTAGTTTGGTTCCAAATCCAAAAGTGTCTCTACTTTCCAAAGCCCCAGTATTCATACCCACCATAGCCTTTGAATATATGATCAGTTCAAAAGGCCACCTTTGAATTGCACAGGCCCTCTCTCAATTTTGTCCTGTCTGCCATCCTACCCTGGAAGGTTTGATCACAATCTTTAGTGGGGCCAAGACCCTGCCCCTTGGAATGCAGGTGCCAATCCACCCCCACGTAACCACCCTTGAAAGGCCCCTTAGAGTCAGAGGTCAGCAGTTTCCTGTGAACCCCTCATTTATGGCCCTCTATCATGAAAGCACAGATGGGGCTATCCACCTAGCACGCATTTGTGAATAAGAAGACTGGTCGTCAGGCACACAGAGCCACGAGTAGCGCAATGCCCACTTTTCCAAGGTGACATTTCCATCACCTTAATGTTGAACCCCCTCCCACTACCGGAGAGGATTTGCCATTACGCACCCATTGATACCAAACACTATACTGTTACTATTCTTCCCATAGGAAATAGTGCTCTGCAGCCTTTCCCTACACCCCCTCTTGCTAATCCAATGTGAGAAGCAGGCCCCATCGTACCAAACACACCATCAGGTGTCATTCACGACTCTTGCAGGTAACGCATACACACACCTGTCCAACCTCTTCCCAACACCGCACCCTGTCACCAGGGAGAAGTTAGATATAGCAGGAGATATGCAGGACTTTCGCACGCAGCTTTGTAAACACCAAGTCACCAGCAAAGCTCATCATATGGCCCTAGTGTGCAAAACAGTTTGTAAAAGTAAATTCCTCATATTGGTTCACAGAATCTTGTGTTTTGTAATGATAGTCTCTTGAATTGCATTTAAGAATCAGGATAGACTGTCACTGTGGTGGATTTTCTGCATTCAAAATTCAGTAAACACCTACAAATTCATATATTTGTGAATGTTAACAAAAAACACAATGAGATCCTTTGCAAACACAGAATCAAATGAATAACTACTCTAGTAGAAGGCAGGTGTAGGGCTGGGCAGAACTTTTTTATGGACGTAACATGAATGCGAACAAATGGTGTTTTTTTGCCATTTACAAAGCGTTTCACTCAGTGCACCAGCTATTTGCTCACCCTCAGATGATACATGCTTGCCACTGCTGCCCTATAGAAACAGTGATGAAGCTAGATTCAACATACCCATAAGAGAAATGGAGAGCAACAAAAAATCAAAGCAGCCAAAAAAGGCACACACAGTATGTACACACACTTCCATAACTTGTTATAAACAATCATAAATAACTCCAGGTGAAAAACACTATATATTGAACATAAACAAACAAAATATCTAAAGCTATTAAGGTGAAAGTGGAAGCACACTCAGATGTATGTACTTGAACAAATAATTTAAAAGTATTAGCAATAGTATTACTTTTAGCGCCTGTTGCCAACTCCAACCACCCACACAAAAAAACTTGTAGACAAGCCAATTTAGCAGATTGTTAGAAATGGGTTCTCTAGTTGGCAGACGTATGCACCCTGTCCAAGTAGGGACCATCACTCCAGTCAGGGTCAGTCAGACACACACTAAAACATAACCAGTGCTCATACTCTGGTAGCTTGGCACATAGCAGTCAGGCTTATCTTAAGAGGCAATGTGTAAAGTTTTTGTGCCACACAATACACGGTAACACAATGAAACCACCACAAAAATACTCTACACTGGTTTAGAATCTTAGACGATAATTCTATAAAACAATCAAGACCAAAATGAGAAAAATCCAATAAGTAGAAGTCGAGATATGAATTTTTGAAGAATAAAAAGAGTTCTAGCGCTTAGAAGCAATAGGCACCAACGGGGGTTATCTGGTTGTGCTGAACTGGGACAAAGTAAACAGTTCAACCTGACTGCAATGGAGCGCAGGCTGGGGACAAGAGCCACGCAGTGCCGGTGAACAGAGTACCTTAATCCTAGTCACAACAGCGAGATGCGGGGTGCAGACCAGCGATGCGTCAATGTTGAGCTCGCAGTCGAGGTGATGTGTCGATTTTCTCTAAGCAGTGGTAGCAATGCGTTGGTTCCGAAGCGCTGAGCCGAGATGAGTTGGTTCCGAAGTGCGATGCTCCAGGTTTCTCCTTGCAGTTGAGTGGATGTAACGATCCCTCCACACTGCAGTGGCAGTGTTGCACGGTTCCGTTGTGTTGGACTCTCATGGTGATGCGTTGGTTCTGAGAGCGATGCGCCAATTCTACTCCTGCAACAGGGTGATGCGCAGGTTCTGCTCCACACAGCCTGGAGATGCGTCAATTTCTCTGGGACAGGTATGCAAGTCCACTTCAAGTGTACCAGGCACAGGAGTAGGAGTAGAGACTTTGATAGCCCTGAGTCTCAATCAACAGGAGGCAAGCCAACAAGCCCTTGGAGACACTTTGGCTGCAAGGCAGAATCCAGCTCTCCTTCAGCAGGTCAGAGAGCAGCAGAGCAGCACAACAGAAAAACATGTCTTCCAGATCAGCAGTCCAGCAGGGTATCAGTCCTTGATGCAGCACAGCAGTTCTTCTGGCAAAGTTCACTTACATGTCCGGAAGTGTCTGATTTGGTGGGGTCAGAGCCCCAGCATTTATACCAAGGTGTGCCTTTGAAGTGGAGGTGCCTTCAAAGAAGGGTCTTTGAAGTGCACAGAAGCCCTGGCTCCTGACTATCAGTGGGGACAGGGCACTGCCTATTCGGGTGTGTCAGCCCTCCCTCCCTTCCTGCCCAGGAAGAGCCATCAGAATGCAGATGAGTACTCAGACGCACCTAACCTTCCAAAGATATAAAACATGACCGAGCTACTCCTTTCTAATCAGGAATTGCAGCTTAAAAGTGTATTAAGTAAATTCCCAATGTTAACCTATACGAGTAGGCCTCACAGTAGTGAAACACAAATTTAGGTGCTTTTCACTACTAGGACATGCAAAACTTAAAAAAGTACATGTCCTAAATTTTACTTATACAGCACCCTGCCCTATGGGCTACTTAGGGCCTACCTTGGGGGTGACTTATGTGCAATAAAAGGGAGTTTAGGCTTGGCAAAGGATTTTAAATGTATAGTCAAAGTAGCAGTAAAACTGCACACACCGGCTATGCATTGGCAGACCTGAGACAGGTTTGAAAGGCTACATTTGTGGCAGGCACAATCAGTGCTGCAGGCCTACTAGTAGCACTTAATTTACAGACCCTGGGTATATGGTATACCACTTACAAGGGGCTTAGAAGTAAACTAAATATGGCAATTGTGTATACACCAATGTTACCATGTTTAGGGGAGAAGCACATGCACTTTAGCACTGGTCAGCAGTGGTAAAGTGTTCAGTGTCCTAAGGCCAACAAAAAGATTCAGCAAAACGAGGAGGCAAGAAAACAAAAGGTTTGGGGTAAGACCACCCTAATGATGACAGGTCTAATACAGATCAAACTAAATTCACTGAAGTCATTGACATTCTGCGTTGTGCCTTCCAGGTAGCTTTTCTCTCCTTTGACTTCTCTCCCTATATCACAACTGCATCAGCCACCTGGACATTTATAACCTTCAGAGACACACATTTTTACCCAACTTACCCTCTGCCAACTATTTAAGCTCAAGGAGTGCAGTGAATGAACACCTTTATTCAAGTAGGCCAATATGTACAGCATAACAGCATGAACCGTGAGCATAACATAAAATGTGCCTAAACTGAGTGATATAAAAAAAAAGCACAGCAAAATTATGACCGCTCAAAAACATTCTCTGTAGATTAGCCAATCCATTGGATGTGTGATATTTCCTGAGAGGCATATTTTGCATTTCAGTGAAATGTTTGGACCACCCTAGTCCAGTAAAACTTTTTTCAGGGTGGAAAACATTGGAAAAGAACCTGTTATATCATGGAGATAAAGATAAAGGGGCTTCTCTAAAGCAAAATATATTTCGTTTTTGCAAATGAAAGAAAGAAAAATTGTGTGCCGTGCACATTTCTAGATCTTTTCTCATACTAACTTTTTCACCTGGTGGAAATTCCATGTGAATATATTTTGCAAAATGAAGTACAAAATGGAGTGCTCCTAAAAATGTACACAGTTTCTTTAGGAAGGACCTCTAAGGAACCTGGATTTATTGATGGTAGTCAGATCATGCTACAGACTAAATCACCATTAGTGCTTAATCTTGGGTGTGGATTTGGACCTCTAGAAAAGTGTTCAATAGATCACATTGACAATTGAAGTCCTTCATTGCAAGCAAAACTTCTTGTAGTTCCCACCAGAGTTCGCAAAGCTTTTCAAGAGAGTAGTAAGTAGGTCAAACACCGATTAGATTGTCAACAGGAGTTTGAAACAAGCATGCACGAAAATGTGTTATTCAATAAAGGCAGTGGTAGTGATGGTTGCCTTTTCTATATATTATGGATTTGCCAAATTGCACCCACATCCGCATGCTGGCTTTAGCAAAAAATGCATATGGTGCATTGCCACATATCTCAAGTTACATCTAGAGCAAGATGTTTCATCGAGGCCCTTCCATATAAGACCTAGATGTAGCACTCTATGCAGATGACCATATAGAGAACTACAATGAAATTTTATGTCAAGATCGTAGGCGAGTTTTATACTGCCTGTCATTGAATCTAATAGCAACCAGTTTAAAACACCTATGTACGAACAGAGAAATACAAAAGAACTACAATACCCAGTAGGCCTTGGTGTTGGACTACCACTGCTGTTAATACAGGTGTATCATTAATCTTTAATAAATACAACCTCTCATCCTTGTCCATCCTCTTTCTTGCTACTGGCAATCAGTTAAGACTTCTCATTCTTTTATTTAGAGGAATTTGACTTATTTTTTGTTTCACATTTTATGACTTGATTACTTTTCTTATGCCAACACGCTACTTAATAGAGGTCATCTATTGCAACCCATGCTTGTCGGAGCCCTGTGATGCTTGTGTGTTTGACTTGAGTTATTGTCATGGCTAGGGATGCACTCCTAATGGCAGTCACGGCCATTATTTTACTGTTTTTATGGCAGTTGGCCTTTAAAGCCTTTCTCTCCGTGTCTAATTACTTTGCAGCTCAGAACCCGCAGTACTTAATACCAGATGTACGATCCCTCAAGAGGTGCCATAGTAGCGCTCGCTGTGACAGTGCACTTTGCTTTCTCTCAGGAGACCGGACCACAGAGTGTTGAGTCCCAGTTGTTTTTACATACAAGCCTTTCACTCACCAGGGGCATAGCTTTGAGGGGGGGTGGGGGGAGGATTGTCCTTCTTAGGCTCTCCTCTTGCTACATTAATATAAACAATAGTACAAGCACTATCTCCCACGAAGTTGGCTTGTTGTTTTTCAGCTAGTTTTATTAAGATATTGCAAGGACCTTTTGCATGTTGGCCGGTGTTACTTATTTGTTATTAACCATACATTAAATCAGAATGGATGAACGCATGGATCCAAGTGAAGAAATAATTAAAGATAACATAAAACACTCCATAAATTCTTCTGTCAAATCAGCTGTAATGTCCTTGTCTGCAGGCACTTCAAGTGTGCTCGTAAGCTGCATTTTTTTTGTTTCTCTGACCTTTTAAGTAATCTTCTCGTTTTTTTTTTGTCCGACATATTTTATTTCAGGTGCACTCATTTCAAGCATGCTTGTTTTACATGGCAGTGCACGGGGTTCGTAGCCTAAGTAAACCGGCTGCTATGTGAATCTGCATTTACAAACGAATCTCCCTGTGGCTGCAACGTAGACCTCTCACATTACAGAAGAAAGCTAGAATCACTTTCGAGCGAGATGGCAAATACATCAGGCCCAGTGAGAGTAAAAGGCTGTTTTATTAGGACAGGCATAGGCATGCAGTTCTGAAACTCATTGAAATATTTTACAATTTATAATTCATCACTTCACTAATACAATAACATATCCTGACACCCCCACCCTTAAGCCTCCCCCACAATAAAATTCTCAAACCATTCTTACAACATTCAAACTTCACCATCCCCTTTCTTTCATCCACTAACCTTCATACATGTCTCAACCATCGCTTCCCTGTGTTCCCTCTGCCTGAATCTACTCTGCAATGTCCCCAACCCTTCCGGCCTGTTGCGAGCTCCTCAAATTCTGCCACCTGTCCAAGCGACAACTAAAGCCCAGAACTCCAGACCCCCCCAGTGAGAACTAACATTAAATAAATAATTATCTAGGGAAGGAGGGAGGGACAAGCAAAGAAAAAACTACCGCTACCTAGAAGACCACAGTGCCGGAATGACGCAGAATACCTTGAAATCCCTAACGGCTACCTAAGCCCGCCCCCTGTACAAAACTAACCAATGGCTGCACCCCAAGGGCCTTGATTTTACCACCCACCCAAGCCGCCCGAGAGTGGACATCCTCCTACGGGTGCCACCCCCAGGAGCCCCAAATGGGCGAGATGGCAAATAAACCAGGCCCAGTGAGAGTAAAAGGCTGCTTGATTAGGACAGCTGTGCAGTTCTGAAACTCATTGAAACATCTTACAATTTATAATTCATCATCTCAATAATACAATAATATATCCTAACACCCCCCACCCTTAAGCCTCCCCAACAATAAAATCCCCAAACCATTCTTACAACATTCATACTTCACCATCCCCTTTCTTTCATCCACTGACCTTCACAAATGCCTCAACCATCGCTCCCCTGTGTTCTCTCTGCCCGAACCAGCTCTGCAATGCCCCCAACCCTTCTGGCCTGTTGCGAGCTCCTCAATTTCTGCCACCAGGAAAAAACCCTGAAACTGTGTTTTTCCTGTCCCCTCCTCCACCAAATGGTTAAACAGGAAAAAAAACAAAAAACACCCCTCCACTCTTAAAAAAGGAACTGTCGCCAAAGCAGCAAGCACCGTTAAAAAACAACGGGCTAGAAAAAATTGGCTGTCGCCAAAACAGCCCAAAACATTCTAACACCACCTTTGAATGGCCAAGATCACAGCTAACTTTTCTCTAATATTAAGTAAATACAGCTTATTACCTACAAATAAAAGGTGCACTCCATCCTGTTTAAAAATGAAAATTCTCCTTTTTATGCCAGTGTGTTCTAACCAACCTATATTCTTACTACTACGAAAACTTTGCATCTCCCTATTAAGTTTGCGCCCAGCCCTTTCAACTGTTGTAAATTTAACTGCACCAGGGCAAATTCTTCTTATTAATAAAGCGGTCAATACCATTTTTGTGCCAGGCCAAGATTTTCCAACAATATCAAGATCTTTCTTCATATCTTTAATCAAACCCACACCTAATAACTGTACCAAATCATTTTTGCCCAAATGTAAGAGTAAAACATCCGGGCACATTCTAACTGAAACCAAGCTAGATAACCAAGGTAGCAGTTGTCCCCATTTCACAGCCCGCCACCAATCTATCTTGATTTTGTCGCTGCAGAATCCCAAATTCTTTCCAAAAGAATGCTTCTCAGCTTGCTTCACTGCCCATTTAATGAAAGAGTGTCCCACTATCCAAATAGAAAAGAAGGCCACCGCCGGATCAGCCACGCAACCTGAAAGAAACAAGAGTTAACAAAGCACATAAAAGCTAAGCATCCTCAATGTCTCTGATATACTGCAGGCAACAGTCAGAGGACCAACGTCCCAATCTTTTAACTTCACTAAGGGAGAAGCCCAACCTCACTGCTTCAGAAGCGGCACCAATTCTGAAGGAATGAGTACCAAAACAAAAAGGATCTTCTCCAAAGTGACATAAAACTTTCCTCATTACCCCAAGTACCTGTGATGCCAGCAGCCTTAAGCCATCCTGGTGCTTGAAAACTAAACTTGAATTAGCCCCTCCTGCTGCTTGGAAATCCTGCCAAGAAATCATTGGACAGACTATGACTTTGATTCTGTTAAGTACTACCTTCGTACCCTTACCTGTTTGATCCCTTTTAGATTGTTCCAAAAAGCTCTGTATTTTGTCCCCTGAGACTGATATATCCTCAACTTTCAGATCACCTGAATTTCCCCTATTTAGCAATTCAGATATCCTAAAGGCACCAAAAAATAACCACCACATGCACAACTTAAATAACAACTGCTCAAATACAGATGAACATATGGAAGAAAGCTCCTAACCATATGTAATAATAGTTTCATTGAAACCGGATCCCAAATAAACTGACCTCTCTGCTTTTCTTTTGACCAACCTTGTAACATCTGCCTACCCATTTCGCCAACTGAGGGCTCATAGCCCCAGAAAAACTTACCATAGAAACTCAACCCAGCTAACTTACCAGCAATTGTGGTAGCTGAAACTTTCATATCAATATTACACATAATGAAATTTAGCACATCATCTCTGCACAACCATAAACTCAATTCATCCTGACTCCTATGGGATGCACACATCCTCAGAAATTCTCCCCAAGCTCTACTATAAGCTGCTCTCAATTCTCAATGTTTTATTGTTTTTAGCCGAACTGGCCATACACAATTAAAATTCATTATACAACACAATTTTTTTATAAGCGTTCCCACAAGTAAAATACTACCATACAATTAATAATCCTTTAAAAACTGTGTAATTACTTTAAAATCGGCATGATTCCTATGCTAAGAGTTTATCACTTGTTTCTCACGTTGAGCAAGTCAAAATTTGATAGTAAGTATCTGCCGCTCTTTCCTTGATACAATGTAAAGCAGTAGGTTTTAGAGGCAAGCTTCCTTATCGCTAAGCCAATTGTTTTATCAATGGGCATGCTTTCAACAATAGTACCTGCGGCATTGCTCGCTGTACTTGGCAATCAAGCTAATAAGTAAATAAATAAAGATGTATAAGTGCTTGGGTGCTAGTCTAATCTATAAGCTGTTCTAGTACTCTGTGCCAGAGATTTTCTAATCAATTAAAACATTCTCAATACGCTAGCTCCCATTCCTCTTGTGGCACCTGTGTTTTCTGCACATCTGCTCCGGGCACCAAACCATGGAATTTCTGCCACTGTGAATGAAATAATGTGTCTCCGATATTATTGGTCACACCTGTTGTACATCTAGCAACCTAGCATACATCTCTGCAACAGCTTTAAAAGATGCTTTTCTCTGGCTTTTTGTCCGTTCACCAAATCCACAACAATTTCGTACCCCACACAGACAAATCCACTGACAGCGGGAAAAAAAAAAAAGGCAATGCTCCTTCTCTCATTCACCCATTTTGCAGGTGATTGCTCGGCACACCAACTGCCCTTCCAGAATAAACCAAAACCGTTAGAGCCAGCTGCATCCAAGTAAATCTGGACCATCCAAACAAAATCCAACTCCAAAGACCACATAGTGACACCGCTGAAACCTTTCAAATACATTAGCCAAACTTCAAAAACCGCTCTCATCGCTGCTGAAATCCTGATCCTGTGATGTGGTAATGTGGCTCCTGACATTGCAAAACCTAATTGCCTAAAAAAAGTCCTGCCTGCCCTCACAACATGACAAGCGAAGCTCGGATGACCCAACAGGTGCTGAATCTGCTTCAATTGTAGTTTGGGTGCTAACTTTGCCTCTTCAAGTAATGCCACAATTTCTTGAACTTTCAATGCAGGCAATCTCGCTTCCATTTTAACTGTATCCAATTCAATGCCAAGAAAAACGAGACATGTGCAAGGAACTTCCGTTTTCTCAGGAGCCAAAAGCACACCCAACTCATGTGCAACATTTTGAAACTGATGGAGGGCCCTCTCGCAGTCCTGTGTACCTCCTACACCTACAAACAATAAATCATTCAAATAGTGTGTGATCCATTCTTAACCAGTTCTGAAAACAAAACACCAATGTAAAAATGTAATAAATGCTTCAAACAAACTGCAGATTGTCAAATTGAATACCTAACAGAAAAATGTCCAAAGGATGAACTTGTAACAGACGAAAGGCTGACTTGATATCACATTTTGCTAACTCGGTTCCTAGGCTCACCTCTCTGATCAATGCAATGGCTACATCCACAGAAGTAAACTGCGCTGTGGCATCATTCTTCAATATAAAGTCATTCACTGACTTACCTTGAGGCCATGAAAGATCATGAAACATACGAAACTCACCCACTGCTCTTTTTAGGTACCACTCCTAATGGGGAGATTGTGAAATCGGGCAAAGGGCAGTAATTAAAAGAACCTGCCATCCTTCCTTCTACCACTTCTTTAATATGTTTCAGCCTCACAATATGGGGATGCTCCTTGGCCGACTTTAATTTTTGTGCAAACCTGCGTATCCTAGGCCCTTGATAACCAAGTCTAAAACCTTCTCTAAAACCCCATTCTAACCTTGTTGCTTCATCTCGGTTAGGGTAAGAATTTAGCCAGTAACTCAAAGAATCCAATCTAATTGGAGTAGAAGCCTTTGTAACCAGCTTGAAAGGATCCACCCCTACCTCTGCCCTGTCCATTACCCCCAAAGCTTGCCTGCTCCCTAAAACATTGGAGGATTGCATGTTTGCCTCCACATTTTGAACATTCATGCTTGTATTTACAAGAGTTTCGTGGACAGTACCCCCTGTTAAAACTCCAGCATGCACCGAAATTAGGATTTGTGCCTCTACCCCATGTCTCCCCCCCCCCCCCCCAAGGTGGATTTCCAGAGAAAGGGCCGGTGTGGGAGCGCTAAACCACTGGCAGTATGCATGGTATGAAGGTCTTTGTGGATACATCCACTGCACCCATAACTCATTGTCCACCCCCCCACCCCCCCAAGGTTTATCGGATTTAGTACCATTTGAGCCCGAAACTCTTCATCGTAGTGTAACCATGCAAAATCCCCAAACTCTGTGTGGGCCTTACGAATGCTATCTCTATACTTAAATATGGACACTACCCACTCAGGAATCTTCTCACTGTAGACACTGGCAAATATTAAAAATGCCGATGTTCATGTGTCTGTTGTTCCGGGCACTCTAGGTCTTTTTGCTAATTCCCAGGCTTTTTACCTAGACCCCTCCTTAGATTGTATCTCTCTATGTAACAGTTTGTATCCATCCACAAATTCACCCCTCCAAATTTTCTCTTTAGTTACATTGCTCAAATGAGCCCCCAGTGGCATAGATAACTCCATGTAAGGTAAATGTGTCGAGCCATCAGTTTTGCTTTTTACCCCATCTTCTTTAGTTTGTTCTTCTTTGTCCAAACCTAACTTAGATGTCTTATCAACAGTCCCCTTGTCTTTGGCTTCTTCTTTTGTGTTGTTCCCCGCATCTTCCTTACCGGTTTCCTCTGACTCCACATCATACAATTCGGTACCAACACTTATCTACTGCACTTGGCCACGTTACCTTGTGTACTTTTTTGAGTTGCTCCCCTACCTTATTACTCCCCCAGCTACACCACCATTGACTCTCACCTGTTCTCAATGTGCTTAATGACTCCGGAGACGCACACCTTTTACAGCCTCTTTCTTGTCCTCTCTTCATGCCCCTTCGTTTATCCAGTAAATTAACTCAGGAGCCCCCTCGCCTGTAATATATGACTTTTGGGAACAACGTTAGTGTCCCCCCTTTTTCGTCTCCTCTGTTCTTTTTAACTCTTTATAGTCATGTCAACAAGGTATTTCCCCTTCCTCCAAATCTTTGTGCTCCTCATCATAATCCAACTCACATTCCAACTGCTCTTCCCCATGCGCTAAACTCACACAAGGACATTCACCATCCTCCACACCCCCATCAAAATGCTTCCAATCCACTTTTTTGGGAGTTGGAATTGATGCAATTGAAGTCTTCTTTTCCCGTGCTGTCGGGATGGTTGCACCAAACCTCTCCCTCTCTTCAGGCCGGTCCCCCCAGGTCGCTCCAGACCCAGCCGGCTGGTCTTCACTGCATCTGGTAGAGCTATTCAGTATTCTCCCCTCGGTGCTCTGCAAGCCGCAATAACCTGCAGAGGCTGTGGTCATGAAATCACCCTGACCTGAACCACCTTGTGCTATTACCGTCTCTCCAGGTACCCAAATCCATTTTCCAACCGGCAAAGCTTTCTTATGCCCCCTACAACTATGTAAAGCTTCATTATCTGCTTCTCTGCGCCTTTGAAAAACAACAGCACCCTGCTTCTGCAAAAATCCTTTTTCAATATTGCCTTTGCCAAAACTTGTATCATCCATATCCACACCATGTATGGCATCTAACTTAGGTGATTGAACTGTGTTAAACAAT